>WIQG01000039.1:0-600000 GCA_014925785.1 Mycena galopus ATCC 62051 | reverse complement strand
CTCAGATCGACCAGCCTGTCTATCGACAAGCTTACTTTCATAGACGCGGAGCTCAGCAGGTGATGTGGATGAAGAGTTGGTTGTCAGAGATTTTCCTGCCACAGGAGCTCCCGATGCAGTTGCACGGGGATAATCTGGGTCTATTAGCCTTACAGAGACCACTAAAGCGCATGCTCTCTGGAAACACCTTGACATCTGATACCATTACATTCATGAGCGCATCAAGGAGGGTGAGATTACAGTATCGTCTATCCCCGGAAAGGAGAACGTTGCCAACATTCTGACAAAGGCACTACCCCGGGTCATCCACGAGCGGATCGTTGCGAAGGCTCAATGCCAGGGGGAGTGTTGATGTGTGAGCTTTCCTAATGCAGTCTTTGGTGTTTCACTACCCAATTGGGACGGTCTCTATTTCCTTTTCTTTCTCCGTATTTACTATACTTTTGATGTCAATCGTATCTGCACCATATAAATGGTGGGGACCCGCATGATGGTCCTCAGTCTCTTGCCACATTCTAGGTGTGACTGAGGGTGCGTATATTCACTATACTTTACAGCATACTTACTTACTTAACTACCTGTAGCCTTTTACTCATTGTACTTCTAGAGGTAATATATTTGAGTCTCTCACCACATTCTGGGTGTGACTGAGGCCTTTTACTCATCGTACTTCTACAGAGAATAAGCTTGTTACCCTGGTACCCATGAAGATTTCCACTCAGATGACTTTTGAGAATGTTTTCTCTCAACAATCTGTTAAGGTATAGATGTAATCCTTGAAGTTCACTAGAAACTCGTAAGCTTTCCTGAATAAGCGCAAGTTTACCAAATAAGAGAACAGGCCGCAGGCCGATTGTTACTGATTGGTAATGGGGTCCTGGAGTATGACGAGCGCGAAGCCTTTGTCGAGTCATTGGCCAGGTGAGCAATGCTATTAAGCTAATTGCGAGGGTGCGCTTATGGCAGAAGAGGTTAAAGGTTAAAAAGTAAAGTATATTTCTAGCCAGCAGATTATATACAGTATATTGGCAGAGGATGTGAAATAGAAATAATGAAACATGGTAGCCATGAAACAAGGTAATTGTCGGTAAGGGAAGCATGAGGTGGTAAGGATTAGCAATGGAAATTAGGAATAAAGAATGGAAATGCGACCGCGAGCATACGGGAAGTAACTGCATGTGATATCCGTGACACAATCCGCCCTTCATCTCTCAGACCGCATCTCAACTCAAGGTCCTAATTGTACAGGCACACATAATACCACATACCTAGTGCTTATTACACTGGCTACAACTCTTTCAAGTTGAAAAGCATGCTTTGAAAGGTTTTTTCAACCTCGAATTGAGGCTTTCACTGACTAACTTTGTTTGAGATATGAAAATCTGCGCTCAGAGTTTCATTCTCAGCTCCAACGCTCCAAAAACCGTTTTTAACGATTCTTGCTTTTCTCGGATCTGTTTCATATGTCATCGTAGGATCCATCGACAGACACTGATGGTGAAGCGGTTATCATGCTTGCCTTCCATAAGTGTAAGCAAGCGGCAGGGGTTCGACTCCCCTTCAGTGTATCTTTTGCGTCTCAATTTCGTTTTTATTTATTCTTGAATAAAAATTCTACATGCAGTTTATCCCGACCATTCGATATTGAGACTGAAGTACATTGGAGCCTGCGTGTGTCCGTCCATCCATCCACCCGTCGTATGTATCCTTCCCCGCTCGTCAAATGCGTCGACATAAAATGGAATAACGTATATCCTTCTCCTGCGGTTGTATCCTCCCTGCTCCTCGGCGCGTACACACTTCGCGACGCGGGCAGTGATATTCGTCATGCGTGCGCAGGCGCGCCGTCCCCTCGTAGCCGCAGCCCTCGTAGCCGCAGCCCTGCATCCACTCCAGCGAGTGGAGATGGACCGTCATCGTAATTCCGCTGGCCACTCGCTTCGCCGTCGCCACCGCCCCGAGGGATCGAAGCGCGGATTGGGAACGTAGTGGAGGCCGTCGCCGAGGGGGGCACCGACGGGGACTGTAGAAGCGTGTGTTAATAAGGATGAAAGAAGGGAACGAGAAGGGAGGGAGAGAAATGAAGAAGGAGGGACGAAGAGAAAGAGAAGAAGAAAGCGGGACGGCAGGGACCAAGCGGGTCGCACTCGGTTCCTTCCCGCGCACTCGACTCAAGTCCCGCTTGCCCATATTTTGATAACATGGTGCACCCCACAGACCGGTAGACTGGCAGCGAAGCGAAACAGCCGACACAATGAGTGGACAAAGTCGCGTCGGGACAGGACGAAGCGAAACCACGACGCCAGAAGAACACTCTCGTCCACACCCGAGGTGCCGCCGAAGCAAAGCCAAGCCTGTTGAGTCTCGCGGTGACGAAACGCGATATGAACCCGCCGCGCCTCCGTTCACTTGAGGTCGTCACGCCGCCGCAAGACTGCGAACCTCCGCGCCTTGCCTACACCATCCCTGGAGGTGAGCCTCCCCTGTCCCGCCCTTCTCCTCATCCCTGCTCCATTTGTACTTCGTGTCCTGGGCGGACACGACACCTCGCTGTTCAGCTCTCCTCGCTTCGTACGTCGTATCCAGACCTGCTCCGCCCACTCGGCGTGGCGCCCCAAGATCCAATGCCTCTCCCTCCATCGATGCCCCGGCGCTCAAGTCGAGACCGCGCGCCCATAGTAGGCTGCGTTGAGACGATACACCGAACGCCCGCGCTGGGTGACGTCACCACCGCCCAAAACGCCCCAGCTCCCTCCTTCGCACACGAGCCGGGGGGGTATGCGAAAGCAAAGATGGGACGATGATACGAAGAAGCTCGCAGGAGCCTCTTTGTCCTCCTTCACACCCAAGCGCTCCGCCGCACTCCACACCCCCGACATCTCCCAAACTCCAGCAACGACCCAAGAACCTTGAATGAAGAAAAGACGACTCACAAATCCATCCCACCCAACTGCGCCCCATCACGTCCTCCCACGCCGCGCGCCGGGAGCCCGCCCACCACACGTTGCCCTCCGTCGCGGGGTGGCCCCACTCGGCGTCGTAGGAAGTGCGGATGCGCCGTTTCGCGCTGTGGGGAGGGGAGGGTGTGAGCGGCGGTGATATCGGGATTGGAAGAAGAAGAAGAAAGAAAGGACGCGAAGGAGGATGAGTGAAGCGAGGGAAGCGAGGAGAAGCGAGAAGGATGAGGGGAGGGGAAGGGTAAGGGGAGGAGGGCAAGGACGAGGCCGAGGGCGCGGATGACGGGGAGGGGAGGGATGGGATGGGGGAGGAAAGGGAAGGGAAGGGCGCGAGGAAGAGGCGGGGGGAGAGGGGAGGAGGAAGGGAGAGGAAGAGCAAAGGCAGGAAGGGAAGGGAAGGGAAGGGGGAGGGGCGGAGAGCGGAGAGCTATGGGGGTAGCGTGCGTGCACGCAGAGCGGAGCCCGTGCGTAACGTGCTTCTGCGTGCTTACGCACAGGCACCAATCTCCGAGCGTCGTGTATGCGGCTGTGCGAGTATGGACCACCGAGGTCAGAGGTCAGGAAGTGCGCGGTGAGGGCGGGCGGCGACCGACCGACCCGTGCGTGTACAGGCGCGCACCGTATCCATGCCAGTCAGTGGAGCAGGCCCCACGCGATGCGTGCATACATCCGCGCACCGTCCCTATCTACGGTGGCAAACGCACGCATTACTCGTACGACGCCACACCCCAGCCCTCGGCGCACGCATATTTTGAGGTACGCCCGCAGCCCAACCCCCAAAATCTAAAGCCAAATTCTCCAAATCCAAATCCAAAGCAAGACACGCACCGCACATCCGCACACCCCAGCCCCTCCTCCGCCTCCAGCGCTGCATCCTCGCGCTCCTTGAGGCGGCGCGCGGCGAGGGACTCGACCTGTGCGCGTGTCGTAGGTCGCGTGTCGTGTTTGGCCGAACGAGCGTAGGGGATCGGATGAAGGGGATGTAAGGAGGGGGAGGGAAGCGGGGGAAGGGAATTGATTGTATCAAGATGATGGGAGAAGAGAAGGGGGAAGGGAAGGGAAGGAGGAAAGAGGGGAGGAGGAGAGTGGGGAGGAGGAGGGGAGAGGTTTGTGGGGACGAGGAGGGAGGGAGGGGAGGAGGCGGTGGGGAGAATACGTAAGAAGATTGGAAAGAGGGAAATGGGAATAGAGGGGCGTAGCGTCGGGAGGGAGCGGAGAGCAGGAAGGAGGGCATGAGGAAAGGAGGGTGGGTGGGTGGGCGCCGAAGAGGACCAGCCGCGAAGGTAGGACGTCCGGAAGGTAGAGAGAGTCGGTATTACGCAGAGGCGAGGCGAGGCGTCGATGTCGATGTCGATCCGAGCGATAAAGGTGTCGGCGAGCCAAAGCGAGTCAAAAATGAAAGAAAAAACAAGACATCCATCCAATCAGCTCGAGTTCTCCCTCCCATAACGTGAAGGACGCACCGTACTCAGCGACCCCAAAATCATGCGCGTATGGTCCACGCCTAGCGGGAGCGTGAACAGCAAGAACAGCGCCGCCAGCGCCATAAGTACCACCTCTTGCGGGTCCACGTCGTTCTGCAGAAAAAGAAGGCGATCAGCTCAGTATGGCTCGACACGGCAACCGAAACCAGAGAACACCAACGACACTAACCTGCCCAACCCCTCCCCGCCACCCGACGTTCCACACCAACACGCTCACAAACGTGTACGCCGTAAAGCACGCGGTCGCGAAGAGAAAATTAAGAAAGAACTTGTGGTTGCGCGCGCCGACGCACTGGCCGATCCAGGGGCAGTGGTGGTCGAATTTGAGGATGCACTGCGTTTGGATGTTAGTTGGCATGCGGAGGGAGGATTTATGGGGCTGACGGGAAATGAAAGGGAAACGGAGGCACGAGGTAAGCGGGAAGGATCGACCGACTCCCTCGGAGGGAGGGAGGCCGACGCCGATAACAAGCTCGGCGCAGAGACGGTAGTTCGTGCAGCTCTGTCTCCGTTCGAAGTCAAGGATGGGTACACCAACACCTTGACGGCGCCCTTGCAGTCGCACACAATCGCGCATCCCACTCCTACCGGGGGTCACGCCTACGCAGGTCGCGTACCCGTCTCCACGTGCAGCACCCACGCGGATCCGCCGCACACAACGCTCCACCGCACATCTGCATCTCGCATTGACGGGTCGCGCTCGGACCAGACATCGCGTGGATATCGGTCATGAAAAAGAAACTCGTGAAACAACTCACCGTCCCACAAACCCGACAATGGTGCGCCCTATGGGGCTTCACAATCCTACACCGCGCACAGAAGCGGTGCGGTGCGGGCAACGGCACGGAGGTGCGTGCGCGGGGGGGATCTCTCCTTTGCGCGTTCGCACTTCTTGGAGTCGAGTGATTGGAAAAACCAGAGTCGCCCGTGTCGCGGCGACCCCACCGCCCGCGGGGCGGGGGTGCATTGACATTGGCATTGCCATTCCCGTTTGGCAAGTGGGCAGCAGGAGGCTCTGCTGGTACCCCGTTGGAATACGCCGGGCCACCGATGCGCCCACTCTCGATATCCGCGAGCGCACGCGCGTTTGGGCGACTGCCGTACACGTGCCCGTTCTGCGCGTCGTGCGCATCCCATTCCTCCTGCGTCCGCGTTGGAAGTGGGGGCGGGAGGAGTGGCTGTTCGGATTTGGCGACGTACTGCCAGAGCGTGAACGGTTAGAATGTATGAAGGGCATAAGAACTCACATCGCAGGCGTTCCCGGGTGGGGTGGTTATTATCTGCGTTTAAAGTTAGCTTCAAATGAATAGCAGAAATGGAAGCACACCTTGATATATGCCCAGACCATCCACGCGTACAATATCGACCATCCCACTAGCAGCCCAACTAGTACGCCAAAAATAATCAGCCCTCCATCGCTCGGGGCGAGAAGCACACTCACTCCCCTCCGTCCTCCTACCCCCATGCATCAATCGCACCGCAAACCTTCCCGCATACACATACCCCGTATACCCCATGATCCCAAGCGTCACCGCGACCGTGAGCTTGCGCACGAGCCACGATTGGGGCTTGTTTCGGCGCTCCTCGCGTCGTTCGCGGGCGGCGTAGCGGGCCTCGGTGATCGTGCCGCAGAACGTCGGCTTGTTGAGCACGACTTTGTCTTGCGTTGGAGCCGCATCTTTGGCGCGCATCGAGCAAAGGGAGGAGAGAGAGAGGAGAAGAGAATGACGCAATCAGAAGCCGAGCACTAACTGATTGGAGTGGTCGGGCCGCAGATCCGTGTTCAAAAAGGGGTGGTTGTTCAACCGAATTCTGCCTTTCCGCAGCCCGAAGTCGTTATGGCGGTCGAGTCTGCTTGTCATTATTCATTTCCAAAAGAAAACTTGAGTCCCCCCCAAAAAAACCCTCAAATCTCAGAATACTTAAGTACCTCAAAAAACTGCACTAGGCCATTAGCAAACCCTAGGTCCAGCCGTAGTCAAGGTACCCACTTACGTAGCGCCATGTAGCGCCATGTAGCGCCTGTAGCACCACTGTAGCGCGTGTAGTTTTTTTGGCTGATCTGCGTAGCGCTGTGTAGCGCTACGTCAACAGGGACCTTCACTACGTAGCGAGTGTAGCAACCCAGGGTTTGCTGATGCCGCCTAGACACGCCTGCACTTCGCTCCTCCGGGCTGGGCCAACAAAGGCCAACGACTGACCAAAAAAAAAAAAAAAACAGCTGCTCCGAGAGCGTAAGAAGGCCTATAGGGCCTGTGGTAACACAACTCGCCAGCTTGAATGAGCGCTAAAAAGCGGGCGGAGCCGAGGCGCTGATAGCGGATACGGACTTCTGGAAACAGGTCCTGGTCTATAGTGCCTGCCACAGACTTCCCTAGTCTGTGACAGGTACAGACACCGACAGACACGCCACAAACCCAGATAGTGGAGAGGGTTTCGCATATGGAGTGACAGAGAAACATAATTTTATCAAGAGGGTCAAAGTATCCCACTGGATGTCCAAATCGGTGTGTGGCTTTCCAGCTCTTCGGGTTCAGAAATTCTGTAATGAATAACCTATTCTCACCGGCAGGAAAGGAACACATTGACTTCTTTGGTTCCACCGGCAAGTTCGGGGTTACAAATACATCTTAATTATGGATCGTTCTCGCTGTCAAAGCGAGGGCGCCCGTTGTCAGCTGGTCCAACACACGTGTACGGGTACTTCTGCTCTCGCCCACCATGCCAAATGCTCTCCGCGACCGCGTCAAGTGGCTGAAAGAGAAACTACGTCCACGGTGGAGGTCGTCGTCTCGGCCAACCACTCCTCTTTACCCGGCCCCGAACTCTGCGGTATCCGACACGAACAATGCGTTTGGTGTTCAGGCAGACTCCGAGGACACAGTGGATAAACTATCTGCTGGTAGCATGTTTGTGACCGCCATGCCAGACGAAAACCTCCAGGCCACAGTTGTCTCAAATACCAATCCCAATCGTTTGACCGTATCTGTTGACCGGCCGGTAATCTCGCAGCCTAGTCTGGGGCACGGTCCGACTGCAACTGCTGCGAAATTCCCGACTGCACAGGAATCTGCAATCACTGGTGCCGCTGCCGCTCTCAGGCTCGTTCAAAGCATCGCCAATATCGTTAAAAAGGTCCCTGTCATCGCGCCTGCTGCAGCTCTCATGTCCGAGATTTTAACGATATACGAGGTGCGTGGCTCAAAAATAATACCGCTTCTCTTGTTCTCGAATTTATTGTGATCCAGGGAGTGAAAAATATGAGCGATCAACGGCGCACCCTTCTTGCCAAGGTTGAAGAGTTGAGCCTGGATGTCTGTCGTATGGTTTTACGAATGGAAGCGACGGGCAGCCTGGATCTAATCGGGCAACTCAAACCGGATATCGATACATACACTGAGTATTGTCTTCTTCATTCTTTGAGAAATCTTATTCAGTTCCTGAACTAGATTACTGGTCAAGGCTTCTGGGTACATCAAGGAGTATGATGCTCAATCGAAGACGCTCCATGCTCTTGTTGCCAAAGACTTTGCGGGGAAGTTCAGCGCCCTCACACAGGAATTGGTTTCATTCGGGTCGACATTCCGAGTGAGGAAATCCGCACACCATCAATGGCTTTTGTTTTGACAGGCCTTAGAGCCATCGTTTGGTAGATCTTGCGATAACCCAGGTTAAGGATGGAGAAACACTGAAGGAGGTTCATGGTATGGGGTCAGTAGTCTCTTCCTTGCAATACGGGCCTCTCCTACTAAGTTCGAATGTAAATCAGGGTGCAGACAAAACTTGAGCGGTGGCTAAACTCACCCTTAAACATGAAACAGAAACATGAGGACATAGGGAATCATCGCAAGCCAGGGACTGGGCTTTGGATTCTGGAAAGAAATGATTTTATCACCTGGCAACACAATCCGGGATCACTCTGGATCCGCGGGCCATGTAGGAATTCATCTCTCATTTTCCATCTATGATCTAATTATAGATGAAAACAGCCGGTTCCGGGAAGAGTGTGTTGAGGTAAACATATCTATTGTGTTCGCTCGTTCTAACTAATTAATACCATAGCTCTGCCGTGATCAACGCGCTTTTGGCTTATAGGCAGCTATTCATTGCCCGGCGTGATCCCAAACCCCCTGCAGTTGCCTTCTTTTACTTTGACTTCAAGGATAAAGAAAGTCACCAGGTGAAGAAAGCACTCCAAGACTTGGTATTACAGCTTTCAGCACAGTCTCCCAAGCCCTACGAGACCCTTCATGAACTGTATGTGGAGTCAAACAATGGCCAAACCTTGCCAACCTATAAGGATCTGATGAATGTCTTTGAGAAGCTGCTTCTGGAGATACAGGATACATATATTGTTCTCGATGCACTTGATGAGTGCCAGGAGCCAGATTTTGAGCAGCTCTTAAATCTCATGTCCAAACTGCAGAGCTGGACGCGGACAACCCCACTACACCTCTTGATTACCTCTCAGCCACGGAATCTCTTCAACGAGAACTCCATGGATATGCCCTGTATCGAATTGTCCTCATATATAACACATGAGGACATCAAACTCTTTGTCTCCAGTGAACTGCATGCGAGGAGGAATTTGAAGAATTGGGCCCCTCAGACCTATATCACGGAGAAAATTCTGCAGAAGAGCAGTGGAATGTTTGTCTTCTCTATATATGGGTGTAATCTGGCAATAATTTTTATTCAGGTTCCGTTTGGCTGCGTGTCTATTGGATGAACTCTCACGGCGCCGGCCTGATCCGGATGAATTGGATAAGATCCTGGACAGTCTTCCGAATGAGCTGTTTGGGATCTACAGCTGGTGGCTAGAAGCAATCCCCCGGGCTGACTTTGTTTATGCGCAAGGAGCACTGCGCTGGCTCATGTATCACAAATCTGGGGGGGGCCTTCATCTGGAAAGCCTTGCAGATGCTATTGCATTCAATTTCTCGACCCCTGCCCAATACATGTACTGGCCAGCCCAACGCATGGTAAATAAAGAGATGATTCCCAGATGGCTGGAAGGATTAGTGGCTCTTGATTATTCAAGCTTGAACCCACGAGTAGTTCTTGCACATGCCTCAGTCCAGGATTACCTCTTTTCTAGGCAGTCCGAAGAAAAATTCCAATGTGACCTCAGTGCAGACATCTCTCATACCTTCATTGCCCAGACATGCACCGGTTGCCTCCTTTACTTCACTGATCATCCCCTCAATGAAGACACATATGTCCATCCATTGGGTGAATATGCAGCAAGTTATTGGTTGCATCATCTGGTGCAAGGCCATGACAGGGGAATTCTGTTTACCGCAGCAATGCAGCTGCTGGAGGAGGGGAGTGTGCAACATGACATTCTGATTCAGTTCTACACAAAAAAACACCATTCAGCCCCAGCACCCCCTCTGCATTTATGTTGCAGGGAAGGCTACATCGAAGGAGTGCATGCTCTATTAACAAATACCAATATCGAGATCCAGGATGAAGAATGCACTCCACTGCACATTGCATCATCACGAGGCCATAAAGACATTGCACAGCTCCTTTTAGAGAAAGGTGCCAACTTACATGCCTCAATGGGACCATATGGCACTCTGCTGCAGTTGGCTGCGGCTGGTATGATCAAGAAGGTCATTTTGTTACTCCTGCTCGCGAAAGGTGCTGATGTGAATGCTGAAGGTGACAAGTTTGAATTGTCAGAATTTACTACTAAAATGGCATTCACAGGTGGTTGGTATGGGACAGCACTTCAAGAAGCATCTCGCAGGGGAGATATAGGACTTGTGAAGCTTCTTGTTCAGGAGGGAGCCAACATGAATGCTCGAGGTGAGGACTTCACTGTTGCCAGGATCAAAAAGCCATCCCTGAATATTGTCTGGAGGCAATGGTTATGGAACAGCACTGGAGGTGGCTGCTTTTAGTGGGCAGCTGAAAATGGTTGAGTTCCTTATTGGCAGGGAAGTCGACATGGATTCAAATGGTGAGGAATTCCCTGCCTAGTATTTCTCACTGAACCGGTAGTTGCAGGAGGTCAACTTGTGCAGTTGTCAACAAGCATTAATATCCAAGATCAAAGTGATTTCTTATTTCTCTTCTGTCTGTGCAACTACTAAGATGCTACTGGAGGGACTGGCTATATGGCACTTCAGGCAGCAGCACTTGGCGGGTGGTTGGACATTGTTCAATGCCTCCTTGATAGCAAAGCAGCTGTGAATGCGGAAGGTAAATGAGTATTTCTGCATGTAATAATTTACTTCAACTGTATTTGTAGACATGCCGGGTCCAACACCACTTTAAGCAGCATTATATGGTGGACATGGTGACATTGCTGAGTTGTTTCTGTATAGAAAAGCAGATGTTAATGCTCGAGGTGAGCATTTCATTACAGAGAAGGATCTACTGAACTAGTCATCACAGGTGGTGCATATCCAACAGCACTCCAAGCAGCTTTATATGGTGGACACATCAACATTGCATGGGAACTTCTTAAAAATGAGGCTGATGTAAATGCAAAGTGTAAGCATCCTCCCATCTGAGGTTCCACAATCCATTTTTTTCTAGGTGGGGGGTATCCGACAGCCCTGGAGTCAGCAATATATGGTGGACACATTGAAATCGCACATTTTCTTGAAAAGGGTGCTGATATGAACACTCAAGGTGGGTTTACTCTCCTTTTGCAAAGATCCACCTCGACGTGTGTTCTAAATTTCTGTTCTGAAAACTGAAGTCATTTAAGGCCATGGGACCCGGGTAACAGCAACAATTATCACACCAAAGACACATACAACAATGGTTTTTGGTCGTAAATCTAGGCCATATGTTGGTCCGTTCCCACTCCCAATCGGGGTGGGTGGTGAGGGTGGTGGTGGTACAGTTGGTGCCCCCGGTGGTGCTGGCATACTCGGGGGTCAGGGTGGTCAGGGTGGGTGTGGGTATGGTGCCCATGTTGAGTTTGGTGAGCCAGGTGGTCCTGCACGATACCCGCGTTACTCCAATCAGCATGGCAAGACTTTTTGTGGTGCAGAAGGTGGTAATGGTGGAAGCTCTCCTTTATCAAGTGGGTGCGGTGGTTTGGGTGCAGCACCCTATGTGCGCTTGAGGCATGGGGAATTTTATATGGTGGAGGAAATTTCAGGGGGAATAGGGGGGAAGGGGGGGGTATGAACGAGAGATAAGGGGAAGTAAAGGGAGGAGAGAACATCACTTTTGACCACAAAACATACCGGAAAGCAATTCACCCACACGGTGAATTTGTATACAAATTTTAAATATTCACACCTGTGGTGAAATTGTTGTTCAATTTTTGAAATTCATGCTGTTGTAAAGTGTAAATGAACTCCAAAACTTAAGTCACAGTTTCATCAAGTTTGGAGTTTAAAGTTACAGAAAGACTTTCACACTGGTTGAAGTATTTTGGGTCACAAACTGATACAAAACTTTGAAAGATTTTCATCAATTTTTCACTGAAATTATTTGAGGTTTTTCACCTTCATTTTTGGTGCAAACAAGGTGGAAAATGGAGATTAAAAACTTGATATAATATTCATAAGTTTGTATGACGGTCCAAATGTTGCATAAATCAAAACGGAAGATTTTTTTCGCTTTTCAAAACTTTTTTTTCAAGAATCTCAGAATACCTGTATACTGTATCCATACATACTACATGAGTGTAGGTTGCTCCCAGCGGAATAGAGCCCCATTTGAGTCATCAGGAAAAAAGGTCTTGAGTATGTCGCGCTCCATAGCCTAGATACCTATGGTAGACTGGTAGACAAGTCCCCTTTACATAGCTCCTGGTAGCCGCATGCCAAGATCTAGTAGCTTGTGGTAGCCGCACACCAAAATCTGGTAGCTCCTGATAGCTGCCATGCAGCAATCAGTAGCACTTGATAGTTCGCCATAGCAACATGCTACCAGAGCTACACGAGGTACTGGACGTGCGTTTCTGCCCCAGTCTGTCTGTTTCCCGTCCACTTGTATGGTATATTATAATTCTCAGGTTTCCAGAGAAAATATAATAAATATCATCCAATGTATGCGGGTTTTGATTACACTTTTGACTTGCTGTCCATCTTGCCCGTCCTCCCGGCTAATTCTGCACGTAACACATCTTCGCAATCTTTATCAGGCCTATACGGCACTTTGATACATCAAGCATCCCAGGAGAGACCCACTATGATACATCATGGGCTTGCATCATAATGTATCACACGAGAGATGCCACCTTTTGGGTAATTTTCAGCACTTTCTGAACGGTTGGGTGGTTTCCAGCTCCCGCCACTGCGGCCAGGCGCGTGGCTGTGCTTTCCCGCCCCTCCCCAAAAGGTCAGCTCACCAGGTCCACCCGCTCTGCACGGGAATACAGTGGGTTCCATAAGTTTTAACACCACTCAAACATTCACACTTAGCCTCGAAAAATGGGCAGGGCCTTTAGGAATCACCTATCAACGACCCTCCTTTCGCGGGGCGCGCTTGTCTTTGTACTTGTTTCATATCAGCACTATTGACCACTACCCTTCGCTGCTGTTCCCCCGTCCCACCCCACAGGCCGCTGGTCGCCCTTTCCTTGCCTGTGTCCACTTCAGCTCGCCTGCTCCGCAACCCTCCCATGTTCCTCTGCTTGGTCGTTCATCCCTGCCTGTACTGGGCTGCATTCAATACAAAATTTATTTTATTTTATTCTCCAACTATAATATAGTATTCAAATAGGCCAACTTTTCTCTGCCCACAAAGTCAACTTTCCCGAATCAAACAAAGGCCAATATCCACTCAACTCGAGGTAAGTAGGCTACTCACATACCTGGTTGCCCGGCCCCTACTGAGTGCTCTCGAAGCCTCCCGTTGATGTGCGTTGCCTAGTGCAGTTGGTTACGGTCTTGCCTAACTTCGGCTGTCTCATGTCCATGATGTCCTCAATCAAGTCCGGGCTTTTGCATCCCGTTTTACACCAAGGGGTCATCTGTCAAGCGCCATCAGAAATCGACCCCTTGCAGTATGTTCATGTTTGTCACGGACATTGATCTCGCTGACGGGCTCACGTGTAAGCGCGCGCACACACGCCGAGCCAAAATTGTTAAACTAGTTACTTAATGAACTACTACTGTTTAATCGATAAACACGGGATATGTCAACACCATGAGAAAGGTTTGGAACCCAATCTACTACTGGCTCCGACTCCCACACACCTAAACAAAGTAGATTAAATGTGTAAATATATTATTCCGAGCTAATCTAATCCCAACAATGCCCCAGACGCGAAAAGACTGAGTGAGATACATGAAGAATGGCGCACTTACACGTGAGCCTGTCAGCAAGATCAATGTCCGTGACAGACACGAACATACTGCAAGGGGTCGATTTCTGATGGCGCTTGACAGATGACCCCTTGTTTTAAACCCAATCTTTTTTTCCCCTACAAGTCTCTCTTACAAGTTCATTTCACCTCTTCTTTTTCAAGTCCAAACCGTTATCGCCCTCAATGTTCTTTTTTTCAAGTCCATTGGCCCATTCACTTTTATTTGCAAGTCCCCTCTACCGAACAATGTATTAAGTCGGGTACTTCTGTCTACAGGTGTACAACGACAACTATTTCTTCTTTGTTTTCGCGGCCTTCTTCATGGTGTTGGCCTTTTTCCTGGAACCGTTTCATCATCAGCACCAGCTTGCCCAATCCCGGTGAAAATCACTAACTTTGGTGGCTTGTCCGCCTTGTCCGCCCCCTCCAGTGCCTTGCGTGTGGTCAGATTCTTGAGTAACACGCTGTCAGATGCTGCCTGTTGCGCGTTGCGATCCATACTCGTTGTGATCGTACTCGTCGACATATCCCCGCGCTGCCTCACCACCGGACTAAGTGACCCATCACCGTTCGCAATTGTCTTCGCCACACGCGCCTGAGGCACCAGCACCAAGGGCACACCTCCAGCTGGATTATGGCGCAGCTTCTCCAAGCGCTTCTGCTCCGCCGCTGCAGCTTTCAAGCATCGCAGCATCTCTGCTCTGTTCTCACGCAGGACCGCCTCTTCTGCGCGGATGCGGGCGCTCTCGGCCACAGTGGCGGTGCAGTCGCCTGGCTCTTTAACTGCCTGCAATGTCCCTGCAGCTGCCCCTCCTGCAGCCGCGTCCACGCTCCCCCCCCTGCACCCACCTCAAGCTCCTCCCCCTCCTCGTCCTCTCATCTGGGGCACGGTATTCACCATCGGCCACGACTCAAAAAGTGGAGGGGTTATTCCGGTCATGGCAACCCCAGCCGCAGTCAAGGGGGAAGCCCCGCTCACAATTGTCACAGTAAAGAGAGGGGCTGCAGTGAAGAGAGGAGCTGCTGTTGTCACCTCCACTGCGCTCACCACAGAAGCAGGAGCAATCGCAGGCGTATGTGTTGGGGGAGTGGGGGTTGGTGCGATGTTTGGTACCATCGTATCCATCGTCATTGACGCCGCCGGCTGCACGGGCATGGGCAAGCATATATTCTCCATGACGCTCTTGAAAAACCCCACCGTGTGTGGTGCACCACCGGAGGCATTCGGGACTCTTGGTCAGTAAGGGGAAGGTGCATGTCTCCAATCTGATGGTGATGTGCTGGCAATGCTCCCTCGTGATGTCATGTTTGTGGAGCCAAATGCGGATCCCATTCCCAAGGCGCAAGGGGGGCCACTCGACTTGAAGGCTTGTAAGTAAGTACTTGGCCTGTAAATCGACCCCTCGGGGAACATGAAGTGTCCCTCCTTCCCCGGATCTGTGTCCAGCTCCCTATTCAACGCAAACGATGGCCCACGATGCACAGGCCGTGGGGCAGGCAAACCCCATGTAAGCGGCGGTATCACCTCCCCGCGTTCATCAAACAGAGGGCCCAATTGCGATGAAGACGCAGGGGGGCTCAGGTTGTCAATATTGAAGACCCCCAAAGCCAAGTCATACTTGGTGTCATCCTGTGTGGTGGATAGCGCATCGGTAGTCGCGGACGACGCCCCCATCAACGACATAAGGCAAGCAGTGAGAACAAAGGAAGAGAAATAGAAGGCGATCAAACATGCATCCACAACCTGAAGTGGAACTTACATTTTCATTGATACTTTTCCAGCATGGTCTGGCATCAGTCCACCGCCCAAGAAGCAACAATGCCACCCTGTCTTCTCGTAGATGGTCTTCAGCACTTGGTTCACAACATCAACCACCTGATTAATTGCACTGGTAATTCCCAATACATTAGCAGTCTTCTTCTATCAACGACAATGGACTCTTGCTGCTGGTACTGTTCAGGGGGACATTCCTCCTCCTTGTTTGATTGATTGATCAATTGATATTCATATTCTATGCTACATGCAGTCATGTCTGACTATGGTAGCAGTATGAGTACTTGTAAGTATGTATCTAATTTGGTGTTCTTTGAGGATCATTTTCTGTAAGATAACTAAGAAGAATATATTGGGAAACGGTTTTCTAAGTGGTATATGTGCGTGAGGTATATGATTGCGTGGTTGTTTGGTATAGGGCACAGTATGTTGTTTCGAGGATGAGATGTATGCGTATTAAAGAGTGGGTATTGTATGTAATGGAGGAGAGATATGGAGGGAGAGAAAGAGAAAAGAAATAATAATAAAGATATAAGGGTGCGATGTGTACGGGTATTTCGTTATTGGAATCGTCCTGTGGCATCCACGAAGGCGCTGAATGGTTTGAGGAGTTTGGGTTCTGAGAGGAGGGGGAAGCATCCTGCATACGCAGGGAACGCGCCATGTTCAAAACCGCCATCCGCTCCCTCACCGCAGCCTTCACCACGGCCTTCTCTCTGTCATACATCGAAGTCACAACCCTCCACCACAAACTCATCGCCCACCGGTGTTTGTCTGTCTTCGCATCTTGGCTCTCCTTGTCCTTCTCCCCGGCGTCCTTCAACTCACACACAGTGGCGAGCCCGGCAAGGAACTTTTCCTTGGCTGTCTTCTCCTTAGTGTCGGCTGCCCGTTTCTTGACCTCCGCCCTCACTGTCAGCCCGTACATCTTCTGATACACCTCCATGGCGTGCAAGGGGCGCGTCGTCTTCGGCAAGATCAGGCCCTCGAACAGCGACACCTTCCCACGACACTGACTGCCTCCATCTCCAGTGCCCACTGCACGTCCGCAAGTAGAGTCCCGGTAGCGCATCCACATCTTCAATTGCTGCTAATTTTCTTTTGGTTAACACTCCAGAAAATAGATACGAAGATGCTCACCCCTTTGTGTTGCTCGATTTGATCACCGGATACAGGGGAGAGTTGCAGGAATTCTGTGTTGAGCTCGTCGAAGAACGTGTCTTGTGATCTCTGGCTCATTTTCTTCGGTCCCACTGACGCCTTCACGTAGGAAGGGAACTTGCCCAGCTAGAAGGTTTTCTCTGCATCTGTCATCCATGGTTTTCCCATCGCAATGCAGAGTGTTGTAGAAGGGGGAGCGCACAAAGATGAGATTTTTTGAGGGGGATTTTTAGGGTGAGGTGTTTTTTTTGGTCACTCCCTTCTTTGTAGTTCATCTCATGCAATCACTCTGATGTGTTTGAGGCCAGAATCTCCCTAATCCAGCCACGCTTCCCTTTCCTGGCTCACATTGTGGTGCAATTATTTTTTTCCGGTTTTCCCGTAGCGAATACTTCCTCATGGGTATCTCAGCCGGCTCACCACATATCTCTCATGCATTTCTCATTTGCCAATCTCACACAACCCCTCACATGTTTACATCGATAGCAGATACGCAACTGAAGGCAACCAACCGCTTCCATGAGATCTGATCTCCCAGATCCCTCCCGACCCTATCATAAATCCGTTTGAGTCCCTCAGGTGCGCATTATCGGTTTCTTCCACTCCCCCTCTCCTTTCCCCTCCACTATGCCCACCACTTCCTCAGAGGCCAACACCCCCCTCAATACTGCGCCCATCACTCATCGCGAAATGATGGCGGTCCTCGGCACTATCGACGAACTTGTGCTCCGCATGGCCAGAGTGATGCATGTCGCCCAAGATCTCCAGGGTGAGCCCTCTTCCCCAATTCACACGCCGGTATTTAATCAGTCATTAGCCACCCTCCCCGAGCTCTTTGCCCATGTTGACACGGCGGATTGCGGTACGTCACCACCCTTGTTCTCAATTCTCCATCTTAACCTCTTTGCCCAGGCAACTGGGTCCGCAATGACGATCCCAAGACCCCCGCCGAGATTGAGGCCCGGTATGCCAATCTCCCAGATGGCCACCATGACATGTGGGTGGTTTACATTGAGCACGAGCGCGGGGTCTACAACACCAAGTACATTTTTTTTTCTAGCCTAGTGGCTCTTGCCAACGCTCCATGTTTCCCTTCAGCAAGGCCGCCGACTTCCAGGTCAAGGGATGCCCTGGACAGCAGTACTGGAAGCGCACGAGCAAGAGGGACACCCTCAATTTTTACGCCGAGAAGTATGCATTACGGGAGGTTCAGAAGTGGGTTCAGGAGTTGTAGAGTTCGAGCTTGTTCTTTAACTGTACCACTATTATGCACCCCTTCCTTCAATCTTTACAAACTCGTTGTGTTTGTCTCAAGAATACTGTCTGATGCAACAGACGATAAGTAACAATGCTGGCGGTCAATGACGCCCATTCAAACATCTTAGTTCAGGCACACAGTGGGATAGCACAGACGATCAGTGGTAGGTGATGAGACCATGTAGTCTGACAATGTGTGGTAAAAGCCAGATCGTTTCTTAACTCCGCCAAAATCTCGCCTTACTTGTTACCCGGGGAATATCATGGGGAGTTTTGCGTTGTGTCTTGCGCTCAAACCTCACGTTAAGGACATGTAACATATCCATGATGCGAGACATTCATCCCATTAAATACCTACATCTGTACCAGCCGTGCCATTAAATATTGTATCACTCAATCTGCTGAATCCTTGCTACAAATTGTATTAGCCCAGCCCCCAGGATAACATATAATACACGTTACCTGTCATATTGCGGGGCCAACTGTGCCCATGCATCACTTGCGTCAGTGCGCTCGAAACCACAGTGCACTTGGCACCGATCCCGTAGCACCAAAGACTCCATCAGTTCCCACCTATGCAGTGTCCCCGAATTGGGCGCCCACAGGCTCCCTTTAGTTTGACTTGAACGAAATGATAAAAACACATGACATACCATGCGGATGGGACGTGCTGCGCGGACTTGAGCATCTCTTCTGTCACTGGGCAACTTTGCGGATTTAGTTTGTGTTCTTCCACTGGTTGGCATTGCTTCGGCGGATCCCACTGACGCCGCGCGAGTTTTTTTTGCGGCACTGCACTTATCTCAGACACAGGGTACTAAGAGGCCACTAGCCCATAAGACGCACCGTTTCTCAGCAGCCTTGAGCCTCTTCTACTTCACTTCCGGGTGCCTCTCGTAGTACCGAGCTGACACTGCCTTCCGTTGACCTCTCTTGGTTTGAATGTGATCTGCCTCCGCTTTCCTCTTGCTGTGAGGTTAGAAAAGTAAGTCCGTACCCACCAGACACGCACAGCTTCAGTCGATGGGCAGCCCATTCCCTATCATATGCCGCCCATTCTTGGTCTTCTTGTCTTTCCCACTCCCAATCTCTATGTGACTTGTTTTCCTCGTCGCCCGACCCAGAGGAAGCAGATGCAGACGGTGATGCAGACGAAAACCCAGAGATAGCACACGCCATGGTGGTAGAGAAGAGAAAGCAGCACAGCCGAACCTAAATCCTTTTGGGCAGTAGCTGTCGATCCGCTCGCTCCTTCACTAAATTGTGTCCATTTGTTCACATATTCCCCCGAATATTATGGGACCTCACCCAAATTCATTGGTTCTTGCTTCTCTCCAGGAAATGTCGAGTGGCCGGCCCGTAGCATAAATCTTAACGCGACTTTTTTCCTTGTTTTTAGAATCCTCATAACACAACATGAATTTAATGTTCAGCTCACACACAATTGTTCTGTAATATATATTGAGTTGTTCTGTCAGGTTTCCGGTTTTTAGAGCCCGACACATGAGGATGAAAGAACTTGACGCACAGATCATCTCAAGTCCAACATAGTCTTCTTTAGAAAAGTTGACATCAAACCCTCTCTTGAGCAAAACCACAACCTTCCCTTTGCACACGTTGCATGGTTTTTACAATTTTTTTGTAACCATTGCCTATTCAGGGGCCTGAAGTCATAACAGCAAAGCCCAGCCCACCTTTTGGTCCCATTCGGCACCAAAATATTCGGCACTAAATACAGAGTCTAGGAATACGCACCTAGTGGGAGAATCCGAAGAGAAGAAAGGATGAGGATTCCCATGCTAGGCGAGGTTTATATAACAAATAGGTACTAGCCAGTAGCACGTGTCCGAAGTGATCGGCATTGGTTCCGAGCTTGATCACATGGCACGTTCCAGTGCAAGCGGCCGGACGAAGGGGAACGAGGGGGAACAGAGTCCAGAGGGATGGGGGGTGACATTCCGGGTGGAGGTGTAGCCTGGGGCTCCGGCGGGGGTTTCGGACAGAAGGCCGAACGGACAGGTGAGGCTGGACGAGGAAGGGGCTCTGGATGAAGGATCAGGCAAGGAAGTGGGGCAGTGCGATGGGCCGGAGCTGGACGGGAGGTTCCCCTGACATCACCCCCCCCCTTGGAATGCGGTGTCCCGACGCATGAACCGGACGTGGGTGTCGCGCTTCCGGAACGAGAGCGAGTTGAATGCAGCCGAGGCGATTCAGCGCGGGGTGTTCAGGTAGCGGCGATAATAGTTTGTCGATAGCGTCTTTGGCAAAGACGTCGGAGTGCTTTACCCATTTATTGTGCTCCGGGCTGTAGCCTTTCCACTGCACCATGTACCAGAGGCTGCCGTAACGGACCTTCGCTTCTAGGATCTCCTCGACCTCCCACTGAATGTCACGGTCTGTCTGGAGGACGGGCGGGGGTTCGTCGTTTCGGGGGGCGTCTGGGCAACGGGTCCGGTTCCGTGAGCTGGAGTTTCATCACCGGAAAGACCGGGTGGAGCTGGGAGTACCATGGGGAAAGCTCGAGCTTGTACGCACCCTTTCCGACAACCTTCACGACTTTAAATGGGCCGAGGCATTTGTCCGCAAATTTGACGGACGGACGGGTCGTCCGGATGTCAGAGGCATCCAGCCAGACTCGATCACCTACTTTGATCTCCGGGGCAGGCGTGCATCAGCATTCGTAGTACAGCTTGAACTCGTCTTTGGCTTTAATGAGCGCGGCTTTGGCTTCCGAGACTCCGGATGCAATCTGGTCTCAGAACTCGTTCGCAGATTTCACGGTCGAATGCAATCTGTTGGGCTCGAACCCCATCTGGGGGAGCATCCCAGTGTCCGTCATGAACAGGACTTGTTGTATCGAGGAGTGGACGTGGTTGTTGTACGCGAACTCCGCGGCCAGAAGGAGCTTGTCCCAGTCATCCTGCTTGTATTTCGTGAAGATCCGGACGAACTGCTTGAGCTCTTGATTGATGCACTCGGTTTGGCTGTTGGTTTGCGGGTGGTAGGCAGTGGAGGTCGCTGGCTCTATCCCGATGAGGTGCCACAGTTCCGTAGTGAACTCCGCAATGAATTGCGGTCCCCGGTCGGAGATGTATTTCCGGGGGGTTCCACGGTGCCTCCAGACGTTCTGGTAGTAGAGCCGAGTGGCCCCATCTGCGCCGAGGCCGGTATGGCACTCATTGAAGTGGGCTTGCTTACCCAGAACATCAACCACCACCATGACCGCGTCGAACCCGTGCGAGTCCGGGAGCTTGACAATGAAGTCCACCGAGACGGTGTCCCAGCATTCTTCAGGGATCTCTGTCGGGTGGAGCTCTCTGCGGGGCAAATTCCAGAGCGCCTTCGTCCAGTTGCATGGGTCGCAAGTCCGGACGTACTGGCCGACGTGGCGGGACAGCTGGGGCCACCAGTAATTTTGGGCGATGAGCTCAAGGGTTTTGAAGCATCCAGCATGTCCGGCGACCCGAGTGTCATGGTGCAGCTCAATGATCCGGCGCCGGAGGGCCTTATTCCGCAGCACGACGATCTTACCACATTAGTGAAGGAGCCCGTCAGCGATACGGCACTCGGACAACCGGGGAGAGCGAACGTTCTGGTTCTTGAGGAGTTCCCATGCGACAAGTGCGACGGGATCCTCAAGCTCCGGTTCACCCACAAAGGCCTCTCGGACGTCGTGAAGGAGGGGAACCTCGGGTCTGGTAACCACGACACCTTCCAGCGCGCGGACGTGGAACAATTCCGGGCAAAGGAGGGTGACATCCGTGTTGTCCAAGCCTACTCCGTGGTCCGGGCGATGGGACAGCGCATCTGGGCGACCCATGAGGCGGCCAGGCTGGTGGTGGAGCATGAAATCGAACTGAGACAGGTACAGGGACCACCGCGCCTGCCTCTGGTTCAAGTTCTGCGCCTTCCAGAAGTACTCCAAGTTCTTGTGATCCGTCCAGATCTCGACCGGATGCTGCGTGCCCTCAAGGAAGTGTTGCCACTCCTTGAGGGCTCGGATCATTGCGAGCATCTCCTTGTCGTGGATTTCGTAATTGTGCTGGACGTCACTCAAACTTTTGGAGTAGAACATGACTGGATGCCACTTTCCATCTGCATCCAGCTGGGAGAGGACGACCCCGGTGGCGTAGTCAGAGCTGTCTGCCTCGACTCGGTACGGATGCGATTCGTCCGGGAGGACCAGGACGGGCTCCGCAGTCACCGCATCCTTGAGGGCTTGGAAGGCGGCAGCGGTCCAGGTCCACGCCATGCTCTTCTTCGTAAGGGGGGAGATCGGGTAGACCTTGCAGTTGGCCGGTTTAGCGTCCAGGACGAGTTCGATGGCGCGGTCCCACGTCCGGCGTTCTGGCAGCGCGTCGAACGACTCCTTGCCGAAGACGTCGGAGAAATCCTCGACCCAGGCCAGAATCAAAGTCCCAGGCAGGGCCGAGTTCCGAGCGAAGGCCTCCGCAAGCTGCTCAGAAATGGTGCTGCCTGCGCGGATTTCTTCGGCCGGAGTGAACACAGTATAGAGGATCCGGTCACCGTCCTCGAGCTCGTTGTCGTTGTCGTTGTCATCTGGGTCCGGAGTGAGGTCCAGGAAGTCATCTCCGTCATCATCTGGGTCATGCCCGTTGTCTCCGAGCCACTCCTCCAAGTCAATGGCACAGATAGACGGGACGGGACCTTCACGGAGCTGCTGGAGGATCGCGGCGGAGATCTTCACGCTGCGACAAACAGCACGGAGCTCATCCTGGCAAGTGCTGCAACTGGTCGGGCAGTGGGTCATCCAGACCTCCTTGGTCTCCCAGTCGATCTCCGGGTTGTGCTTCTGGAGCCAGGAGTAACCGAGGATGACGTGCTGCTTCCCAAGCCGCGTTACCGCCATTTGGATGTGTTCAGAGTGCCCTTTGTAGTTGACGACCATATTGACTACACTGGAAATGCCTCCAGACGCATTGGGTGTACCGTCGATGTTGAGGACCGGAATGGGCTGAGAGAACTTTTGGACGGGAAGGTTACGGGAGATCATGTACTCCGAGTTGATGAAGTCTCCGGTCACTCCGCAGTCGACCAGACCCTTCACAGACACCGTGGCCGTGGTCTCCACCGATTGCATCTCCAACGGAATGTGCAGGGAGTTCCAGCCCTCGACAGAATCAATAATGTACCGCCGGGGTAGTTTGCGCTCCCACCTCGGGCAGCGGATGTGGGGAATGGAAGGAAGGGGTTCTGTCTTTGCCTCTGGGGCAGGGACAGGGGGCTCCGGCTTGGGGACGGAAGCCGGAACGGGAGGTGTGTCTGTCGTTCCAACTGCTGATTTATTGGGTATATCCTTGTACAAGCAGGAGTAGCGATTGGGAGACATGACCGAGGGTGCACCGCTCATTCGGCCGTGTCCGGAAAACCCTCCGGCTCCGCATCTCCGGTTTCCGGCTTGGCCGGGAGCCCAGCGGTGGTGGAGAGGCGAGCGAAGAGCTCTCCGAGGAGATCGTCACTGAGTCCATGGACGACCTCGTCCAGGACATCTGCATGCCGGACAGTCTCGGGTGAGGTGTCCGGCTGCGCCGCAACGAAAGCAAGCGCGAGGCGTGAAACATGCGCGGGTCCGGTCGACATCCATCGGAATGCCGGGCGGAAGGGCGGGCGCCGGTGCGGCTTTAGGAGCGGGCGTGAAGGAGGGGATTGGGAGGAACATCCCAGTGCCGGGGCATGCGGCCGGAGCTGGGGCGCAAGTCGGGGGTGCTCCCGCTCAGACACGGGCGAGGGCGTCGTACTGGCGAAAAGCGCGGAGACGCCATCCGGCGTAGTCTAATAGTGCTGGGGCAGTTCCGGACGTCATGATCACTGTATTGATCCGGGGATCGAGCCCTGTGCGGTACTTGGTGACGCGGACAAGTGGGTCCGTGTATCCGGCCGTGGCAGCAAGTTCTTCGAAGCCGTCCGTGTACCGGTAGACATCACGGGAGCCCTGGTAATAGCCGTGGGTCTCTAGTCGGAGGAGAGCTTGGCCTTGCTCATTCTCCTCTACGAACTGGAGCTGGAACTCGGACTCAAATTCCACCCAGGACGGGAACGGGAACGGAACGATCACGGACTGTCGTTCGACCCATCATCCGGCCATGTCTCGTGCCATAAAGGACATGGCGTACCGCACGAGTTTTTCCTCTACGGCCTGTCCGTGGACCATAAAGGCTTCCGGAACCAGTTGGAGGTACATAAGGATGGAGTGGAGGAACATCTGCCCTTGCGTCTGGTCGCCGTCAAAAACAGCTGGGGGGTTCAGTCGGAGGACCAATTTTGCTGCAGGGGTGAGGGTGGTGAAGTCTGGATCTGCCGCTGGAGCCGGAGCGGCAGGGACAGGGGCAGCTGTGGGTGGATTTTGGCTGTTGTGTAAAATGCGGAGGAGTAAGAATTCAATGTTCCCGAGAGAGTCTTCGACTGCTTCTAGCCAGGTTTCAGGGTCGGAAGCCGAGTCCGAGATGTGAACATCCGGGAGCTTGGGTTGCACAGCCCTGTTTCCGGGCATCGGGGCGTCCATCGGGGAGGAGGGGTCGAGATTGGAAGTGGGGGAGGCCGGAGTGCTAGCGTAGCGGTCCGAGTCCAAGTCTACATCAAACTTCCCAATCTTGACCGGTTGATCCCTTAGATCCTTTCTTCTGCTGTAAGGGCAACCTCAGCTCGATGCAAGAGCATGGGAACTAGCGGGAGAATCCGAAGAGAACTCAATTGACGGTACTAAATACAGAGTCTAGGAATATGCACCTAGCGGGAGAATCCAAAGAGAAGAAAGGATGAGGATTCCCACGCTAGGTGAGGTTTATATAACAAATAGGTACTAGCCAGTAACACGTGTCTGAAGTGATCAGCATTGGTCCCGAGCTTGATCACATAGCACGTTCCAGTGTGAGTGGCCGGACAAAGGGGAATGAGGGGCAACAGAGTCCGGAGGGATGGGGGGTGACATTCCGGGTGGAGGCATAGCCTGGGGCTCCAGCGGGGGTTCCGGACGGAAGGCCAGATGGATGGGCGAGGCTGGATGAGGAAGGGGCTCTGGATGAAGGATCAGGCAAGGAAGCGGGGCAGTGCGATGGGCTGGAGCCGGATGGAAGGACAGACAGACGGCCGGACGGGGGGTTCCCCTGACACCGCCATCCTAGCCTCCAGACAGTGTACCTTGGCCTCCCAATCAAATCCAGCCCACCCCATCTTCATCGGCTAGAGCCCTTGGGCTCGATTTGTCCATGTCCAGACATGTGCGGCATACTGTATGCATAGAACTCCGCACGGTTCCTGAATCCTCATACCAGTTGACTTACGACAACTGACTCCCTTGACGCCTCAGCTTAAGTAGATATCCTGAGAAGCGAAACCGCATCTAAATATTTATTGGAGACTCAACATTGGCTTTATAGCACAGTTCACAGATACAAGCGCCCAACAAACGCCCGACACTGCCACATCAATATTTTTGCCACACCACCACTTGAACGCCAGACCAGACACGGTACGTTCGTTCTTTATTTTGTTCTTTCTTTCTTGGCATTCTCTGCCACAGGCCCTGGACCGCACGCAATACGCTGCACCTTACCGCAGGCACTACGGAGGCGCGTGGTACATGGAGTTTGTGGTAGTTGGGTGGCAAATTTTCTTAGACTTTCTCGACTTTCTTGAATAAACTCCTCATAGCTGACCAGTAATAATCATTGCAGATCTTTTCTACATGGCATGGACAACCCGCAGTGGCTTCCAGTGGTCACCATGGGAGCTTGACGGCAGCGTGTCTGTCGCGTCCGAGGTGTTTCAAAGTCAGGCGGCATTATGGCCTTTCGTGGAGGCAGCCGTCACACCCCAGTTTGTGCCGGTTTCGCGAAATGTCCCGGGTATAGCCAGAGGGTGCTTTGCAAAGTTTTCCAGATAGCTGTAAAGGGTGTCTGACTGGTTGTGTTTGCACCAGGGGCTGAACCCTGGCATGCCGGCATCTCTGTTTTCATCAGCTGGCCTGCTGCCGTTTCTCGGCCATTTCTCGGGCTTCTCGGGCACGGCACAATTTTGATCGCAATCTATATTTGGGTGAAATTAATATTTTGCGTGGTTGTCTCAGATAGCTGTCCATGTTGGCTTCGAGATTGATCATGTTTGGTGTTGTCCTTGATGTGCCTGCTGTTGTTTTTGGTAGTAAATGCATTTTGTGGGTTGGAAACCGCCGCATTTGAAAATTCATTTTGCATTTTGCCAGCCAGCCAGAACTCCAATGAGAAAATGTCATATATAACTTTAATAGCCCTGAATGAGCTCTACAGCATCTGTCATACAGATCAATATGTTTTGATCCACTTTCCTTTTTGGGCCACTACGCTTTGCATCCCAAAAAGGAAATTCACATCAATCTCGAGTTATTTGGGCCAGAATTTGCATATTCTGGATTATTGAAGTGGGCACATTATTCCTTGGGTCCACCCGAATACACCCAACACATATTTGGACCTGAATCAACGGGATAATACCATAAACATACCTGAATTCATTGATTTTCTTTGCAGCATTATATTGTAGTGCTACGGACCTGGAAAATGTGTAAGTGAGCGTTGAATAGGCTCTATTAACATTACAAAGCTTTATGGATCCTCTATTCCATTGGCAGTATTTTATTCTTCCCTAAAACATGTATATCAACAAAACATATAAATCACTCATGTCTATTGGTACTTGCCCAGGATCCATCTTGAATATTATCCTAAATGAGATCTGGATATTCCTGACTCGGTTCAAGATGTCCACTTTGATCAGGAAACCGGTGGGAAGGTGATGTATCTGATATATAGTCAGACATAGTAATCACCACAACCTCAATCCTCCAGTGTCTTGAGGAATGTCAATCGCCAATTAACATGTATTATGGACTGCAGGAACACTCTGCAAGCTAAACCCGCTTCAACAAATTGACTTAGAGCTGACATATGAAAGATCTCATGTTTTGGAGATTTGCATGAATTGACACCCCGGGGGTCAGTCCTTGAGGAATAGACCCTCCAAACAGCAAGAAAGGGTGTGAAACAAGTCCAGTGTCATTTATTTGTAGGATTTTGGTCAAATTTTGACTGGTCAGTGTTTTTTAGATTGCGGCCTTGATATGGGTGCAGCTTTGTATATGGATTCACCTGTAATCTAGTATGCCTTTTGACTATGCTCCCCTTCCAAGTCTGAAAATCTCAGAGAAAATAGGTTTCAGCCCAGAATCTCTAGGGAAATTTGTCCCTCACCTCACATTTCCTGTAATCATATGAGAAGAGTGGTATCCTATACATAAAAAGACAATGTGCACACCCTTTGACAGAAAGTCACGAGGAATCACGTGGAGTCACCTGCTCACTCCCATGGTGGCACCGTGCACCGCAAGTGGCGGGAATCTCCGTGGCGAAGACACGGGTCTTAAATCTAGTAAAATAATCAGAAGTAATGATTCCGTGATAAAGGCGGTGGTGATTCCGTGATCATGTCCCAAAATCAAGCAAAAGCCCCTTGAGCCATTGTTGTTTGTGTAAGGGCAACCTCAGCTCGGCGCGGGAGCGCGGGAGACTAGCGGGAGAATCCGAAGCAACTCAATTGACAGTACTAAATACAGGTTTCTAGAATACGCACCTAGCGGGAGAATCCGAAGAGAAGAAAGGATAAGGATTCCCATGCTAGGCGAGGTTTTTATAGGTACTAGCCAGTAGCACGTGTCCGGATCGATCGGCAGTGGTCTCGAGCTTGATCACATAGCACGTGCCAGTGAGAGCGACCGGACGCGGGGGGTCGGAGGGGGTCGGAGTCCGGAGGGACGGAGGGCGACGTTCCAGACGGAGGCGTAGGCTGGGGCATAGGACCGAAGGCCGGATGGACGGACGAGGCCGGACGAAGGATCGGACGAGGAAGTGGGGCGGTGCGATGGGCCGGAGCCGGACGGACGGACGGACGGACGGACGGGTGGTTCCCCTGACATCACCCCCCCCTTGGAATGCGGCGTCCCGACGCATGAATCGGACATGGGCGTCGCGCCTCCGGAACGAGAGCGAGTCGAAAGCGGCCGAGGCAATCCGGCACGGGGCGTTAGGGTAGCGGCGATAGTAGGCATCGATGGCGTCTTGGGCGAAGACGTCGGAGTGCTTTACCCATTTATTGTGTTCCGGGCCGTAGCCTTTCCACCGCACCATGTACCAGAGGCTGCCATAACGGACCTTCGCTTCTAGGATCTCCTCGACTTCCCATTGAACGTCGTGGTCCGTCTGAAGGACGGGCGGGGGTTCGTCGTTCCGGGGGCGTCCGGGGAACGGATCCGGTTCTGCGAGCTGGAGTTTCACCACCGGGAAGACCGGGTGGAGCTGGGAGTACCGGGGGGGGAGCTCGAGTTTGTACGCCCCCTTTCCGACGACCTTCGCGACTTTGAAGGGGCCGAGGCGTTTGTCCGCAAATTTGACGGACGGACGGGTCGTACGGATGTCGGAGGCGTCCAGCCAGACTCGGTCGCCTACCTTGATCTCTGGGGCGGGCGTGCACCTTCAATCATAGTACAGCTTGAACTCGTCCTTGGCTTTAACGAGCGCGGCTTTGGCTTCCGAAACTCCGGACGCGATCCGGTCTCGGAACTCGTTCGCGGACTCCACTTTCGAGCGTAGTCCGTTGGGCTCGAACCCCATCCGGGGGAGCCTTCCGGTGTCCGTCATGAACGGGACTTGCTGCGTCGAGGAGTGGACGTGGTTGTTGTACGCGAACTCCGCGGCCGGGAGAAGCTCGTCCCAGTCGTCTTGTTTGTAGTTCGTGAAGATCCGGACGAACTGCTTGAGCTCTTGATTGATGCGCTCGGTCTGGCTGTCGGTCTGCGGGTGGTAGGCAGTGGAGGTCGCTGGTTCTACCCCGATGAGGCGCCACAGTTCCGTGGTGAACTCCGCGACGAACTGCGGCCTGCGGTCGGAGATATATTTTCGGGGGGTTCCGTGGTGCCTCCAGACGTTCCGGTAATAGAGCCGAGCGGCTCCGACCGCGCCAAGGCCGGTGTGGCACTCGTTGAAATGGGCCCGCTTACCCAGGACGTCGACCACGACCATAACGGCGTCGAAGCTGTGCGCGTCCGGGAGCTCGACGATGAAGTCCACCGAGACGGTGTCCCAGCGTTCTTCCGGAATCTCGGTCGGGTGGAGCTCTCCGTGGGGTAACTTCCAGAGTGCCTTCGTCCGGTTGCACGGGTCGCAGGTTCGGACGTATTGGCCGACGTGACGGGACAGCTGGGGCCACCAGTAATTCCGGGAGATGAGCTCGAGGGTTTTGAAGCGTCCGGCGTGTCCGGCGACCCGGGTATCGTGGTGCAGGGCGATGATCCGGCGTCGGAGGTCCTTATTCCGCGGTACGACGATCTTACCGCGGTAGTAGAGGAGCCCTTCTGCGACACGCCACTCGGACGACCGGGGGGGGCGGACGTTCCGGTTCTTGAGGAGCTCTCGCGCGACAAGCGCGACGGGGTCCTCAAGGTCCGGTTCACCCGCGAAGGCCTCCCGGACGTCACGGAGGAGGGGGACTTCGGGTCCGGCCACCACGACGCCTTCTAGCGCACGGACGTGGAACAAGTCTGGGCGAAGAAGGGTAACGTCCGTGTTGTCCGAGCCTACCCCGTGGTCCGGGCGACGGGACAGCGCGTCCGGACGGCCCATGAGGCGTCCGGGCTGGTGGTGGAGTGCGAAGTCAAACCGGGACAGGTACAGGGACCACCGCGCCTGCCTCCGGTTCAAGTTCTGTGCCTTCCGGAAGTACTCCAGGTTTTTGTGATCCGTCCAGATCTCGACTGGATGCTGCGTACCTTCGAGGAAGTGTCGCCACTCCTCTAGGGCTCGGATGATCGTGAGCATCTCTTTGTCGTGGATCTCGTAGTTGCGCTGGACGTCACTCAGACTTTTGGAGTAGAACGCGACCGGGTGCCACTTTCCGTTCGCGTCCGGCTGGGACAGGACGGCCCCGGTAGCGTAGTCGGAGCTGTCCGCCTCGACCCGGTACGGACGCGACTCGTCGGGTAGGACCAAGACGGGCTCCGCGGTCACCGCGTCCTTGAGGGCTTGGAAGGCGGCGGCCGTGGCAGCGGTCCAGGTCCAAGCAACGCTCTTCTTTGTGAGGTCGAAGAGGGGCCGCGCGATGTCCGAGAACGCCTGGATGAACCTCCGGTAGAAGTTCGTGAAGCCAAGGAACTGCTGCACGTCCTTCTTGTTCTCCGGAGCAGGCCAGGCTGCGACTCCAGCGACCTTGACCGGGTCCATCTCGACGTGGTTGTGCGAGATGATGACGCCGAGGTACTCGATCGACGACTTCTCGAATTCGCACTTCTCCGGCCGGAGGTAAAGCTTGTGCGCTCGGAGCCGCCGGAGGACTTCTCGGACGATCTCTCGGTGGTGCGCGAGATCGGAGTGAGCGATGAGGATGTCGTCAAGGTATACCATGACATCTCCGGAGAGGATGAGGTCTTGGAAGATGTCGTTCATCATCGTCTGGAACGTGGCCGGAGAGTTGGTGAGGCCGAAGTACATCACCAGGGGCTCGAAGAGCCCTCGGTTGGTACGGAACGCGGCCTTCCACTCGTCGCCTCCCCGAATTCGGACGTTGTTGAAGCCCCACCGGACGTCGAGTTTTGTGAAGAACCGGGCTCCCTTAAGGCGGTTGATGAGATCGTTAATCAGCGGGAGCGGATACCGGTTCTTTACGGTCATCGCGTTGAGCGCCCGATAGTCCTGGACGAACCGGAGGCTTCCGTCCTTCTTTTTGATGAAGAAGACCGGAGATGCCATCGGGGATTTGGACGGGCGGATCCGGCCGGTGCTCAACCCATCCTCGATGAACGCGTCGAGTTCCTTCTGCTCGAGGGGGGAGATCGGGTAGACCTTGCAGTTGGCCGGTTTCGCATCCGGGACGAGTTCGATGGCGTGGTCCCACGTCCGACGTTCCGGCAACGCGTCGAACGACTCCTTATCGAAAACGTCGGAGAAATCCTCTACCCAGGCCGGAACCGAGGTCCCGGGCGGGGCCGAGTTCCGGGTGTAGGCCTCCGCGAGCCTCTGAGAGACGGTGCTGCCCGCACGGATTTCTTCAGCCGGAGCGAACGCGGTGTAGAGAATCCGGTCGCCGTCCTCGAGCTCGTTGTCTCTGTCACCGTCATCATCGTCCGGGTCCGGAGTGAGGTCCGGGAAGTCGTCTCCGTCGTCGTCCGGATCGTACCCGCCATCTCCGCACCACTCCTCCGAGTCAATGGCGCAGATAGATGGGACGGGACCTTCGCGGAGCTGCCGGAGGATCGCGGCGGAGATCTTCGCGTTGCGACGGACGGCGCGGAGCTCCTCCCGGCAAGTGCTGCAGCTGATCGGACAGCGGGTCATCCGGACTTCCTTGGTCTCCCAGTCGATCTCCGGGTTGTGCTTCTGAAGCCAGGAGTAACCGAGGATGACGTGCTGCTTTCCGAGCCGCGTTACCGCGAGTTGGATGCGTTCGGAGTGTCCTTTGTAGTTGACGACCATATCAACTACGCCGGAAATGCCTCCGGACGCATTGGGCGTGCCGTCGACGTTGAGGACCGGAATTGGCTGGGAGAGCTTCCGGACGGGAAGGTTGCGGGAGATCACGTACTCCGAGTCGATGAAGTCTCCGGTCGCTCCGCAGTCAACCAGACCCTTCACGGACATCGTAGCCGCGGTCTCTACCAATTGCATCTCCAACGGAATGTGCAGGGAGTTCCGGCCCTCTACGGAATCAATAACGTACCGCCGGGGTAGTTTGCGTTCCCACCTCGGACGGCGGACGCGGGGAAGGGAAGGGGGAAGTTCAGTCTTGGCCTCCGGGGCGGGAATAGGGGGTGCGCCTTTCGTATCAACTGCTGATTTATTGGGTATATCTTTGTACAAGCAGGAGTAACGATTGGGGGACGCGACCGAGGGCGCACCGCTCACTCGGCCAGGTCCGGAAAACCCTCTGGCTCCGCATCTCCGGCGTCCGGCTCGGCCGGAAGCCCAGCGGTGGTAGAGAGGCACGCGAAGAGTTCTCCGAGGAGGTTGTCACCGAGTTGACGGACGACCTCGTCCAGGATGTCCGCATGCCGGACATCCGAGGGAGTCGGGCAGTCTCGAGCGAGGTGTCCGGCCGCGCCGCAACGGAAGCAAGTGCGCGGCGTGAAGCGTGCGCGGGTCCGGTCGACATCCATTGGAATGCCAGGTGGAAGGGCGGGCGCCGGCGCGGCTTTGGGAGCAGGCGTGAAGGAGGGGACTGGGAGGAACGTCCCAGTGCGAGGGCGTGCGGCCGGAGCCGGGGCGCAAGTCGGAGGTGCTCCCGCTCGGACACGGGCGAGGGCGTCGTACTGGCGGAAGGCGTGGAGGCGCCATCCGGCGTAGTCTAGCAGCACCGGAGCGGTCCCGGACGTGGTGATCGCCGCGTTAATCCGCGGGTCGAGCCCTGCGCGATACTTGGTGACACGGACGAGCGGGTCCGTGTACCTGGCCATGGCGGCGAGTTCCTCGAAGTTGTCCGTGTACCGGTAAACGTCGCGGGAGCCCTGGTAGTAGCTATGGGTCTCCAACCAGAGGAGAGCTTGGTCTTGCTTAGTCTCGTTCCCGACGTTATAGGTCAGTGTCCTTCCGTTCGCTGCGCTCACGGGCAGAATCATTACCGGAGCTAACTCTATCCGCATTTGTCACCATCAGGCAGAAAGTTTTGATGAGATTGTGATGTTGGACACTGCCCTATAACGTCTGGTGCAATTCGTATAGATAGCATGCGACTGCATCAAGGCGTGACAATCCGGTACGTTATCTAAGATTATCTATTGACCAAACAATGTCTCGTGACCGTGTGCGACGTTTCTGACAGCTACACGTCGCGTCCACTGCAAGAAAAAGGGGAGCGGGAGTCCCTCCTCCTTCATGCAGGCAAGGATCTTTTCCCAAGACATTGGCATCTTGAATTTTCCCTTTGGCCCTCCGCACATTTGTGAGGTGAATCGGATCTTGTTTTTCCGGCTCTTCTTCGTCAGATAGTTGCCGACTTCATCCTCAACATGATCGAGGCTATCATCGAGCCCGAAATCAGGGTCGTCGAACAGGAAGTCAAAATCCTCGTCTTCCATGCCAGTGGGTCCGAGCAGTTACGCTAATCTTATCGGTGTGATCACTGGTCATCTTGGAACAAACATCGTGACAGATGTGACGGATTGGCTCAGTCGCATAGTTACTCTACGAATTACACCAGATCTTCGGGTGTCATTCTCCACTCACTTTTTCATCATTTTATTTTGACTCCGCTCTTGATCTCGGCGCAAGTGGCACACCCGAAGATCTGGAACCGAGATTAGGTCTTGCTCGTTTTCCTCCACGAACCGGAGCCGGAACTCGGACTCGAATTCCGCCCAGGACGGGAATGGGAACGGAACGATTGCGGACTGTCGTTCGGCCCATCGTCCGGCCGCGTCTCGCGCCATAAAGGACATGGCGTACCGCACGAGTTTTTCCTCGACGACCTGTCCGTGGACCATGAAGGCTTCCGGAACTAGTCGGAGGTATGTGAGGACGGAGTGGAGGAACATCCGTCCTTGAGTCCGGTCGCCGTCGAAAACGGCTGGGGGGTTCGGTCGGAGAACCGATCTTGCTGCAGGGGTGAGGGTGGTGAAGTCTGGACCCACTGCCGGAGCCGGAGCAGCAGGGACGGGGGCAGTCGCGGGTGGATTTTGGTTGTTGTGTAAAACGCGGAGGAGTAGGGTTTCGATGTTCGCGAGAGAGCTTTCTACCGCTGTCAGCCGGGATTCGGGGTCGGCAGCCGGGTCCGGGATGTAAACATCCGGGAGCTCGGGTGGCGCGGACTCGTTTCCGGGCGTCGGGGCGTCCATCAAGGAGGAGGGGTTGAGATTGGAAGTGGGGGAGGCCGGAGCGCTAGCGTAGCGGTCCGAGTCCGAGTCTACGCCGAACTTCGCAATCTTGACCGGTTGATCCCTTAGATCCTTTCTTCTGCTGTAAGGGCAACCTCAGCTCGGCACGGGAGCGCGGGAGACTAGCGGGAGAATCCGAAGCAACTCAATTGACAGTACTAAATACAGGTTTCTAGAATACGCACCTAGCGGGAGAATCCGAAGAGAAGAAAGGATAAGGATTCCCACGCTAGGCGAGGTTTTTATAGGTACTAGCCAGTAGCACGTGTCCGGATCGATCGGCAGTGGTCTCGAGCTTGATCACATAGCACGTGCCAGTGAGAGCGACCGGACGCGGGGGGTCGGAGGGGGTCGGAGTCCGGAGGGACGGAGGGCGACGTTCCAGACGGAGGCGTAGGCTGGGGCATAGGACCGAAGGCCGGATGGACAGACGAGGCCGGACGAAGGATCGGACGAGGAAGTGGGGCGGTGTGATGGGCCGGAGCCGGACGGACGGACGGACGGACGGACGGACGGACGGACGGGTGGTTCCCCTGACAGTTTGGGTAGAAATTGTGGCGAAGTGCTGCCCCACACCGGTGCTTCCTTTCGACAAACTCAGGCCCATGTCACTCAGTTCTAGAAATGTGGAAAATATATTTTGTCATATTTCAGCGCAGAGGACCATGTACCGTGCTTGTATTCAACTCCAGAAGCCCCAATTATCATCCCCTTGAGGTTTGATTGTATTAGAAGCTGAAATTACAGGCCCAGGAAGCAAAATTGATGGGAATTCCCTTTTTGGGATGCAAAGTGTAGTGGCCCAAAAAAGAAAGCCTCCAAAAAAAAAATTGGACAGTTGCAAAAATTTCGCATCCACCCCTATGCCTTTTTAGGAAGTTGTTCCCAATTGGGTTGGACCAGCCGAAACTCGGCAGTGAGAAGCAGCCGAAAAGTCGCCTCAATTTGAAATTATACCAGGTACAAAGCTTGCACGCACAAAGGAAAGAGTGTAGGGAAAGACAATCTTGATTTCTATATATACATGGGATACATAATATCACTACAAGCTTGCGGGATATAATAAAATACATATAGAGTACAGCAAATCTACAAATCAAGAAATAGTGCAAATTGGCGCTGTTGATGAGTTGTGGGCCAACGGGAACACTCGACGTGCCTGGCAAAGGCAGGGAGTAATGCGAGGGCTGTCGGGAATAGCATGAGGCAGGAGTAGCTGGTGACGAGTGCAAGGGCGGGAGCAGCTGGCAACGAGTGCAAGGACAGGAGCGGCTGGTGACGAGTGCAAGGGCGGGAGCAGCTGGCGACGAGCGCAGGGGCAGGAGCTGCTGGCAACAGGTGTGCGGCAGGAGCCGGTGGCGAAGGGGGTGGTGAACGTACTTGTGTGTCAGTGTGTGGGTCGACCTCGACTCAGACGACGCTGGCCAACAATTTTGACCCTTTGTTGTACCATCCTGGTTGTGTGGGCAACAGCTGCCTTTCTTCCACACGGGGTGCTCGTCGAAGGCATGAACAGAAGGCGATGGTGAGCAGCGGCGGTTGCTGTGGTAGGCAGCGGCGCCCGAGTGCGACAGGGCGGGAGCGCCCGCAGTGACGATGTGGGGGAGGGAAGAGGGAGAGAGGCAAGTGATGATGTGGTGTTTGTCAGCCACCGTTGCCGCTGATGCCAACTTCTGGCCAGCCCAACCCAAACGGGAAGGACTTCCCAAAAAGGCTCAGGAGTGGATGCGAAATTCAGCAAGTGAATTCGGACCATCAAAAACCAAAGTTATAGAGCTCATTGAGCGCTATCTGAATGTCAAATCAGTTTGTAAAAATTCCCATTGGTCATTCCGCAAAAAGCAAAATACTTTCTGGGAGCCGGTGCTTTTTACCTGAAAATCCCATATTAGAAGCTATTGCAGACATCAAACATATGGAAACTGCCGTAGTAATATAGGGCAACTCCTGGGACCATCAATTTCACGGAAATGACCGAAATAATACATTTTGATCCTTGGTTGGCCATGCCGAAGTGCTGCCACAATGGCTGCCTGATGCCTCACATGGCTGCTGGCAGGAGTCAGAAAACTTCACAAAGCACCCTCTGGCTACACCCAACTTTTTTCACGAAAGTCAAACTTAATGGGTTGGCATATATGGCGCATCTCAAGAAGAATTGGGACCAAGGCCAAGCGGTAAGTCGGTCATTTCTCTCTCCCTTTTTCTTAGGAGGCTGGGAACTGATGGCTAGCCAGAGAAGTACTTGTGTGGCGCACAATGCGGTCGATAAGCCGGACTGTGAATCGTGGGGGACGGCGTCTTCAGGAATAGCAACAGTGGACTGTGCACGTCACAATATGAAGTGTCCCAATGGCATGCAGATATTCATCTTGTACAACATCGCATGCCAGTGGGACAAGAACTTTTGGACCTGCATGGAGGTTTTTCCAGAGGAGGTTCAGGTGGCGTGGAGGGCAGAGGTGAGGCAGGTGGTTTTCCTGGTGCCCAAATTCCACTTGCCGGCACACATTGAGGAGTGTAACCTGGAGTTTTCGTTTAACCTTACGCCATTCGCAGGCCGGATGGACGGAGAGGCTCCGGAGCGCGGCTGGGCCGACGCCAACCGCCTGGTGAATAGCACAAGTGTTTCGAGCCCCGGTGCTCGATGTGATATGCTAGATGCCCATTTCCAGTACTCGAACTGGAAAAAAATCACCAAGCTGGGTACGTATGGCCATAGAACGACGATTCGGAGTGAGCTGACTGGAAAACGTAGGCACGGTTTTGCTAGAAAAGATGCAGAAGAACGTCCTGTTGATGTTGGACATGCGGGCAGCATGGGTCGACGTCGAGGCCTCTTTTGAGCTGCCTGTGATCATGATGTGGACGGCCATGGCGGTTGCTTGGGAAGCGGATAGCAAAAACCCCAATCTGTTCGCATCCACAGTGAAGCATGATGGCCTGCGGGAGGTGCAGCGGCAGTTGGCCCTGGTTGCGGTGGCGGATACCCTACACCAGCACGTTCGGGGCAACATCCATGAAACAGAGATGTTATCTATGGGCCTGCAGCTGGAACAGCAGCAGTACATCTTTTGTGCTTACCGCTGATTCATACCATACTCTAATAGGTGAGCACTCGTGACACATATCAAGCAAATTGGAGCTCATGAGACGGTGGACCAGGAGCGGGGGCGGATTGAGCACGAGATGAAGTTGCGGCGCAAGATAGACGCATGGATGGTGGTGCAGCACCTGTTTATGCCAGAGGTCGCTGTTCTGCGTGTGCGCAAGGACACCGAGCAGCAACGCATGGCCGCAATGCAGAGTCTGCCTGGATTAAAGGCACAAGACATGCAGCTGTGGCTGCCTTCGACGATTGTGGGGAAGGCAGGGTGTGATGAGTCGCTGCGGGAGTATGAGTTTGAGCTTCAACACAGGCAGGCAGTGTTGGCGCTGATGGAGATGCGGGACGGGCTGCAATGGCGGACGCACAAGTGGATATACCGCAATATGCTCCACAGAGTGAAGGCGAAGACGCGGTCAGGGACCAGGACGGATGCCATTCAAGTGAAGATCAACACCAGCATGGAGGATTACTGGGCAGCCCGTGCCGCACTGGTGAAGCTCAGCCGTGTTTTGAGCCGCATGGAATGGGAGAAGCATTTGAAGCCACTGCTCACGGACGACATCCGGGGGAGACCGACGACAATATTTGGCGATGAAGAGAGACGGAAACGAGGGGCGAAGAAGAAGAGGATGCCGAATGAGGAGGAGATGACGGATGCAGCGGTGTGCCGGGCAGAGGAGAAGAGGGAGATGTCATGGATCTGGTTGGCAGAGGGTAAGACAGGGAAACAAGAAGACGTGGTAACTAGCGAGCATGTGTAGATCCTTCCCTTTAGGATGGTGTGTCACTAATGTGTTTCTTCAGCTCTTCAAATTGAGTGGGCGAAGAGCCGCGCAAAGTCGATGCATTACGCGGAGGAGGTGGACTTGCTGCAGGCGGAAATGTGTCATGTCCTCGCTTTCTTGGACTGGTGTGCGGCATGGTGGACGTCTCTTGTGGGATTGCAGGTCGAGGGAGATCACGCATTACGGGAGGGCCATGCTGTGTATGCGCTCAAGCAGGCCGGGTACTTGCAAGGGATCTGCGAACATTTCACACATCTGTGGAGCAATGTGCCGCAACAACTGGAGCAAGTGCGGGATGAGTACGCTGAAATGACTATGGATGAAACAGAGGGAGACGAAGAGGGTGCAGAGGGAGAGGGCGCAGATGTGGACACTGGGACTCGATAAAGACGGACATGTATTGACAATTGTATTATACAACAAGTGTGTAATACACATGAATAGTTTCCTTTTTGGGAAATTCTGAATCCCGCCCTTAGACGGTGAAGCCAAACAGGAAAAGACAAGGTGCTCGTCGTGAGTGATGAGGGGAGCATGGCTGGGCCTGCTGATCGATACCTACCCAAAAGGTAAGTGTCTCGTATGATACATTATGACTGTCTCTCAAGGTGAGTCCCTAATATATAATGGCTAGCCTCTCCTGGGAGGGCGTGATGTATCACAGCGCCATCGCATGGTGATCTTCATTGATGTGACTCAATGTTCCTGACGCAGCGGAAGCAAAGCCGTGACTGAACAAATGCCACATTACCCAGTTAGTCGGGATGGATAATGAAAAAAGTAGCAGACTTACAAAGCACGGTTGTACCACTTGCAGCGAAGGTTTTCCACAAGTTTCTTGTTGAGCTCGACCCAGTGCTCGATATCCTCGACATGAACATCTAGCATAGAAATGTAAGTGTAATGTAAACTTTTGTAGAGCGGAAACTGTCACGGTGACGGCCGCAAAGTTGTGTTTCCAAATTACCGTGACGATTTGCGTCACGGAGCTCTGGTTTCCATCAAAAATGTGTGACATATCAAAAACCGCCGAAAAATACAATAAAATGACAATTATTTTACAACCTTTCTGGTGCCAAGAAACCTCCCAAAATTTCCTCAATAGTCTCCGTGAAGATGTTATCAACTTCCTTGCTCTGGTTTCCAGTTTCCACCGCGTCATGCACAATCTCAGTGGGTTTCCAAAGGTCCAAATAATTTTTGGACAATTGGCGACAATTGGCGATAATTGCGAAGAATTATCTCGGATTATCATGCACTGTACGGGAATTAGGCTCCCTTAGCTGCTTTTGTTTCCCGTATATTTCCAACCGGTATTTGCCATTCGCAGGTATAGATAAGAAACCAAATTTCATTATAACAGCCATTGTAACATAAAGTGGAGCATGCTATTGGAATCAATACGAGGGCTAATCAAATATCAAGCATCTCGAGAGCGCGCTTCTCCATGGCAGACATGGAACCTTTGCCGAGAGCAGTACCACGACTGCCAAAAGACTATATCAATCCCGACACTTTCACTCGAATGAATGAAAACTTTACGTGTGTTTTCGTACATCTCCTCCATTAAGCGGTGGTATTTGGCAGGTTCCTTTCGTTCCACGGTCTCAAGAATCACCATGAGAACATTATACACTTCCTGAGCGCGCCCGCCGTCGAAGCTGGTGTATTTATACTCGCCGGATGCCCAGTCCGAAATGGCACTATGGACCTGAGAATAAAGACCGTCAGCGCAGCTCACTGCATAAAAACCAGATACGAGACATACGGCAGCACCCGACAGCGCAATCAGCGGCTTGGGGCATTCTTTATTGCCGTTGGGGTTGGTCTTGAACATGTTGTATAATTTCTCGGCAATGGCGTGGGGTCCTTGAAAAAAATGGGCTGCGGTAGCAGGAATTCCGGCGTGCTCGAGGGGCTGTGTAGTGAATGGTCAATCAGGCTACAGGTGAAACGATTAGATCACCCAAATGATTACGACCAAACAAGTACCTTGCGCCCCCCAGTTTCGAGATCTTCGCCCTGAGCAGGAAACATGAGTCAATGATACGCAAAAATTCATTATGACCACGATTTTTGGTTGGATTTCAACACCCGGATTACACCGCGCGGCAGGTTGAAGCGGCGGCTAACAATTATTTTCTTCCGTTTCGCAAGGTGTCTACATTTCACAAGATCAAATTCTGGAATGCAGATCCGTTGGGCCGCGAAGCAGCAGTGGATACTCGTGATGTTGTACACGTCAAGCCAGGCTATTCGAACAAGCGCGGAAGCACCTGATAATACCACATTTTCCCTCTAGTTAGAGGTTGCAAAGGGGGGCATTGGAGCCTCTAATTAGAGGGCCTCGCTGCATGTTGGGCTACCATTAGAATACCACTGGTACGGGTAGTTCGTGGTAGCTATAGTGTACTGGAAATTTTTTGAGATTTCAAGTCCTTAGAAACCTAGTCCTACTATGTGTACCACGGGGTATTTTTTAAGGGAGTCAGTAAGTTTGTGACTCCAATTTACCACCAGTACCACGGGGTCCTTTTAAGGCAGTCAGTATATTTGTGACTCCAACTTACCACCACTACCACGGGGTCTTTTTTTAAGGCAGTCACTATATTTGTGACTCAAACCTACCACCACTACCATAGGGTATATTTAACATGATCAGCAAATTATGTGACTGCAAGCATACCACCTGTACCACGGGGTGATATTTAAGACAGTCAGTAATTTTTGTGACTGCCAAACTTACCACTAGTACCACCAACATTTGGGAGGGTGGTCACATTTGTTTGTGACTTAGTCCAAATACCACTGCTACCACAGAGTGCCATCACAAAAGTCAGTAAATTTTGTGACCCACCCAAAATACCATCCGTACCACAGATATGATTTTGGAAGTCAGTAAATTTTGTGACCTGGCTAACGTACCATCTATACCACGGACATTGTTTCAAAAGTCAGTAAATTTTGTGACCTGGCTAACATACCACCACTACCATGGATACTCTCTTGGAAGTCAGTACAATTTGTGACCCACCTATATTACCACTCATACCATAGACCCATTTTGGAAGGTCAGTAAATTTTGTGATTTCTTTGCTACACTGCCACAGATCGTCCCCAAAACACTTCAAATATCTTTCCAGTGCAAGTTACCACTGATACCATCTTGAATGAATATTTTATTGCTATTTATCGCCGGGTTTGGGAAAGTATTTTGCATTTTGCGCAACAACTAAGCCACTGATTACAAAACTGATTGTACAGCCAGATTGAGCATTTTTGGCTCTACAACTTTGGTTTTGACTTTATTTTTGGATTTTTTGACGTCTCAAGACTCCCAGGCTGACATATTTCTCTTTTGGGCCACTACGCCCTTTGCCCAAAATGGAAATATGTTGTTTTTGCCATTGCTTGGGTGCAGATTGGCCATTTTCCTTGGTTTAACTTTGTACCGGTAATACTTTGCGGATGTGGATGGGGTCTGAGTCACATTGTGAGGTAGAGAAGCAAGATAACATAGCCATCATGTCTGAACTTGGAAATGTATTTCGCATTTTGCACCACAACCAGGGCAGTGATGGCAAAATGGATTGGACAGCTGGATAGCACTGAAAAGGCTCTACAACTTTGGTTTTGACTCTATTTTTGGTTTTTGGCGTCTCAGAGTCTTCAAGGCTGACATTTTTCCTTTTTTGGCCACGACGCTTTTCGCCCAAAAAGGAAATTCTTCTTTTTTGTCCTAGTTTGGGCGCACTTTGGCCGTTTTCCTTCATTTAACTTTACAGTTATCATCTTTCATGGATTTGGATGAGGTTTACATTACATTTTGAGGCAGGGACCCAAGGTAATATATACATAATGTCTGAATTTGAAAAATTCGATCCCTGCTATCCTTACCTCACACATAACCATGACCAGCCGTCAGAAGTCTCAGGATGGTATCATGTTATCATTAGACAGTGCCTTCACCTACCCTTACCGTACTACAGGCCTCATATAGATGGATTTTGAGGACATAAAGTATTCACTGACTTGGTGTTTTCACTGCCTTTCTCTTATGTGGTGTACATTTACAATTGTCCCACATGATATGTGGGATGTATGAACATGTTTTTGAGCCTTCTATTTCTCCTTAGTCGACTACAGAGGGAGTTTGGTGCTGTTCAAGCTTCAACAATATATTCTCTGTATTCAGGCTGCCTGGTGGTATTAAAACAAGATCCAAACCCTCCCCAGAGTTGCACAAGGTGTACCACATTGAATGAACCAAAAATCAAAGCAAAACATCAACTTGAGGTTGAGATATGTGAGGTGACAATTTTTGATCATTTGTTAAATAGGGTCTCAAGCACTGCATATAATGCAAAGAAAAGCGTATAAACAGCATTTGCCACTGTTAATTAACAATATTCAGCTTTATTTGAAGGAATTTGGTCAGGTTTCCACCAAATGGTGTTTTGGGGCATGAGGGCTTTACGGCAAATTATTGCCTCTAGGCTGCGCACTGACCAAAACACAATTTGCTCAAATCTTGACCAAAATGGATGAAATAAAGCTTGGGATTGGCATTTTACTTTGTAGGTTCTCACTTCTAACATTCATTTGGCACCAGATGTGCTCCTAGGCCCCTAATCAGTAATTTGATGGGAAACTGACATTTCACAATTCTCATGGTTCTGACTATATATTGAAGTAAATTTTGGGCCCTGGTGGTTTGGGCATGTTATTTTAATTGTCCTATGTAGTTGGTTTGGTGGTCAGCACAATAGGACACAGCAGATGAGCTGAACATTTATGTGTTATATATTTTTCTTCAATCCCAATGTGGTTCATAGTAGCATGGGTAAAAAGTCACTTGGAAAGGTTCATACACCTCCCAAAAGCATTAGACCTCTATATGTTGCCAGTCCAATCCCTAATACCCACAAAGCAAGGCAAATATCGAATTTTACCACCTGGTCAATAAATTGTGTATATCTTCATCAAACAACCAAAAGTTCAATCCAAACCACTTGGGGAACCTATGAATATGGATAGAGGGCATCCTGGCTTGGCTCCAGTTCTTCTGTGTGGAGTAGTAATGTCAGGAGTACAATTTTGTAAGTTCAGGCAATATGTGCATGTTACCCTGTGTCCCTGCCTCAAAATGTAATGTAAACCTCATCCAAATCCATGAAAGATGATAACTGTAAAGTTAAATGAAGGAAAACGGCCAAAGTGCGCCCAAACTAGGACAAAAAAGAAGAATTTCCTTTTTGGGCGAAAAGCGTCGTGGCCAAAAAAGGAAAAATGTCAGCCTTGAAGACTCTGAGACGCCAAAAACCAAAAATAGAGTCAAAACCAAAGTTGTAGAGCCTTTTCAGTGCTATCCAGCTGTCCAATCCATTTTGCCATCACTGCCCTGGTTGTGGTGCAAAATGCGAAATACATTTCCAAGTTCAGACATGATGGCTATGTTATCTTGCTTCTCTACCTCACAATGTGACTCAGACCCCATCCACATCCGCAAAGTATTACCGGTACAAAGTTAAACCAAGGAAAATGGCCAATCTGCACCCAAGCAATGGCAAAAACAACATATTTCCATTTTGGGCAAAGGGCGTAGTGGCCCAAAAGAGAAATATGTCAGCCTGGGAGTCTTGAGACGTCAAAAAATCCAAAAATAAAGTCAAAACCAAAGTTGTAGAGCCAAAAATGCTCAATCTGGCTGTACAATCAGTTTTGTAATCAGTGGCTTAGTTGTTGCGCAAAATGCAAAATACTTTCCCAAACCCGGCGATAAATAGCAATAAAATATTCATTCAAGATGGTATCAGTGGTAACTTGCACTGGAAAGATATTTGAAGTGTTTTGGGGACGATCTGTGGCAGTGTAGCAAAGAAATCACAAAATTTACTGACCTTCCAAAATGGGTCTATGGTATGAGTGGTAATATAGGTGGGTCACAAATTGTACTGACTTCCAAGAGAGTATCCATGGTAGTGGTGGTATGTTAGCCAGGTCACAAAATTTACTGACTTTTGAAACAATGTCCGTGGTATAGATGGTACGTTAGCCAGGTCACAAAATTTACTGACTTCCAAAATCATATCTGTGGTACGGATGGTATTTTGGGTGGGTCACAAAATTTACTGACTTTTGTGATGGCACTCTGTGGTAGCAGTGGTATTTGGACTAAGTCACAAACAAATGTGACCACCCTCCCAAATGTTGGTGGTACTAGTGGTAAGTTTGGCAGTCACAAAAATTACTGACTGTCTTAAATATCACCCCGTGGTACAGGTGGTATGCTTGCAGTCACATAATTTGCTGATCATGTTAAATATACCCTATGGTAGTGGTGGTAGGTTTGAGTCACAAATATAGTGACTGCCTTAAAAAAAGACCCCGTGGTAGTGGTGGTAAGTTGGAGTCACAAATATACTGACTGCCTTAAAAGGACCCCGTGGTACTGGTGGTAAATTGGAGTCACAAACTTACTGACTCCCTTAAAAAATACCCCGTGGTACACATAGTAGGACTAGGTTTCTAAGGACTTGAAATCTCAAAAAATTTCCAGTACACTATAGCTACCACGAACTACCCTTACCAGTGGTATTCTAATGGTAGCCCAACATGCAGCGAGGCCCTCTAATTAGAGGCTCCAATGCCCCCCTTTGCAACCTCTAACTAGAGGGAAAATGTGGTATTATCAGGTGCGCGGAAGGTCAATTGGGGGCCGTTTTGACACGGTACTGGTCAACAACGGAACTGGGCAGCATTCTGGGGTTGCAGGCACGTCGATTTATCACAAATATCAACCACGTTTACTCTTTGCTAATCATCACGCTCATAGGATATCGTGTTGGGCAGGTCCGAGTGGTATTTTCCCTCTCGGATGGAGTGCGCCAAGACATATATGCCGAAAACCCGCCAGCAAAACATCTCGCATATGTCAAATGGTTTTCAAAATTCCCCAGTCGCCCTGATCGAAACCATGGCCTGTACAAAATATCCCGACTGGTAGAACACGTGGCCAGTATCATCCCTGTTGGCAATATCCGTCGCAGTGTCCAACTATTTCCGGAATTCGGGCCTGTTGCACCACGAGAATGGACCAATAACAATGTTCTCGAGCAATGCGCCAAGTTCTATGTTAATCCTTGGTCAGATCGGCATTCATACGTAACTGTAGTGTAGTTGCCGCCGAATCGGATGCACTTTACTAGTGTTACGCAACTTGGCCGGTGGGATGCATAACTGGCGGTGAAATAGTGGGCAGTATGAGAAATTTGGGCCAATTATGTTGAATTATCCAATTGCCAACAATTACTTGGCTTTACTTGGCGGCGGAGATAACTGTCGGTGATTACCTGATAATTACCGAATTCGGTTTTTCCTGATGCAAATCCAAGAATGGAAGAAGACTTCAAGGCCTTCACAACGCTGAAGAGAAAGAACAGCAAGTGAAGGGATGCGTGACATGGTTTGTGAAGTTGGTGATTCAAATTCGCACTCAACGAAGTGGAGGGATAATGGAATGGATGCAAGCAAGAGAGGGCTGTTGAATTGGGAAAACATCATTGGGAGAGGTGCAGTGACTGGAGATTCAGAGTTGACAGTGTCTGAAATGCGGACAGAAATAGATAGGGTGAGACTTACATCCAGGAACAGGATCTTTGTGGTGTGATCAGCATGATTTATAGGTTGATGTATCATCTCTTCTGGTTGTCCAGTAATATCGGGTGATGAGGAGTTCATTTTCAAGTTGATGATCACATAGTCCAGTCAAAAGAAATCAGATATCATCCAGCAGTGGCAAATGATCACGTCCAGTAAGTACGTAAAATCTGTTCATCGCCAATGTGGAGTCAATTGCAGTTGCAAAGGTTGGGGCCCTGGGATCCAATCTGCATTTCAAAATGTTCTGCAAATTTGCAAGGTTCAAGGGTATTTGACCACAGGTTTCATTTGTCCATGATATCCCTTGCATAATTGCAGAAAGGCACAAAAATACTCATGAATGAGTTGAATACGAGACTAGGAAGGAGGCAAAATTTGCGGAATATATTCTCTGATAGGCATCAGTAACATCAGTCACTGATTGTTGTCCCAATATGCCAGTGAAGTAGCTTGCAATGCAGCCTTGCGACTGAGAATCTTTGGAATGCTGAGATTGCCCTGCGCAAGCTCTGCATCAGAGAGTCCATTGGGGAGGATTGAGAGGAGGCTCAATAATTCCTTGCTGTCAGATGTGATTTGAGGACTTGAAAGAGAGAGACTGATAGATGCATCCACACTTGATTGTCGGTCAAAGCCAACAGAAAGCAGAGATGTTTTCTCTGTTTTCCAACATGCAAGAACACTGGAGAAGCCCTCATAGTCTGCCAGATGAGCGATGAGACCAACAGCCAGTGGCATATTGTCTGTGAATCCCAAGAGTTGGTCCATTTCCTCTGTTTTGCTGGAATTGTCTGTAATCTCTATAAAGGTTTGTCTGGCAGCTTCATTTGACAGAGGTTGCAATGGCAGTAAAAATGGATGGCTTCACTGAACGTTGGCTGGCCTCTCAGCCCCTCGCATTGTTATCTGGCCAATATCAACAAAGTATAAGTGCAGTGTCATTGACATACTATCAATGCCAGGTGTTCTAGACCTGTGAGGAGGCACAGGAATTCTTCAACCCCAGCTTGAGATGGAATAGGGTCCCAGACTGTCTCCAGATTGTCCAAAATCAAAAGACAGGACATCTTCTTTGAGAAGTACTTGACAACAGGCTCAGTGAGATCTTGGCCAAGATTCAATCCAACATGCAATCCAATCAATGCTGCAAGTTCAATGCTGGTGTTTGCAGCCTCAGCACTAACAAAGAATCTGTGCTCATATTTGCCCAAGGACTCTGGATGATGGAGCACCACTCTTGCGAGGCTTGTCTTGTCCATCCCACCACCCCCGAGAATTGCAATTCTGGGTGACTGTTGATCAATCAATTTGAGAATGTGGTCCAATTCCTGTTCACACCCGTGGAATTTTTTTGGTTTTGAGAGGTAGCATTGAAAAAGAATTTGAGCTTAAATAAGGGATATAAGGTATGAATGAATTTTGGGCATGGTTATTTACCTATTTTTCAATTCATTGGCACCTAGATAAACCTGTCTGAATCAGATCAAGGTCCCAGATGTTCATAATTTACACACCGATGACCTTTCCGAAACAATACTGGTGTCAGAAATTTTTTCAATTACAGCTCTTTGCGGTACAACAGGCGCGGCCTGTTTTTTTTTTTTTCCTTTTTGGGCATTTTGTAGTCCCCGCGACTAGGACACTTGCGGCGGCCTCAGTTCTCGTCTGTTTGCCTTTTATATAGGCTCATTCGAAGCGCATTTGGAATACGCACGCGACCACCTCCTCAGATTCTCTGTTTTGCACGTAAATGTGCTTCTTGGGCCCTGAAATCAGATTTTCAGTGACTTTTCTGCGAATTTCCCACTAGAACAGGTGTTCTGTCCTCAGTTATTCGTCTTTTTCCTTGTGGAAAAGCTCCGTAATTGCGCATTTGGAATGTGCACACGACCGTCTCCTCAGATTCTCTGTTTTGCATGTAAATGTGCTTCTTGGGTCCTGAAATCCAATTTTCAGTGACTTTTCTGCGAATTTCCTACTAGAACAGGTGTTCTGTCCTCAGTTCTTCCTCTTTTTCCTTGTGAAAAGGCTCCTTAATTGCGCATTTGGAATGCGCACACAATGGTCCCCTCAGATTTCCCGTATTGCTTTGAAACCTCTTTCTTGAGTCATGAGATCAGATTGTTGATCCTCTTTCTGGGAATTTCCCACTAGAACAGCTGTTCTTCCCTCATATTTGTGCTCATTCAATTTGTGCTCTGAATCTGCATCAAACTGTCTCCTCAGAATTTATAATCACATGCTTCATAAAATCTCTTGTTTTTCACTCATTCCGCTCGAAAATACATGGAAAATATGAAATAGCATGCATCTGGTTGATCTAAGTATACATTACATTCAGGAGAATGGCCTGAGGCGCGATATAAAGAGAAATATGGGTTAGTACACATCCGAGAAGATCCTCAATGCCATTTAGCAAAAGAAGCATAGTTAGCAAAGCAAAGAAGACTTCTGGCACGGATGGCCTGCAGGCACATTCTGAGGGACATAAAGATATGCCTTCGTGCAGATTTTTCAGGGGAAGAAAATAAGCTTATGTGGAGGACAATTGAGCAATATTTGAGTCTGCAGTGGCTGTTCTACTGACCACTGATCAAATGTGATGATCTATTGTGGGTATCAAGCTGGGGTATTCGCAGCCAGAATAATAAATCTGAGTTTGTGGTTCCCTTTGAATTTGGAACAGAGAGAGATTTAGCATGTACTAAAAAATAAAAGGCACAGAATTGAGGGCAGAACAACTGTTCTAGTGGGAAATTCCCAGAAAGAGGATCAACAATCTGATCTCATGACTCAAGAAAGCGGTTTCAAAGCAATACGGGAAATCTGAGGGGACCATTGTGTGCGCATTCCAAATGCGCAATTAAGGAGCCTTTTCACAAGGAAAAAGAGGAAGAACTGAGGACAGAACACCTGTTCTAGTAGGAAATTCGCAGAAAAGTCACTGAAAATTGGATTTCAGGACCCAAGAAGCACATTTACATGCAAAACAGAGAATCTGAGGAGACGGTCGTGTGCACATTCCAAATGCGCAATTACGGAGCTTTTCCACAAGGAAAAAGACGAATAACTGAGGACAGAACACCTGTTCTAGTGGGAAATTCGCAGAAAAGTCACTGAAAATCTGATTTCAGGGCCCAAGAAGCACATTTACGTGCAAAACAGAGAATCTGAGGAGGTGATCGCGTGCGTATTCCAAATGCGCTTCGAATGAGCCTATATAAAAGGCAAACAGACGAGAACTGAGGCCGCCGCAAGTGTCCTAGTCGCGGGGACTACAAAATGCCCAAAAAGGAAAAAAAAAAAAACAGGCCGCGCCTGTTGTACCGCAAAGAGCTGTAATTCAATCAATTTGTTGTGCATTAAATTAACGGTATTTTTGAAGTCCCTGATGTCATTTGGTGTTTGAGTCTGTGTTTGAATCTATAAAGATCATGTTAGTCTACTGCAAAGAATCAAAAATTTGTCTTACACCAAAGACCTCTTGTGTTTGCTTCAATCCTGCATGACAGACTTGGAGCAATTTATTCATTTCATTACTGTGGAAGAGATGCTTGATCTTGTTTCCCTCCTGTTGTGCTTCAATGAATGTACATATCTTGCAAAGGGTCCTGGAAATTCAGTCAGAAAGTCCAGACTACTTAACAGACTTTACTCCAAAAACTTTCCAATGCTCCCCAGCACCAATGGAGGGAGAGATCCAACAGTCTCTGACTTCATATAAAGATTGGCAATGGCAAACAGGACTTTGTGCAGATTTTCCATGAGCTGAGCACATTCGCTTTGATTTTGCTTCACACTCTATGGCAGTTGAGCAGTTACCACTTAGAGGCTTATAAAATATGCTTGAACTGAGTTGATCAAGGTCTGAATGGTGTTGGCAATAGATTGAACAAATGGAGGCCCAAATGCATCATTGAGCTCATTGAGAAGTGGCAGGGCAAGTGTCAAACAAGTAGCAATATGGTCAAGGTGAGTTTTGGCAATGGCAGGGTGATGGGGCATTGTAAAGCTGGGGTCAAACTTGAGATCCACTGCTTATATGTGGCCTGTGGATCTCTGGGCTGTGTCCACATTGTCTCATGGATGGGAACCTGTATCCCACAATCTGTCACACACTGAGCTCAACTGCCAAATCTTTCTGTTCACTTCAGCATAAGCATACTCATCTCTGCTCCTGTCTACATCTGCCCTGAAATATGAGAGTCTCGCCCTTGCCGATTGATCATGGGAGCCCAGATACACAGTCCCGTCGGCAAAGCCTGTTGACCTGGATTGATGTATGTTGATCTCGGTTGACCCCAGCCGGCAAGGTCTGCTGTCCTCGGGTTGGCATTGGCGCATTTGTACCTACCTGTGCCGAAGGTTGGACGTCTACTGACTCCATATCCACCAGGCCTGCTCTGTCCATGCTCTGTGGCTGATGTGGCCTCCAATGGTTGCTATTGATTGCTATCATTAGGGGAAGTCAAACATTGCTTCAGCCTCCAGCATAGCCTACACTGAGCTCTGGTTGCACTGGCATGTCTTATGCAACCAGGCCTGGGAGTACTGCCAATCACTCTGGACATGTGCTACTGGCTAGCTGTACATCACTATATAAAGCTTTACCTAGTGTGGGAATATTTATCTTTTCTTCTCTTTGGATTCTCCCTTGCTAGGTGTGTATTATTTCTATTCCTATATTAATACAGTCAATTAAGCTTTGATTCTCCCTCACTAGTCTCAGAGCTTCTGCTGAGTCTCGGTGTTGCCCTTACATAAGGGAACATCCATTGATCCCACTTTTAAAATACAACCAAATAAATATTACTCATGCATTCATTCATTATTCCATTAGAGTGCTGCGAGCCCCTTAGGACCCATCTCACACTTTACATACGACAATGTATCTATTATGGCTGGCAGTAAGGGTAAGTGGTTGTTCTGGGGTGCGCAGGAGTGTGAGGAGAAATCAGGAGAGTGTCGTGGGATGGTCATGATGGTACATGGTTATAAGGTTGTATGATAATAATGGGAAAAACTTTGAGTATCTCGATGTTAGCATCTGGTCCCACAGTAGACCTTTCACTGTCTTCTGGACGGGAAAAAGACATTTGGTTTGTCAGGATTCTTCATTCTGAGTCATTTCTGTGAGACTCTGATCAATCTTCCCGCTGGCCTGACCTTAGCTGACGTTTCAGCTCAGTTTCACCACTGTTTTGTCATAAATGCTTCACATGTACTGTGTCATGTTTGTAACTCATCTGTTGTTAATAAAGCTTTTCAATTCCTCTGCGCAGCGGAGAAGTTCCTGAAGAACTGAAAAACGTGATTTTTCTGGAAGAACCATGCATTGCACGGATGTCACTGACGAAATGTATTTATAAACCTGCTCTAGGACTCTTCATCTTGTTACTAAATCTTTGGTATATGTACTGTTGTGAGCATGAAAAAAATTGGTTTTCACTGGTGAATCAAAGTTTTGGATCATCTTATATGCTAACTCACTTGATTTGTGGATTGAAAAATACAGTTTTCCACTGTAGACCACACAGTGACAGTAAACCACTGGAATCCGATGGTTCATACTGGCTGCCGCTCTTACATCTACTGGTGAGAACCGCTGCATTCCGGTGGCTATTTCAGGTTTTGATCATTACTGAAGACCAGTGAGGCCCTGCATAGGCATTGGACCACCATTGAAATCGACTGAAAACCATTGGAAAATGCAGAATAGCAAAGAACAGCACCAATGCCGACGGGTGCCAATCAGCTGTTTGCACATTATGGCACAGCTGAGCTCAGATTATTTCGAGTACTAAGTCTGACACCAAGGGGGTTTACTTTCGCAAAAATCTGCACATACCTTTCATCTGAGTTCTGAGCATGAATATACCAGCCCCGGGGTGAACAGCTGAATGGTTGTTGAAGTAGAGACGAAAACATTATTACTAAATTTGGAAGGAAGTGGCGGTACCTTCCCCCCTCAAATACGGTGGTTTGTCACGTGCAATCAGGGACACCTGAAAGAGGGTCAAAATGAAATTTCCTATTTCCATCAGAATAAAGTAGAAACATGCAAGAAAGGTCTCTAGGACATACCACAGGGCAAAAACATGCATCTGAGGCCCAGATATCACCGGGTCAGCACTGTGTGTGTGTGGCCGAACATCACGTGCAATTACCATACATAGACATATATTCCCACGAGGGGGAGGGGCCTCAAGGCTCTGAAAAAAAAAAGGAAGGTGTGTGCAGATTTTCGCGAAAGCTAACCCCCTTGTCCGACACTGCGTCAGTGAATTCATTCTGGTCAGAAATGTAGCTCAAAGTAGCTGTTGCTATAAAAAAAAATGAAATCCCTGCCAATGTTGTGAGGTCCACAATTAAAACTATCATCTATCAAGTGGGAGCCCCCACTTTTTAGAGATACCAACTCCGCCCCAATATGGTGATGGCCGGAATTACCAAATGCAGTCAAGAAATTGAAAAAAAAAAATCCTGAAGGTTCAGCACCCGCCTCACGGAGGCCTAATCCATGTCATTTACTTGGTGGGTAAGGCCGCACCTCGTACTTTATGTAGGCTGACAAATTTGGGCCCTGATTACGCCCATAGCAAATTGGTTTGCGAGAATAAATAATATACTCAGTATGACGGGGATATGGCCTCTACGAGGCGGTAGCTTAACCTTTAGGGCAGCAGCGCAATATATCGACCCCACAAATTACCCGGACATGACAGTGGGCCCTGGCACTTATCCCGCGGACCGCCAACTTGAACTCGAAGCTCTGGTTGAGTGTAAAGGTAAGATCGTAGTCTGTGCTGTAGGTTGCACTTTAGGTTGGAAGAAAATAGATGGATGTCCACCCGTGGTGTTCAACACATCGGCAGTTCATTTATTCAACTCCCACCTGGCTGCGTGCCCTGCTTGAACATTTACATGACTTGTTCATGTTGCATTTGATTGATAACCATGGGTATGTGTGCATTTCCTGCACTTGAGTCAGTAATTTCACTCGTGGTCGAGATATTTTGAAGCCTGAATGTATTGATCCTTAAAGTCATGAAGAAATTTCTCTCCACGCTCCTTGACAAATGGATATGGCGTACAAATATGTTGCAGTGATTGAAAGACATTGAATTCCTCAGCTTGGTCGCCATGCAGGATCTCAAATCCAACAGACACGAAGTGGGCCAATGAATACAGAGAAATCCGAAACCCAATTAGACTACCTCTTGGCCATCTCAGAGATGTTCAAGCTACTTGATTTGCCATCAGGAGGTACTAGTGCAGCTCAGACGCAACACAACATGAAGTGTCTAGTTCTGGATCTGGCACAATTCCCAATACGACTTCCATCACTAAAAAACTTACCCAAAGAGAAACCCTCTGAGGTCCGTGTGCTATTGTGAGCCCAGTTCGAACGGACACATTCAGATCTAAATTTGACAAGCTGCGCCGCCGTGATTGGAGTTCTGCACAAACAGACCCAAGACCGTTGTCTTTATTTTAACTTCGCAAACCTTCCTTCTGCAGCCGGTTCAGAAAATCACGCATCAGCGAAAAGATCTGTACCTTACAAGTCATTTAAGCTGTGTTGCTGCCGTGGCTAGAAGTCGCGCCTGGTCCGTTTTCTTTCATTCTTGTGTCCACTGTCAAATGTATCGACGCGGGATGTTGTTGTTGGAATACAAACTGATTCGTCTCTATTTCTATTCTGGTCTCACTATCAATCTAAAGCTGTTTACTTGTCAAGTGTTTACTTGTCCCCATTAAGTAGAAAGATTGTTATATTCCGTATACCTTCATATGGATCCGTAGCTGTATGATTCTCATTTGTATTTAAACCGTAGTACTTTCACTGAATATACTTCAGTTCTATCTGCGAACCCGTTCCCTGTCAGTCACTTCTTCAATAGTTGTTGTTCCAGAGGTAATGTGTAGCAGTGAACTGAGTGAAATCTTCCGAGTTGGCGAGGGTCTGCCACAGAATGGGCGTCTGCAGGTTCAGGATTTGAACCCCGACACGCACCTCATGTGACCGCGTTGCGAATTTGTTATGGTGCCACGGTCCGCTGAATTGTTGGAAATACTGCGTGAATCAGTGTCGGGCTGACACAGAAATGACCAAAGGCTATTTGTCCTTTATTCGTTCCATTGCCAGAACTCCAAGCATGTATCATTGTATGAGTAGCCTAACTGTAGCCTAACCTAAAGATTAAGCAGTAATCACAATACTTGAGCTATCTCCCCACCGCCATGTATCCAGTTCCAAACCCCGCACCCATCCTGTTCTCTCGTATTCGTATTCGAAAATCATCTCATTCCATCTGCCAGCATTATGCAACACCGGATTCTGATACCATAGTGCGCCCTGCAAACTGACAGAGCGGCAAGGCGAAGCATGCGCGCACGGACAAAATCGCGTCGGAACAGAGCGAAGCGAAGCCGCGACGCCAGAAGAACACTGTCCTCCACACGCGAGCCGCCGCCGAAGCCCTCGCTGTGACGAAACGCGATATGCTCCTCATAGGGCGCGGGGTCTTCGTTCATCCTCCCGACTTGAGCTCGTCACCACCAAGTCACGCACCGCAAGACTGTGCGAACCTCCGCGCCTTGCCTGCACCATCCCCGGAGGTGAGCCTCCCCTTTCCCGCCCTTCTCTGCTCATCCCTGCTCCATTTGTACTTCGTGTCCTTGGCGGACATGACACCTCGCTGTCCAGCTCTGCTCGCTTCGTACGTCGTATCCAGACCTGCTCCGCCTGCTCGGCGTGGCGCCCCAAGATCTCTCCCTCAATCGCTCTCTTAGACCAAGGCGAAGCCCCGGCGCTCAAGTCGAGACGGCGCGCCCATACTCCATACTGAGCTGCATCGAGAGGAGGCGCAGAACGCCTGCGCTGCATGACGCCACCCTACGATCCGCTTAAAACGCCCCCAGCTCCCTCTTTCGCACACGAGCGACACGAGCCAGGGGATGCGAAAGCAAGCCCGCGGCCACGACATGAAGGACGCAGGGGCCTCTTCGTCCCCGAGCGCTCCGTCGGCGCATCGCCCGCCGCACTCCACACCCCTCGTCTCCCAAACGCCCGCAACGACCCAAAAACCTCGAATAAAGAAAGGACGACTCACAAATCCATCCCACCCAACTCCGCCCCATCACGTCCTCCCACGCCGCGCGCCGGGAGCCCGCCCACCACACGTTGCCTTCCGTCGCGGGGTGGCCCCATTCGGCATCGTAGGACCTCCGGATGCGGCGTTTCACGCTGTGGGGAGGGGAGGGTGTAAGCGGCAGTGATATCAGGGATTCGAAGGAGAAAGAAAGGACGCGAAGGGGTACGTGGGAGGGAGGGAAGCGAGGATGAGGGGAGAGGAGGGGACGAGGGGAGGGGAATGATGGGATGGGGGAGGAAAGGGGCTGGGGGGAGGAGAGGGTCGAAGGAGGGATAGGAAGGGGAAGGGGACGGGGACGACGACGACGAGGGGAGGGGAGAAGTGGAATGGGGGAGGAAAGGGAAGGGCGCGAGAAAGGGAGGATGAGGGAGGGGAGGGAAGGGGAGGAGGCAAGGACGAGACCGAGGACGCGGACGACGAGGGGAGGGGAAGGGAGGGATGGGGGAGGAACGAGAAAGGGGCGGGGAGATGAAAGGGTTGAAGGAAGAGCCAAGGGAGGAAAAGCAACGGGAGGAGGAAGGGCGGGGTACATGGCGTGCATGTGTGCAGAGAGAGGGCCGTGCGTAACGTGCAGAACCACGTTACGCTAAGGCACGAAGCCAATCTCGCGCGCAGGTAAGCGTCGTGTATGTGGCTGCGAGTGTGGACCACCGACGTCAGGAAGTGCGCGGTGAGGGCGGGCGGCGACCGACGACCGACGTTCGTGTACGGGCACGCACCGCGTGGGGGCTGCCCCACCGACTTGCACGGGTACGATACGATGTGCACAAATACCGTGCATGCATCTGGTACTCGCCCCCCGGGAGCATCCGCGCACCGGCCCCATCTACACCGGCAAGAGGAAGCCCCGGTGCATTTACTTGTATCAGATACGACGTGCAAGGTGCGCGCCACACCCCGGTACGCACACAGGCTCCCCGCAGCCCAAAGCCCCACAGCCCCCAAAGTCTCCAAATCCAAATCCAGAGCAAGACACGCACCGCACATCCGCACACCCCAGCCCCTCCTCCGCCTCCAGCGCTGCGTCCTCGCGCTCCTTGAGGCGGCGCGCGGCGAGGGACTCGACCTGCGTGTCGTGGCCGGTGTCGTGTGGCCGAGCGAGTGTGGGGAATCGGATAAAGGGGACGTGAAGTGAGAGAGGGGGAAGGGGGAGGGGGAAAGAGAGAGGGGAAGGAAGGGAAGGGAAGTGGGAAAGAGGGGAGCAGGAGAGCGGAGAGGAGGGGAGAGGAGGTTTGTGGGGACGAGGAGGGAGGGAGGGGAGGCGGCGGGGAGAATACGTAGAGGGAAATGGGAATAGAGGGGCGTATCGGTGGGAGGGAGCGGAGAGCAGGAAGGAGGGCATGTGAAGAAAGGGAGCGTAGGGGATGGAGAGGGGTGAGGAGGGTGAGGAGGTTTGTGGAGACGAGGATGGAAGGGAGGGAGGGAGGGGAGCCGGCGGCGGGGAGAATACGTAGGAAGATTGGAAAGAGGGGATGGAGGGGCGTAACGTCGGGAGGTAGCGGAGAGCAGGAATGAAGGGGGACATGAGGGGAGGAAAGGAAGGTGGGCGGGTGGGCGTCGAGGAAGAGTACCACCCGAAGGTAGGACGTCCGCAAGGTAGCGAGAGTCGGTATTCAGACCGCAGAGGCGAGGCGATATCGATTCGATTCGATTCGAGTGATGGGGGTGTCGAGAAGAAAAAAGATCAAAAAAAGACATCCATCCAATCAGCTTGAGTTCTCTCTCATAACGTGAAGGACATACGGTACTCAGGGACCCCAAAATCATGCGCGTATGGTCCACGCCCAGCGGGAGCGTGAACAGCAAGAACAGCGCCGCCAGCGCCATAAGTACCACCTCTTGCGGGTCCACGTCGTTCTGCAGAAAAAGAAGGCGATCAGCTCAGTATGCATCGACATGGCAACCGAAACCAGAGAACACCAACGACACTAACCTGCCCAACCCTTCCCCGCCACCCGACATTCCACACCAACACGCTCACAAACGTATACGCCGTAAAGCACGCGGTCGCGAGGAGGAAATTAAGAAAGAACTTGTGGTTGCGTGCGCCGACGCACTGGCCGATCCAGGGGCAGTGGTGGTCGAATTTGAGGATGCACTGCGGTTGGCTGTTAGTTGGCATGCGGAGGATTTAGGGCGTTTGACGGGAAATGAAAACGGATCCGCCGCACACAACGCTCCACCGCACATCTACATCCCTCGTGCATCAACGGGTCGCGCTCGGACCCGAGATCGCGTGGATATCGGTCATAAAAGAAACCTTGTGAAATAACTCACCGTCCCACAAACCCGACAATGGTGCGCCCTATGGGGCTTCACAATCTTGCACCGCGCGCAGAAGCGGTGCGGTGCGGGCAAAGGCACGGAGGTGCGTGCGCGGGGGGATCTCTCCTTTGCCCGTTCGCACTTCTCGGAGTCGAGTGATTGGAAAAACCAGAGTCGTCCGTGTCGCGGCGACCCCACCGCCCGCGGGGTGGGGGTGTATTAACATTAACTTTGCCGTTCCCGTTTGAAAGGTGGGCAGCAGGGGGCTCTGCTGGTCCCCCGTTCGAATACGCCGGCCCACCGATGCGCCCACTCTCGATATCCGCGAGCGCACGCGCGTTTGGGCGACTGCCGTACGCGTGCCCGTTCTGCGCGTCGTGGGCATCCCATTCCTCCTGCGTCCGCGTTGGAAGCGGGGGCGGGAGGAGTGGCTGTTCGGATTTGGCGACGTACTTCCAGAGCGTGAACGGTTAGAGTGTATGAAAGGCAAGAGAACTCACATCGCAGGCGTTCCCGGGCGGGGTGGTTATTATCTGCGTTCAAAGTTAGATTCAATTGAATAGCAGAAAGAGAAGCACACCTTGATGTATGCCCAGACCATCCACGCGTACAATATCGACCATCCCACTAGCAGCCCAACTGAAAATAATCAGCCCTCCATCGCTCGGGGCGAGAAACACACTCACTCCCTTCCGTCCTCCTCCCCCCATGCATCAACCGCACTGCAAACCTTCCCGCATACACATACCCCGTATACGCCATGATTCCAAGCGTCACCGCGACCGTGAGCTTGCGCACGAGCCACGATTGGGGCTTGTTTCGACGCTCCTCGCGTCGTTCGCGGGCGGCGTAGCGGGCCTCGGTGATCGTGCCGCAGAACGTCGGCTTATCGAGCACGACTTTGTCTTGCGTTGGAGGCGCATCGCTGGCGCGCATCGAGCAAAGGGAGGAGAGAGAGAGGAGAAAAGAATGACGCAATCAGAAGCCGAGCACTGCCACTGTGGCAAAACGGGCCGGAGATCCGTGTTCAAAAAACGGTGGTTTGTCAAGTAAAATTAAAAATCTCGCTGTCAAAACGCGGGCGTCCGTTGTCGGCTGGTCCAACGCATGTTACACACGTGTACGGGTACTTCTGCTCTCGCCCACCATGCCAAATGCTCTCCGCGACCGCGCCAAGTGGCTGAAAGAGAAAGGACGTCCACGGTCGAGGTCGTCGTCCCGGCCAAGCACTCCGGCCCCGAACTCTGCATCCGACACAAACAATGCGTTCAGTGTTCGGGCAGACTCTGAGGACACAGCAGATAAGCTATCTGTGGGTAGCATGTCTGTTACCGCCATGCCAGACGAATACCTCCAGGCCACACTTGTCTCAAATAATACTAATCCCAATCGTTTGACCGTATCTGTTGACCGGCTGGTAATCTCGGCGCCTGTTCTGGGGCACGGTCCGACTGCAACTGCTGCAAAATTCCCGTCTACAGAGGAGTATGCAATCACTGGTCTCACCGTCACTCTCAGGCTCGTTGAAAAGGTCGCCAATATTATTAACAAGGTCCCTGTCATCGCGCCTGCTGCAGCTCTCATGTCCGAGATTTTGACGATATACGAGGTGCGTGGCTCCAAAATAATACCGCTTCTCTTGCTCTCGAATTTATTGTGATCCAGGAAGTGAAAAATATGAGCGAAGAACGACGCACCCTTCTTGCCAAGGTTGAAGAGTTGAGCCAGGATGTCTGTCGTATGGTTTTACGGATGGAAGCAACAAGCAGCCTGGGTCTAATCAGGCAACTCAAACCGGATATCGATACATACACCGAGTATTGTCTTTTTTCATTCTTTGAGACATCTTATTCAGTTCCTGAACTAGATTACTGATCAAGGCTTCCGGGTACATCAGGGAGTATGATGCTCAATGGAAGATGCTTCATGCCCTTGTTGCCAAAGACTTTGCAAGGAAGTTCAGCGCCCTCACACAGGAACTGGTTTCATTCGGGTCGACATTCCGAGTGAGGAAACCCGTACCATCAATGGCTTTTGTTTTGACTGGCCTTAGAGCCATCGTTTGGTAGATCTTGCGATAACCCAGGTTAAGGATGGAAAAACACTAAGCAAGGTTCATGATATGGGGTCAGTGGTCTTTTCCTTGCAATACGCCTCTCGTACTAAGTTCGAATGCAAATCAGGGTGAAGATAGAACTTGAGCAGTGGCTCAACTCACCCCTAGACATGAAACAGAAACACGAGGAGATAGGGAATCATCGCAAACCAAGGACTGGGCTTTGGATTCTGGAAAGAAATGATTTTATCACCTGGCAACACAATCCGGGATCACTCTGGATCCGCGGGCCATGTAGGAATTCATCTCTCATTTCCATCTATGATCTAATTATAGATGAAAACAGCCAGTTCTGGGGAGAGTGTGTTGAGGTAACCATATGTATTGTGTTTGCTCGTTCGTTCTAATTAATACCATAGCTCTGCCGTGATCAACACGCTTTTAGCTTATAGGCAGCTATTCATTGCCCGGCATGATCCCAAACCCCCTGCAGTTGCCTTCTTTTACTTTGACTTCAAGGATAAAGAAAGTCACCAGGTGAAAAAAGCATTCCAAGACTTGGTATTACAGCTTTCAGCACAGTCTCCCAAGTGCTACCAGACCCTTCATGAACTGTATGTGGAGTCAAACAATGGCCTAACTTTGCCGAATTACGAGGCTCTGCTGGATGTTTTTGGGAAGCTAATTCTGGAGATAGGGGATACATATATTGTTCTTGATGCACTTGGCGAGTGCCAGGAGCCACATTTTACGCAGCTGTTAAAACTCGTGTCCAAACTGCAGAGCTGCCAGACCCAGACAACACCACTACATATCTTGATTACCTCTCAGCCACGGAATCTCTTCAGCGAGACCTTCAAGCATATGCCCTTTATCAAATTGTCCTCACATATAACACATGAGGACATCAAACTCTTTGTCTCCAGCGAACTGAATGCGAGGCGGGATTTGAAGACTTGGGCCCCTCAGGCCTATATCACCGAGCAAATTCTGCAGAAGAGCGGTGGAATGTTTGTCTCCTCTCCATATGGTTGTAATCTGGCAATAATTTTTATTCAGGTTCCGCTTGGCTGTGTGTTTATTGGATGAACTCTCACGGTGTTGGCCTAATCAGGGTGTATTGAATGAGATCCTGGACAGTCTTCCGACTGAGCTGTTTGGGATCTACAGCTGGTGGTTAGAAGCAATCCACCCGGATGACTTTGTTTATGTGCAAGGAGCACTGTGCTGGCTCATGTATCACAAATCTGAGCAGGGCCTTCATCTGGAGAGCCTTGCAGATGTGATTGCATTCAATTTCTCGACCACTGCCCAATACATGTACCAGCCAGCCGACCGCATGGTAAATAAAGAGATAATTCGAGGGCTGGAAGGATTAGTGGCTCTCAGTCATTCAAGTTCAAACCCACAAATAGTTCTCGCACATGCCTCAGTCAAGGATTACCTCCTTTCCAGGCAGTTCAAAGAAAAATTCCAATGTGACCTCAGTGCAGACATCTCTCCTACCTTCATTGCCCAGACATGCACCAATTGCCTCCTTTACATCTCCAATCATCCCCTCAACGAAGACACAGATGCCCATCCATTGGCTGAATATGCAGCAATTTATTGGTCGCATCATCTGGTGCAGGCCCATGACAGGGAAATTCTGTCTACCACAGCAATGCAGCTGCCGGAGGAAGGGATTGAGCAACATGACACTTTGATTCGGTTCTACACAAAAAAACACCATTCCGCCCCAGCACCCCCTCTGCATTTATGTTGCATGGCAGGCTACATCGAAGGAGTGCGTGCTCTATTAACAAAAACCAATATCGAGATTCAGGATGAAGAATGCACCCCACTGCACATTGCATCATTACGAGGCCATAAAGACATTGCACAGCTCCTTGTAGAGAAAGGTGCCAACTTAAATGCCTCGATGGGACAATATGGCACTCTGTTGCAGCTTGCTGCGGCTGGTATGATCAAGAGGGACATTCTGTTACTCCTGCTTGCGAAAGGTGTTGATATGAATGCTAAAGGTGACAAGTTTGAATTGTCAGAATTTACTGCTGAAATGGCATTCACAGGTGGTGCATATGGGACAGCACTTCAAGAAGCATCTCACAGGGGAGATGTAGGACTTGTGAAGCTCCTTGTTCAGGAGGGAGCCAACATGAATGCTCGAGGTGAGGACTTCACTGTTACCAGGATCAAAAAGCCATCCCTGAATATTGTCTGGAGGCAATGGTTATGGAACAGCACTGGAGGTGGCTGCTTTTAGTGGGCAGCTGAAAATTGTTGAGCTCCTTATTGGCAGGGAAGTTAACATGGATTCAAATGGTGAGGAATTCCCTACCTAGTATTTCTCACTGAACCGGTAGTTGCAGGAGGTCAACTTGTGCAGTTGTCAACAAGCATTAATATTCAAGATCAAAGTGATTTCTTCTTTCTCTTCTGTCTGTGCAACTACTAAGATGCTACTGGAGGGACTGGCTATATGGCACTTCAGGCAGCAGCACTTGGCGGGTGGTTGGACATTGTTCAATGCCTCCTTGATAGTGAAGCAGCTGTGAATGCAGAAGGTAAATGAGTATTTCTGCATCCAATAATTTACTTCAACTGTATTTGTAGACATACCGGGTCCAACACCACTTCAAGCAGCATTATATGGTGGACATGTTGACATTGCTGAGTTATTTCTAGAGAGAAAAGCAGATGTTAATGCTCAAGGTGAGCATTTCATTACAGAGAAGGATCTACTGAACTAGTCATCACAGGTGGTAAGTACCCAACGGCACTCCAGGCAGCTCTATATGGTGGACACATTAACATTGCATGGGAACTTCTTGAAAATGAGGCTAATGTAAATGCAAAATGTAAGCATGCTCTCTATCTGAGGTTCCACAATCAATCTTTTTTTCCAGGTGGGGGGTATCCGACGGCCCTTGAGTCAGCAATATATGGTGGACACATTGAAATTGCACATTTTCTCCTTGAAATGGGCGCTTATGTGAATGCTCAGGGTGAGTTTATTCTCCTTTTGCAAAAATCCACCTCGGAATTGCTCCTCACAGGTAGAGAGTGCCTAACAGCACTTGAGTTAGCAAGGTCTGGTGGACACATTAAAACTGTCCAGTTGGTAGCCAATTTCCCGGCTCAATGTGTGTTCCAAATTTCTGGAAGTTCCTAAAACTGAAGTCATTTAAGGCCATAAGACACTGGCAACAATTATCACACTGGAAACACCTAGAACGATTGATGGTGGTAGATCTAGTTCATATGTTGGCCCATTCCCACTCCCTTTTTGGGTGGGTGGGGGTGGTGGTGGAGGTGGTGGTGGGGGTACAGTTGGTGCCCCAGGCGGTGCTGGCATACTTGGGGGTCAGGGTGGGCAGGGTGGGCAAGGGCATGGGGTCCATGATGATTTTGGTGAGCCAGGTGGGCATGCACAATACCAGCGCTACTCCAATCAACATGGGAAGAGTTTTTTGGGTGCAGAAGGTGGCAATGGTGGTGACTCTTCTTTACTTGGTGGGGGCAGTGGCTTGGGTGAGAGGCCCTATGTGCGCTTGAGGCCTGAGATAGTTTATATGGCCGAGAAGATTTCAGATGGAATCGGGGGGAAGAGGGGGGTAGAGGATAGATAGCGGGAAGTGAAGGGAGGGGAGAGAACATTCCACGGGGTGAATTTGTATACAAATTTTAAATATTCATACCTATGGTGAAATTGTTATTTTGGTTTTTGAAGTTCGTGCTGTTGTGGAGTGTAAACGAACTCCAAAACTTTAGGTCACAGTTTCATCAAGTTTGAAGTTTAAAGTTTCAGAAAGACTTTCATACAGGTTGAAGTATTTGAGTTTTGGGTCACAAACTGTCACAGACAAGCCTTGTGTCCAGGAGTGCAATACTCAAGGATTGGGTGGTGTGGTATTAGCTTGTAAAATGATGTGATAAAAGGCTAACTACTACAGGCGAATGCTACTCTACTTGATACTGTACAATGAACTGTGTGAACTATAGCTAAGTATATACATGAAATGAACATAATGTGCATGTGAACCAGTCCATATCAGCATGGGAGGTGTTCTGTAACAGCATGCCTTCCTGATGTGCAGGTGCTCCATGAGACATGATGTCATATATGCTGTCTCCCTCCTGGCATTCTATTCTAGTCAATGACTCATCCATGTCTCGTGACTTCTTGACAAATCCATGTGATGTGTGAGCACTTAAGATTGTGATCTTATCTCTGGGCCCTTAGATGGACAATAAAATAGAGGATCAAATTATGGCATTACCCCCCTCTAGGATTGCTGTCCTCATCAATTGTGATGAATGAGTTCAATTCAGGGATGAATAGTTTCTCCGTTGAGTAGGGTTTGGACTCCTCCTTCATTTTGTATTGGCAGATAATTTTATATCCCAGTGTCCCACTTTGAGAACTGGAAGAGAACAGATAGCAATATGGTGTTTCTTGTTGTATTCATTCAACAACCATTTCGCGTTGGTAAGATATCTTGCTGGTTCCTATGTGCGTTCTCCCAAAGGGTGATTTTCCCATTTTACGAGGTATTGATAACCTCAGCCCCATTTTCCACGTTTTAGGATCTCCTCTGCTTCATATTCTTTGTGACCACCCACAACCTTAGGATCTGGATGTTCCTCTCTACAATGGGATGGTGGTTCAATATAGGGAGTCAAGATAGACTTGTTACAGCTATTTGCGGAACTTAGGGCGCGGCCGGATTTTTTTTTTTTTCGGGCATTTTCATATATCGCCCTTTTCGGGCTCAATTCTGAACCGTTTCGCTTGAAAATATGCTCGTTCAATTTGCACGGGGAATCCCCAGGGGACAGTCTTCTCAGATTCATTTTGTGTACATTTGACATCAAATTTCCAGTTGGGGGGTGATTTCGGTATATATCACCTATAACATTGAATATAATCACCTTGAGAGTGCAGTCTTTTGGTACCACAGATATAAATGGAATTTCCAGGGGATGGGCAGTCCAGAATATCAATTGGAAACCTCAGGAGACTGCAATACTGGTGGAGAGAATTGATGATTGCTTGGTCTTGATTAGGACATCTAATGCAGTCTCCTGAGGTTGCTAATCAATATTCTGAACCGCCTATCCCCTGGATATTCCATTTATATCTGTGGTATCAAAAGACTGCACTCTCAGGGTGATTATATTCAATTTTATAGGTGATATATACCGAAATCACCCCCCAACTGGAAATTTGATATCAAATGTACACAAAATGAATCTGAGAAGACCATCCCCTGCGGATTCCCCGTGCAAATTGAACGAGCATATTTTCAAGCGAAACGGTTCAGAATTGAGCCCGAAAAGGGCGATATATGAAAAAGGGCCCGAAAAAAAAAAATCCGGCTGCGCCCTAAGTTCCGCAAATAGCTGTAAATACTGGGTGCTTGTAGTCTGCTCCGGGAACATCTAACTTATATGACAATGCCCCAACCTTCTCCAATATTTATAGGGTCTGACACGTTCATTTGAGAGCTTCTCCGATGGTTGATCCTGTTCAATGTTGTCTGCCTCTGCCCAGACTTTGTCTCCGATCTTGAAGTCAGAGGCACCCCTCCTCTTTTTGTCATAATTCTTTTTCATTGTTTTTTGGATTTTCTCAAGAGCTGCAGTTGCTTCATCATGGATCTTCTTCATTTTCTTGGCAAAATTGTCTGCAACCTCGACCTGGGACTCCACATTGTTTTTGATCCCCTCCCACAGATGATCACCAGTGTTATTGTAGAATGGCGTCATCTTGGTCAATGAGCTTACTTTGTCGTTGTGAGCAAACTCAGCTAATGACAACCATTCGGCCCAGCCCAACCGACGACAATTGACACAAATCTGGAGGTATTTCTCAATCTCTTGGATCATCCGCTCTGTCTGTCCATCCATGAGCGGGTGATATGCCATGCTCGGATTCATCTCGCTCCCCATTAATCAATCAAGTTCCCACATGAACTCGGAAACATAGCAGGTGTCTCAATCTGAGATGATCTCCGGTGGAACTCCATGGTACTGTACCATTTTGTTCAATTCGTAGGGCCGTTTGGGGTGTGACCTCGCCTATGAATTGACCCTTTCGTATGGGGATCTGTGACAGCTGTGACTTACGAATTTCTTCGTAAGTCTGCCGACAGCCCGATTTTTGCGCGTCACGGCCGCTGTAATTGCTGATGTCACGAACAAGCGCAAAAGCCGTGTCGCACGAAAGCCTGCACTCAAGGGAGGCGGTCTGCATTCTGCAGGACTTGCTGAAGATCTTGAAGCCGGTGCTGAGCCAGCATCAGAGGATTTTGAAGCTAACGGTGATCCAGCGCCCAGAGCAGACACAGCTGAGAGCGCAGATGGAGAGGAGAAATCAAGAGGACGAGAAAGCAGAACCGGCGCTAGTTGCGGCACGACAATGGGGACAGAGCACGAGTTCGCATGAGATGCGTGGGTGCTTGGGGAATTAACAATGTCAATCATATGTTAGTGGGTGTATTTTGGTCTATGATCCCTGCAGGGCCACTGCAGCTATTTTCTTTTGTCATTTTTGGCCCATTTTCGAATTGAAAGGGACCTTTCATATGACCCCTTTGTGACGCTGTGACCTACGAAAATTTTCGTACGATTTGAGGCTTGTGACCTGTGACCCTACTAATTGAACGAAATGGTACAGTATTGGATCACATGATCCCTGGTCAGTCGGGCAACACCTTTACTCGTGAGATCCATGTTTGTTGGCTCTGCATATATCACCTTTGTGAAGGTGTCGACCCAAATTTGAATTAGACAGGTTGTGCAAAGCCGCACAAAGCCGCATGATAAACCGAAGGATTTATGAGTGAATCCGTGTTCATTTCGATGAAATATGGGTAAATTAGGTGCTATGCAGTACATTCAACCCCTTATCAAATACACCATGGATCATTTTTGACGTCATTATTTGGCTTCGCCACAGCCGCTGTGCGACTATGGCCGTGATGCTGCCAAAACAGGCCACTTTCCACACTCCCTCCTCCCACCTGATGCTGGAATCAACAATAACAGCTTTCAAAGGACTGTATGCAAAGTTTGGATACATAATGGATAGGGAAATGAAAGCCGCACGGTGCCGCATGCGGCTGTGCACAATGCACAAAAGCCGCATACGGCTCTGTGCGGCTTTGCACAACCTGTCTATTTTGTTGAACCTGTTGCCAACTGGTAAGGGGCTGATAAGGTCCATGGATATGATCTGCCATGGTCCCTCTGCTATCTTGTGCGGGTTTAATTTCCCTTGTTTGTGCCGCTGTCCCTGTGTGCCCTAGCATGCTTTGCAGGTGTGAATGTATTCCGAGACCTGGTTTCCCAGTCATGACCACCAATAATTATGTTCTATGGTATCCTGCATGCGGTTCCCTCCCGGATGGCCAAGCAAGGGTGGATCATGATGTAGTCCAATGATTTTATCACAAAGCTCCTTGTTTCGGGGTACATAAATCATATTGTGGTAATACATGATATTGTCCTTCTTTTCCCAGCCTGCTAACTTTTTCTCAAGTGCCAGCTTTACGCTCTTGTCAATCTTTTTTTCCTTTTTAATCTGATCTAGGATCTTGGAGTGGTCGGGCCAGAGTTCCGTGTTCAAAAAATGAGTGGTTCAAGTAAAATTTGCAAATGGGCAAGCAAGGGGAAGTCAGGATTCGAAAATCGGATACAGGGTTGAAAAGTTTTTTTCGACCCCAAGCTGTCCAGTACAAGTTTTCAACTGCCTTTCAGTTTCATTCCAAAACTGACACCTTCCCCTGAAGCTTCCACACCGCAGATTTTGCCATTCGCGGTGTCATTTTTTTTTTCTTGAAGCTATGCCACAGAATTGAAGCGTCAAACCAAATGAAACATCAGATAATACATTGAAATGGAGGGTGATCGGACCGATGTTTTTACTTACATAGGTGTCGTCTGAATGTAGGGGATAAAATAGCCGAAATGATACAGATCGTACATAGAGGTCCGTCAAGTCTCGGATTGATTTAGGTCGGAGATACTTATCCTCCTTCTGCGTGAGCTGGATATTAATGTTAGGTCAAGCACTGAGTCCGCACACATACACGCGACCTCCATGGGAGAGCCAATTATAATAATCCAATCTGTAGGCAGGCACCAAAGCGAGAGGTTCCTTAGATAAACTGTCGGCGATATGTAAGTAGCATACTGTACATAGTGCAAGATCGACAGGAAGCCAGGGTAGATGCTGCGGTGGCACTCCCCGCCCCGAGCGAATCTTATGCTAACAAGACATACCGTCTCTTCGCTCCGGCGACCGAGGGCGGATGGAAAATTGTGTAAGCAATACCACGCTCGGGCTGAAATGCAAAAAAAAACGTAAATCAAGAGTTCCCAGTGCCTGAAATTTCATAGATCTAGGGATTTAGTTGCTGAAAGAATATACATATGCATACCAGTGAATCACGTCAAGTGTCGAAAAATGCCCTTCCATCACCCGCAAAATCAGGCCGCGAATTATGCGAATCCCGATGCAAGAGAGGTCGGGACGGAAAGCAAAATGGATTGAATCCATGGGTAGTGGTAGTCGAGTGGGTGAAAAGCAGTCTGAACATGAGCATTTCCAAGGACTGGGACCGATGTAATGGATCTGGAAAATGTTCAGCCAATAAACTGAGCCTCCCAGGATGTTCGACATGAATAACAGTGATGTTGAACTAACCAGTCCGACGCCAGGAGCAGAACGAGGCAAGATAGGAAATGTTTCGCTCCATTTTTCACAGTATCTGGTGAGATAGCATCGGATCGAGCAACGAGCAAGCCGACAGCAGAGATCTAGACTTTACGAAAGGACAACAGCATGCAGAAACTCTTGAATTCAAGAGGGCCAAAGCAATTGGAACCGCAGAATTGAGCGGAACGCCGCAGGCCTGAGGCCGTTAAATCAAGACGGGGCGGAGGAGGGACAGAGAGCGAGGTTGGTGGCGCTTTAAGTATACACACCACAGCAATTCGGCCACAGTGAGAAGACTTTGCAACACAGTGAAAGAATAACCCTGGCGCAGCGAGAGACGTGCTGCGAGTCCGATATAGCTACTGAATGGAGTTGGGTATGGTCAGCTGAGGAATCGTCACAAATGGAGCGCCTGCATAAGAAAGAGAGAGCAAACCAACTGAAGTCTGAGATAAAGCCTCTTGAGTAAAATCAGAACAGTTAATTAATCTCCGAACCAGATCAAAAAAATGTATGCCAGCTTGCAGAGGGGCGAAGAGTAAGTAATGGGGCGGGAGAAAAGCGTGAGCGAGTGAACGCGCACGTACTAGCGAGGTGGTAGCGAGGTGGTGGTAGAAGGAAAGAGGCTGATGGCTGACCACTCGGCAATATTGGGACAAGTTCAATCGGTCGGAGTTGAGACATATCAGATTGGTCGCCAATCAAACCTGGGTTCTTTGCTTCTAAAATCTTGGCTAGTTCTTGGCAAGTTCTGGGCTTACTTCTCGATCTCATTCCCTTCCAGGGATGGTTAGGCGAGACCAGTCTTCCATATCCTTCCGTGAATCGACCGATGTGCGAGAAATCAAGCTGATTGCAATAAGTATTGGCCCCATGATAAAAATCGAAAAACCCTCCGACTCGTAACCTGCGGCGGTGAACAACTGAAAATATTATGGCCCCAATCTCACCTCATCATCACATGTAGACATTTTCGGGGTTTTACTCGAGTTCTACCGACGACCCTGTGATCTTTCGAAGTATAGAAAAGTAAAGGGGGGGAAAAGATGTATATTGGGTGCGCTACTGCACCGGTATTTATACTCCTCAGATAACAATGGGAATCGTACAATGTACATACAAATAATACTGAGTTCGAATAAATAAGTGACTAGGTCAATGGTTGTCGAGTCCTATCACAGCCTCGGTGATGCACAGCATCAACGATCAAACGCGTCGCGTTGTGTCTCAGGAGTCCAGCTCCAGAACGCGTGTTGTGCCATGCCTTTTCCACGTCAGACGCTTACGTGGCCTTGCTGGGCTGACAAGTATCACCTCGTTCCTCCGAAATCTCCAACACGAAGTCAACCAGGATCGGCTAATTGAGTATGGATCTTGCCGGCGGCTATCTGTTGCTCCCATTCTCTCCGCCCCAAACTCCACTCCCAATTAACAACACACGCAAGCGCGCTGAGGGCTGGGCACGGAGTCGCAGGAACATTCAATACTTAGGCGCCCCATACCAAAAGTTGATTTGGGCCTGTCGTCTCAGTGAGGATCTCAAATTCAACCCCCGCCCGCGGGCGCCAAGACAGACGAGAAGCGAACACCACAACAATCAGGCGAGTTCTCTCACTGTCGCTGCCACAAACCCCACACACGCTGGGGCAGACGGATAATTGGATTTCAATTTGAATGGAAGAAGCGGAGCGCAAGTTGTCAGATAACTGCTAGAATTCAGCGTGTTGAGGGCATGCCGAAACGCCGAAGGCAGTAATATGTACGGAGACAGACATGCGCTTCGGCTCAGTTATGGTGTTTGTTAGTTCCCAAAAGAATTACAAAAAATGTGACCAAAAAGGAAAGAGAAAGGAGAGCAAGAAGGAGAGATTCAAATTTCTCTGCTTCGCTCCGGTGTTGAGGAGCTCAGGACAAATGAAATCACACATCTCATTGGTAGAGAAAATTGCACCAGAGACGGGCGAGTGGTTGAAAGTTTTGTGACATACCAAGGGTTAAGGAGTGTCCCAGAGATTTTGAGCGGGTGCATTGACTGGCCAGTACTTACCGTGGCAGGGAAAGGGTGAGAATGGGAGAAACATCGACAGCCACAGCTGCAGAACGGCTGACATTACATGACATTGACCCCTGCAACCATAAAATTTGAGAAGTGCAAGGGCGACAGCAGACTTGAGCAAGCCAAGCACCCAGCAGTAGAACGGTTCAGAAATCGAATTATTTGATGGTGAGCACAGCGGGCAAGCAATGGGAATTTTACACGAGAGTAGCCACGGTTTTATATAGGTCGAGGGTCTGCCGGGAGGAGTGCGTGGCTTCGCGGCCGGAGGATAGAATCATACTGCGCCATAGGCAGCAACTGCGATCTGCTGCGCTGGCAAGGAAGAACTGTGCACAGTCAGCTGTTCTGTCCCAAATGAAAAGGCTGTGTTGAAAAATACCGAAAGTCGAAGACAAAAGGAGTAAAGTCCAAAGGAAGAGCCGAGGAACGCAACAGGTGTTGCACAGCCGAACGAAAGAACGGATAATATTGGAATGGAAGAAGCGGAGCCCTTGTCAGATGACCGCTCCAAAGAAGTCAGCGTGTTGAGGGCATGCCGAAATGCCGAAGGCAGTATGTACGGAGACGGACAGGCGCTTCCAAAGAACTGGCTCAAATGTTAGCTTAACAGGCATAATGAGAACAAGTGTAATTAAATTTAACCCAGTGGCACTCAGGCTGATGATCAACTCTCAAACCGAGTTGTACTAATAGCGAGCAGCAATGATTGCATCCCAAGCTTCCACCTATCTGATAATACAGACTTGTCCGCCAGTTCCCAACAAAGCCAAACCGAACGATATTCGATTCGAGTTCAACTGGAGTGATGGTCTGTGTTTTGCCAATTTTGGCATCATTTCTTGTTCGGCACTTTCTATTTCTCGCAACCTTGATCTTGATCAACTCATGCCATAAGTAGGTGTGTGAAGTCTCGTTGGTTATATAACACAATCTCGCTTCCCGGTGCTCCCCGCCGGCGCTTGGAATTAAAATATTATCTTGCCAAAACACGAGAAGTTCCAAAGGCGTCAAAGGACAGAAAGTGTCACAAAAAGTCACCGGAAAAGACGCGAAAAAGCCGAAAGTTGGAAAAGCTGCGAAAAGCCCAGGGAAAAGGACTTTTCAATTTGCTGATGTGCTCCATTCAAGTCAGGCGCAGACACTTGCAATATTAACCAGGAAATTAATTATAGTCTGCACGGTCTGCAGCAGACCATGGTGATTATCACCTCCAAAATCATTCGCATCAGCTCAACGCGCTTGTGCAGGCCCGTGGACACTCCCTTGGAACTGACTGCGAAGAGTAAATCAATGGCCCAAAAGATCCCTATCTCCAGCCCGTAAGTAGAGTAAATCAGCATGAAGAGGGCTGATGTCCGGTGCATACAGAGTAAATCGCGCAGAGCGCGAATTTTTTTTTGAGTACAATCAGCTCTGAAGTCAGCAGAAGAGTGCTGGAGAAAAGTTGTGATCGACCAATTAATTCACAGAGATCTGTTGTGTTGTTGAAGTGAAATTAAGTGTGTGCCGCAACTCCAGACCAAAAATACGTGCGCGCAAATTCCATATAGTAAAACAGGGTCAAAATCGGGCCAAAAGCGGTTGGAGTTCCAAGAGAGTGTCTGCGGGCCTGCTCGTGCGATTGCACGTTCGTGAAATTCCAGCTAACTGCCCTAACTGAAAAACCCTAGAGCGCTTTCAAAAAAACTTCATTCAGGCGGTTGACATCGCTTAGCTGCGGCGCGTGCCAGTGCTTGCCAGTGTGGAGAACTGCGCTTTCAAAAAAGTTCACGAGGAAGGTGAACTGTGCTTCAAAAGGAAATTGACGTCATAAATTGCTCGTGAACTTTTTTTGAAAGCGCTCTAGAGTTTTGCAGTTGGCTAATGAAAATTTGTGTTAATTTTGGCTATCTTCTCCACTCTGACCCGTGACTTGCGCTCGTGGGAGGGTCGGGCACTTCACAGCAGTCTTATCCGGCAGGCTTAAGCCTCATCTGTGGCGCTGATATATGACCGCATTTGCACCCGCCTCCATCGGCCAACAACCCGTTGAGGAAATTGGCTGCATTGGGATCGCATCGACGGCAGCTAAGCGAACGTCGAAATAGGAAACGACCAACAATAATTACCCAGTCTATGCAACGCGGGAGCGAGAGGCTCAAGCGATTTGGAACACCTAGGGAGCGTTCCCGAAACCGAGTTTATTTCTCGTGGAGCGGATCTGTGGCTGAAACCTGCCGTGGGTTATTTGTGATATTCATACGTCATTGAGGCTAAGTGAGGCCACAAGCTCCAAGCTCCAATACGAGCGGATGTAACCTTTTATGGTAAAGAAGCCATGAGAGTATTTAAACTGACCACTTTTCGACCCGCCAGCCCCACCCTCGAGTGCGCCATGCCTTCAAGACGCGTCCGATTTGCCTCGAAGGACATCTTCTACTCGCCGCCTCCCCCTCCACTCATTGACTCCTCGCCCTCATCATCCACTTCTTCGCTTGGTCCGCGAACGCCGCCGCCACTATATGCGGCCGCACCATTAACAGCGAAAGACCTCTACCGCGCCTCAACTGCGATGAAAGTGCAGGCCCACAATCTCATCGCCCTGTCGGCGATTCCTCTCCTTCAATACGACATTTCCCTGCATCCCTCCACCATTTCTAGCCACCGCCACGGCCTCTCCGAGGCGGTGTTCCTCGAGCCCGCCGTCTATCCTCCGCGGCTCTCCCTTTCCCTTGTCACACCACACCTGCCGTGGAAAATCCCCGTCCCGGCATCAAATCGTCGATACGTCTCCGTGGGGGACGTCCTCTCCGCCATCTACCGCACGCTGCGCGTGAACGCGACGACGGCAGAGTTCAACGCGCTGGGCACCGAAAAACTCATGCGGCGCGCGTCTACAGCGTATATGCGACGGTGCGAGCGGCTGCGCGGGCACAGGGGCTACTCCCAAGAAAAACGCGAAGGCGTGAAGCGGGTGGACTTCTTGATGGGGTACACCACCTTCCAAGGGATCGCGCCCACCGGTGGGGCGCCCGACGTTTGGCAACTTACTATCTCGTGAGATTCATGCGTTGATCGCTGGACTATTTGATTAGCCTGATTGTACAGTACCTCGTTTGTATCCATAGCTCCATGTAGTGTAGTGTAGTCGCACCCTCGGTCCCTCTCGCGTCCAGTACGCTAGCAGTATTTCTGTTGATGCAGGAGGCGGATTCCAGTGGCGATTGTAGCTGTGCCTCCTCGCATCCAGTACGCTAGCAGTATTTCTGTTGATACAGAGGCAGATTTCCAGTCGCTAGTTTACATATGCCTCCTCGCGTCCAGCACCTAGTAGTATTTCTGTTGATGCAGGAAGCCGGTTGCGGGGGTAACCGTTCTTCTTCGCGTCCAGTACGTAGTTTGGTTTCTGTTGATACAAGAGGCAGCCATCAGTGGCGACTTGGAATTTTACCGTAGATCGGACACAATATTATCAAGGGCCGTGCCCAAAGATCGTTTGCTTTGGTTCTACAACTTGTATTTGTAAAATGTCACTTAGGCGCGACGCATCTTGACCGAATTCGGCTCCACCGTTCTTATCCCACCACCACCGTGTCTGGTTGCGTCCCGTTTTGAACTGGGGACGCCTGCATCTCTACATCCATATATTTCAAGCTTTTCTGTGGAGAAAAGCTTCGCTGCCCCGTCTCTCCCTCGCTGCCGGAGACTTGGTTTCACCGAAGCAATCCAAAGTGTCAAGCGAATTCAGAGTCTTCGGTGTCAGCCCGACGATTTGAAGACGCGGGCCGGCGTTTGGCCATGCTTATCATCCGCTCACAACAAATCAATTTAATTGCCTGTTCAGCCTTGGTTCTATCATGATCTATCCCGTTTTCGCATAATTCAAATTACAACTTTTCTTCGGTTCTCAAAACTGATTTTCTTCAACTCTCAGAATACCCTGATGTTGGAACCCTACATACCTCTGTCCTCAGAGGAAATACGCCATATATGGGTGGAACTGGCTTAAAACACAACTTCGAACCAGGGGCCGATCTGCGGCGGAATATGAAGTGGCCGGGACTTCTCCATCATCGGTGTTGCAGGACCTCATTCAAGCTTCATTCAAGCTTCGAGACTTCGCCCAAGTCGCGTCGCCGCAAAAAACATTTGAGCCCTCCGGCTCCAGATTTCCATCCACGTCGCCCAGAGCCTCTCTTCGGCGCGCCCAAATCTACCCCGAACCCCACAAACACAGTCCTCTCCATCGGAATAGAAACACCCTTGCGGAACAAAAACTCAAGTGCGGGCACCGACGTCAATCCCCTCGCGTGTGGGGCGACCGTGCTCTGCTACTCTGCACCCCTGTTCCGAGCTCGCTTGGCATCGTGGTCCCCTTCCCGACCTCTCCCGATACGCGTCAAGGTGAGCAGCGGCGCGCACTCGGCGGTGCTCAAAACCACACCCATGGAAGCCGCGGCACACAAGGCACGATAGAGATCCACTCCCACCGCACTTGAATCCACGTCGCGAGGAGTCGCCCAGAGCCTTGGAGCGCCCCAAGCCTGCCCACACCCCACTCCCAACGGCTTTCCATCGAATCAAGGAACTCGACGATGTGTTGTGCCTGGTCTGGTCGCAACAGCGCCAGAGCCCCCTCGTGGACACGACGCGATCCATACATTCAGCCCCTCCTTCCCCATGCTCCCTGAAAAAGAAGATAAAGCGGGAGGAAGAAGGTACGCTAAAATTCACTCTATCCACCCCCGTGCTGTAGTGAATACGGGTGCCATGTGGGAGCGCATCAGTGCACGCGTTCGTACGCAAATCTAGTCCGATGGGCATCCGTCCGTGCCCATTCTTGGACAAGCAAGGCCATGGCAAAGCGACGGGAAAAGGGAAAGATGAGAAGAGGGAGAAGGGACACGGAGGAAAGGGGTGCGGGGGAAGGATGGATAGAAGGAGAGCAAGGGGATAAAGTTGGACAGGAGAGCGGAGAAGGCGACTGGGTAACGTCGGTAGTGCGACACGCCCGCATGCGCCGTTTGTGTGCATAGCATATGGACCGGACGACCGACGCGCATCTGTGTATGCGCCCGATCGAGGGCGGGAGGGGGACACGCGGCCGGGGCCGTGGCTGCGTCCAATGCATACCCAAACGGCACGCGCGCATTTACGTCTGCGTGGAGTCCATCGTCATGCATATGCCAGCTCAAGTCCTTCCAATGCCTTATCCTGAGCACGGCGACGCATTGACGCCGCGCGCACGAGTGCGTCATACCCAAGTATGGGCGAAGCAGTCGGACGGCAATGGCCGACTGCGTGCGCCCACCCGACCGCAGAATTTACGCCTCCACCAAGTCATCCCATTGCTTCTTCACTCGAGACGCGCAACCCTAGTGGCTCCCAAAAGAATTCGAATAACGCACCGTACACCCGCACACCTGACCCCGTCCTCCGCGAGCGCCGCATCCTCGCGCTCCTTGAAGCGCTCCACCAGCGGGTTACTTACTGCAGGGCGTACCGTCCAAATCGTCCGGCGTCCATTGCAAGTCGGGATTCGGCAGCCAGGCGGATATAGGGAGTGCGCGAATAGAGGTGCGAATGAGATCGCAGAGTCTCCCAAGCCAGATGCCATCCGCGACAAGAGGAGAGGGTCATGCCGTCGGGAGCACGGAGGCGCATATTGAATTCAGTCGGCGTCAGCGTCAAGGTACTGCGAGACGCAGTGATGCAGCGTGCAGCGTGCAGTGGGGGATTCGCCGCAAAGTATTGCGTCGAGGTGTAAAGTGGTGAAGTAAAGTCGAGGGTTGAAAGTATGAAATGGAAAATTGAGCTCTCGTTCTCACGTCGAAGTAAGGACAGAGACAGTAACGCGCCGCATAAACAACCTCACAATAATCCGTCCGCGAGCAGCAAGAAGAGAGCGGCGCTGCAAACAATCAGCCGTCGATTGGCGTTCGCTGGAGGAAGTGCAGAGGCGACGTCGATGATGTGCAGCGCGTTCGTGCCCGAGATAAAGATACGGGACTGCCTCAGTCTTTTCACGGACACGAAGGGAAGCGGGAAGGAAAACGCCAAATGAAAATTGCCGCCAACCCAGAAAGATATAGACTCACAACAGAATCACGTCTAGATCTGGCGGGTCTATGTCACTATCCAACGAGCGTACACTCATGCCACCGCAACGGGCGCGGCGACCGCGGCTCGACAAAGCAGAAGCCTCACGCCCGCCCTTCGCAAAAAGGATGGTCCGAAAGACAGGGTCGCGAAGGGAAAGCTGGAGAGAATTTGTGGTGGGCAGTGGTGATCAAATTAAGCATGCACTGTGAGCGTTTTTGAGGACGAGACAACTTGACAAGGGAGTTGGAGAAAGTGAAGGGACTTGAGCACCGCCCCTGATCGGCCGAAATATATAGGTCCCGAGAACGGGTGGCCGGGCCGTACATCCCTGTTTAACCTTCAACTGCTTTTCAACTAGTCTCTCGTAGACAGACTCTTTATAATTTAGCTCGTACCTCACTATATAAACTTTTCAACCTCAGCTGACTTTTTGGCGATTTGTGTGCGATTTCCTGTCGAATTTATCCGAAGCAGGTTTTGAAATCCGAATTTCAAGGCGCAAATTTAAAGCCACCACCACGTCCTCACATTGCCATGTCGGCAAATGCGCACCTCTTGCCAGGGAGTTGAGCGTATTTTTGGGCATGCAGAAAGGACGCTTCAGTTGGAGATATAGCCCAAAGTCCGGGCCCGGTTCCGGATTGGGGTTACCACCTGTCTCCTCCGAGTCCTCGCGTTCTTCAAATCTCACGGCTCCAAATTTCAAGAAAAAGCGTCCAAATAGCTGCTTCAAATAACCTCAATTCTGATTATCGATTCTTCCTTTTTTCGAGTAAAAGAATTCTGAGTTATGGACATGACCCGACCCGAATCCAACGAAGCCCCAGAAGGAAGGTTGACGTTGTTGTCGATCCCATCAAAGCGGAAAAAAATTGGACCGTTCATTAACAACGATGTTACATATGCGGACGCTCACAGCCACCGTCATGTAACACGACATGCCCAGGTATGTCCCCAGTGAAGGGCATCTGAAGAGTTGAAGTCCCAGGCTGCCAGACCGAGCTACAACCAAGATCATCGTAAGGGACCGTGCTATACATAGGCATACCCCGGACTCACTTATGGCCCTGTAAACTAACCTCAGCAATGTCGGCCGCAATGATGATATCCCCTGCCAATAGCGTATAGTTTCCGCCCAGAATCGGATCCGAAGGATTCGCAGATGGGAACGAAAGCTCGCCCCGGCCTGCCAGTATTATAACGTATCTGACCGGCCGTCAGGATGTTCTCAATGAGGTCATGGAACGAATGTACTGGGGCGCAGATGCGTTGTGGAGTCCGGAATTAGTCAATTGAGTAAACAGCGCGTAGCTGCCATTTACGGTTCCTCCCAGTTGCGAGTAGGACAACGCGCCAACCGTGCCCATTGCAGTGCTCTCCACTAGCGCCGGTGTCAAGGCCCAACACCTACGATTTTCCGTATGGGACCATCGCAACAATGGAAGGAACACTCACTCGAGCGACGAGAGATTTTTTTTACCTACGAGGGCTGTGAGGGTGAGATTCTGGGGTAGCGCCGGCACTGAGTGCCCTAAGACAGCCAAGACAGGCAGCAGGCTCCAGAGTGCGGGGATCATTAGGAAATTAAGTCCTAGAGTCGGGTTCCCCGGTGTCAGTGCGGGTGACTTTACACCACTTTATACTTGAGAGCAACCGAGAAATCCGCATATCTTCCACTGGCAGGCGGCCTCTACTGATGTTACAAAGCTTCCTAGTTCGCTTCAGCCTCAGGGGTCCATAGCAACAGCAAACTCAGGGTCCTGCTGTAGCAAGATACATAAGGGGGTACCGTGCTGCACCAAGGACCCTGCTTTTGCTGATGTATGTACCGCTGTATTATCGCATGTATTAAGGAGATCCCATACACATGTTTTCCATCACCTCGAAGAGTAATACTTGTCTCAACCACGTTTCCAGCGCCAGGGTTTTGGCTCCGAAGTTTCTGCATTTGCGCTTTTCTACCCACATCACTCCAAAACGAATAACACCGGCTACCATATATCTCTAAGAACTCTTATACACTGGAGTGCGTTGCCGTTCGAGAGAAGTTCAACTCCCACGTGCACATTTGAGCCACCAGCCAACAGCACCACATAGACGGTGGTCCGTGCGCGCCTCGCGGGCATATAACGAGTCAAATAGCACTTGGGTCGCCGTCTCTTGCGTTCGGGCACGTACCATCGGAAGTGAGGTTAACACAAGGCTAACACCGATCCGGGTCTTTTGCGGATTGCAAATTATATCCGAACCATTTCTTTGCTGAGGCTTAGAACAATTTTCGGAAACCCCTTCAATGCCTTGTGAAGGCGTCATCTGATGTCTGAGGGGGTTGTGTAGCAGATTTTGTAGTTCATAAGTACTGTACAATTTCGATCAATCCAGCACCAATCCGGAAAATCCAAAAGAACTGAGAAAAATTATCGCTGCAATAAACATAAAAAAAAGGGTGTGACAACCGCCGCATTGAACGAAATTGTACAGTAGTTGTTTGTGCTTTGCGAATCAATAGGGTGTTTCAGAATTAAGAATTTGAGCACAACCTCTGCCTCAATTTCGACCCCAGGTTGACCCCAACTCGAGATAAGTAGAGGCACAAGTTGGGACACTGTTTTTAAACGGCCTGAACAGCAGTTTTTGCCCCAACTTTCGAAGTTAAGGCAATGTTGATACACGAAGCACCATATGGGCCCGAGATCTGGATCTAGCCGAAGTTGGGGCGTCAAGTTGGGGCAGAAGTTGCCAACATAAAACTTCGTGCCCCGACCGATTTTGGGCCCCAACTTGACGCCAAGTTGGGGTCAGAGTTGAGGCACGAGTTGAGGCTCGGATTCTTCATCCGAAACACCCTAATGTTTTTTGTCATATTTAAGTATTCTAATAGTGCCTTCAAGATTCAGTGGGACCTCTGTTTGAATCGAAATGTGCACTTTGTGGGGCAGGATGAAAGTGCCGCTGTGCCGCTGCAAGTGCTGCGGACTGCCGCAGCAATGTCACACTGCCGCTGTGTCACGCTGCTGCGCCGCGCCCGACCAAAAATACTGTACCATTTCGTTCAATTCGTACTTGCACGGGACTTTTTAATTTTCCGGCAAATCTCCAAATTCCGCTAAAATCGAGAAAAAATTATTGCGAGGGTTTCCAGAAATCGAGTGTGACGCGTGACATAAGAATTGAACGAAATGGTACAGTATTCCATATCGAGTCGAGCCAGCGAATGAACAACAATACGCGCCCAGCACACGGACACAGTGGCAGAACGCTGCCAAAATCACGTTGACGCCGAAACATCTCAAAAATAGTGAAACATGGAGAAAAGAAAATGGCGAGGCCAAGCTCGCATACAGCATGAGATGTGCTCACAACCTACCACAATGGTGACGCTGGATGCGAAAATATACCCTACAACAGACAGGTTCATATTAGCTTGCCCCCAATGTCGCATGTACCCATTTGACTGCGCTTCCCGAGTTTGGGGACTGTAGTTGGTTCAAACTTGCTTTGGCCATTAGAAAATTGTGAACTGGTCCACGGGCGACCACTGAAGCACCTGGAGACGAAGGAAAAATCCGCGTGAACAGATCGAGGGCTGGCTGAGTTGAAGGCTGAGCATGTATCAGAAATTCAGGCATTGGAACGAACAAATGAAGAGTCCGTTAGTTAATTTGATCAACACAAGCGCTCAGGAAAGTGGATGAGTCGGAATTTGATGTTGTATCCAGGAAAAGAGAGAGCGAGGAGTCGAAACACAAGTAGGAATCCATTTGGGGATTGCTGCAACTTGGGAGTGCGCGCTTCGCAGTCACTGGTTGCTTTGAGGACGCACAGATTGCTACATATGTTTTGGAGAAGCAATTTCACCTGGTTAAAATCAATTCAGATAAGGAACACTGCTGGGTGAGCTCAATTTGCGGTAAATCTTTCTGGCTCAACGTCGTGTGTGCATTCATTTAGATCACACCACGGTATTTCCTCAACTGGGCGAACCTTCACGGAATCAGACGAAGTTCCAGCATCGGACTCCGAATCAATGCTCCAGCCTACGCTGGCAAATGAATATTTATGAAGGCAATAGGAGGGTCATTTTCGTCTCGAGTGAAATAAAACCAGGGCCAAGCCGAAGAACCAAGGAGAAAGATTGTAATGGCCTTTAACCGGAGTCCGAATCAGAGCTTGGCCATCATATCCTCATTAGAGGTTCACACTACACCAGGTATCATGCCACTCGGCAGGGAATTTTCACCGGGGATCTCTTTACTGTATTCTGAGTGCTGACCTTCCATCTCAACTTGCGGTGCCGCAATGAACGTGCTTGATTTTGAGGTGATAGAGCGATGAGCCTCCACTTGAGGACAGTGAAGCTCACGCAAAACAGTGATTGGTATGCCACCCCCACTACAGAGACTGATTCGGATTTAATAAAGTCGAGGGCATTTCAGGCGTGCTTCGAGCACTTATCTCAACCTTCAACTTCAGATGTTGAACCGTGGGAAAGAACTTGGATTACCATTCAACCACCCAACGTGTGGCCATCATAAAATCTCTCAAGTTATGCAAGGGAAACAGGAAGTCGATCGTGCACGGTTCCGGAGAATAAGTGTGATACCTCAGAATGCCGCTGAATTTTCTTTGAGCAAGGAAAAGCACAAACGGAGGGCTCTGCGAAGGATCACAACTCAAGCCAGACTCGAACGAGATTTTCCCTCGAATTTGCTGTTTTAAGACAGAGTTCCAATGTAAGGGAGAGCAGTGCTTCCCGTTACCTTCCTCAGTCTTTCCATGAATGAATACTTCTCATGATTTTAATCACACTTTTTAGAGGAGTATTCAGTGGTGAATTCATGAGCACATATGTTGTTGCTCTGTATGGGCGGCTACCATTCACTTGACACTGTAAAAATACTCCAGTTATCCTTTCCCTCTTTTCGCCGCAAATCACGCCCACCCGGAACTGATCGCTCCCTATGTCTTACTGACTTCCAGATCCTGGCCGGAGTTGGGGATCGTCCTTAGAGTTGCCGAACTGCAGTTTGGACCAATCCTATATGTTCTTCTGTTGCCTTTCTTGTGGTTATACCCCGCAAGTTTTTGATGGCTTTGTAGGTTGTTGTCTGTGTGAGTGTGGATAGTTTGATCCCTCCCGGGGAGTTGTTTTAAAGGGTTTGGAAGAACCGATCGGCGATGAGCTCACTCAACGAACGGAAGCGATTCAAGCGAAGCACTGCATTTCAGGGGCTGGGCAAACGTCAACAGACCTTGCCGAGCGTGGGAGAGCTCGGTACGACCCTTGGTCGGTAGACTTCGGCCGATCCGTCGATCGGGTCGACCAAGCTCTCCCACGGTCGGTAGGGCCTTTGAAATGCAGTGAAGGGCGCTGCATTTGAAACCGAGCGATTGTATGAGTGCAACATACTTATGGTTATTTTGGTACGTCCGGTTATCTACACGATATCTGCCGTGTCGGACTAAATTTCACTCTGCGTCGAAGTGTCGATGTAGTTTGAAGTATAGGGAATTCAGAAGACACGTTATCCCGAGACTTGCACTCGACTCCGACCATATCAAAACCTTCCTGATGTTCCCACGTTGCACTTCTTGCGACTCGATGTCCATGATCGTTCGAGTCATCGCGCGGATTCACCTCATCGCTTTTGACAACGCGGTGTCCCGGCGGCTATCCGCGGTGTCCCGGCGACTAATTGCGGTGGGACACCAACACCCTGTTTTGGAACACGATCAACGGGCGCCTAGTAAGCCATGATCGTATTCCGCATTCCCTTGGCACTGGCAATCTATTTGCAAGTTGGTTGATCACCGTCTTTTAAAAGGTCAACCACCGTTCTAATACCACATCACTTTGTCTCTTCAACATGGCAGCGAATCCCGCGAACATTCAGAACGTCAGCCTCGTTGGGCGAAACAAGACTGCCGTCGTAGTCGGGGGTACCTCCGGAAACGGTGAAGGTATCGCCCGCCGCCTAGCCCAAATAGGATGCAGTCGGATTATCATTTGTGCCCACGATGAGGCCAAAGGGAAAGAAGTATTAAATGCATTGAAGAAGCTGGCACCGAAGGATACCAGTCCTGTGGTTCAGTTCATTTTGGGAGATTTGTCGTGCGGGCGTATTTCTGCCCCTGGTTTCCCAGCTCAACTTCAGTAGGGACGTCAAGGGAATGAGAGCGGCTGCTGCCGCGCTTCAAGATACAGCAGGTGACGGCGGAATCGATTATCTCATGGGTTGACCGGCCGCACTCTAGTGACGTTCTCACGCAGTGTCCAGATTATGTCGCAGAACGGCGCTCCCACGGGATCCATCAAGGAGAATCCAGACGGGTGAGCATTAGAAGTCGTTCCAATTCTTATATGTTCCCGATTTGACGTCTGTATTCGCAGCCATGACACCACTTTTGCCACCCAATGCATCTCGCGCTTCGCCCTCGCCTACTTACTCACCACCCGCGGTGCCCTCGCTCCCAATGCCATCGTGATGTCAATCTACTACCACTGGGGACATTCGCTGGATGACCTCGACGTCGACGATCTCTCATTGAAACGCCGGGTTGACGGGCAGAGCACTACCAATTTTTACAAGGCTCAAACGAGGCGCGACTGCACGGTTTTGGACTCGATCAACGAGGTGCTTATTCTACTTTACTTGGGTGGCTCGTTGAACAACCTCCGTGACCGCAGGAATTCAACCTGCGCTACCCGCAATATCGCTACTACTGCCTGTGGCCAGGTTTCCTTCACTCTTCACGGCTGCAATTTAAATGCTGAGGTCGCATTGAAACAGGTCTCGTGGCCGGTGACTTCCGTGCTCGAACCTTTCCTTAAATTGCAGGGTTTCAGCTGCTATTGGAGGTAACGAGTCTTATCCAGCTCCGTAAGTACCGGATTCATTTTATCAGTGCCCAGACACAGACAGCAGAATAAAAAATCTATCTGAACCTCCACTGCTCTCAAGATCTGAATCATCGCCATTTGCACAAAAAGCGGTGATGTCAAGGTACATGAGAACAGCTGTAGAACAAATGCGGAATTCGGCCAACTCAAAAGTATCACGCCTTGGGGCATGAGCGTCGGACAATGACCTTGGTACTGAAGCACGAGAACGAGGGAGGTGATACCGCATCTTGCCAAATCGTGCCTGACTGTTGAAGTTTACCTTCGACGTGGAACTCTTCATTTTTTTCGGGGTCAGGATTTCTAGAGGGATTCCATTTTGACGCCAGGTCCGCGCTGAACACAACTGAAGTAGTGATTGTTCAACTTTGGTGGTTTTTAGTCGACGCGCTCCATAGAAAAGACGAACCTCCGGTTCACTTCGGGATCCGAGAGCGTGAAACAAAGGCCGGTGCGTTGCTGCGGCAACCTAAGAATGGGGGCGCCACAAGTAACTCAGTGGGAAATTCACAGTCGAGGATGGAAGGCGACCCTGGTTTTGGGTCTCTTCATTACTTTACTCAGCCTTCAAATCCCTCGATCACGCATCTCGGTACCGGTCGAACCGGACTTTGGTGCGACGACACACCTACCAATACGATGTAGGCTACTGCCCCGCATTCCTTTTTCTCGACGACTCACCTTTATTCAACTCTTCGACGCCATACGGGGATCGGCTATGGGCAAGTACGTTCTCATTATATTGTTCTGCTCTTTGGATTCGGAGCTAATTTCTTTCCCCCATTTCATTTCTTTGATGGGTTCAAACCGAGAGACCAGAAGTGGATTGTTTGTTGTTGAACCCTGACTTCCCCTGTTTCACACATCCTTAGATTTCCGAGTTCGAATGTTCTCCTCTCGGATTACGTACTGCTGGGTTCATTGACATTTGAAACTTCTACTTGAGATGTTCCTCGATACTTTTTTTCTCACAATCGCTCCCGAAATTGTGGGGCGCACTAATTTGCCGATATTTCCGCTCCATTAATGCATCAGGTTTGCTGAACGGCTTGGTCAGATTGGCTTGCTTCACTCATGCACTGGCAAACTTTGCCTATCACAGTATTTCAAATTTTTTGACTGTTCTCAACCCTCAATCCATCGCTCTCTGTCGCCCTTCACTTCTCGGTACTGGGCCTACTCGCCCCTTCTCTGGCGTCTAGTTGATGTCAATTCCGTTCATTCGGCGCAATACAAGAGTCTTGCGGATGGGTTATCTCATCGGCGGCCCTTGGCTGTAATCTTTCCTCCAGAAACCCAGCGGGCCTTCACTGACTAGATAAAGAGGTGTTTTTGCTGAACCTCAAGTCCGGAAAATGGCCTCTTTTTGCAAACCTCCCGAATGCGGAGCAGAATTACGTTTTCCCACTCTCGTTTCTTTTTTGGCGCATGGCTGTTGCGGACGACCATTCGAATAAAAATATGGATTTTGGGTCCTTCCGAGCGTTTGCCTGCCTTTGATTCCAGTTTCACCCTTGCCCTGCGTCGTTCAACTTTGTTCTCCTTCGGTGTTCAACTTTATTTGTTGGTTTATTTTGTGCTCTTGGCAGCTATCTCTCTTTGCCTTGTCAGTGCTGCGATTCGTCCCAGCCTCAGGGGGTGCCAACCCCTTTGATTTCTGCCAAACCTTCGACCTTGGACAACGACTTCCATGTCAAAGGCCCCACTGTTTTTGATTGGACCATTTCCTTTGTCGTTCATTACTCTAAAACAGTTCATTTTCCTCCCCTGTTTTTATTTTTTCACTGCGCCTGTTGGTCATTATAACGTCAAACATAATTCTCCAGGCTCAATTCCCCAGAGTGCGAAGGAGGCTCGTCTTGTGAAGATTTACTTATTCGGAGGCAGATTAGATTACGTGTTGGTAAAAAGAGGCAGAGATCTATTTTGGATTCTGCCGAGCTCGGCTTCGCAGACGCACGTGAGATCGACGGCCAAAAAAACCCTCCTTGAACTTCTTGCTGCCACCACATCCTCCGCGACAGGCCCTTCCCACGCGTAAAATGCCTCTCAACGTAAACGGCCGCGCCCGCAGTGCCGCCGCGGACTTGGAACTGATTGACAGCTTGGTCTAGATCAATTCAGTACGCTGCTGCGCTTCTTGGAGGTGTGCTCTATCGGTAGCTTTGCTCGCCGGCCTATATTCACACCCATTCCCACATCCTTTCTTGACCATGAATGGTCAAAACAGCCGATTTTCGGTCCTCCTACTAAAATGGGACCGGGTTCTGACAGCCATCTTGTATTTAATTTTAGTTGTCACGTCACGACGGGCTAAAAATGCCTTTCCTTCCCGTGTTACAAAGAGGTCACAAGTCAAAACAATGACCCCGTCTTTTCCCTCCTGCTTCGCCCACGATGCTCCCGTCAAAACGCATCCTCGTGGCTGCTGCCCTCGCCGCTCTACAATCCTTTTCTTATGTCGCCGCTGAGGCTCATGCTGAAGACCCCGTCATAACCCCTGCCCCCACCGCTACTCAGGCCCTCGCGGCTCGCCAGGTCGCCGGTGGATCGGGAACGCCTATTCTCTCCACCCTCACCTACCCATATACCGCCCTCCCGTCCCAGGTCTACCCCTTCGCTGTGCTCCGCGGTCCCCAGTTTGGTTACAACCAGTGCGGCGCTGCTAACGCCACCGCTGCAGCCAACTGCCAGACGCTCGTCGTCAACAATGCCGCAAGTACTTTTTTCAGTATACAACCGACCATTTCTCACCAAGCACAAAATCTAGAGCGACTTCTGTCTTTGGGGCTCGCCCACTGCGAATGGTGACATCGGCGACGTCGAGGCCAAGGTCGTTTCCTACTGTACTAACCCCCAGTGGGGAGGGCGCCCTATCCCTGCGGGCGGTATTCACGGTGTCCAGGTATGTCTCAAGTCATTTCTTCTAGACTCCTGCAAACCCCTGTTCATCATTTCTAGTTCATGAGGACCTCGGCATACATCCAGATTGTCGGCTTCATCGACAACGCCGCTCTCGGCCTTGACCCGACCGACACCGGAGGCGAGCTCGACCCCCACGGTGCTGATCTCCAGGGAAATCCCCTCGGCGGCGTCGTCTACTCCCTCGACACGAACTTCTCCCCCGATAACGGCGTAACGCCCGGCCAGGTCCACAACTGGAACCTCTTCGTCGGTAGCGGCATCTTCTGCTTCAAGGCGTGCTTCAACAGCATCACGTCCCCCGACTACTGCCAGAACGTCTACGACCTCGTCGGCTGCGACTACAACATGCCCAATGCGCTGCAGAACGGGACCTACCTCGACTGCGAGGGCGACCTGCAGACGCCCGTCGGCACGTACACGACCAACGGGCAGACCTTGACCTGGTCGATGCCCGACCCGCTCACCACCGATCCGCCCTACACCCCTGTCGTCCCCTCCAGCAGCCAGTGCACCACCTTCTCCTCACAGCAGCTCTTTGCCAGCCTCGAGGGTGTAAGTCTCTTCTCTCGCTGCAATCGACATCTGACTGACTGGCTCTCATCCTATCCCTAAGGGCTCCAGCGGCGCCTCTGGCTCGAACGCTCCTTCCGGCTCCGCCAGCGCGAGCCTGACGGGCAGCGGTAGTGGCGCGGTCTCGGGCAGCAAGACCGGCTCGAGCGCGAATCCCAGCGCGACGGGCAGCGGCGGCGCGCTGTCTTCGGCAAACCTCCCCGCTACCAGCCTCCTCGTCGTCCTTGGCGGCTTCCTCGGTGGCGCTATGATGCTCTTCTAAGCACGGTGCCATCCTCGAGCTGCGCACTGCACCGAACCGAATGGGATCCGGCGGCGGTTAGTGGTGACGCTGTACGGTGGTGACGGTAGCATGGATACGGACTTTCACGGATATTATATTATACCTCTCTACGTCTACGTTTTTTTTTTCGATTCATAACGTATGTCACCAGAGAATGTTTGTAGCAAAAAAGAGTAGTGTGACTACACCGCCACATACCTACGGTGACAATCAGCTGCGCACCGGGATGAGCCGTGCAGCTCATGTCAGTCATGAAAGCTACCGATTATTTCCGTGAGAACGCCGGTGATAATGCGGGATGTATAGCAGGTTCCTCCCCAGCCGCGGTTCCGAGGCTCACAGTCCCTGTAGCGGTATAGTCGAACCCCTCGTAATCCATACACCTGAAAACCCATAACCCCTTGAAACCCATGGATTTTTCGTGTAACCATGCCAGTGGGTGGGCGAAACCTATACATTTGTAGAGACCCATCCAGCTTGTAAATGCATGCAGCACTAGTTCTTGAAAATGTGTTCGCTTCATATCAGTTTTAGTCGGATTGTCCTCGTAAATAGCGGAAAATGAACCGACAGGTCCTCCGTTTCAGAATATAAAAAAAATTTGAAGAGAATCCATCCACTATTGAGCAAGAAACAGGCCCGAGACAAAAGATCACTGATCGGAGTGGCGAAAGTCTCCAGGATATAGATTACAGCCAACCAAATGTCATGAGACTTGGAGGGGACAAATATGTGATTTAAATAAACATACTACACAAATTTATAGGCTCAAATTCGACTCGAGACCACCACTACAGGTGATTCTAACTGCCTTGTGACAAAATGTCACATCGGAACGCCCGCGAGAACGTGTCACGCTCATTTTGACTTTCGCCTGCTGGACTCGTCCCGCCTCGAATTTGACTCCGGAAATTTGTGTAGGGCCTATATTTAGGCTGCCCCAATGTATCTTCCAACTTTCAAAGAAACTGGTTGGCTGTAAATTATATCCCGCCGACTTTTGCCACGCCCATCAGTAATGTTTTGTCTCGGGCCTGTTTCTTGCTCAATAGTGGATGGATGCTCCCCAAAGTTTTTTTATATTCTGAAATGGAGGACCTGTCGGTTCATTTTCCGCTACTTACGAAGACAATCTGACTAAAATTGATATGAAGCAAACACATTTTCAAGAACTAGTGCATTTTCAAGCTCAAGTTCAATTATAGTAGGAAATTCCGGGGGCAGAGATCCATAACATTACTAAAAAAGGAAATTCCGCAATGATCGGATATAACAAAATTTTCATTTTCTCCATGCAAAACCATGGAAGGAGGCATCGCGCTCCTCAAAACAGGCTTCACTGCCCTCGAAAAACATGTCAGCAAACGCAAGGCTGCGCTCGAGGACCGGCTCAAGCGCGATGACATCCTCAGTGATGCAGATGATGCCTGGCTGGATGGTCCCACCAATATGGTCGATGAGCGGCGGGCACTGGATATTCTCAAAAATGCCTCTGACTACCTCTCGGGGCTCAGCCAGGTCCTCCAAGCCACATGAAGGAGCTTGCGGCATCGAGACTTCCGTGGCTGTCCCATCAAAAATGGTGCGCCTCCCGGGCCCCAAAAGAAAGAGTTTGTGCTCGAAGCCCTCCCCTCCCACTGCATACTGAGCACTTGAAGAGGCTGATCATAAGCCTGTCATCCCACCTGGCAAGACACTGGGCAAAAAGAAGGCTGTCAAGCTTGTCTTCACACATGCCGAAAACGCGACACTTGAGCAGCGAATTACAACAATGGGGGCAACCAGACAAAGACAGTGAAGCACTTCGCTCCCAAGTACCCCAATTTGCATCTCAAGCAGCCCAAAATCGCTGATTGGGTGAAGAACAAGATCTATTTCCGCAGTGAGCACGCCAAGAGTGTGTCTTTGAAGAAGGTCAAGCGCACGCGCCAGACTCAGCATCCTCAGATCATGGAGATGCTCAAGCTGTGGGTCAAGCAGGTCATGTGCGATGGCATCGACATCAGTGGTGAGGTATTGCGCCAGAAGTGGACAGCATTTGCGGACCTTTGTGGCATACCCAAGGAGGATCAACTGGCACTGAGCTCGGGATGGCTAGGTCACACCAAGGACAGATTGGGGCTGTGCGAGTTCAAGCGGCATGGCAAAGCTGCTTTGGCAAATTCAGAGGTCTTGGAAGACGAGATGAAGAGGGTGCAGGAGCTGATTGAGAAGGGCAGGTTCAAGGCACGCGACATCTACAATATGGATGAGACCCACCCATGGCTGTAGGACTTAGACTGCTGCTATGTATGTAGCCAAGTAAACCCACTATCTCAATCTACGACTCTAGCCAACCGATGGCTAGGTTCATGTGATTTAGCCTAAATCGTCCGGCTGTCGGATGCATGGCTTTGCCTATATTGGGACATCTGCCGTCGCTTAACAGCCGGCTTACTACCAAATTGGGAATAGAGTGAATTGTACACCTAAAAACAACTTGAAGCCCCACGCAGTGGGCCTCTGCGGTGAGTGGAAAGCTCGGCACAGCGGGCCTAGCAGCGAGCACCAAGGGGGGTCCGCGGGGGTCTCCCCCGCGCTACATACCCTGAAAATGGCGGAAAAAGAGGAGGAAAAATGTATTTAGAGACATAGCAGAGCTTAAAATATATCATATATGCCGTCAGGCAAAAGGAGGGGGGTCTGTTCCCCCCAGCGCAGAATAGATTTAATTGTATGAGTATATTGATGGCTGATTGATGGGACTGGCGAGGGCAAACATGTAATCACCGGAGAGGCCGGTACTACGCCTCTACACTAGCCGACACTTGGCTAGGGTCGTAACTTTTGTTAGTAGGTTTATATGGCTACAGCCATTGGCTTTATTCTAAATCTTACAGCTATGGCTCTGAGACCGGCCTTTTTTACGAGTCTGTCTCCTCCTAATTCTCAGACAAGCCTTGCTAACAAGCCTCTGGTAGGTTCTCTCCGGATCATGAGCTGTCAATGAAGGCTCATAGCAGTGTGAAGGGAAATAAGGTTTGGCTTACATATGCCTTCACGGGGAATGCAGACAGTTCCGAGAAACCGATGCCTTCATCATTGGCAAAGCCAAGCAGCCCCACTCTTTCCAGCTTCGCTCTGTGTGTGCCCTCAGCTTCTTGTATCGGAACAATGCAAAGGCTTGGATGATGACTGTTTTGTATCGAGAATGGATTACGAATTGGGACACCGAGCTCCGACTTGCTGGCCGCCACATCCTCCTTCTTCAAGACAACTTCAGTGCACACAAACCCCCCAAGTTAACCAATATCACCATCGAGAACTTCTCTGCCAACCTCACAGCCCATGTCCAGCCCCTTGACCAAGGGATTATCTGGTGCTTCAAGGCCTATTACTGCTTGTGCTTCATCCAGCGCGCTATTGACAACTACAACAAGGGTAGTACACCAGGCCAGATCTTCGACATCAACCAGCTCCAGGGAATGCACCTCATGGTGTTGGCATGGGATGAAGTGAGTGCGACAGTGATCAAGAATTGCTGGATGCATGCTGGGATTCTTCCCGACTCTGTCTGGACATTGATACAGCCCTCCCCCACCATTCCCATCTCCTCCCTTCTCAACCTCGTTTTCGAAGCTGAGCAGAACCTTGGTGGCCGCCTTAATGCCCTTGAGGAGCGCCAGGTACTCCAGCACACCAACTGCATATCAATTGAAGATCTTGTGCACCCCGAGAATAAGCGGGACTTGGAGCAGGCAACTGACAAGGACATCTACGATGTCATGGTCACTTCTCACAGTGCACAGAGCACTTCAGACGCCGCCAGTGGTGACAATGACATTGATGATGCGGACCCCACAACTCACCCCACCTGCTGTGAGGCCCTGAGCACAGCTTTGTGACTACACTCGGTGAAAAATTCTATTGACCCATACCCCCCCCCAAAAAAAAAAAACATACTTTGGTGCTTCCACCGAGGGGTATGGATTATGAGGGGTTTGACTGTAGTTAAATCGAACACAGAGATCTTTGACTGGCCGGAAATTTCGGACTGTGTTATGTGTGATGTTACTGTGACAGAAAGTTGGGGTGAGCCTCTCCACGGCAGCTGGCCTATAACACATACAAATAACATAGCCACAGTCAGGACCCCAAAATGTCACTGGCACCAACCCGCTTTCAGTTGACGCATTGCTAAACTGAAAATGTGTCCTATCATTGCTCTGCTGGTCGAAAATGCCCAATGTTTAGTCCCGCATATTCTCTACAGTGTACCCCCACTCCTTGCGACACCAACTTGAATTCCTTAAATTATTCGGATTATGAGCCCTTCCTTGTAAATCTGAGTTGATAGAAAGTTTCTCATACTACTTGAATGTAATCCTGCAAGGCGGTATATTTACGGAGTGTGTTTTGAATATTTACGAGGCGAAGTTTGACGACAGGTCAAATGTCACACAAATCAGTCCTTGCGACACGATGTGACACATTCATCATTCACATCTCTCCACGTCTACACGGCCAACTGGAGGCCATTACAAGCTCTATTCACTACCGGAACCCCCATCTGACCCCCCATCTGACTTGTCGTCGTCGTCCTTCGGCAACTCCGGCTTTTTCGCCCGTTTCGGCTTGCGCGGGAGATCTTTCTTTCGTGTCCCCATCCTGGTCAACTCAGTGCATTTTTCCTCCCATTGCTGTACTGAAACCAGGTGCGCAGCTTTTATGCGCTCCCATTCCGTTGCTAATGCAGCTCTAGCACCTTTCTTCTTTTCTTTGGCACGAGCGCGGTCAGCCTTGGCCTCCTCCTCCTCGATCTTTTGTTGCTCTGCCGTCTCCAGTGCTTCAATGTATTCCGTAGAGGTAAGGTGCCGCCCTTTGCCGTCGATGTAGGCCTTTGGGCCCTTTTTTGACTTCTTGTTCTCCTTCGCGTGCAGGGCTGTTGACTGTTTGCGCACGAATATGTTTTGGATCACGAGCTGGGCATTTGAGGCCTCGAGGATGCTGTCGCGAACGAGGATTTGCTGCTGTCCACGCCCGAGAGATTCAGTGAGTTGTGCAACCCGACCCCGAAGCTCCTTTGCTGACAAGTGTTCAATTTGTTCAGGCCGATTTGCCTGGATGAGCCCCCAATCAGGTGATGGAAGGACCGGTACGTGCTCGAGCACTGGGCGCATGATGGAGGACTGAGATGTGACAGGGTTATTGGAGACCAGGAAGCTCCCCGACGCTGTCCCCGCCAGTGCGCTTGTCATCATGCGCATCCGCTTCGACGGTGTATAGAGTGCGGGATCAATGTTAGGATCGCGCACGCGTCGCAAAGTCGGGGTTGCTGGCGGACTGCCGTGTCCGCTTCCGCTTGCGATTGGTCCCATGTGAGTGTCCTCATCGAGCTTGAGTGCTGTTGGCTGATAATGATGAAATGCAGCCATGACGGCACGCACAGGGCTGCTCTGCGGGAGAGCAAAGCCAGCAGTGGTAGACGTGGCTTCCGCGGGCTTCATCTGGCTAGCGGTGATGGCCGTTGGGTCGAATGGAAATATTCCTGTCACCCGAAAGGCGGCCTGGATCGTTTGGGGTATAAACGCCCTCGCAAATGCTGCTCCCAACACCTCCGCAAACTCGGTCTTGCCCAGCTTCCTTCCGGTGCGTTCTTCAAACGCCCGAACCTCCAATTTCCATGCTTCCTTCATCCGTGCGAAACAGACGACGTCCAAGCCCTGGAGCGCATGGGTACAGTGCGGTGGATATCCCAAGACAATGATGTTGTGCTCCTTGGCGTATCGGAGCAGCTCCGGGGTGTGATGGGAACTATGGCCGTCAAGCAGTAAAACCCGGGTGCGTCCTTCTGCCTTGTCTCGGGTCTGCTCATCAAAATCCTTGATCATGTAGTGCGTCGCCAGCTCGCTGTCAATCCATCCGTTCGGAGATACGCAGAACCTGTTTCCGGTGAGTTCTGAGCCAGCATAATGACATGGGAGATCACTTACGATGCGCCGGCAGGGTTATTTGCACCCCACTTCTTCTGAATCTGCTGACCCTTGAAGATGATTGTCGGCCGCAAGACTGTCCCATCAGCGCAGATGGTTACGATAACGGTGACATTCTCCTTGTCCCCTCCGCCCTGTTTATGCTGAGTTTTGGTTCCTCGCCGTCCGACGACACGCTCCCTCCCATCGGCAGCAAGCGGGAAACCGCTCTCATCCATCCCATACACGTCTTCCATCCGTATGTTTGGATCCGCGATATGTTCCTTGACCAGGTCAAACCATGCTGACACTGCCGCAGGATTCAGACTGCGTGCTCGCTGCGTATCAAGAGGCCGGCTCCAATGAGTCTGCAGCTCTTTGTGATGCCGCTGGAGGAAGCGATCAACCCAATTCGAATCGGGGTCAATAGTCTTCCCACCGCGGGCAATGATGATGGAATTTGCGTGAGCAACAATTGCTTTGTGGGACATGGGGAAGCCACGGTCCGAACTGACACAGATGTGATCGACAAGAACGCGCTCCTCCAATGGGGTGACCTTCTGCTTTGACGCGTTAAACGCGCTCATTGACACACCTCCATTAGCATGACGGCGCAGGGTATCGTGTGACACGTCAAATCTTCGCGCCAGTGCCCTCTCGGACTCGCGTTGGTCTTCGGGAAGCTCCTGATTCCGAAGGAATGCATCAACTGCTTTCTGCATATGTGCGTTATCAGCTCGTCTTCTTTTCCCCTTCTTAACCCTGTCTGAAAGAGCCCTGCCGACCATCTTGAAGAAATAGCCGTGTGATGATGCCGGGGAACGGGGGGCTGATGTGAAGATGTCGAGGTGGGAGATCGCACGCCTTGTCACACTCCAAACAAGGTCATGTGTATTCGGTGCCTCATGCGCCCATTTCTGGGTCAATCCTTTCGGACCAAAGGCAAAATATGTAGTTAATGTGCTAACGAAGGGCGCTAGATAGTTGTATTATTAAATTTGGTCCATACGAAGGCTCTATTCGCGCGAAGAAAGTTGACCAAATCAAGAAATTGCCTATTTTGGGTGTAAATACACTTGTTCCTCACGCAGTTCTCGTCCGATTGAGCTATAAATTTGGACAGAGGTGTGCTGTGTACGTAGAAAGATGGCAATGAAAGAATCCCGGAGGTAGAAGAAAAACTGAAGACATTTTACGGTGAGTGACGCAAGGACCGGGGTTGTCGCAAGGAGTGGGGGTACACTGTACCTCATCCACTGGGCCACCGCAGTGCTCCGTTGAAAATACACGGAATGCAGCTGCCAGTGCCATCAGTGTGCAAGTGTTGACCGGTTATCTGTTTGCAGAAATGTCAATCCAAATTGGGAATCGAGGTCCTGTGGCTATGTTATTTGTATGTGTTATAGGCCAGCCGCCGTGGAGAGGCTCATCCCAACTTTCTGTCACAGTAACATCACACGTAACACAGTCCGAAATTTCCGGCCAGTCAAAGATCTCTATATTCAATTTAATTACCGCTACAGGGATTGTGAGCCTCGGAACTGCAGCTGGGGAGGAACCTGGATGTATGGTAACCATCTGAATGGGGGAATTAAACAATGGACTCGATTTTTCGGATGTTTGAGACACAGTTTTTGGACTCGATCCAAAGGCCGTGGAACAAGTAATCTTCGTCCAACAGCTCATACAAAATTCTTATGAAATCTGTAAGTGATAGGGGATTCAAGAAACACGTACGCTGAATACCGGCAACGAATCCGTAACATGATGACTGGCTGTTATATCCGTGTCAAGGGGTGAGAGAAAGGAAGGAGAGGGGATAGGTTCCGGATGGGCTATGACCGGGCTCGGGAATGCTGGAGGTCAACGGAAGTAAACGGGAGAGGATTCCGGAACACAGATATGGACCACTACACCACAGCTAGGTTTAAGGATGAGCGTACTATCTGGTTGGCTAGGAATGCAGGAGGAGGGAAAGGAAGACGGCCGAGGGTTACCGGAAGTGAAGGCCGGTCGGCCGGAGGAGAATTGCCGAAGGCCGGAGGAAGTCCAGTAAGCCGGAGGTGATATGCCGAAGGCCGGGTGATGTCCGGTAATCCGGAAGTTATGCCGAAGTCCGAGATGGAGTCCGACAAGTAGGGAAGTTCACGTAAGTATAAGTCCGGACGTCCGGGATAAGGTTTTCGACAAGTCCGGTCATCGGACGGAAGACAGAAGTCAAGTCCGTTGGCCGGAGGACTCGGACGTTGGAGGAAGTGTCAAGACAACGGAGAATGACGGAAAGCCAAACAACGTTAATAATCAATCTAAAGTACATGATTGTAATCTAGACATTTTATAGTAATAGCGGAGGTAAGTATATATAAGGAAATTGATTAAAGAACAAGGGAAGAATAAAAGGAGAACATAGCTTCTTGTATAAGTACAAGGGAGTTGATGGATTGAGAACATAGAGCATGTGTGCATAACAGGAGTGCATGTGGAGATCTGCTGCTAAGGCGGATAGTCGGTTGCGTGAAAACTCGTCATCGGCCGAAGGGCCGGATGAAGTCCGATAAGGCCGGAGCGTTCCGGAGAAGACCGGAACGTTAAGCCGGAAGAGGACGGAGATGAACGGATGATAACCAGAAGTCATCCGGTCATAGTCCGGATGTCGTCCGGGGTTGAGCCGGAGGTAAACCGGCGTAGACTGGGAGTTGACCGGGAGTTGACCGGGAGATGGCCGGAGGTTATCGGAATGTAAACGGATGTATACCAGAGTATACCGGAAGTGGTCGGATGAGGTCCGGATGAGTCCGTGGTGGTACGGGATGTAACACCGGCTTTTGATGCTGGTTATGTAATGGCTTCCATGACCTGAATTGAATTTGTGGCAAATTCAGTTGGGCCCTTGTATTGCAGAAATTTTCAGGCTAAACTCGGAGTACCATTCAGTTTTGTAAGGCTCCAACTATTCTGTTGTCATTTGCAGAAACCATCAAAACCAAACGGAAACCGGAATAAACATTTTAAAAACTCATTCAAACCGTTTATAAACGGAAATTTGGGGGTATTTTAGCCCACCTGGGCTTCATTAAAACCTGCATCTACAGTGGATCATGGCACTTGAGGTTCCCCTTGGCACCTCTGTTCACCGAAAAAAGTCTCCAAAACAATTTTACGGGGAAGGATAGTACCACATCTCAGGTGGAACAAAGTCACGGTGAACGATGTACTCCCAACTAAACCCAAACAATCCAATTATCACCCAAATATAACCTAAGTCTTTTCGATATAAGCAGTGACACCCACAGAAATAATCAGAAATCGGCTGATCAGAGGACGCAAGAGCTAGATTCAGACGAATGATAGTCCCTTGTACAGGGACTAATAATAGGTTGAAGGGAAGGTATAAGATTCCCACAGAAAGATGAACCTTCACTACAAGATATCACCAGGAATTGGCCTGAGCAATAATCGAGCAATGGAAATAAGATATTTAAGAGCTTTGCAGCTATGAGACAAGCAAGTGTTGTGTGTGTGTGGTTGGTGGTGTCCGAAGATGAGAAAAAGACCTCCTAGAGGTGAACAATAGACTATTTCCACAAGGATATATGCTCAAAAGCTTATTTCCCAGAGACCTGATGAGCAATGAACAATTTGACAATTTGACAATGACAATATATGATGTGCGATGACCAATGAACGGTGTCGATGACGATAAAACGATTTCGATTTTCAGATACTAGATAGCCTCTATCATGCCCTAAAATGTTTCCAATACCAACTTATTCCAACAGAAAGGTTTCCCAATAGGGTATTTCAGAATTAAGAATCCGAGCCTCAACTCCTGCCTCAACTCTGACCCCAACTTGGCATCAAATTGGGGCCCAAAATCGGTCAGGGCACGAAGTTAGATGTTAAATTGAGCATACACCCTCAACTTGACATCCAGAAGTTGGCAACTTCTGCCCCAACTTGATGTCCCAACTTCAGCTAGCTCCAGATCTCGGGCTCATATGGCGCTTCGTGTATCAACGTTGCCTCAACTTCGAAAGTTGGGGCAAAAACCACTGTTCAGGTCGTTCACGAACAGTATCCTGACGTGTGCCTCAACTTACCTTGAGTTGGGGTGAAGTTGGGGTCAAAGTTGGTGCAGAAGTTGAGGTCAAATTCTTAATTCTGAAACACCCTAATGTTAAAGTCCAACAACGATACACACTGCGCCAACCCCAGAAATAGCCCAAATAGCAAGTGTTATGCCTACTAGTACAAGGGGATTCTGTGTCCTCCTCGTAATAATGTCCTATTATTTATACAAACCCCAAAATCATATGCAAGTCCATAAACCAACCAGAAATTAGTAAAATGGCCTGGGACTGCCCCTCCCTTCCCGTTTATCTGTCAGAAGGATACCTGCGACCGTATTGCCATTGGCCAGTGCCCAGGTAGTACCTGATCTCCGACCATGCAGCTTTTGTCATCCAAGCTATTTGAAAACATCAGTCCCCTGGTTGACTGATATTGTGTTGTCCCCTATTCCCTTCTGCCTCCTGTCTCTCTCTTGTTGCTCCTGACCATCGGGTCTTATTCCCCTGGCCTCCAGCTCTCCGTAGGTAACCCGAGTGTAACCTTTTCCCAGAAAGGTTTCTTATTCTCAACTTCATTTCCTCGGAATAAGATCAATCCCATCAGATTGACTTAGCCGACCTTCACTTATCCCGGAACTTCTTTGGTATAAGCACCTCCAAGCCTTGCACGCCTTTCCCATGGGAGGCCTTGTCTTAGCCGAGCAGAAATAAGCTTATTCCCACATGCCCCGTTGCCAGTATCTCTGACTTATTCCTTGTGTGGAAATAAGCATCAGAAATAGTCTCTTCAGAGGTTTGTGGGCTACACACTCTTCTACTATTTTCGAGGCAAGCACCAGCCAGTCCGCAGGGTAGTCACCTACCCTTTGTACCCGCTACTCTGTGATCTTGACCCTGCCAGCCATACTGAGACTGTATGCCAGCTCTCAGAAATAAGACTATACTGTAATTAGACTATTCCGAAACGCACAAAATGTGCAGTGTTTAGGTATAGTTCAATTCCAGACAGTTCAACTGCAATTGCCGGAAGCCCACACTTGCACCCAATTTGGAAACATCTGACCAACTTGGGCGAGTTGGATGAGTGTTGGAAATTTTTGGCTTATTATGAATGCAGAACACTGCCAGAATCACTGTACATGTGAACTTTCAGAGATGCTTGGGATTTTGCAAGAACCGTTTACTATCTAAAAACTGTTTAACTAAATGAAAAAAAAAGGTTTTAGTTGATAGTGTAAGGGCAATCTTAGCTCAGCGTGGGAACACAGAAACTAGCAGGGGAATCTGAAGAGAAGAAAGGATGAGGATTCCCACACTAGGTGAAGGTTTATAAACTAATAGGTACTAGCCAGTAGCACGTGTCTGAAGGGATCGGCAATGATCCCGGGCCTGGTTGCATAACACATGCCAGTGCGAGCAATTGGAAAGAGATGGAGCAGAGGCTGGAGGGACAGAGGGCAAGGTTCCGGACGTGAGAGAGGCAGAGCGAGGTGCCGGAGGAGGTTCCGGATGATCGGGGGCTGGACGGTCCGGACGAGCAGCTGGACGAGGGGTTCCCCTGACAGAAATGGCAAGAAAGGAAGTATGTCAGGAGCTGCTCACACGGCTGTGGGACATTGTGATATGTGAGGTGTTCAAACAAGGTCAGCTCTTCTTGTGCTACGGAGACAAGACAAGCAAATGTAGTGTCGAGGCTTTATAGCAGAATCAAACTGATCAGAGACATTGGGAACAGTTGTCATGAACCCACTTTTCATTTCACTTTTAGAATCCGAACAACCTGAGGAACCCGATCATTGATCAGATCAAATATCTGATCAATTGAACTACAAACTCCCTTTTGGGATTTCAATTGGTCTCCCGATCGTCCTCTTTACACTCATATACCCCTCCATCTATCTTTCATTTACCCTATCTATTGTGATCTAATGTTGTACCTTAGTTATGACCCCTAGGGCCTATAGTATATAATCCTGTACTTTACACTATTCTAGTCTAAACTCCAGACTTATTTGTTTGACCTCATTGTGCTTCAGCTGCCCTTGTCCCCTCAGAACCCGCAATCTGCTCTGTGCTGACAACAGTGAGGATAATGCAGGAGATGATGAAGGACACGAGGGTGAGAGTGCGAGAGAGTGGGAGCAGAGACAAAATCACGCTAGGTTGAACAGAGAGGAAAGCCTTCTTATTTTTACGGTACAAAGTACCTAGGTTTCTATACCGGTAAGTGTACAGGAAAGAATAAATAAATTACTACACAAGTGCTAATGGAATAATTTGGAAAGCATAGTGGCCGGAAATTTGAACACGAATATATGGTTGAAATGTCAAAATCAATGACCGAGATGGCCGAAATTAATTAAAGAGGTCGGCGAATGAGTACTTAATTAGGCCTGAATAACAAAAGAACAAGGAAAAATATCGTGAAATTGGTGGTCCCGCGTTGTAGGAGGGCTTTGGCAACAGTGATGTGGTGTCCGGAGAGAGAAAGAGCATAGAGGCAGTGTGCCAGCAAGTAGGCATGTTGGCGGATCAGGGGAATTCGAGGATCAACGGCGTGCAATGTTCATCAGCCTGTTGTAGTTGGAATCGTCCTTAGCAATCGGTTCGTTGAGCTCTGTGTGAGAAGGCGAGTCCGTACCTACATGACTCTCTTGACATGTAACAGAGCGCCTTTCTTGCCATTGGCATCGACAGGTTGCAGTGTACCAGCGACTTGAGATCGTAACAGATGATCCACCGGCAAAGAAAAAGAATACTTTCCGACCAACTCGCACAATATGACTTGCATCTCCAGTATCCTGCGTCTGCATTACTAATCACCTCAGAGTATGCAAAATGGACACACGCAAATCGCCATCTGCTGGGAATCAGTCTGAGGGTAGCTATGTTTAGTGGCCAGGCTTACCCCAGACAGGTGTGCGGGCCAGCCAGGAAGGTTAGACTTTGGATGCAGTGTCAAGCATATGCTATAGATATTGAAACACTGAACTGACAGATTCGCATATGGTCCAAGCCCTTCTTCCTCATGCACTGTCCCATCTAACCAGCGAGACGGTCTAAAATTCTCAGCATCATCTCCCCAGCGTGATTCCAGCCTATATTTACGTTAATACGTGTTATGAACGATACGAGACATTGGCGCACTGCTGGTAGGACGCAATCCCTACGAACACGGTCTCCCCCTTGCGGACAGAGATCTGATTCACGTGCTCCCCTGTTTTCAGGACAATATTCTCTGACAGAGGAACAACCACATCTCGCACGGCCATGCGATCTGGGAAGGGAAGTGGAGGGAACATCCTCAGCGCCTCCTGCATATGTAGCTCAGTGAGTCTATGCTATTGTATACCCAGTGTCACACACCTTGATGAATGCATTCAGTAGCGGCATGCTATTGTACACAATACTGCTGCCGCCGCTGGTACTCAGAGTGGCTTGAATCTCGGTCCGGAGGGTCTCCTGGAGCTCAGGATTCCTCGAGAGTTCAACCAACCCAAAAGCGAGTGTATTTGCCTATGAGTAGAAGGTCTCAGAAATGACTCGGATGGTCATGCCTTTTTTACCGTCGTCTCTTGACCAGCGATCATCAAAATTGCAGTCTGGCCCACGATATCCTCCTCAGTCAAGGATTTTCTTGCACCATCTGATTGATTTGAATGCACTGAAAATAAATCAGTTAATTAATACATGCCGACTAAGGTTACGGGGATGAACTTACAGAGCAGGGAAAAAACATCTTCATTGGGTTCTAGCCCCTGGCTTGCAATCTCCATCTTCTCGCGAACAACGCGCTGGCCTTCCCGATGCACAACATAGGTATTGGTGCGAAACAATTGGAATGTCTTTATCGGAAGGTAGATGGCCTTGTGTAAAAGCCACTGTGGAAATAGTGGGATAAATTTTTCGACCAGAATATGGATCTTGGACTGGGTCGATGCCACGCGTCTGTAGAACCAATGTGAATACATTTGTAGTCTAGACGGTCATAAAAATTGCGTACACGACTTGGAGATTACTTTTGACGAAGTCGGCGCCCAAGTCCTCCGTAGGATAGCCGAGGACCACTAGACCAATACTGTGATTATGACTGGAGTGGGTGATCAAGAAGTTGCACCAGGTACCTTGAGTTATTGCATTGAGAGCGGCGGTGCTCAGGAGGGGACACATGTCAATCGAGACTACATTGGAATGGTCCAGCTTTTCCGAAATCTGGAAAAGGTAGACGTAGAATAACGGGGTTCAGAGTTGGACGTGCTGCTCACGGTATGTGCCACCTTTTCAAAAACCGGTTGATAACGTCGAACAGCGGCACCAGTGAATCCGATATTTAGAGCAGCCCGAAGTTCTCGGTGTTCTTTGCCTGGTGTAAGTGAATGTCAGTCGAGGCATTTTCGATAATACCATGTACCTTTCTGTGCTACAATCGATCTCTCTCCATGAACCCAATCAATTAAGAGTTCTATGAGAGGCCCATGTTCGAAATCTTGGCTGTTCAAAATATATTGCACTGCTATGGGATCGGAGACCATCAGGCGATCTTCCTATAAAACGATGAGTATGGGACATAGTATGGCAAGGAAGAAATGGACCAACCCCAAAACACCCCTTGAGCCTATACACTGACCCGTACAGCTTCCTCCACGCAAATTCATAGTCTCCAAGGTGCGAAGGAAGCAGTAACTGAATCATGTTTCCTTGCGGTGTACTCATTAGTCTGCTGATCATGCAGCGAAGTATGATGCTAAGCGCACCAAATATCCATGATGGGGACGGCGGTCCTGCGATATATCGGAGAGCGCTGCGTCCTCTAACCAAGAACAAAGCGAGCACTGCAAGAAGAGCCACAAGGATGGTCGTGTAGCTCATGGAGATCTCTGGAGGCTCTAATAGCACGGCGGATGGTGGGGATAAGATTGATGAGTGCTATCATACCATTATTACTCAAGTTCCAGTATGCGCATGTTTGCCATTGCCTCAAGGGGAATCCTTTTCTCAACCATGTTTCTGGCTCCAGGATTCTGGCTCCGAGGTCCTGCATTTGTTCTTTTCTACCCACGTCAATTCCAAAACGAGAAGTAGTACTCTCCCATTTATATCCATCTTCCCACACCCACACCGGCGCGGTTACGGTGTTTGTTGGATCAAATTTCCTTATAGGGCTTCAACCGTGAACGGTTGAGGCCAAATTGGGATCAACCAGAAGGAGTAATACCCGAATGGGGTTCAACCAAAAGAAGTAATAATTGTCCGCGTGATCTCAACTCTGACCCGAAATGGCACATCATTCACACGATTCCTTCCAGCATCTTTCGTCGATTTTGAGTCATTCTAGAGTAATACTATGTCCTTTTGCCCAATTTAAATTATAATGAGATGGTATAACCTCTAAAGGCGAGGCTCTAAAGAGGCATAATATTTCGTCCCACAGTTGAACACCAATCTGCAAAGGAAGCCAATAATTCAGGTTGATTCAAAATGCTGCTTGCTACACCACCTTGACCCACAATTCGACAAGTTACATCTCCTTACCCTTGTTTTCTATCAACTATCACCAAATATCCATTCAATGCTTTTTGTGCTGCCACAAACTTGCCAAAAGTCGGTTTTTATGTTCCTGTTGAAATTCCTGTGATTACAAGGTTGCCTTTGCAGCCAGGTTCAGGTTTCAGAGTTTAATCATTTCCCTTTGATGACTCCTCATCTCCTTGAGGGCCTTTGCAGTAGTAGGTTCACTGCAGGTCACTTGAGGTTTTCTTCCTATCCAGAAACCAATGACAAAAAAATAATTGTGCATGTGAATGCTACAATATTACAAGATCAAGTTGAACACTCTTGAGTGTTGAGAAGCTTTTAACTCCCATCCTGCAGCAAACACCATATTTTTCCTCTCAAGAAACTCACACTGAATTTTATCCAGAACATTCTACATTGGAGTGACAAAGTTGAATATTTATGCCAATGAATGTTAAACAGGTCTTCAGGTTGCTCAGAGCATGAATTTTTGGAATTGACATACATACAGAGCAAATACTGGGTCTGGACTTGATCATGAACTCTGTTACTATTTTTGCTCCTGGGATCCCAGATATTTCCAACACATGTCCAAGAAGGTTTCATTATATACTACACAACACTGTCTTGTGTGGACACTGTAAGACCGCACTGGATACATGATTCAAAGCCAATGTTTGACAATGTTTGAGCAGCTGTCTGTCACGCGTCTGGATCACGTGGATATATATCAGGAGTCTGTGAGAGCTGAGTACGGATCTCAGCGAGACCTGAATTCAGTTTAAACCAGAGTTGGTAGGGTATTTGAATCTCTCCTTTCTCTCTTCTTCCTCTTTCCTTTTTGGGCGCTTTTTTTGTAATTCTTTTGGGAACCAACAAACACCATAACCGAGCCCCCATACCTCGCAGTACTTACTTTCTCCATCTCTGCAACCACCAACGCCGACAACTTCACCGAAGACAGCGTGGAAATACTGTTCTTAAATGCAGCTATCGATCCGAATATGATTGTGGCAATTCTACTCTCCTCGCTACGTACGCAGAGGACAATGTAATACAGTACAATTTCAATCAATTCGGCACGAAGTACGATTTTTTGATACAATTAAAATCCAAAAGAAATCCCGAAGCGAAGAACGAGTGAGCAACTGATAAGATCAGCCCTCCTCCAAAAGAAATCCCACAAATTGAGAAAAAATTATTGCCGCAATGAAACAAAAAAAAGTTCGTGACGCATGACCGCCGAATTGAACGAAATTGTACAGTATTCCGCGATGGACTTGGAGGGCGACTAGAAGGTGAAGTAAATGCACAGCATGAATCAAAGAGCAAGCAGGCATTAAAACGGATTCCAGAGCAAGTTTTGCCACACGGTGTGGCACAACTGATTACAAATATATAATGCACAACCCGTTTTGGACCATACTTCTGTACGGATTTTGAGCGCTTATTCGGACGTCCGGCTAACATCGGAGGGGTTCCTCAATGGTGTTTTCAAGGGGATGCCCAATAAGGTGGGGTTTCCCTTGGAAGCAGTGTTTCTCAATAGAATAACCCAACATGAGGGGGTGTAGCGGGATTGCGCACCATGCCCGACAAAAAAAGGATGATACAAATACAACCTTTGGGGGGCCAGAGCTGATTTTATCGGATCGTGGGGTGGACTGTAGTGCATCTGGAAAATGACCCAGGTCTGTGGTGGTCTGTGGCAGACCATACAGACCATACAGACCCACAAACTTCCCCCTGTCTGTACCAGACATGGCCAGACAGGGCACTTCTGCTGCAGACACCGATAGACCGATAGACCGGCAGAGCCATAGACCGACAGACACTTACAGACCGACAGACCGATCACCATCAGGGCTGTTCACAACACATCTTTGCATCAATTTAGGTACGCGGCAAGTACGCGGTAACCATTTCCTCCTAATTTGCTTCATCCGGCGCTTCCCAATTTGGTTCTTGCAGGGCACAATAGAGCGGGACCAAAAACAATATTGGCAGCCTACTACGAGAACACGTATAGGATAGAGTATTGTGAAAAAAATCCCGCCAGACCGCAGCTCATCTCCGCACACGCCTCACTGGTTAAGAGCAAAATCCGACGTGTCCATTACTTCAGATGAAGGCATGGGGGCGACAACATCCTTGAGAACATTGTACCTAGAGTGCGTTAGCGAAGAAAAAACCACAGAAAATTGGAATGTCATACCGGCCCTCCGCGAACAGCTTCCGCTGTAGATCCCGAGTCAAGAACGTCGCCGGGATAGTGTGAACAGGTCCATCACCTGGGATGACAGTCGGGTTAGACGTGAATTTCTGCCATTCCCGAAGTGTATTGAGTTCAGCGTCAAAGTGGGGTTTATACACCTTGCGCGAGAAATCCTCGGGGACGAAATGACCACTTGAATGCTCCATGATGACGAATCGAAGCTGTAAATGATGTCAAAATATAAAGATGGACATTCGGCAGTGAGAACGTATACTACCGCCGTACGAATAAGTGCAATGGTGACCAAAGAAAGTGTCGGAGTATGCTCTCGCTCGGTCCCCGCGGGCGGCGGAGGCGTGTCATCGAAGAATTCAGGGTATTGCATACCGAGGGCAAGGAGGTTGGCAAACACGGCGGCGTTGATGAGGACACTGATGCTGGCGTGTTTGTACATCGTGCCCTTTACCGTGCGGTCATGAGGATCCTGTGGAAGATACATCAGACCTAGGAAGGATACACCGATCAAGACTCGCCTCGAAGACAAATGCAGACTTGTCTGTGAGCTCCGCAACCAGTTTACGATTAGCAGCGGCGATACAATCTTGTTCCTCCTTTCCGGCCTTGGCAGAACATGGGAGAAAGTCAAACCCGTCAGGGCCGCCCACAATAACACGGCCGAAGTCTTTTAAATCTTTCCGCGTCATGTAAATTCGCTCCCGACACTATAATATTGAAAAAAGGTCAGCCCAAGTAGGTGCATACGCGGACGCACTCACCAAATCCTGCTCCAATTCATTGACAGGATCGAAGTCGTCAGCATTGAGCTTGAGTTGATCCACTGCCCAATCAAACGCCTCTTGGACAAACACCGCAAGCCGGGGCCGTCCGTTGAGCCAAGCAAGGGGGGATCGGGATTCAAATTCCGTACGTAGGGAGGGGGGGGGGGGGTCCAGGTCAGGCTGAAAAAAACTTTTCAGTATATAAAGTTTGAAGCTTCAAAATAGCTAATAAACATGAGGGAGATGTTAGTTAATTGTAAAAAACATATATAACTGCCCAGGGAGTGTATAGAAGAAGGTTTACTAGTTTGAACCCATGCATTCCATGATTCAAGCCAAGTTGAGGCCAACAGTGGTCAATTCTCAAGTTAGGAATTATTTAGCTGTGAGAGTGCAGACTGTTCAATTTATCACCAACACTTGTTAGATAGTATAAAAAGCATGATCAAACTCAAGGAGGTGGTGGGAATTAAGTTGAACAGCAGCGGCTGGACCCGGAGAGGCCGGGCCGTCCCTAGGGGTGGGAAACTCCTTCCCTATAAGGAAGGAGGGGGAGGGGGGGGTCAGCTTGGGGTCGAAAAAAACTTTTCGACCCTATATCCGATTTTCGAATCCCGATCCCCCCTTGGAGCCAAGTCTTGTGCTTTGTTAGCACATGCAAACTTATGTAGTCGTATGCCTTCTCGATAATGGGTCTACGCGTGGGATCAACGTTAGTAATGCTGCGAGCCGTGGGTTGTTTGCGGGATTTCTTCTTGAGAGGGGCTGCTTCCACGGGCTCGTCGTCTGTCAAATACTAAGAAAAGGTTTGTCAGATATCATATAATATTAATTAGGTGCATACATGGACATTTTCTTTTGCAGCAGGAGCCTCATCTTGCGGGGACTGTCGAGGATCGAGGACGATGGCGGGGATCATGGAGTCCCGGTCCGAAGATATTTGTTCTATAGACCAGTGGTAGGCGGGGGGTTGCCTTGACGGTGATGTGAGAGCTAACTGAGGGCGAGGAGTCTATCAAAGCACTGGGAGAGCCCAAGTCAGTATTGCCGACACGACGAACAAGCCTCAGCCGTGGTGGAGCCAGCTGTATATCCGTGGCGGACATCTAGCGTAACCTTAAATGAAGGAGCATATCGAATTCGGGGGTGCTTACATTCGCAGTTGCCTGAGGAAATATGCGCAGATTTTTGGGAGTCGAGAGTGAATCCTGACCGCGGCCAGTGATGGTGGGTCTGAGCTGGAATATGGTGTTAGCAGGGACCAAACGTGGGGAAGTAGCTCACCACCGCGATACTTGGATGCTCCCCACCTCCGTCCTGAGGACCAGCAACTCGAGGGGCTCGTGCAAGCTGCTCGCCTTCGCCATCTGTCCCAAGATGAGATTAATTCATTAATTGTACACGACAGGAATCACACGTACCAGGGATTGCGGCGCCACTGGCATCGTCAAGCAAATCAGCATCGGGATCCCCATAGACTTCATCCATGTCGTCCGGTTCAGGCATCGGGGGATCGCTAGTGGATTCCGATGTGTCTGGCCATCCATATATCAGTAAGATTCCACTATAGAGCTCGAGCTTACCGTTGGGGAATGTATAGAGCTGCTTGTTCATCAAGGCACGCTGCCAGCTAATGTCGTGTGGCGCAAATGGAGTGCTCGAGAAGAACGGGTTGGGACTGCTACCAGGATGCGCCGCTGCCATCTGGCCATACTGCTGGTTCTGGTAAAATGGCTGCTCGGAATTTTGAGGAAAACACCGAATGCGGAATGAAAAAAAGGAAAAAGATGGCTGACCTTGCGCTTATCCCCACCACATGCTCGCAATAAAGATGGCACAACCATCAAAGGCCCCGAAAACAATGTTTCATGACGCGCCGCCGTGACGGACCGGCGACATCGCATGACAGAGTAGTGTAGTCAAGGGGGTCCAAAGATAAGAAAAAATGATATCACCTACAATTATTTTTTTCTGAGGGGTTCGGGCTTTGACCTACCTACCTACCGTGGGAAATTACCTTATATAGACGCCAAAACGGCCGTTTTAGATGATTTTTTTGGACAGAGGCCCTCAAGGGTGTTGTCGGAGTGCATTCCGTGGCTCAGAAGAAAGTAAGGTATGATGGTGAACGAAAAGACTTTTGTCAAAGTCTAGACCATTTTGGTGATCACATGACAAATTACTGGTTTGGGACACATCAAATCTCTTATCAAGCCCGATATAGGAATAATCTTTTAGGTCAAAAGTCCACAACGACTTCAATTGGTGCTTTGAGATAGTGATATTTGTGTTCAGCTGGTAAAAGTCTACCAGAAAGGTACCCTATGTGTGGGACTCCCAGAAACGGACCCCCTTGAGTGTAGTCCTTCTTTCTTTTTATCGCAATGCCAGAGCAGTGTGGATACTGTAAAGGCTTCTTCCTTGATGAGACTGCGGTCTTTCGGCACCAGGCGCACGCACCTGCCTGCAAACGAGCCCGCGATGAATATATCAAAAACACCTTGCTGAAACGCAAACGCTGACGTTCTCAGTCGCCTGGAAATGCTACTGCCCGTGCTTCTGTGGCGGACGATGCCCCGCTCGTGCATGTCGAGGACTTGATGGATGTGGACGCGTCAAGGTCCCCTGCCGACAGAGTTCGAGAGGATCCCGAACTTCCTGACAGTGACGCACAAGATCCTGAGCCACACGCTAATTCCACCAAAGTCAAGGGACGTACTGACGAGTTCCCCGAGGAATACAAGGCTGGATGGACGTATGGTCCTCCAAAAACCATGTTTGAGCATATTTGCGATGAACAAATCTTGGATGGATGTCAAGTTCTCGGGCCATTTGCAGACGAGGAGGAATGGGAGTTGGCGAAGTGGTTGATTAAAAATGTTGGCCACAACCAGGTCGAGGTGTTCCTCAAGCTGCCAATCGTAAGTATTTTGCACATGCCTGAGATCAAATAAATACTGACAAGATCTTAGATCAGGGATCGCGTCCAACCTTCCTTCAATAATAAAAGGACATTTCTCGAGGCGATTGACCGCCTCCCCATTGGCGCTGATGGAAGGTTAAGCATATTCCAGTGACGGGAGATATTACCAATGAGAGCGGGCAGGTCATGACAGAGACCGCGGAGCTGTGGTTCCGCGATCCGGTTGAATGCGTGAAGGAGCTGATAGGGAATCCATCGTTCAAGGACGTGATGGATTATGCGCCGAAACGCCAATTTGTCGATGCGGAGGGCACCGAGCAGCTGATCAAGGAAATGTCGTCTGCAAGCTGGTGGTGGAAGATGCAGGTGAGAACGACAAATCGCATGCCAAATAATACAATGAACTTACTTCCATCAACTAGATGCGACTTCTGATTGGATCCACCTGCGTGCCATTTATCCTATCATCGGATAAAACACGCCTGTCTCAGCAAAGAGGCGACAAAACAGCCTGGCCAGTATACCTTACAATCGGAAACATTTGGAACGACACCCGAAGAAAGGCATCGTCGCATGCGACCATCCTTCTCGGATATCTCCCAACCCCAAAATTTGACTGTGTCACGGACACGACGTGTTCTGTCGCCAAATACCGACTTTTCCACTACTGTATGGGCTTGATAATGGAGTCGCTAGCGGATGCAGGCACCAACGGTGTCCGTATGACATGCGCAGATGGACTTCTTCGTGACGCGCACCCAATTCTTGCCACGTATGTGGCCGATTATCCCGAGCAATGCCTTGTGGCGTGTTGCATGGAGAATCGGTGTCCCGAGTGCAAGGTGCTCCCGAAGGAACGTGGCGACCATTGTCCGCACGAGAAGCGCGACATGGAGGAGACCTTGGATTATATCAACCGCTATTCAGCAGAGTGAAAGGACGCACAATTTAAACAGCAGTTTGAGAAGACTCTTGGACTCCGCCCCGTCGCTCCATTTTGGGCCGGTCTTCCGCACACGGACATCTTCGAGGCCTTTACACCCGATATCCTTCACCAGCTGCATAAAGGCGTATTCAAAGACCATTTGGTGTCCTGGTGTACCGCGGTCGTGGGAGAGAAAGAGATGGATGCGCGCTTTAAGTCCATGCCATCACATCCTGACGTCCGACACTTCAAACACGGGATTTCCACGGTGTCGCAGTGGACGGGCGGCGAGCACAAGGAGATGGAGAAGATATTTCCTGATCTAATGGCTGGCCACGCTAAGCCCGTGGTGATCAAGACGGCAACTGCTGTGGTCGATTTTATCCATTTTTCTTCCTTCGAATGTCATACCACCACATCTCTTGCTGCTATGGACACCGCGCTGGACGTATTCCACGACAACAAGAATATTTTTCTCAAGCTCGAAGCGCGTGGCCAAGGTCATTTTAATATTCCCAAAATTCACTCGATGGAACATTACACACCGGGGATTCGACTTTTCGGCAGCGCCGCTGGATTCAACACCGAGGCCCCCGAGCGTCTTCACATTGACTACGCCAAAGAAGGTTATCGTGCGAGTAACAAGAATGATTACATTTCCCAGATGACAACGTGGTTGCAGAGACAGGAAGGTGTTGACAGATTCACCGCATATCTTGTCTGGTGCAAAGGCACTCTAAAGCTGACGCCTCGGTCCACAATTACTCCCCTTATCCCTCTCCCAACCTCAGGTGAACCTGCCGCAATCTCCAGGATAGTTGCCGCCCCTCCCGCCAATGATATTTTGGTTCCTGCTCCTGCGCCACCACCACTTATCACATATAAAATCGCTAAAAACCACCCTGCCGGCCTGCGCAACATTGACATTGCTTCGATCTTGGGCCCTGCCATTAATGCTCAGCAATTTCTTCCAGCAGCACAAACTTACATTCGGAAGCATTCGTCTTCCTTCATTCCTCAATCTTTTGACCGGTTCGCCCTATTCAAACGCATAACTATCACCTTGCCTTCGATTGCTCAGGTCAGTGACCTGAAGCTTCGGAATGTTGTGCGTGCTTCGCCACCCGTTGCTGCTGTCCCCGGAACTCGAAATCATGGTGAACGGGCATATCAAGACTTTGCGCTCATTCGCACTGGCGAGTGTAATGCCGCCACCGATGGTACTGCACTTGAGGGCCTGAGAGTCGCCCAGGTCCGGGTGCTTTTCACATTTCCCCCATATTATCCATCTCCCTTCAACGCGGCTAAACCCCTGGCGTACATCGAGTGGTTCACACTATTTTCGCGTCCAGAGGCTAATAGTGGCCTCTATCTTGTACGCCGTTCAACCCGCCGACATCTACCATACGTAGAAATCATCGAACTGGATCGAATTGCCCGGAATTGTTTTTTGGTTCCTCGCAGCGGGGCTGGCCAGACGGATCGCAGCTGGACGACGGAAGTAGTCACTGACTTATGCCCTGCCTTTTATTTTAATCCTCATCTTGACTTACATACATTTTGTATGTTCAAATTGAACCAGCGCGATTGTATTTGATTTGTGTAATACATTTCTGCCTCACATTCATTATGGCATTTCGTCGGACTTGGTACAAGTGCGCGCCATAGGATCAAAAAAGGAAGTCAAGATCACAGCATTTCACCAGTGCGATGGCCAGATTGGGAGGTAAATCCGATGAATTGCGTACCATGCGGACCGATGTGTCTGTCGCTTCGCGCAATGTCTGGGGTGATATGTCGGTTCGTGACCATGTCTGCGGCTGTCTGTGAAGGTCTGCTGGTCTATTTGCGTCTGCCGCAGACATGGGCGATCTACACAGACGCCCGTGTCTGTGGGGCTAGAATGTGTTTCCAGATGTGTTGAGATAGCACAAGGAAAGTAGGGCTTGAACCCGTCCGTTAAACGGGACGGCCGTCGAAAAAACGGCCGTCAAGTAGCGACGGGACGGGTCAACCCGTCCGTTCGGTGGTGGACGGAGTGGCCAAAACGGACGGGTGCCGTCCGTCCCGTCCGTTACGGCTGTTTTCGACGGGTCTAAGGACATCCCTACCAAAGGAAAATCACAGGTATACAGTGATGCTCTGGTGAGCTGTTATACACTCACAGCAATGTTTCTGATCTGAATTACCCCATGAGATGCAAATATTTCAACTTGTTGGTATATTTGAACCTCGGAACTTGCCGCCACTTCCCAACAATCCCATGCGGCAGATGAGTATTGATTGTTGGGGAAGTCCTTGCTCCAATCGGCGACTTGGGCCGCATCTTTTGTCGATTACCTGACATTTGGACCGATTGGGACCCAAAAAAGTCGAGTTTGAGTACGATAATTGATCCTTCAGCTAGGACCCGTCCGTTCCCGTCAAACGGACGGGAACGGGTACCCGTTAGATGGCTCCACCCGTCCGTACCCATGCCGTGTAAGTTGGCAATCTGGGTTCCAAACGGACGGGTAAAAACCCGTCCGTCCCGTCCGTCTACCTGTCAAAGACGGTGATGGGTTCAAGCCCTAAAGGAAAGGAATGAATATCAGCTACTACACCAGAGGCCAAGTACATAGTAGGGATGATTAATACCTCCATCCTAACACTCCCATTCATCGCTAGTATATGTACGAGGTCAGTAAATAAAGTATGGTTCGAAAAAGGCAGAAAGAAATATGTCTCCCACTGGAATAGTGCAGTCTACATCGCCATTTCAATGGGTTCGGCTTCCGTAGAATACGTGGCAGGATCCTCAATGAATCTGCACTGCGGAACGAAGCTCCTCGCAGAGAGCGCAAAGATGCTGTGAACAGTATGGCACCATCCGGTGGTCGAGAGATGCAAGCACGATCAGATGTGGCAGTGCCCATCTGTTTGGCCTCGCTTTCGAGATCAAATTTTGTATGCTTCTAGCCTTCCGCTCGGTCGTGAATCCCGCGACCACAGTACTCCAACACTTTCGAGTCTGGAGCACCTTTCGGACACGTTGCGCAACTGGCTTCAAAGAGCTCTGGCTCCCGCCTCTCTTGGACCTACGTGGGTTACCAACTACTGTACTACTAGACTTTTGACAAAAATCTTGTGAGCTTGTACAAGACCCAACAAGGTCACAAGACGCACCAAAAGTGCCGCAAGATTGCAAAACCGCAAAGCCAGTCAAGATTAGAGAGGTTGCGCAAAGCCGCATGCGGCTTTTTTGGTGCGCAAACTCACCGCATGCGGCTTTTTTTTTCTTTGTTCTGGTGGTCAAAAGGGGCTATTTGAGAGTTCCAGTGATGCTCCGGAGCAGAAAGAGGATATTGCCACGTGTGGCTTTGAAAGCCGCATGCGGCTTTTGCGCAACCTCTCTATTCTCACAAGATCACTTGTTCAACTCTGGCTGGGGCCTTAAATTGTGCAAATTGAAAGGCTGTTGGGTACCGCACAGTTGTGATAAATTTTGAGAGGACTCCTCAGAACTCTCACAGCCTTCTCGTGTCTTATTTGTGCATTTTTTGGAAGGTTTTTACTTGCACTTTGACCTTGTGAGCTTGTTCACAAGCTCACAAGGTCCGAAAGACCGCAAGATTTTTGTCAAATCGCTGATTAGTATTTCATTCAATTCGTATGTCACGTGTCACAGGGCCCAAAATTTACGAATAATTTCGTACAGGTCACGTGTCACCGAGGCATCTTCGAGTGTCCCAAACAAGTCACAAAATCGGTGAAAATTGGGCAAAAATCGCATTTTCGCCTATGGGACTTATGACAGCTGAAATTTAACTAGTTTGCCCGCGGAAGGAAGCTCCCCCGCTTTCGGGATGTTCAGGACGTCGAGAAGGCACCTTATCCTAGTGTGGGCCTCGAAAATGGGAGGTCATTTGAGTGATCCTCCGATTTTTTGGCAAGATTTTCTGGGCACAGTACTCTACGCTATTCCGAGGGCATCCTGACACATTCAACGAACAGGTCAACCTTTTAGTTGATTTACAAAAAAAAAAATTGTGTCACACTTGCCTTGAGCCATTTTCGAAATCCAAAGTTGGAATTTTTCTGTCACAGGTCACAGCGCTGGAGAATTGAATGAAATAATACAGTATTCTTGAACCATTCGGTGAAGTAGTGTGGCTGCTGGCGGGAAATAGGTCTCCGAAATTTACTTGTGCAAATTTATCCAGCTAATTAACCAGTAATTTACCACGGTGCTGGGAAGGCCCAAAAAGAGGCTGTAAATTAGGTTCAAATAGGTCCAGCAGATAAAAATCGAGGGTTTTAGCATGTGGGCGCTCCAAATTCGCAGCACGAAGTCATTGACAAATATTCAACAAAGATAAAATGGATTAGGCAGCTCGCCTACAGTCACAACCCTGTCGATCCGGTGAATGATGGTCTTGACTGGCTCAACAAGGGCCTTCCTGACCTCCGCACCTCTGCAAAGGATAAGTTTGATCTTGCCGCTGAGTTAGACATCAAACAGTAATTGCACATCCTCGCCGACAGCATCAAGGGGATGGCCAGGCCGGCACTTCAGACAGGGAACTCGGGTCTGAGACTCTGAGTGCAATCTGAATCGTGTTAGTCTGAAAGCAGCGGCGGATAGTGTAGCCCCGAGGGAAGATGAGGAGAGCAGCTGGGGAGCTTGACCGGTAAATTTGGGTAAATTAGCCTAGTAAATTCGGGTGTCGGGGCAAATTCGCCCTGGTAAAATAGCAAAATTTCCTCCGGGGCTCCGCCCGAACCCTATCTGATTAACCTCAAATAGGACCCCTCCGGGTTGTATTGTAATTTACCTTATTCAACCAGGCCTCCGGCCTATTTCCCGCCACACTACTTGACACTGGGGGCAAAGACTGACGCACTCAGATCCCGAGTGCGTTACACGCACTTGGCCCGCATTTCGTTGGTTGATGCAACAAAGGTTCAAAGGACCTTTGTTTTTGGCTTTGACTCACCCCCAAAAACAAAGATGCAACAAAGGTGTTTGGAACCTTTGTTACATCAACCAACAAAATGGGTGTCAAGTGCATGTACCGCACTTGGGACCCAAGTGCATTGGTCCTTGCCCCCAGTGTGAATGAAGATGTAAACTGAAGCACAGCCCCAGAAGAATGAAGACTGCGTTAAGAGCATGTCGAGAGCAGCAAGTATTTCGACTTGAGCACGAATTGTCATTGAGGGCGGCCGCTGTAATTTCTTTCATACCACTCTGCGAGTTCAACAACGATATTTACTAGAACCAAGCTCTGGATACTGAAAGGGCTTCGGATTTTCAACACACAGGAATGCACTGCATTCAGAGGGGTCCCTCGATAAGCCTAGACATCAAAAGTCTAGGCTCGTGTAGATGGCCTCGACAGCTTAGCCGAGTGTCTAGGTGTTCGGCTAAGCTGTCTAGGCGTTGCTAGCCAGGCTCGGCAGGGCTAGAATTTGGCATGCTGAGAGATCGGCTGAATGCAGTAAGGTTCCCCAGGGGTAGAGGTAGAGGTATTTTGAGGCCAACCTCTACCCCTACCCCTCAAACCTCTGACCTCCAGAGGTTTACCTCTACTTTACCTCTAGTACCTCCAAGGTTTACCCCTACACGACCTCTGTGAGAGGTAGAGGTAGAGGTTAGAGGTCCTTAGTGCGGAAACACATTGAATTTGCTCCGGAAATGCATGCTGCAATTGATGAGTATAGACTGTATAGCAGGGACATATAAGTAAACAGCAGGATACATGGTAAGAGTAATACGAAAAATTAAAATAATCCTAATTGGATAATCCTAATCCGTCTTCCTTTCATATTCTGTTGTACAGTTGCCCGGAACTCCCTATCATCAACCAAGTCATACTTGTTCCATGATCCAAGGCAATAAAGCGAGAAACTACCACTACACCCGAGAGGACATTGCAAAATTATTTTTTTCCCACAGTACCTCTCAGTACCTCTGAACCTCCCAAGGTAGGGTAGAGGTTTGGGAGGTTTTGAAATGGCCTGACCTCTACCCCTACCTCTGATGACCTTCCCTCTGACCTCCGGAGGTTTACCTCTACCCCTAGGGAACCGTAGAATGCAGTGATGCCGCTCACACCCGTACCGCAAGCATTTGTAAATGAATTGCCCTTCGTGTTGCTGAGGGACACACCACTGAACTACAGCCATGATCAACCACCAGCGGATAATTCGAGGAATGGAAGCCATACGTTGATACTCTCGCACAGTGTGACTTTATTACAGTCCAATAGCACTGTTGTATCAGGCTCACACAGGGCATAGAGTATTAACTGGGACATGCAACTATATTTTCAAAATTCACGTCCGAGATCTGGAGCCTCCGCTTCAGAAATTGGTGATAAATAATCAATTGACATCCGATTATTGTTCGTTTCTGAGCAGTATGATTCACAATCACAGAAGGTGTAGAAGTAGAACTTGGAAACATTTGGGGGAGGATATATTATACTTGCACGGTCCACAGGCTGAACAGCAATTTTGTGTAGGTAATTCACAAGGAATCACATCACAGATGCAACCCAGAAAAGGAAAACAACGATACAAAATTGAACACAGATGACCACTCACGAAATAATCACTTCAACGGTTGTAATGTGTGCCTAGAGGCGCGATACCACTCCAAAGTTTCTCTGTATGTAATCACTAGAAATTCCCTGCATCCGCAGTTGGCCCATAGCACTTTGTCCACTCTGGACCGTGCATGAAATGTGAATAAGAGAGACCAATAGTTTGCCCACCAATGATCAACTTGGTGCGAGGTAGCAAAAATCCAGATCGATATTGGCTGGGGAGCCAAAAAAGCAATTGTGATGAGTAGGAATATACCCAGCCGTCCTGAATTTTCCAAAATGGGGGCACAGTAGGCGATGAACCCTAGCGACAAAGGTTATCAGCGAGACTGGAATATGTGATGGTTGTGCTCACTGTGATACGACTGCTTGACTCAGAATCAATGTCAATAGTCCGGCCATTGAAAGTCACGGTGGTGTCCCAGATACGGATGGTATTGTCAGCTGATCCTGATACAACCTGTGTCCCATCGGGCGAGAACGCAACCGAATTGACCCAGCCGGTGTGACCGGTCAATGGCTCATCCACAAGTTGCCCTGTCTGGGCATCCCACATGCAGACAGTGTCGTCCTGGGCACCAGACACAATTTGTTTGCCATCAGCCGAAAATGCAAGTGAGTTGATGCCGTCTGCACCGTTCCATGACTGGAGGGTCGTGCCGGTCTGGCTATCCCACACACAAATGGTTTTGTCATCTGAACCAGATACAACTCTCTGGCCATCAGGTGAGAATGCAACTGAGTTGATAGATCCTTTGTGGCCATTCCATGACTGCAAGTGCTCGCCGCTTTGTGCATCCCACACACAAATAGTCTCATTGTCAGAACCAGATACTATTTTTTGTCTGTCCAGGGAGAATGCAACTGAATACACCTCGCCGGCATCACTGCCCAATGGCTTGCGAGGAGGCTGGCCACTCTCCACATCCCATACAAGCGTGGCATCAGCAGCACACGATACTATGTGCTTGCCATCAGGAGAAAATGCGACCTCATTGATAGTGTCGGAATGGCCATAGAATTCTGCAAGTGGTTGACCAGTGTGCAGATCCCACACACGGACACTTTTGTCAGAAGCACCGGAGACTATTTTCTTGCCGTCAGGTGAGAATGCAACCCAGCTGACACTGTCTGTGTGGCCTTTCAGTGGCTCTCCTAGAAGTTGATATGTCTGTGCATCCCACATGCAAATACTGTCGTCTTCACAACCAGACACGATGTGTTTTCCATCGGGGCAAAATGCAACAGAGTAGACTTCGCCGGCATCGCTTTTTAATGGTTTCCCAAGAGGCTGGTGGTTTCCTGTATTCCACAGGCGGACAGTTTCATCAGCAGAACCCGAGACAATGCACTTGCCATCCGGAGAGAACGCAATCGAGTATATCTCGCCAGTGTGACCTTTCAGCGGTTTACCCAGGGGTCGGTGGGTGTCTGCATCCCACACGCGGATGGTTTCATCGGCAGATCCGGATACTATTTTCTTTCCATCCGGTGAGAATATGACTGAGTTGATACAGTCCCGGTGGCCCTTGAGTTCCGCCACAGTCTGACCAGTCTGGACATCCCATATGCGGACAGTTTCATCGGCGGCACCAGAGACAATTTGCTTGCCATCCGGTGAGAATGCAACCGAGTAGACGATGTTGGTGTGGCCCTGCAATGGCTCACCAAGAGGCCGACATGTCTGTGCATCCCACAAGCGAACAGTTTCGTCATCAGAACCAGTTACTATTTTCTTTCCATCCGGTGAGAATGCCACCGAATACACTTCCCCAATGTCATCATCCAATCTTCTGCCAAAAGGCTGACGGTCCTGTGGATCCCATACACGGATGGTTTCATCGTCAGATCCGGATACTATTTTCTTTCCATCACTTGAGAATGCAACCGAGTTGATAGAGTTGGTGTGTCCATGGAATTCTATCAGAGACTGCCCGGTCTGTGCGTCCCATACACGGACAGTTTCATCTGCAGAACCAGATACTATTTGGTGACCATCCGGTGAGAATGAAACTGACAAGACCGTATCTCTGTGGCCCTTCAGTGGTTCACCAACAGACTGGCCACTCTCTGCATCCCAGATGCGAACCGTTTCGTCGTCGGAACCAGAGATTATTTGCTTGCCATCTGGGGAGAATGCAACCGAATATACTTCGGCTGTGTGGCCATTCACCTGCTCGATAGAAGTGTTGGTGCTTTGTGCATCCCATATGCAAACAGTTTCGTCATCAGAACCGGACACAATATGCTTGCCATCAGGGGAAAATGCGACAGAACGCACCCAACCTTTGTGGCCAATAAACGGGACTCCGATCAACTGGCCGGTCTGTGCATTCCACACCCGGATTGTTTCATCGACAGCACCAGAAAGGATTTGCTTGCCATCAGGTGAGAATGTAACTGAGCTGATCCAGCCACCGTGGCCGCTGAATGCCTTCCCCACCGCTGTGCAAGTGTGAGCGTCCCACACCCGGATAGTTTCATCCCCAGAACCTGAGACAATGTATTTTCCATCTGGCGAAAATGCGACACAGTTGACGCTGTCTGTGTGGTCGTTGAACGGTCCCCCAAGAGTCTTTCCGGTTTGTGCATCCCAGAGGAGGATAGTTTCGTCGTCCGAACCAGACACGACGTGTTTGCCATCCGGGGAGAATGCGACGGAATTGACAATGTCTTTGTGGCCCTTCCACGGCTTCCCTACAAGCTGGCCGGTCCGTGCATCCCACAGACGCAGAGTTTCGTCATTTGAACCGGAGACAATTTGCTTGCCATCTGGTGAGAATGCAACCGAGTTGACAATGTCTTCGTGACCTTTGAATTGCTCAAGACATTGACCGGTGCGAATATCCCACACAATAATAGTTTCATCATCGGAACCTGACGCAACATGCTTGCCATCAGGCGAAAACGCAACAGAGTTGACGCAGTCGGTATGGCCGTTAAAGGGCCCACCGAGAGGCTGGCCTGTCTGTGCATCCCAGACGCGAACTGTTTCATCATCCGAAGCCGACGCAATGTGCTTCCCGTCCCGTGAATAAGCAACAGAATAGACCTGGCTTGCGTGGGCATCCAGAACCGCAATTGTGGCCGGCCATTCCTTCATCTGCCCTGTTGTAACACCCAACACACCAGGAAAGAGTGGTCGAAACCGTGCACCGACCTCGGACTGTAATGGTGCTAATCCCAAGGCCGACAAGTAGATGTGAGGGGCACTTTGACTGATTGCAGGGCCAAAGAAGGCAATGAACCGTTTCGCGTCATTGGCAAAGTGCGCAGCGGATGTGTCCTGAAGTTTCATGAGATTGTCTGCAGTGATCATCTCGAATGAAATGAATATTCGTACCTTGGTCCAATTCAAGAAATTGGACAAAGCAGGTGGTGCGTGTCCAACGAGCCCGAGTAGACTGAGGACCTCGAGCCAGAACAAGAACTTGTCCAGAAGAAACCTCCCTGCCTCTTGGGCGAGATCTGAATCGAAGGATGTACGGGCAAGGTGATCAGCCCAAAACCGGCATGAGTACAGAAGGTGCCGCGGAATATGATCATTAAGGCGCTTCTGAATGTCCAGAAAGTCAACATTCCGTAGATATGAGGTTGGTAAATCACAGATATTAAACTTGAGCTTGCTTTGGAGAATTCGGATCAGGTCAGATGCGAGCGCGTGTCGCTGATCTGCTGTGTCGCAGAGGAGGTCCGAGCGTCTGTCAAGGATGGCCGATGTCATAAATTCACGGAAGGACGCATGAATGATTCGTATTGTGCCCTCGGATGTATCGGGGACGCCGATGACGGCACTGAGTGGCAGGAGTTTTCGTCTGATATCACCTTCTTCCATGTTGAGCAATGCGGCAAGAGCCTGAGGATCAAGAGGTTCGGACAGCTGTAAAATAGTCCCCAGGATCCGCATCGCACAATCTCGGTATTCCGAAGCGCGAAGATCTCTTGGAGCGGGCAGCGAAACAGCCTCGTTGACAATTCTGTAGTATAAATCGTCCAGATCATTGAGCTGAACCCCTTTGAGGAGGTAATCAACAGATTCCTGAGGGTGATGTTGTGGTAGGCCAGCTCGAATATAACGAACTGCGGTCGCGGCGAAAACAAACAGCCCACCTGCCTGTTTCGTGATCAAATCCACATCACGAGCCTCAGCCTTCCAAGACTCCTGTTGAGGCCACGTATTGCCGTCAAGCGATCGCTCCACGTAGCGGCGAATATCCGCCTCGACGGTTGCGCCGTCTATTTGGTCCAGCACAAGTCGATACATTGACGAATGCAGCGCTTGAGACTTGACGTAGGAGGGGACGTTAGGGCGGCCGGTCAGGAAGAACCTAATACGTGCTGGTATGCGAGACATGCCCTCCGAGAGCCAGCGGAGCACTTCGGTCGCGTGTTCCTTTCCGCACTCATCCAGCGCATCCAGACAAATTACCCACGGAGTCTGGGAAGGCGGCATTTTGGCGAGTAGGTCAATGATCAGTTTCTGAAACTGAACACGTGGCCCTGCAGACAGAACTCCACTGCGATCGACGTCCAAGAATTTGACCAGCAGATGCTCGAAATTGGCGTCACGACCCGCGAGCTGATATGCAAGGGTGGTCGGGAGCAATTTGATTTCCTTGCGCTCTGCATGGGCCCGGGAGAAGAAGAATGATGCGGTTAGGATATGATCCTCCGCAAGGGCAGATGCAACGGTCTTTGCGATGGTCGACTTCCCGGATCCCGCGGAGCCGGTGAGCATAATGATGCGCTGAGCGGTATCGGCGCCAGTCAATCGCGCAATAATTTCCTGGACTATGTCCACCCGAGTCCCTTCCATGCACACGTCAGGGGTGTCTTCCGCGTCATAACTTGCTGATACCCATTTGACGCCGGAAAGGATTTGCTTTGCAAGCACTGGAAAAGAGAATATTTATTTAGCGTGGCGCTTCAAAAGATAACGAATGAGTATACCATTAAATGCCATATCTGTGACCAATTTCTCGATGGAAATATTACTGTAGAACTAAAGAATAAATCAGATAGGATGATACACGGCGGCGATTGATTCGTACGGTAAACTCTTGGATGTGAGATGTGATAGCACTCTTGATGCTCTGGATCTTGTCTTTGTGTTCTCTGCTCTTGAATAGCCTCTCGAATCGATGCTTCCCGGTCAGCGATTTGCACTCCGCAGAGACAGCGGTAAGCTTCCTGAATTATGAATGATGAAAAGAAGCGTGAAGGATGGCACAAAGAAGACGACGGACGATACCAGCGTGGTCAGCCGGGCCCTCAAAGTTTCCCCGGAACCTGAAGTGTCTATTGCAATGAAACTGTCCAGCCGTTGGTCAAGCTGGGAAAGATCTTCCTTGTTCGAATGCATCGTCTTCAGGCTCTCAGAACCGGCACTCTCGATGAGCAGTAGATTCACGCACATCGACCAGTGTTGCTAGTTCCAAAACACCGTTGATTATGAGCTCCACTGCGGGAACCCCGATGCCTGTGGTGCTAGCTCTGGCAAGCCTGAGCACTGGTAAGGCAGCTTGGTTGATATGCATGGTGGATGTAGTATGTAGGCTAGAAAGCTTACGATGTGGTGACATGTGGTCGATTAGCAAGCAATTGGAACCGATCACTTTCCGGTACTCATCAGGAACCCGAAATTCAATCGCAGCTCATGTGGACTGCAAGCAATAACGGAGAAAGACCCGAGCGATTATTGACGTCCAGAACAAAAAAAAAACAGATCTTCGGGGAGAATATTAATGGAATTCGCGAATTTCCGACGCAAATTATGGTGCCTGGGTTTGGCAACACCCCACTGGCACGACAGACGGTATAGAGACACGGAGAATGTATGAAGTTGCTGTTTCTATTGCACACGCCAAAGTCAATTCGAAGGTGAACCGATCGACGATAACGCTTTTCCTGAAAAGAATCACCGAGGAGCTGCCGGCAGTGGGTATAAACCGCAGTCACAATTTGGACTAGCTTCGTGATTTCTATCTCTGGATCATACCTACCCCAGTCATCCCTGAGGCCGACTCGGAGACCCGGAATATACGGCCTTGTCCAGGTCGTTTTACTAGCGATGAAGATGGTCAATTGAGGATTCTCAGCTACTTGGTAAGAGAGGTAGTAGTGTACGGTCTCAAGACTTGAACTCGAGCCTTGAATTCAACTTCGCGGCCGAAGATCCCACTGCTACAAGTAGGAGTGCACAACATCGAGTGGCCTTGATTGTCGAAAGGCCTTAAGGACTTGAACCGAATATTGTGTGAGGTTGAGGACAATGTTAAGGCCCAAATGTTGTGTGTTGAAAGATGATGGAGGGAAGCAAGCGCAATCGGATGTGGCAGTACCTATGTGTTTGGTCTCGCTTTTCAGATCAAATTTTGCATGCTTCTAGCCTTCCGCTCGGTCGTGAATCCCGCGACCACAAGACTCCAACGATTCCGAGTCTGGAGCACCTGCCCCATTCTACGATATAGCGTATACTCTCCGGGCCCATTCCTCGGTCTATCACATCTAAAACCCACCAAAATGGCTTCGGGCATTGGAGAAGTCCGCGCACCGTCGCCGCCATCAGCACCTGCACCTGCGGCGAAGAGAGCACGGCTGGAATCCAATAACAACAATCGCACTCAATATCCCGCTTCAAACGCGTACGGAAAGGCGCGCAGCCTCTCAAAAACTCAAAAACGACGCGCGCAATATAATTCGCTGCCAGAGCCGTGTTCCGCTGACGACGTTCTATGGCGGGAAATTATCGGCGTTCTGGGTCAGGATTATGTGGATACGGCGCTGGCGGAGGGCACGGATCGGCAGTCGCCATTCGAGTATCATCAGGAGCTGGAGATGCAGGTGGTGGCGATTTGTTCGACGGGTGCGTGCCTTCTTCTTTTGGGAGCGCAGCTTGAATTTAGTGGAATTGCGAATAATTAGGCAGCGCTCTCGCCACCACCCCTGCCTCTCCGCGCCCCTGGGTCGTTGTTGTCCCCTTCGCACTCCCCGGCGAAACGATCCGCGTCAAAGTCTACCGCAATGCCCGACTGCACTCAGTTGCGGACCTCCTGGCGATCGTCACACCTAATCCGGAGCTACGGGACGACAGCGCAGTACGGTGTAAATATTTCGGGACGTGCGGGGGGTGTCAGTATCAGGTGCGCCCGCGGATTTTAGCCCATGCACTCCGTTCTTTGGCCTAACGTCGTTTTATATTCAATTCATAGATGCTCTCATACGAGAACCAGCTAAATCTCAAGCGGGACGTCATCGTCAAGGCATATCGGAACTTTTCTGGTTTGTCTCTCTCTTCTTATCCCTTCTTGCACCACCATTTTTTCGGTTTCGCCCGTTGCGCCTTGCGTGGACCTCCAACTTGACTAATCGCGCTACGTAGATCTCCCAGAAACCGCCATACCGACTATCGAAGCGACCATGCCCTCTCCGAAGCAATACGCCTACCGCACGAAAATCACACCCCACTTCGAGGCGCCGACTAAAGCTCAACGCGTAGATCCCAATAATCCTCAAGGACAAGGGGAGAAGCCCGAGTGGTGCAAGATCGGGTTTAATAGCGTGGGGACGCACAAGGTCATGGATATCGAGGTGCGTTTGCGTGCTTTCTGCCTGTTGTGCAAGTGTTTCGAGTACCGTGGTGCCTATCGCAAAAAAGCGGAATACGCCTTGTTTTTTTCCCCGCTCCTCCGAAAAAAAAATGGGATACATGTGTAGAAGAAATAGACGGATGCTCACGATACCATAGGACTGTCCGATCGCGACGCCGATAATCCAGGAGACGCTCCCGAAGGTGCGGGCGAATGTTGTCAAGTGCGTGTCACTGCGATTCCTTACTCTCATCTCCGTCATTTTTGCTTTCATCTGTCACCTCTTTCTATTGGCCTGTTGCGCATCTGCATATGCTGACGAATGTTGGGCGCGCAGGAATCTCTACACCTACAAGAAAGGCGTCTCGCTGATTTTGCGGGACTCACTCGCTCCTGGTCCTTCCACGGCCACCTCCACCAACGCCGATTCGATGCACACAGACGCCTCGGAGCCGGAAATCACGAAAGCCTCTGCGTCGCCTCAAGACGACCCCGAGCCGCACGTCTGTATCACCGACCACCGCGGCACCGTCCGCGAGCGCGTCGGCCCCTGGATCTTCGAGTACCCCAACAGCTCGTTCTTCCAAAACAACAACTCGGTGCTGCCGAGCTTAGTGGAGTACGTCCGGGGGCGCATCTTCGCGCCTTTCGCGGACGCGGCTACTAGTAATCTTGAGTCGAATGCTACCGACGGCGCCGGTGCAGAAACGCCGGCCCCCACGCACCTCGTCGACGCCTACTGCGGCGCGGGGCTCTTTGCGATCACCCTCAGCCCGCACTTCCGCACCGTCACGGGCATCGAGCTCTCCGCCGAGTCGATCCGCGCGGCGACGCGCAATGCGGAGCTCAATGCGCACCTCATTTCGCCTACGCCTACGAACGACTCCGACCCCACCGCCGCTATCGCCTCAAAGACATCCCCCAACCCCAAGGCGCCCCCAAAGATATCCTTCCTCGCGGGCGACGCCACCAACATCTTCCGCACCGTCTCGTCCTTCCCCCCCGCGCAAACCGTTCTCCTCATCGACCCGCCTCGAAAGGGCTGCGACCAGCCGTTCCTGGACCAGCTTCTGCGCTTCGGCGCGGGGACGGTGGTGTATGTGAGCTGCAATGTGCATACGCAGGCGCGCGATGTGGGGGTTATTCTTCGAGGGCAGACGGGAAGCGGCGGGAAGGGGAGGTACGTGCTGGAGAGCGTGCGCGGGTTTGATTTGTTCCCGCAGACGGCGCATGTGGAGAGTGTGGCGGTGTTGAGGCTTGTGCAGTCGTGACGCTGGATCTAGTCACAAATACTATGATAGTACGCCTTGGGTGCGAACGGCGGAATGTTTTTTGGTCTTAGAAGGGCGAGTCTTTTATCACATTCGCAATTGATGTACTTGATTCGTCCGAGCTTGCCAACTTGAGTAATTCGGACACATGGCGCCTGGCTCAGCGACTGCCTTCAAAAAGCTCTGGTTCCCGCTGCTCTGGGACCTACGTGGGTCTGAATCACCAACTATTCGGCGAAGATATCAACTGAGGCACGGCCCCAGAAGATCACGAAGGTTGATAAGCTGCGTTAAGAGAAGGGTTTCGAGTTGTGAGCAGGGCAATGTCGCATTCAGCAACGAGGCGACCAAAAGTTTATCATAGTACGTGAATCCATTAAGGAGAGGAGCGCTGACGTTGAATGTTTCTGCGTTAGAAATTAGACCGTCGCGTCTGAATCGGGAAACTCGACTTGATCCAACTCCCGGACTCCCTTCTTAGATTGGCGTGTTCCATTGCTGGTGAAATTCGAAACCAAGCGAGGAGCCAGTTGAGTAAAAAATCTAAGCCTGCTTGCACCACTTTGATAACAGGTTCTTCCCGCTTTCTCCAGGCTACTGGTGCTCGAAATGCAACTCTGAGGTCAGCGCAAGCAACCGTAGGCGACGACGGAGCGGCCGGACAGATCGAATCAGTGATTTTAAGTGCAAGGTAATTGTGGTTCTGAGTGAGATTAGTTCATAACTCAGTTCAAGAGTACTTGAGCAAAGGACTGAGTTCTGTTACGACACGACGATATTTACTACACCTAAACTCTTTCGGAGTTTCAACACGCAGGAATGCCACTCACACCCGTACCGCACGCATTCGTAAATGTATTGGCCTTTGTGTTGCTAAGGGACACGCCACTGAACTACAGACTTGATCAACCACCAGCGGATAATTCGAGGAATGGAAGCCCTACATTGATGCTCTCACACGGTGTGGCTTTGTTACAGTCCAATAGCACTGCTGGGCGCGTGGGGGTCCCAGTTCCCTACGAATACTCAGCCTCACTCGTGACCTAGAGCAGTGAATGGGACATACGACTATATTTTCAAAATTCACGTCCGAGATTTGGAGTTTCCCTGTGTCGACGCCGCTGCCGGCCCTATTCAAGCAATGGGCTTAAACTCCTTAACCTCATTCATTTCGCAAATCACATACCAGAAAGCGCTAATGTCTATCGTTGTTGTTAATGCTCGGCTCGTTCAGAAGATATGGAACGCACAAATAGGATAAGCGGCGGCCGACTGAATAATCGATAGGCACGCCAATGAGAGAACTGCCCAGAATTCAAGCACAAAAATAGACGCACCATGGTAAATCCGGTATAGGTGATGTTTTTCACAATGCCAACCTAAGTTTAAGTTTAGCCTCGGTCAGCAAGGTAAGAGACTAGGCCTGCGTTATCTGGGTACGACTTGATCATGATCCCTGCATCCGAGTTGGAGATGGTCACGTCGCTGTAAAAGACGTTTTGCACGTTCACAGCTGTGTTCCCTGAGCAGAGGTTAGTTTACCCTTGTTTTTGGTTAAACTCGTCAAGAAAGTTATACATACCGGCACCGAACGATCCAATGTTGCACCCTGCAGTCCACTTGCAAGTAATCCGCTCGGCGACGAAGCCCTGAGTTCCATCATCAGCATCATGGACCTCGAGAAAGTTGCGTGCATACGTTAGTCGGCGTCTTCACAGTAACGCACTATGGAATTCAACAGAATTCAACATTCACGAGCTGCTTCTCGTAGAAATGGGAACCGTGGAAATTCCCACCTCGTCTCCGTTCTCGACCGACACATCGTGGACGTAGCTGCACGGTATTAGATCCCCTCGGACCCCGAGAAAGAAATGAATCGCACTTGTTGTTCCCACTCATGTCGAAGCCGTCGGTCTCACCTGGATTGTAAAAACTTAGAAAGAGCTATGTTGTGTGATTTTGTGCTATACCGATATGACTGGCAATGATGGCCATGTCGTGCGCGACATTACTGTGAACTTGATGAGAGGATATACCATGGAAGCGGCAGACGTGAACATTACTTGTTTCCGATGATCGTGACATGGAACTGCGGCGCGTCGTACAGGGTAACGGCGGTGATCTCGCAGCTGCGTTGGCGAGGTAAATAACAAACCCTGTCTCTCAAGGGACAGCGACGTACTTGTTGCAGTCTTGGAATCGAATCAAACGCGGACGCGAAGGATTGAGCGTGAGCTATCAAGGGAACGATGAAGTTGGGGCTGAAACTTGCGGGGCCGAACCTACGTCTCCGCCGGGTCTGTAGCGGTATCTTTGGGAGAAGCGAATTAGACCAGATTTCCGGGAGTGATTAATCTTACTAACCCATTTCCGTAGATTGCTCCGGGCCCATTCAACAGAATGTTTTGGCAGTTCTAATGTGTGATCAGAAAGGAGGGAAAAGAAGAATTACATCAAAACTGAACCTGGAACGTGAGCATTGTCCCGGTGAGCGAGGGGTTATAAGGGAGATATATGTTGCCCGCAATATGCAAGTTCCAGTTCGCGGCATCGTCAAACACGACGTTCGATTTGAGGAGGTAGTTGCCCGCGGGAACGTAGAGCAGGACGTTGTCAGCGACGGTGGTCGTCACTTGCGGGATGACGCACTGGGTCCACGCCTTGGTGAGGGCCGGACCAAGGTCGGTGGTGTTGTCTGCGACGGCACCGTAGTTCAGGACACTACAGGTTATAAACGCGGTCGACGGCAGAACGAAGGCGGCGAGGGCAAGTATACAGGACAGCATTATAACAGAAGAACAAATCGAGGTACCAGTTCATTTGACACGAATTTAAAGGACGCATTTTATATCCCCGAAACGAGGATATGCCGGTGAAATACAGACTTTTCCACAGTTTTTCCATTTCTGCTTGGCAAGATCTGAAAGGATTTCAATGACTCTTGGGACCCGGTTGCTTAAAGCGAGACCTTCACTTCGGAACTCAATCTCGCCAAGACAATGTGCAGTGGGCATGACCCACTTTTGTTCAAAACTGATCAAACAGGTGGTTTAAAAAACCGCTCCGGCCGGAAAATACGTCCCGAAGCGAGTATCATTCCGACAAGGGTATACAACGGAATATCGGATGCAGTCCTCAACACGCAGGAATTCCAGACCCCGAACCGCATGCGTTGGTGTACTCATTGGCTGTGGTGTCGGTGATGGAGATGTCAGTAAATTATAGAACAAGAGTCAACAAGCAGATCCCGTGAGAGAAAAGAGAATCATACGGTGATACCCTCGCACGGGGTGGCCTTGTTGCAGTCAAGTAGCACTGCCGGGCGCGTGGGGGTTCCGGTCCCCTATGAATACATGGTTGGGTTCCCAAGACAGGACGGAAGGAGCATGGAACGCACCGCAAAGTTTTCAAAATTCACGTCAGAGATTTGAAGTGCGCCAATGTCGATACCATCGCCTGCCCTATTCACGCCGTAGGATCGAATTCTTGCACATAATTCTGGTTAGTCAACCACCTACCAGAAGACACTGATGTCTAGGGGGTCATGCCAATAATGTGTTGGGGTCAAGATGTATGCAACAGAACGCACAAATTGGGTACGCGGCAGCGTCCTTGAAAGCAGGTTACATCTTGAAATTCCAGGGCGGAAAAGACGTACCAGAATGAATACCGTATAGGTGATATTCTTGACGATGCCAATCTAAATTCGATTTCAGCATCAATTGCTACAATGGGCGAAGACACCCGCATTGTCGGGGTACGACTTGATCATGACCCCGGCGTCCGAGTTGGAGATGGTCACGTCGCTGTAATACACGTTTTGCACGTCCACCGTTGTGTCCGCTGTGCATTCAATATCAGTATGTGCCTTTTGCAATCTGAAACAAAGCATACCGGCACCGAACGATCCGATGTTGCATCCAGCGGTCCACTTGCAAGTAATCCGCTCGGCGAGGAAGCCCTGGTTCTATCATTCGCGGTGGCTCAAAGCACAAACCTTTCACGCGTACATTGGTGGGGGTCTTGACAATAACGCACTATTTATCATTCAAAAGCTGTTCGCTGTAAAAAAGGTTGAAATCGCGAACTTCATCTCCATTCTCAACCGAAACATCGTGGACGTAGCTGCGTAGGATCAGATCCACGTTGTGAGGGAGGAAGAAGATAGGTCGCACTTGTTGTTTCCGCTCATGTCGAAGCCATCGGTCTCACCTGAATCGCAAGGGTTAAAAGAATGATGGACATGTCGTGTGCCAGGTTGCTGTGAAGCCTTGAGAGACGTCCAATACAAAAAAAGACTTGAACTTGTTGCCGATGATAGTAACATGGAACATCGGGGCATCGTAAAGAGTGACGGCGGTGATCTCGCAACTAAATGTATTGAGTTCTCTGAAAGATGAGTGCGGAGTACGAACTCACTCATTGAAGTCCTAGAAGCGGATGAGCCGAGGTCGGTTCGGGTATAGGGTGAGCTGTAGGAGCAAATTTAGCGAAATTGAACAACATCCACTACGGAAAATTACGTCGCCATCCGATCTGTAGCGGTACCTGGAACAGAAAATCAACGAGTTAGAATGGGCAGGGTCTTTAGCCAATATCAAGGTTACCCGTTGCCGTAGATCGCTCCGGGGTCATCGAATAGAATATTCTGACAGTTCTACATCGATGGAATGCGATCAACCTTCTTTTTTGGGCGCAAAAATAGGGTACCTCAAAAGTGAGCATCGTTCCCGTGAGGTCAGGGTTGAACGGGAGGAAGATGCTGCCTGCAATGTGAAGGTTCCAGTTTGCGGCACTGTTGAACGTCACGGTCGACGCGAGGAGGTAATTGCCCGCGGGAACGTAAAGCAGGACGGCGTCCGCGACCGTTGTCGTCACTTGCGGGATGACGCATTCAGTCCACGCCGCAGTGAGCGCCGGGCCGAGGTCGGTAGTGTTGTCCGCGACGGCTCCGTAATCCAACACGCTGCATTCAATGAACGCGGCCGCACGGCCTACAGAAAGGACCACCGCCAAGAGGAATGGTGTTGTTAACATGACTTTTGCCAAGAGAAAGTTCTGCCTGGCCAGACTTTATAGCCTGACCGAAGAGTGAGTCTCGGGATCCAATGATCCATGGATAATCCTGCAGTGGAGCCAGTGGGCACGGGCCACATCAGTAGGTGCATTTGTCTTCAAAGCAACTAGGGGCGGGCCGTTGGATCCAGGCGACTGGATCCAGCTCGATTTCATTGGACAACTGGAAAAGCACGACGTCACATAGCAACAGGTGCAGCTGGCCAGGGAGCACATGCTTTCCTTTGGATCTGTTTCTCCGCTTTCCCTGGGAAGCTGGCCAAGAGTGCTAGACGGTGCTGGAAACCAAGGCTATTTTTGCGGTAAGGGAAGCTGTTTTTGCTTTGATACGGATTTATTTCGTCTTGTGATAGACCTACTGAGCTCAATTCGAGCGAGTGGTCGGCGATTTGCAGTATCTGCTGCGGGCTCCGGCTGTCGGGGCCCGAGGGACATCAGGGGCAGTGCGGTTCAAAATGCGTCATGCGACAAATCTGACGGCGCCCGAGAAGCCCGAGAATAGGTGACCTATGGGGTGGATGGAATTTGGAGATTTGGACCGGGTAGTCCACATGCGGCGGGGATAAAAGTGGTTGTCGAGCAGGCCGAAAGCTCGGTCTGCGTCAAGGAGAGCAGTGTGGGAAAAGAGAACTGCGAAGACCTTTCAATTTTTCCAAGCAGCGCATTGAACTTCACGCACCCAGAAGGTGCTCGTGCGCGAAGCGAACGTGCCGTGAAGACGCTATAAGTGAGGAAGCTCGAGTGAGTGCGACTCGCTGCACTGCATCCGACTCAGCGTCCAGAATGTCCTTTCTATACCTCTTGAGGTTCATCAAATTGGGGCTCCTCGCCGCCGTCGCTGCGGGCCCCTTGTCGGAACGGGCTTCCATACCTTCAAATGAGGTGGTGGGTTTCCCACAGACCGTTCCCGGCGGTACGACAGGGGAGGTGTATCTGGCGTACCAGCCGCATCTCAAGGTCGTGAACGGATGTGTCCCCTTTCCCGCAGTCGATGCTGAAGGAAACACAAAGTAAGACTTTCCAGCCTTCCGTCACAACCAAAAATCGACACATATCTGCCCAGCGCTGGCTTGAATCCGACTGGCCCCACTGATGGCGATTGCAGCAGCAGCACCGGACAGATATACGTCCGCAGCGGCACATCCGGGGGGCACTTCGGACTCCTATACGCGTGGTATATGCCAAAGGACGAGCCTGCCTCGGGGCTTGGACATCGACACGACTGGGAGGGCGTGATCGTGTGGCTCAGCTCGTCAACGAGCACCAGCGCATCGAACATCCTCGCCGTGTGTCCGTCCGCGCACGGGAATTGGGATTGCAGCACCGACGGCTTCTCGTTGACGGGGACCAGTCCGCTGATCCAATATGAGAGCATCTTCCCGCTGGACCACTCGATGAGCCTCACCACCGCTGTGGGTGGCACCCAGCCACTCATCGCGTGGGAGAGCCTCCCGGCAGTGGCACAGTCGGCCCTGATGACCACAGACTTTGGCGCCGCAATCGTCCCATTCACAGACGTCACTTTGGTATCGAACTTGGCCGCAGCGACGTTCTAAGCCGAGGAAATGGATGTGGAGGACTGGGGTGACGGGTCGAATAGACATGGAATGGGGTCTCAGCATTTGTGTAATTTCTGTGAATACGAGTGGCCGAGAGAGAAATGTGAAGCGTAAATTCGTTGGGGAGGGCGTTGGTGGCGAAGGTGGTCTAAATTAGGCGACGCAAATGATGGCGGATCAAGATGCAAAATGCGCTCTGTCGCAACTGTCACTCCCACGTGCCTTTCTCAGTACATTTGGCAATGGGAATTCAAAGGGCCCTCCGGGCATTCCTGGAACCAAGCATTTCAGGAGTAGATCAGGTTGACTTTGAGTCATTGAGAAGCAGATGAGTGCGTGCCGCCCCACGCCGCCCAGACTTGCACGTGGTGATCCTCCCAAAGGGGTTTCACTCTCAATAAGGAAATGTTCGTGTTCCCATATCGGGACACAGATTTTCAAAAGACTTCTCGGAGACCTGAAACCTAAAGGTTCCAGGAATTGTGCCACGCCATCAATTCCATCAGCAAGCACGCGGCCGAACGCGCATCAATCCCATCAAAGTGCTGAATTTTCAAAGTAATGCTCATGCGGTCAGTCCATATCCCTGTACCTTTATTTAATTGTTAATAAAATGAAAGTTCTGCTCTATTCCCTCTGAAAATTAACTTGCAACTCATAACCAAATTCGGCAAATGAGGTGTAGGCCGCCACATCAATCACTCATCCACCACACCATCTGAGTAGCAAGTAAAATCTACCGCATGACCTCGCGGTTTAATTTCCCTACAAACTGCCTCTATATTCGGTCCTTGAACACCCACCACACAATGTGAAGTCGTGGAATGAATTCTGCCCTCTTGTTTGCATGTAGATCACTTCATAAAGCAGTCCAAAGTCACCCCTTCGATTTGTCTATAGGTAGACTGCGGCACCAGATAGAGCGGAACTAGACTGGACCTGGCTCGTCCGAAATGAAGAGCGTCGGAGCTATCAGGGCAGTGAAGTTCTGGGCAGCGGATGGTCATTCCCGATTCCAAATACACCATTATCGCCTTGTATCGCAAGATATACGTCTGGGATCGAGATGGTGAGGTCGTTTTGGCATATCCCGGGGTATGTTGTACATTGTCGCCGATAATCGTCTGTTTATTAAGGGATTCTAGAACGGCCTTCAAGACACTCCTTATTTTGCATACGACATCTCGCCTTCTTGTGAAAGGCTTACGGACCTCATTGAAGTCTGACGCGGGGCTTCTTCAGCTGAATCTTTTCTCTCCACAGCGATCCCAGAAGACTGCACAGTCCAACGCCGCGCGCCACCCCCCACCCGTAGGTCACTTTGTGCCTAGCTACACTTTGTTTTTCCGAAGGAGAGGCTGTCTTCAAGCAGACCTGCATTACAATAATTTTTCCAACTCTGCTTTCAGCCACGTCCGGTAATATCCATGTGTGAAATGTTTCGACGGGAAGACACATGCGTATCCTCGACCAGACAGGGCACCTCGACAATCATGCTATGCGCGATTTTCAACGGAATGGAAATGTCGGCGGACCATGTCATCGCGTTCAATTTAGACCAACTTCGCCTGTTCTCGCGACACGATGGTAATTTCATTTCTCGAGATCGACACTATTTTCCACACGCCCTGTCGCTATGGCGAGAGGTCCAGGGCGACGGTAGAGCTCTCTTGCACCAATTTTTCTTTTGCAAACGCAAGGATTGGAAGTATGTGGGAAGGGAACTCATGAAAGGTGAGAGGGCCAGTCTCCTCTTTGTGTGCTTACATGTATGCAGTTGCACTTTCGGCGTGCGGCAAAATGCTCGTCGTCACCGGACAACCGATTGCTCATTATTCATGACCTGCATCAAATGGTGACGGGACAGCTTCCCGCATAAAAGACCGCCTTGAACATTCAAATTGGGGAGGAGTACGGTCCCCTTGACTCCATCTCTTTCACCGTTACGCCGAGCAGATTTGCAGTACATATCGTACGCCTCCACACTCTACCTTGCGACGCTGACTCCATTCTGCGATCCAGTACGTTATCGTGGCGCAGCCGCAATGAGTAATGTCGCCACTAAAGACGTCGTCGCATCTCAAACGGGGATCAAAAGACTCAAGACTCAGACTCATCGCGCCATAATTCCCCTCCCACTTGACATCAACATCTCACCAGAGGAGTTCCGCGCACGCCGTCTTCGGATCCCATTTGAGTCCTTCTCCATCCAATACACCCTCTGTGTGCTCGCCGATACGACGATCACCAACCCACCGCGATGAAGGATCGAAGAAACTGTATAAGCGAGTGGATGTTAAAGAATTTGCAGGCAAGGAAGATGAGAGACATGCACGAACGTTTGGTGGGTATCCTTATCTTCTGCTGTCGCCTTGATGTTGCCAGTTCCCTCCCCGTTTCATTCCCTCGCATTCTCCCCTTCTCTTTCCCTCCCACCTCTTCTTCTCCTACTTGGTTCACCGACGCTCCTGCCCGCAGCCGCCTCCTGCTCCACGCAGATAATGTCGCGTTCCCCTTGATTCAGACCGTCGAACAGGCGCCTACGTCCGTCCACAGGTTCATAATTTTTTTCTGATCCTTCGTCTCCCAACTTAACATCATGATATTTTTCTTGTTCGTTATATTTCATACCTGCTACTCGATTGACCCGACCTCCACGGACTGCTTGCTAATAAACGAATTTCACTGGCATTTTCGCAATCATTTTGAAACGAAATGCCCCGTCTCTTAGATACAGGAGGGAGATAGAGGAGCGAAGACAGAAGAGGCTCAGGTCGGTGGCCAAACGTTGCCGATGCAGTGGGTGAAAGCTGTTCCGCAGGTACGATAGCGATCAAGTAATCTTGAATCTCGGCAGATGTTTGTAATTATAAGGTGTTGAGGGTGTTCGTCTCGTTCGACTACGGGAGCAGGATATCGGGCTTCGGTTGAGAATCCGAATCCGAATAAGCCCCAGAGGTTAAACGTTGGATAATGTCAAACGGGAAGACGGGCGAGGATGCCCAGAATACTTGGTGAACGTCTAAGGCATAGAGAGAGCTTCACGACGCGGTTGGGAAGCGCATTATAATTTATTTCAACATTTCCGCAACAGAATGAATACAACGATCAGCGGCGGGCGAATGTTGCGGTCGCACGACCCACGATGCTGGCCAGAGATCCGACCCTGAAAGCGGAGTTCGGGCGCTAAACGTCGCCGAGGTGGAAGGTAGGCATACATAGTAAGTAGATAGCAGCAAGGGGGGTTTCAAAGTTTCCCAGTCGCGTGTGGGACAATGGACCAAGCGCTCGAGAACCAGAGGAGAAATGTTCGACCAGAGCACCCCAGGAGAAGGACGAGAAAAAAAATCGAATAGAGCCTCTGACAATTTTCTTGACCCCTTTTTGCCCGGAATGAATGCGTGACAGAAGCAGAGCAGCCCGTATGGAGATCGTGGTCGGGCTCCAGATTTGAATCAGTCCGGGCGGTGGAGTGGAGCAGAGGAGAGGACGTGTGACGTAGCCCGTGGCGGGCGGAGCTTGCGAGGGGACACTCAGGCGAGGAGTCCGATATACCCGAACTCTTGCAGGAATTTGTCGGGGATGCAGCTCTTGACCAACTCTTGACAGAACGTGTGACACTATCCTTGTGGAAGACGTCGACAGACATGCTCACGTCGAGGAACCACTTCCATTCATCGGAGCGAGCCAGTACCTGCTGCCAGTTGAACTAAGAGTTTTTCAATTCGCATACTTTCCAATCACGATCATTGATCAACTCATCAGAAAAATGCTGTGCCGAAAGCTATAAGTAAAGCAGTGCATGCTTCTATCACGCTTCAAACGCACCACCACCACTCCTCTAGAAAACCCCCCATCTCGTCTATAGCCAGAGAATGAGCGCTGCAGAAGCCGACGCTGGGTGCTGTGGTTGTTGTGGTACGTATACGAGATGGTCAGACCTCTCGTCTTCAACGTAACTCGCTTCAACAGCAATATGTATATACTCGGCCTTGGAGCCCTGGTGCAACACGAAGGCGTTTGGAGGGGGTGACAGTAACCACCAGGCCGGGTGTTGTGGATGGTGTTGCAACAAGTCGTTCAACGAGGACTCTATGGACAAGTGGGACAAGGCGCCTCAGAAGGAAAATACCCAGCAACCCGGACCCTCCGAGCCGATGAAAATGTCGGCTCCAGAGACATCTGCTACAGAGCCTTCCCCACCAGCTATGAAACTACCAACCGCAGCTACTCAATGATGTCGTTGTGAGCCGCGATTGTCTCAGATTGTCCTTTTTTTGTTAATCTCCTCAACTCCCGCAGTCATGGACCAGTGGTTGCCATTATCATCAAGTTTATACAGTCTCTTTCCGTGAACGATTTCGGATTTGCCATTCTCGGTGTTTATTCTAAGAAATTCTTTTCACCCCTCCCGACATCGACAACCCATCAGGTTGGAGAATCTAAGACTTCGCGCGCCGGAGCGAACGGAATAATTTCGCTCTGGTTCCTGGCCTTCAACGTCGTTTGTCACAGCTGGCGTCTTAATTCAAAGTGCCCCAAATATTGTGCTCGCAGCTACCTCGAAGATATCGTGCAGTTAGTCTAACCACGTCATTATTGAAATGAAGACGCCGCGACGAGGTTTATAGGAGCGAAATCTGTGGCGTGCATTCAGCGTTGCAGTGTGTATATATTTCTATCGCACGTACCCGCCCGCTGTACAGCAATCACTGCCCCAATCCTTACCGGAGATTAACTTGAAATATATATCCGTGGTGAAAGAAGGCGCGCGGTTGCAACTTGCTTGTGATTGCGGAAAGCAAAGGAGAGAAAAATATCTCCACCACGCGAGACGACATAGTCTGTGGTTATATTATTATATCGAGTATGAAGGTGAAAGGGGAGCGACTCGCCAGTGGTAAGTGTCGTCTCCTTGGTGGAGTCGGTGGGGTCTGAGTCGAGCCCGCTGATGATGCGCAACCATTACCGATGTTGGACTGGTATGCATACATACATACATAGTATGAAACTGCGTGGAACGTCAGCTGAGATGTTGCACATTAGTGATTTCAATGACCAGAGCGAACGGAAGACACCTCAGTCGAGGTGGTGGGGGATGTTGAAGGAGCTTTCGTCGGCAGAGACTGCAGCTGTAGGACAAAGATAAAATAAATCGCAACCGCCACGGACCAGCGGGGCCGTACGGAATACCGTCGCGCATGATGTGATGAACAGCGTCTGCAGGTGTGCTCAAGTCTGCCCAAGGACGCGTTTTTTGGATGTGGGGCATCTGTGCGCTTGATGGTGAGACCAAACAGATTAAAGAACAAACTTGGAAAGAACGCACCTCGTTTGGTTGGTCGCAAGGACCGCGTCCGGATGGGTGAAATCCAAGTCATTATTACGGGTCGGGTCGGCACCCAGAACTGGGCCGTCGAGCAGAGGCGCGAGATCGACGGAGGCACCCTGCAAAAGAGGTGACCAAGTGCCAGTGCATTTAATTACAAGGGCATTGAACATACGCTCTTCCAGCGACCATCCGCGCCAAGGAGGCCGGAGCCCTGTTGCGCAGTGAGACCGTCTTCACAATGGGGTTCTTGGCGAGGAATTTGTCCAACTTGGGGACGAACTGCGAGAGCTGGCGAAACACCAGGAATAAGCCTTCTTTCGCCCAGGTCGGACGGGTAGCAGAACCACCGGACTCCCCTAGCAAAACGGAAATGTTCGCCTGACCAGGCGTTTGGTTAGCTGTGAAGATCCTAACTGCGGGGTTCGAGATCCCGTCCAGGTATTCAAAGTCTGGGGATTATTTATTAGATGTGATATATTTAAAGGGGCAACCACTCGCGTTAGTGTCCTACAGTCGGCGCGGGGCGCGCTGCAGCTGACAGAGAGTATACCTCGTAATGCTATCTCCCAGGGCCGCTTCAAGACTGGCTACCGAATCGACGCAAACAAGAGGACACCATGGATAATCGTTCCCGCAAATTCGGAAACCCAGCTGGTGGGGCCTGGGTCGCTCAAGTTCTTGAGATTGCGGAATTGGCTGTTGGTGAAGAAAAAATCTCTGAGCGATTCAGTGACGTCCAGGGCCGCGAGTCCCGTCTGGGAGACGCAATGTTGAGAGCCGTGGTGGGTTGGGGGGAAACGCTCAGCAGCTGGGTGGTGGTAATGAGAGGAGGAATATTAGCGGCCAGTTTACCCTTGAAATCCATCGGGTCCGCGATTCCGAAGAAGTAAAAAAGCTCTTTGTTCTTCATGAGTTTAGCAGAATGAAATACTTGCAGCACATCGCCCTGCTGCGGTAGCGGCCTTAACCGAGGGCAGATCCGGTTGAGCACTACTTTATTAGCTGGGATTGGACTCTCCTTGGCTTAAGGGGTCCTCGTTTGTTCAAAGCAGAAATGAAATCGGGTCCAGAAAATGCCGCAATGTCAGTGAAGAGGAGAAGCGAGGGAATGACATTATGAAGAAGGGTTTTCATGGCGGAAGGAGTACCAGTATTGAGAAGGTGAAAAAGACAGCGAGGGGGAAATGCGAGCACCAGGCCGGTCTTGACGCAGGTTGAACAGCGTCGACCGAATCGGGGATAATCGAGTGAAGAGGATTCGAGTCTACAAACACCTCGCATGTTATTGGCCGAGGCTGTGGTGTAAGGATGGTATCCTCACAACCTACATCAGTTACCTATGTTACCACAGATGGATACTGACAGCTCACATCAGTTATCTATCCATCTGTCTATCTGTCTGATACACATCAGGTATCTAGGTTACATGATCATCTTTCACTATACAGCCTTCCATGCACAGCCCACCTACCCACATATATATAGGCATCACTTACTGTACTTTCTACACACCACGTACACCCGACATCACCCCCGTTGTATTCCTCTCGATTGCTTGTAGCCTGGAGTCTCGCCAGTGGAATATACCGTGGTCCTGTCAACGTGTGTGTGACCGCACCTGCTTCGCTCGTTAGTGTCTGTCGAGAGAACGACAGCCTTTCACTTTTTTTTTGACATAGATCTCGGTTCATTCAACTTGCCTTCGTTGTTCGTCTGGCTGCCGTCCCTTGTCGCCATCTTGTCTTGGTGGTGACGACTCTGCCTGTCCAGAACCCTGGGCTGTGGAGTCATCATTGTCAATGATGCTGGAGCTGCTCATTCCGCTTCACCATCCCTTCCAAAGAACCCCACCCTTGTTCCTACTCACCGTGACTATGCTGGTTCCATTCACTTGGCCCACCGGTGCTGTCACCCGTCTCTGGTCTCTGTCCTGCGACTGTCGGCCGCCTTGGGGGGAGTGTATCATCGTTGGGTTGACGTTCTGTCCAATCCAGTTCAGACCAGTGTGCACTCCCTCTCCTCACCACCCTGCCCTACCTGCTGCCAAAATCCGGATACCGTTGCCCACTTTGCCCACCACACTCAGGCATTGAGTTCACCTTGGTTCACTGTTCTGTTCTTTGATTTCGCTCAAAGTGTTGTTTTACTATACAGGTATAGGTTGTTTTTGAAGTATGGGAGAGTGTAAGGATGGTATCCTCACAACCTACATCAGTTACCTATGTTACCACAGATGGATACTGACAGCTCACATCAGTTATCTATCCATCTGTCTATCTGTCTGATACACATCAGGTATCTAGGTTACATGATCATCTTTCACTATACAGCCTTCCATGCACAGCCCACCTACCCACATATATATAGGCATCACTTACTGTACTTTCTACACACCACGTACACCCGACATCACCCCCGTTGTATTCCTCTCGATTGCTTGTAGCCTGGAGTCTCGCCAGTGGAATATACCGTGGTCCTGTCAACGTGTGTGTGACCGCACCTGCTTCGCTCGTTAGTGTCTGTCGAGAGAACGACAGCCTTTCATGTGGGCGAAAACGATTTCCACACGGCGATCATCATTCAGATACGTGAGTTAGCTACTGTTCACCAAGGTCGTCAATGGTTCGCTTTACGCGTTACTTCTTCCTCCCTGTGTGATGAGAAGCAGGGTTTCAGTGTCTTTCGTGAGTGCCTCCTCAGAATAGAATCGTTGAGATTCTAAACTTGAGGCTCGACTTGCTCTACAACAGATCCCGCGCGACGGTAGAAGCAATGCTGTTCTCTTGCTAGGTTTCTAACATGAATTAAGTATTGTCAGGGGAATTCCTCGTCTGGCCGTTCCTCCGTCTTTTCGTCCAGTTCTTCGTCCAGAAACTCCTCTGCCACCTCTGTCCGCTTCGCTCACGCCCGGACTTCATCCTCCGTTCCGTCTCCTTCTGCTCCCTCCAGTTGCTCACACTGGTATGTTTTATGCGATCAGGCCTGGGATCATTGCCAATCCCTTTGGACACGTGCTACTGGCTAGTACCTATTAGTTTATAAGCTTTCACCTAGCATGGGAATCCTCAGCCTTTCTTCTCTTTGGATTCCCCTGCTAGGTGCATACTATTTCCACTCTTGTATTAGTATGCCAATTAAGCTTCTTCGGATTCCCCCACTAGCTTCCATGCCCTCATGCTGAGCTAAGGTTGCCCTTACAGCTACCATACTGAACCAATGACAATGTTTCAGCAAAGACTGGGTCAGGGACTGAATGGCCATCCTAGTTGCATGTCTGAAGAGTACTGCATCAGCAATCATTGCTGATCTTGAAGTATGCACTCCGGAAATTCTTTTGTATCAGGGTCTCTAGAAATGGACCTGACATGGTTAGTATTGGAAGTCAAGTCAGTGTCCTCAGCATTTCCCCTGACATTGGAAAAATAATATTGTCTGGAATGGTAACTGATATCAACCACATCAGACATAGTTTCTGCTGTTCTGACACCCAGCATGTCAGACCTTATTTATTTGGAGGCAATATTGTGCTTGACACTTCAAGTGTCTGGGACCATTTACCTGTTACTTACCCAATAAGGTAGCGGACAGACAAACGCGGTTGCCCCATGTGATCTAGTGTGACATGACCATATCGGGGAGTTACTGTCCTGAAAACACGGTAATTAGTCCACAACAGGTCAACAATGGGTAAAATCAAAATTTTGGCTCAACAGTTCTCTGGAGATTGGTCCGTTCTTGCCATACGAGGTCCAATATCCCCAAAATTTCAAGAATTGGGTGACTAGTTCCCGAAATGAGATGTCGGCTTAACTTCAATGCCCCACCCTAGCGCACGCATGGTAAAGGTAAAGTTTCTTTGGCCGCTGTGCCCTAAAATTTTTCCAATGCCAGTCCCCTCAATACTCTTCTCATGCCCGCCTCCAAGAAGTCGATACGGGACAGGGTGAACCGCCTGAATGGCAGGTTGCCTTCACCAAAGAAAGCCATCAAATGTGTCGCAGCGATCGCGTTGAGCCCTGTGAAAAACCGCCCGCAAAAGAAGCACCGGAGTAAAAATCCCGAGAATGCCGATGTGAAAACTCCCATTCATTGCTTTCACACTGCGACTAATGACAGGATCTCTACAAAGGCCACCACTATGCAAGAGCTGGAGCCCAATACAGATTCTGAAAATGCTGATGTATTCTTGGACGATCCTCCTGCTGCAGATTATCACATGGGCATCCTATATCAAAGGTCTAGACCAGCACCTCCAACCGCTGCACACATGGTCTTTGAACTTGAAGGCAAAATAAGAACTGATCAATCGCCTCCCAACCACGATGATGACTGCACATCAATTCACACATTTCCTACCCTGCGCGCACCGTCTGTGCTAGCCGAGTCCAACTCTGATGCCAACGACGACGGTGATCTGGACAGCGAGATTGTTCCTCCAGAGCTTGATGAACTCTGTGCTATTGAAGCTGGTGCTTTTGGTGGGGATGGATATCCGCGTCCAGTACCACCAAAAAGTTTCATGGAAAAAATGGCTAACCTTGGGACCAAGCAAACTCTTGCTGTTGCACCAGATATCACCACTGCTAATGCTGTCTTAACAGACATCCAACTTGTACTTCGAGGTCCCAGTCGAGGCAAGGGTGGGGCTTCAACCCACCGGATTTGAGTCCGTGGGTTCGAGTTTGAATGGAAGGCATCCGCAGCCATTTTACACTCTACACTCATCCGAATTCTGCCACTTACGGCCAATGGGGCCCTTCAGCTCACCAAGCTGCTATTGCAGTCGGTCGGGATGTGTACTGTGCTCGTTGGTTTGCCCAGCTAAGCCGAGAGTATATTGCTTCTCACGAGGTTTTGCCCATCAATCCTTACGGCGGGTGGAAACAATCCATGCTGGCTGACAAAGGCTTTCAAGATCGCTCCTGTATCTTCGAGGCCGATGGGTCTGTTGTCACACCCACACTTCCTGCTGGAGTTCGACGAACTGTGATCTGGTATCACGATGAGAGTATTTTCTATGCTCACGATCGTCGCCAAAAAACCTGGTACCACAAAGACGCTAGTGCAACCCCATACAAAAAGGGTGACGGCATATCTTATATGGTTGCCGATTACTTTTCCGCTGATTTTGGCTGGCTACGTACTCGGGATGGCCGCCCCATTGCACGCCGTTCCATGCGACCTGGGAAGAACCGTGATGGTTATTTCTCGGCAGCAGACATAGAGGAGCAGGCAATCACTGCCTGCACCACTGTCAATGAGAGATGGCCGGAGTATGATCATGTCTTTATCTATGACAATGCGACAACACACCGCAAGCACAGCCCTGGAGCGCTTTCGGCAAGGGCTATGCCAAAATCCATCTCTGGCACTGCGTGGCGCAGCTCGAAGAGCAAGAATCCGGACCCTAATTTTCTTGTTCCCGTTAACAAGAAAAATGCTGACGGCTCGCTGATGTACGACATTCATGGCACACTGTTGAAGGACAACATCCAGATGACAGGAGCTTATTTTGCTGATGGGACAGTACAAGACCTTTACTTCCGATCTCAAGATGCCAAGCATCCAGGGAAATTCAAGGGAATGGAGGTAATTCTCGAGGAACGACACAAAAAAGGTGATCTCGGGGATATATCCCTAGAGGAACTTGAAAAAAAGAACACGGAATGTAAGAGTTTCAAATGTGCTGATCCACATTCGACAACTTGTTGCATGCGGCGTATGCTGTTCAACCAGCCGGACTTCGCAGCAGTGAAGTCTTGCCTCAAGGATACTTGTGCTGAACACCACTGCACTGTCCTTTTCCTCCTGAAGTTCCACTGTGAACTTAATCCCATTGAGATGGTCTGGGGCTACGCCAAACAGATTTATCGGCTAAACCCCGAGTCATTGCGGGAAGATGCTCTCAAGAGGAACACGCTTAGCACACTTGAGCAGGTTCCCCTTGAATCCATGTGCTGGTTTGTTCTCCGCGCTCACCGCTTTGCCGATGCATACCACCACAAACTTGATGGCTCACAGGCTGCTTGGGCAGCCAGGAAGTACAAGGGGCATCGTGTACCTCCCCCGGACTTCTGGTGGCAGCTGGGATCGTACGGGGAGGGAACCCAAATGCTGGTTTGTAGCAATTTACCTGTAAAATCATAACTCGTCCTTCATTTTTGGACCAAAATTCACGAGAAAATTTGTAATCACTCTTAGTATACATATACACAAAACTGTTGCGGCTGATTTTCCATAAGTTGCCAAAAAACAGTGCAAATGGTTGATGTTATACAGTAAGTCCCAAAAAAGGATATGTGACTGTCACAGCACGTGGGGCAACTGTGTTTGTCTGTCCGCTACCTTAGGTATCAGGCACAAGTTGCTGACACAATAAGAGTCCGGCAGCCAGAAACGGTGAACTGTCTGGAATTGAACTATACCTAAACACCGCACTTTTCGTGCGTTTCGGAATAGTCTGATTACAGTATAGGCTTATTTCTGAGAGCTAGTATACGGTCTTGGTATAGCTGGCAGGGTCAGGATCACAGAGTAACGGGTACAAAGGGTAGGTGACTACCCTGCGGACTGGCAGTGCTTGCCTCGAAAACCGTAGAGGAAAGTGTAGCCCACAAACCTCTAAAGAGACTATTTCTGGAGCTTATTTCCACGACAAGAAATAAGCCAGAGATACTTACGACGGGACATGCGGGAATAAGCTTATTTCTGCTCGGCTAAAGGAAAGGCCCTCCATGTGACAGGCGTGTGAGGTCGGGGAAGCTCATACTGGAGGAATCCCGGGATAAGCGAAGGTCGGTTAAGACAATCTGATGGGATTGATCTTATTCCGAGGAAGTGAAGTTGGGAATAAGAAACCTTTCTGGGAAAAGGTTACACTAGGGGTATCTACAGAGGGCTGGAGGCTAGAGGAATAAGATCCTATGGTCAGGAGCTACGGGAAAAGGGCAGGAGACAAAAGGAATAGACGGACAGCGTGATATCAGTCAACCAGGGGACTGGTATTTTCAAATATCTTGGATGACAAAAGCCGCATGGTTGGGAAATCAGGGACTACCTGGGCACTGGCCAATGGCAATACGCTCGCAGCTACTCCTCCGACGGATAAACAGGAAAGGAGGGACAATCTCGGGCCATTTTACTAATTTCTGCTTGGTTTGAGGACTTTCATATGATTTTGGGATTTGTATAAGTAGTTGGGACATTATTACGAGTAGGGCACAGAATCCCCTTGTACTAGTAGGCATAACGCTTGCGATTTGGGCTATTTCTGGGGTTGGCGCAGTGTGTATCGTCGTTGGACTTTAACATTGGGAAACCTTTCTGTTGGAATAAGAAGTTGGTTACTGGAAATGTCTTAGGGCCTGATTGAGGCTACATAGTACTGGAATCGAAATTGTTTTATTGTCATCGTCATCGCTCATCGTCAATCGTCAAATCGTATCGCTCATTGTTCATCGTTCATCGTAAATCATCAATCGGGTTCTCTGGGAAATAAGCTTTTGGGCATATATCCTCGTGGAAATAGTCTATCGTTCGCCTCTAGGAGGTCTATCGCGCGTCTCCGGACATCACCACCACCACACACACAACACTTGCTCGTCTCATAGCTGCGAAGCTCTTAACTATCTTATTTCCATTGCTCGATTATCTCTCAGGCCAATTCCTGGTGATATCTTGTAGTGAAGGTTCATCTTTCTGTGGGAATCTTATACCTTCCCTTCAACCTATTGTTAGGCCCTGTACAAGGGACTACCACTTGTCTGTATCTCAGCTCTTGCTTCCTCTGATTGGCCTATTTCTGATCCTCGTCTTATTTCTGTGGGCATCACTGCTTATATCGGAAAGACTTGGGTTATATTTGGGTGATAATTGGATTGTTTGGGTTTAGTTCAGAGCACATCGTTCAACGGCCATCATCCAGATCAGGCAGCCTGATTCTTATTGTGCCAGGGAGTGTATGCCGATAACTCGGGTTTACGTCCACCCAGCGCTACACCTGACACCTTCGATGTCAGGAGTATTATTGGGGATGAATAATCAGCATCTGACACGGCAAGTGCCGGAGGCCGAGAAACTTGCTCTGATGAAACAGTGCACTTGGGTGCAGCCGTGTAATTGATATGCCAACTCAAACTACCAAGCCAGAGAGCACAGCGAACAGAGTCACTAGACACAATCCAATCCAACAATCCAAATCAACAAAATATATCACAAACTCCAACTCCAAATGTCGTGAATGTGTTCGGGGAAGTAGGGTACGTATCACCCTTCAAGAGGGTGTGCAAGGGAAGTAAAAGTAATGTCTTTGTAGCGGGAAAGCAACAACAACAGGCCGTTCAGGTGCTTGTTATGCAAGAGCAGGGACTTCTGGCCGCTAGAGAATCGAGGGGTTCAATAGGAAGACTAATGACTGCCAGGCGACTCTTGAGGGAAACAGAATTCAACAATGGCTGACACCGAGCCAACGGGTAGCGATTGCAGAGCAGACCGTCAACAGACAGGCCTTACTTGGTACAACGGGAACACGGCTGGCAGCGGCTCGACAACACGGGGACAGTTATGCAGATGGCAGCGGCTCTGGCTAAGGGCAGGGGCACTTCTACTGCAGGTGGCGGCGCTACACCAAAGGTGGGTCTCGACTGGATGGCGGCGGCTACTACTCGCGGGGACAGTTACACGGATGGCGGCGGCCTCTGACTACGGGGGCAATTACACGAATGGCGGGGACTCCTGGTTAGGGAATGTGGGCACTTATATCGAAAGCAGCGGCAGTACAGCGACGGGGGCAGTTACACTGAAGGTGGCAGCGAGCAGCAATGGGGGCTCTTACACAGGCCAATAGCACTATCGGCTATATCGTCGAAGGCAACACACAGACCACAGGCGGCGGAACTACAGCAATGGGGGCACTTCTATGAACGGCGGGGACCACTCCTGAACCACAAGAGATGATGCGGGCACTTATATCAATGGCGGCAGAAGCTGCAGAACGGGGGCAGTTACGTGGCGACTACCTTGTTCGAGCGGGGGCACTTATGTCTCGTGCTTCCAAGGACTGTTCAAGACTTTGCTTCGTCTGGTCCTCTTCTGAATATCAAAAATATGTCTTTTATCTCAAGAGTCCACTATATTCACCCCGATTTCCGGGCAGATAGTATACTGGCTAATACATGCTCAAGCATGGTCTTTTATACAAACAGGAGGTCACTAAAGGAGATGAAAGGAACTGAAGAGGATCAAACCGTGTCGCGCCGCCAACGGGTGGATGGCCAATCATACCACAGGGATATCTAAACCCTGAGTATTCTGTTCTCCTGCTGGAGTTACTCCACATGAATCCAGAGCCTAGCCTCTATGGCGTGCTCATCTTCTGATGGTTGTGACGGATGCAGTCCGCTTCTTCTAACTCCCGCTGACTCACAAGTTTGACTCGATCTGCCGCTAGTCGTCTTTCAATCTTCTAGTTGCAGTGGGACCTACGAGTGTAGGACTCTATATTCCGGGAGGTGTGGTCCGGGACGAACGAGTGGTTCCCAACCTCTTTGTGTTGCTTTCCAGCCGCTAGTCCGCCATCAAATAATGTGATGTTCAGATGCTAGCTTCGTGTTTATCATATGCAGTTTGCACTTCGGCCGCCGCTGGCTGGTGCACCCGCTGGTCGTCCTGATGCTTCGTAGTGTTATAAGGGTATGGCCACCAGTGAAGGGACACCTTCAGCTGGCTTCTAAGGAGTGGGTTGTAGTAGCGGGAAGGACTGTGTGATCCTCAGGCTAGACTCCGTATCTTTCTGTTATTGTGATATCATCATCATTTCCAACTGTTTGGTTCTCCCGCCAGTGAAGGCAGTCAACTATCGATGATTGGTAGTCCCCCATTGGTCACCTCCGACACATAGGGGCACAGCAGAACTGCATCCCATAGCCCAGCATAGTGAGTTCCCACCAGAACGCAGTACCCATAAGAGCCTTTGTTAAGTCGTCGACCCGTGTAGTTGTTTAGCCACTGGCTTTCGGTCATCAACAGCATAGCCTACCACCTCCGGGGAGAGGTGTACGCTCTCAAATCTAATGCCTCTCCTTTCCCATACTGATAGACGTGAAAATGAATAAAAACTGGTGTTTTCATGCTTATCCCGTTACACGCCCTATCACTGATACACATTGTGTCAATCACGGAACTAGATTCCCCAATTCCGGCTATGTCAGGTCCAGTTCCAGTCTGTATCATATTCTTCCTATACTCCTGGTGTCAGGCATGTTTCCAGGGGGCCTGACATACCTCATTTTGCGGAGTGATGGCAAAGGTCCTAATCTGCCCCTTCTTTGATTGAAATATTGCTGATTAAGTTACAGATACTGAAATTGTTTTGATTTCTATCTGGCTTGGGAATTGAGGAAGCACACAAAAATGCGGACCTGTTGTTTCTACTCAAAAGAACTTTTGATACTGCTTTGCAATGCTACGAGTGGCGCTGGGGCTAGGCTCAAAACCAGTCTCTATGTTGAGTAACTAGTGTTACTATATTTGACTGGGCAACCGGCCACCTTGGCACTTCGGCCATCCAGCAGAGGCATACAGTCAAGTGGGTACCGGTGTATGGGCTGGGAAATCAAGATATGCATCCCACAAGTGAGTTATGACCGCCATCCGAATTTTTGTACGTCAATTCTGCGACTTGGCAAATCTATTTCGGCGGTAACTCCGAAACGGTGATAAATGGCCTAACCGGCCACGCCGTCAAATCTCTTGTTCACGGTCGTAGTATTCACCCTAATGCATTCCCAGTCGTTTATAGGATGCAAATATGTTATTGCATAGACTAAAATCTATGTCTGATGTGTTTTACTCCACAAATGTCGCACTTGCTAGTCAGGGACAATGGGTGGAAATGGGAGATCAATGGAATGTCTTGTCCTCCAAAGCACAAAGTGTATCAACATCTTAAATGGGGGGCAATTTGGCGGGGTGAATGGCTCTACAGGCCATTTGCACAGCTTTTGTGTTATTTTTTGGCCTGTGGAGTCATCCGATGCGCCAAAAACGCCATCAGATGGCTTGAATGGCTTTTGCGCCAACTCTCTATTTACTGTGGATTTCGTTCTGTACGTAAATGATAACATCCTTCCATGTATCTGATTTCTTTTCCAAATTTACAGCCTCAACTGGGATGGGAACACACGAGTTGGGTGGGTGTGGTGGGCGAACTGATGGCATTGATGGCATAATTGGTGCGCCGCGCCAATCTCTGATAGCTCTTGGTGGCAATGTACATGCTGCTCTCGTCGTCTTATCTGTCTCACTGATAAGAGGTGTATCACATTGAGGTGATATTGCGGTATCTAAGGGCCAAATAACAATATTTGGCAAATAATTCTGCCACCTGCAGTGTTTTACTGCAAATGCCTCTCCTTAGTGGGGGATATCATATATATATCCCCCACTAAGGAGAAGGGATGACTGGGCCGTGTAGGTGAATCTCCAGGCCTTTTGTTGGAATCTCTTCATGCTTCAGTCATCCTCGTCATCCCAGAACCCAGAGTCAGCTCTGTGCTGACATTTGGCCACTGAAAGCAAATTTTTGTCTGAACTCTTGATCAAACCTATTAACTGATAATCAAGGGTCCTGGAACCTGGAAGTAAAGACAACAAACCAGTATGGCCATGTTCAAGACCTAAGTTTTCTGACCTTGAAACTCAGGCTGGCACATGAAATTGAAGTAGGATGTCAAGTTGACCACAACATACTTTCAGAAGCCAAGTCAACCACACCGTACTTTCACAAGATATGAGGGTTTGATGGACATGCTTCGAAATCACAAAATAAGTGAGTTTTTTCTGTAGATGCAAATCACTTATACAATAAGCAGGGCAGAAAACATATTATCCTAGTCCTTGGCACAGCAGTACCTATGCATGTCCACTTCTTTTTTTCTGTTGTTTTTGTATTTTCTTCCACACAAAAAAGGTGCTTGCATTCCTTTGAGTATAAGTCAAGTCTGACTTTTAACATTTCTCTTGAGACAAAAGGCACAGGCATCAAAGACCAGAAGTATAGGAAATAGCAAGTCAGAGAAAACTCCTTTCTCCCCATTGAAAGTGAAACTACTCTTGATGAGAAGGCATTTCTCTGGGCTGCCACAGGATACAATCAACAAGTTACCCATATCAACATTGGTGTGCACGGGATAAATAATCATGTGTCCACTGTGCCATGATGTGGTAGTCATTGCACTGCCAGATTCTGCCTCTTGGAGGTTATCAACAGACTTCCTGCATATGATTCCCAGCTTCACTCCACCCAGCATTTCAGAATGTTCTACACTAGTTGAATTGAAAGAGGGCAGAAGAAGGCATGTGATTTGGCCCTGGTGGGATTCTACAAATGCCTTCCCAAAACATTTCTGAGATAGAGGGTAATCTCCTCTAGTCTTCATTCTAGCAACATGAAGGAAATATAAACCTTCCGGAAAGAAGTCTGCAGCAGCCATAACATCACAGACGGACTCTGAAAGTGCAATCACAGATGATTGTCCGAGCCTTTCCTTGTCTGCTTTGATATCCATGTTGGCATAGACCAGAAATGCAGGAAGCAGTAATCCAGAAAATTCTCCGCTTTCTGACTCGAGAATTGCACTAATCTCAACAAGAAGGTGCTTCTCCATGCAGCCACAATAGGATATGAGCCACAAGTTACCAATATCAGCATTTGTCAGATTTTCGGCCAGGAGGCGTCTGACCTGTCTTCCCCATTCCACCCTTCGGAAGTTCTCGATAGACTTCCCACACATGACTGCCAGTTTGCCATCTTCAATGTACAGCAAATCATTCGCAAGAAGACATTTAATTTGGCCCCAATACAATGCAGTAACAAATGCTTTCCTAAATTTGGAATGTACCAGAACATTGGTGCTGTTCCCAGAAGATATTATAGCCAGTCCAGTTTAATGCCCCCAGCTTGCCAGGTAGGTATTGGCAACATTTGCAATAAGATGCACTGCCTGTAATTCACTCCCAGAATATGTGTGTGCAACACAATATTGCCCATGTGGAGGCTGCATATTTGTCTCATTTGTGGAGAGGCCAAAAATGTATGTGGCAGTCAACGCAGTACCATACTTGCCACCTCGTATGCTGCGATTGGTCTGATGATCAATGAAGTGATTTACACTGCCTGGCCTGCTGTCTACTGCATTGTTATCGTCTCTGCCTGCTAGATTGGTATTCTTGAACCCAATAGTCTTGAATTGCTTGTAATATATTCTGCTTAAACCAATTCCAGCATGCAGCACATCCAAGAATGACATTGGATATATGTCAGATCTGGCAGCAGCTTGAAGAAAATCAGGACCCCAAGGGTGATCTGATAAGTCAATCTTGAATAGTGGCTGATATCTTTGCTTGTGGTTCCTAGTATCTTCGTGATAGGAGGGCAAGAACCTTTCAATGAATCCCGATACCAAAACTGCAGTTTCCATATTGTTGCTCCTGGCAGTGATGTGTTGCATATACTCTGAGTGGTTCAAAAGATCCAAAATTCTTGTAAGTGTTTCTATCTCTGTTACTGGGAATGAAAAGTAAGAAGTGGCCAGGAGACCAGGCCAATTTGAAGCATTTCCAATGTTGTTGGGGTATGAGCCAATAGTCTGAAGTGCACACAACTTAAGAGATTGTTGAAAATCAGAGTTAACAGGACTCGAATACGGTGGTATGGGATCTAGGAGCCAGGCTCCATCTATCATTATCATAAATGCATGGTAGTGCATGAACTGCAGGAATACATTACCTGTGGTTGTATTGATGGTGTATCTGTGGCGAATTCTTTGAATAAGCTCGATTTCACAAGGAATCTGGGAATCGTCCTTGGGAATATAAGATTGGATATCACTGTGTAACAAAACCAACAAACTTCATTCAAGACAGACATCCAGTCATAATCATGGGTGACTGCCACTGTTGCCTCCGTGGACTGATGGCAATTTAAGTTTCAAAATCTGAGTGCTAATGGACTGACTCACAGAGGCGAGGAGATATTCATTAATCACACTCGAGGGATGGTATTGCTGCCAAGGAAAGATTAGTAGATTTCGAGAATTTCATTACACCCAAACCTTGGATGACTTGGGAAAGAATTCAGCCCATGCCTCATCATCAGAAAGACTGCCGCCGATAGGAGTCTCTGGATCTTCATCATCAAACTCAGAGGAATTGCCGAACTCAGAGGAACCGTCGGTACCAGGCACCGTAAATGCGAGCTGTCGATCCGAAGGAATGCCACCAACGGCAGGTCGCGGAGACGCATCGGGATAGGCAGCTCCTGACGTGCCAACTGCGAAAATTGCAACCTGAGTTGGAGCATGGAGATAATCTTCGGGCTTGATCGTAATTTGAGCACCGGCCCACAAGGATTTTGATCTCATCCACAGAAGATCAAATTGCTCGGAGTCGAGCACGAGAGGATTCTGGCCTGCAGGGGAAGATCGTATTGCAACTTTGAAGCCGCGTAGAAACACGGTCTGATTATTCCCCCATGACTCTTCTCCGGGACGTCTTCTCGGGCCAGAATGCACAACAGAGTTCGCGAGTTGCGATTCCCAGAGGCACGACCTTCCCGCAGGTTCTACCTCGGACGCGATAGATCTGTGATCTTCAGCTCGATATTCGACTGCTGCGACGCTCCATGACGACGCCTTATCGGTCCCGGTGACAAGATATAAGTCGCCATTATCCACAACACGCTCTAGATCGTTGGTAACAAATTCGTACCAACGATGTGCGTGCCTCAGTGCGCAATCTCGGAATTCTTGCAAATTCCTAAGATCAGTGCGCAAAGCACCGTCCGGCAGTTGCAGGATTGCAGCTTCTTTTGAAGAGGTGATTATTTCCATTGCTCCTCCTGGTCCTCTGTGAAAATAACTAAAGGGGTACATGAGATACATGTGAAAGCGAGAGAAAATAAATACGTGCACGTCACTTCCCCCAGTATTTGCGCGGCCCTGTGCGCCGACTCTATCGCTTGAGACATTCGACCCAGGGAGATGGTATAGTTCTCTGAGAGTGATCTCTTCAGGACAGAGATTCACCCTTTCAAAGCCTTCTGGGACACCGAATCGGTTGAGAGAGTCATCTGCTGCACGACAGATATTGAAGATAGGGTCGAAGGATCCATCGGACGTCACCACGCCAACGTCGCCGATTTCTGTGCCCACTCGGCGTGACTCCAGTGGCAAGTCATCAAAAGGTTGCGGGTGAAAGAGAGGATAACCGTGGCCCTTTGGCAGGAGGAGACGACTATAGAGCTGACTGTCCGCCATAGTGTGCACAGAGGAGGAAGCTGGGGCGGATGAGGTTGTATGGTGATCGACTCACATCGTTTATACAGCACGCTAAACAGCTATTGACGCTGAAAAGCTGTTGAGGCTGAAAGCTGTTGAGTGTTAAAACAGCACGCCAACCGCCGAAACGTAATGCCGACTTGATGCCGACGAGCTCCGAGTCTCGGAAAGATCAATTCTCAACACGCGCGCGTGCCTATTGACTTGCCTCCCCTCAAAGTCCTCTGGATTGAAAACTGCAATCACTCGTTAATCATGGATGCACATCACAAGCGATGAAAATTCGTTAGAGGGGAGGCAACGTGTCGTTTATTTCCCACTGCAATAATCTCCCCGCCGCTGTGGAAGGGTGGGATGGACCGCTGGTTGCCCGCCTCTATTTTACATCTCCGTACGTACTTTACGGTACACGGGTCTTCGGACCGTATATTAGTTTTGTACGTACATTTGTTACGGAACCTTCCTTTTGATCCCAAACCACCACCATCCGACGCGACCAGTGACAAGAGAGCTTCACCGTGAGCTCGTCGCCAGTGAACACCTTCTACCTCTACACCACATTATCGCATCTCCCGAGCCTTTATCGAGCCGCACCCGTATCTCACGCCCACACGGCATTTCCCCAGTTTTGCCTTCGATTTCTATTCCACGCCTTCACATTATTTCCGGGACCGTTCGCACACTTCCTGCTTCACCCTTACCCTCCAGTAGAGTCCGCGCCAAATTCGTGACTTCGTTACTTCGCTTAAATTCGGGTAAGTTCGTCAGTTTGATGGCATTCAATGAATGTTCGTGAGTTCAACAAAATTTCAACGAAACCTCGTCACTCCCCAATAAACCACTGAAAATTTGTCACCCTATGTATGTAGAACTTCCGATTGAACGTCTCCTGGCATCATGCCGCCAGACCTTTTACTCATCTACAAGATCTGAACAGAGTGCAAAAGATAAATGAAATTTCATATTTTTAATAAGAATACGACCAATATTCAATTACAGCACTGAAATAGGTGTGGAAATACCTGAGGTATGTGAATATATGATTAGCTCGGATGCAGGGCCAGGCGCTACTCAGTGCTCAGCAACAGTGCCGAGGGACAACCGTTCCAGGGGGGAGTGGAGGGCGGCTTCTGGCGCGACGGAGGAGATGCAAATTCCGGCGGCAATATAGTGCGAGGCGATGCGCAGAATAAACTGCTTTGCGCGCTGCAGAGCCTGGTGCCGTCCTCGATGTTTAAACGTCCTTTTCTAGCACTATGTGCCTCCTACAGCGTTTTCCCGGTCCCTTTCATCGTGAAACCCAAGGAACACTGAGACAACCGCTCACCGAATGAGCGAATTTGTCGTGCTGAATATAAAACCGCCCCCTACCCTTGCACGATTCGGGTAAAAGAGACCTCGATGTTGCTCTCGTCACCGTGCGAGTTTTGTGTCCATGTCAGGTATGCGGGATGGAATGGAGTGGCATAGACGCACCGAGGATGCTGGCGCGGGTTACCGGCGATCCCGCGGATTCTTTGTACTAGCACGATGGTCGTGGTGGCAGAAAGGAAAGGCCGGACATGACACGTGATGTTCAACATCATATGATCCGAATGAACCGCGAGCTCACGAATTTTCATTAAAATTTACTTACCTGACGAACTTCCACAGAAGAGCATCGGAAGTAACGAACTTTCCCTAAATGCGATCAAAGTGACGAGGTTTCTCCAAAATAAGCGAAGTAACGAAGTGACGAAGAAGGCTACTACCCCCCAAGCAGTGGTGTAGCGCACGAATCGGTTCGCTGGTTCCTCCTAGCCTGCCCTGCCCTGCCGACCTGCACCGTCTGCCTCCTCGTCGCTCTTTATACCCGCCTGTATTATTGAACATCTCCGCCTCAAAATGAAACCCTCTCTCTCTCGATTCTCGTTGTCATCCACCTCTCACACAGTCCACTTCGTCACTTGCTCCCGCTTGCGTTGTTGATTGGGACGATATTTACGATTATCTACACCTCCAACCATTCCTGCGTCTGTGCTCCCCCTCCTCCTCCTTCGGATTTTATTCTATCTTCGTGGCCCGTTCCAAATCCCCCTTTCCGTAGACAGCCGCCAATTCAATAGGCATTTAATTCTGCTACGTGGGGCGGTCCACATAACGGATGGTTCATAAACGCTCAAGACATAAAGAAATTGATTGACAGCGGATGAAGGATGATATACCTGGTAAGGCGGTGAGCAGATACAAGGCCACGACATGCGTGACACAAACCTTGCACTCCTTGTCATCAGAAGTACCCCTTGTTCCGGATGAGCTATGGGACGGCGGGGCCCGCACAGTGATGGATGTAGTCGTACGATTGCTTGCCCTGAGCGATCGGGACTGTAAGGACGGAATGAATGTGCTCTTTCGAAGAATATCGCCCGGCTTGGAATTCACGATGGAGATTGCTTTGACCAATTTCATCAAAGGATAGGGCCGTATAACAACTTTATAGCCTCGTAGAAAGATCGTTTGATTTCGGCCCCACGACGCTTCTTCTGGTCGTCGTCTCGACCCAGAATGTGCGAATGAGTTAAGTAGCTGTTTCCCATTCCCATGTGCACGACGTTTCCGCGGACACCATCTGGGAAGCCTTCAATTTAAGGGAAACTCTACCATCTTCAGAACGGTTTCCCAAGGCCGCGACACCCCAAGATGACGACTTGTCTGTCCCAGTGATCAGGTACAAGTCGCCATTGCGGACCACTCCAGATCTCGGTTGATGAAGTCATACCAGTGATGTGCGTGCTTGACAGCGTAATCTCGGAATTTTTTCAAACACCGAAGATCAGCTCGCGAACCACCCTCCGGCAAGAGAAGAATAGCAGCCTCCTTTGAAGTCGAAGTGGTAGATATTTTCACGACCGCTCCTGGCCATAGTGGGATGAACCTGAATCAACGTCCATGAGATATCGTTGAAATTGAAAGAGTATAAAGGCATACACACTTTCCACGCTGGCGTCAATGTCCAGACGGCGTTTGTTGATAGTGGCACTGGACACGTCCGATCCAGGCTTGTGACAGTCCTCCCGAGCAGCTATATCCCTTTCCCGGTGATTCACTCGCTCGAACCCGTAAGGGACCCCAAATCGGTTCAAGGGGTCATCGGCTGCACGACAGATATTGAAGATAATGTCGAAGGATCCATCCGTCGTCACGCCGCCTACATCCCCTATCTCTGTCCCTACCCGGCGCAAGTCGAAGGGCAAGTCGTTGAATGGCTGTGGACGAAATAATGGATAACCATGACCCTTTGATAGTAGAAGCCGATTGTAGAGCCGGCTATCTGACATTGATGCAGAGAGGGTGGGGAGGCGACGATTGAGTTTTGCGGCCTGCTTATAGAAAATACCCAGCTGTAGAGAATCGCCTCGCCTAGCACCGCCTAGCCTAGCACCGCCTAGCACTCGGCTAGTGCTGCATAGCTGCCATAGTGGCTTGCGGTTTTCCTGATGCCTCAAGATGAGGGTGTTGACCAGACAGCCCGCCTACTGGAATATTTCGTTCAATTCGACAGTCACGCATCACACACCCCCTTGTAGATTGCGTAGGTAGGCCGAAGTCATGCATCACGCAGGCGAGTGTCGAATTGGTCAAACATCACGAAAATGGCAGGAAAATTGGTATAAATTGAAAATTAAATCTGTATAGTGCTCAGTGTCTTCAGAACACCAAAATTCCACGGTTTCTGTCATACTTAAGCCTCCATGGAGTCTTTCTGTGCCAGACTGTAGACAGAGAAATGATATAAGTTCTCAGTCGGTCACGGAATGTGGTAAACGACTCTATTCCGAGTCTGTACTGTACCTGTAGACAGAGAAATGATATAAGTTCTACAGGTAATATGTCCGTGAGTAAAGTAAAGGGCATTAAGTAACCAAAGCACATACCTCAGTCGGTCACGGAATGTGGTAAACGACTGAGGAGTGCGAGCGTCCGAATCGGGGTATATACATATCCTAATAGGGGTTCGGGTCTCCATCCCGACACTCCCCCAGACACGAACGCCTACGCGTCTGCCCGAATCCCCAGCTTGACCAGATGCTTGTGAAGGGTGGTAGCGGGCACGGACTTGGTGAATATATCCGCGGGGTTGTCGGCGCCGGCGATGTGTTCCACCGTCATCAATCCCTCGTGGACAAGCTCGCGCAAGAACATATACTGAATGTCAATATGCTTGATCTTATGGTGGTGGCGAGTGTTGGATGTAAGCTGGACTGAGCCCAAATTATCGCCATAGACAGTCGCCGGACCTTTGTGACTGCATCAACGCACATCAGCATGTACTTGGCTCCCCCGCGAGACACCGTTCGCGCCTCCCCCCACAAGTCGGCGCAGAGGAGCTCGCCATCATCAACACCCTCTGGAGCGATGGGCTTATCATGATGGTGAGCCTTCGATTTGCCGTGCAGACAATTAACACATCGGCCGTGCAGGGTGCGATCCCCGATGATCAAGCCGTCAACGAGGTTCTTGCTGTGCATCTCGAGGATTGTCTGGGGGTCGACGTGGGCCATGCATCGATGGAGGTTCTCTAGGGTGATTGGAGCCGCCAGGGCCGTCGTATCGGTGCGTCGGACTTTAATTTCGACTGCACCTCCTCCGACCTGATACAAGCGATTCTCCATCTTCTTACAGGTGAACCCCTTCCCTTCGTCGTTCAGCACGGACACACGACCTCCCCCGAAGGTCGATATGTACCCCGCCTCGTCGAGCTTCCCCACCGAGACCAAATTCGCACTGAGGTCGGGCGTATGAATGGCGTTCTGGAACGACAGCTTGAACATGTGGCCGCCGTTCATGAACTCCTTGATCACCATCCCTTCGCCCAGAATATCGAAATGACCGTCCTTATCGAGGGCGGCCCGGCCTTGACGATGTGTCGCGCGGTACGTGACAAAATCTGCTTTATTCACGAAGCAATGGTCTGATGCTCCGGAATCAAGGAAGGTGGGTGCGGCGCCATCGACGACCTTGTACAGCACGCTGCCTGGCTTGGCCGTCGTGACGAAGGCCATGCTCGATACCGTCCCACTCACAACGCAGTCCTGCGGCGGCGGGACGAACTCAACTGGCTCGGCCTCTGGAAAGTATGCAAGAGGGTCCTCAACGGGAGTACGCTTCGGAAGGATCGACATCGCGGCGAGCGCGAAGACACCAGTAAAGACGGCGTTGGCGGCGGGTGAGTTGTTATTCCCGCCACCATTGCCTCCGCCTTTGCCTCCCCCTCGGCCGCCGCCACGCTTGCCAAACCACTCTGGGGCCTGGCCCTACTGGCCTCCTCCGGGAGCCCAGCAGTCCTTGTCGACGTGACCGCGTTTCGAGCAGTTTCTGCACCTAAGAGGGGTCACCGCCGTCATCGCCGTCGAGACGGGCTGTGTCGTAACCTGATCGACCATGCCCTTGAAGGTGCGGACATGGTTTTCCGCCTCGATACGCGTCTTTGACTGTAGGACTAGAATGATAGGGATGAATTCCGCAGTGAGGCCGCTGACCAGCGCCGCAAGGTATGTCGCATCGTCGTCCGTAACACCTTGATTGACGGCATTCGACCAAGCAGTAGACTTTGCTTTGACGTAGGCATTGACGGGGTCGGCCTCGGTCGCGTAATTCACAAACTTGCACCCGGCAAGCTGTGCCTCCGCGTTCATGCGACCAACGACTGTCGCCTTGCCATACCCCGCGACGAGTGAGTCCCAGAGCTCCTTTGGAGTCCCATCTGTCTTCAAGCCAAGCGAGCGAGGGCTGACAATATTATTAAGGAGTGTGGATTTCAGCCACTGCGAGCGCATGGTCCATTCCTCGAGGAAGGGGTTGGTGGAGTGCACAGGCGTGGATGGTTCGGAGAGGATAAATGAGGGATTGGTGCCCGCTGCTGTAGATGCAGCCGCAGCTTGTGCGGCAACTGAAGCGGCGGTACGGGTGGGTCTAGCTATAGAGCCGTCCAAATACCCAGCAAAACCCCTTCCTTCGACGCCGGGTAGAAACACTAGAACAAAGTCGATGTAATTCATCCCGTTGAATCTCTGCTCTTCTGGCAAGAGGAATTGCGTAGGGTTTGCCATGCATCAGGAAAAAGTGACACTACAATATAGTGCAATGTTGTCTATGTATCACTTGTAGCCGTATTGCTAAGTACCCCTTTATGTAGCATCTGTAGTCAACCGGGGAGGCTCTGTAGCCTCATGTAGCCATCTGTAGTCAACCACCTGACAATGTAGCAGTATGTAGTTAGGCGGGGTGCTACGAGAAAGGGGCCTTTGCAACACAAAAGGAAAGCTTTCGTCTACTCACTGAACCTCTTTCTTTCTTTTATGTTGTCTTGTCTTGTTTTGATACTTACTGTTATGTTCTGCCTTGTGTCTCTGAGTTCAAATTGCTTTATTCAGTTAATTGCCTACAAGGGGAATTGAACTCAGGACCTCACGAGAACAACGAAAACTACAGAAAGTACAAAATACCACTACACTAAGAGGACCATGAAAAATAGTGTAAAGTTAGTGACCACATGGCTGCAGCTCCTCCGCAAATTTACTTGTACAACATTTCTGAAGTATTTAATTGTTAAATAGAAATGAATAGTAGTGAACCCTTGGTGGGAAGGCACTCCACATGGGTAGGATAGTTGCACACAAGAATTTGTGAGATGTCTGATTCAGCCTCATCTCCGAATGCATTAACCCAATCCTTCCTTGAAAATATTGAGTGCCATGATTTTAAAACCCCAATTTGTTTGAACCTGAAAATTCATGTTCTGAGGCAACTTGACTATGTAGCTTGTAGTCATTCTACATTGCTCTACATAGACTATATTGAATCCATGCACTATGTTGTCTCTGCACTGGCTACATGATGCAACATAGGCTGCCTACTGGCTACAGATGGCTACATCTGACTACATATCCAACTGACTGGCTACAGAGGCTACAGATTGCTACAGAGATCTCCCCTTTGCTACAGAGGATTCACTTTTTCCTGATGTGTTTAGGGGTAAGACGATATAGATATAGATTTGGGATTCAGGCAGCAAAAGCGCAGTGGTATAGTGTTGAGTCGTTGTGTATTCAGTACACACGAGGGCCCATAACCTGTAGACAGAGAAATGATATAAGTTCTCAGTCGGTCACGGAATGTGGTAAACGACTCTATTCCGAGTCTGTACTGTACCTGTAGACAGAGAAATGATATAAGTTCTACAGGTAATATGTCCGTGAGTAAAGTAAAGGGCATTAAGTAACCAAAGCACATACCTCAGTCGGTCACGGAATGTGGTAAACGACTGAGGAGTGCGAGCGTCCGAATCGGGGTATATACATGTCCTAATAGGGGTTCGGGTCTCCATCCCGACACAAACCACTGTGTTCTGGCCCAAATTCAGGCCAGAGGAAAACAAACAGAAAAAAATAAAGAAGGTAAGGTGAATTAGATCCAAATATTCTTAGGATGTACTAGGGCTCTTGGCTAATGGAATAGCATTGTTTCTGCTGAATTTCGAATTTTTTGTCCCAGTCACGCTCAGTTGGGGGGCCTGTCGAAATGTCAAATAGGTCAAATGGGTCATGCGTCTCGCCCCCTGATGATTTGAATGAAATAATCCAGTATCTCTGCTACAAGCACGGTTTCGTCAAGCCGCTGGGCCAAGGAACGCGAGACGCGTGCGTCGTGCGATGGTTTGAGAGTGATGATCATGATGCTAGTGATGGCCGCTGACAGGGGCTGTTACTTGAAGCGTTTAACTGATACGACCGGGGACAAACCTGAATGGATCTCATCATTGTGGGTGAATCGGTGATGTGTTGTGTTAGAATTCCGAGGCCGCCACTCGCTGTCACCGCTATTGCTGATTGACTTGGTACATTGCGCAACAATATGCTATCTGCTATCTTGCCTACTTGTACTCTCTTTGGATTAATCCTCTCCAGTTGCTCTTTAGTTAGTTACATTTGCTCTTGCCAGATGTTGTATAAGCACGTAGTAATTCCGAATGAATCCCCACGTGTTTGCAAGGGTCATCTGCTTTTCCTGAGTGACGGTCACTTCAACATGTTGTGCCACAATATATGAATGCATTCTGCTTGTGTGCCTTGTGCGGAGGCTGAGCGCTGATCGCCGCAATAATGAGCCCATGAGCGTAAATACTAGAACGTGTGTCTGCGAGAGGCTCTCGCATCAGCGATTTGACAAAAATCTTGCAGTCTTTCGGACCTTGTGAACAAGCTCACAAGGTCACAAGGTCAAAGTGCAAGAAAAACCTTCGAAAAAATGCACAAATAAGACACTAGAAGGCTGTGAGAGTTCTGAGGAGTCCTCTCAAAATTTATCACAACCATGCAGTACCCAACAGCCTCTCAATTCTCACAATTTAAGCCCCCAGCCAGAGTCGAACAAGTGATCTTGTGAGAATCTCAACTGGCTTTGCGGTCTTGCGATCTCGCGGCACTTGTTGGGTCTTGTAGGGTCTTGTACAAGCTCACAAGATTTTTGTCAAAAGTCTGATGCGCAAGGATTAACACTGTGTTACCACAGCATTGGCAATGTAACCGTTACTGCATCGCTTGCAGCGGACCCCAGACACACGTCCACGTTTCAGACCGAAATAAAGTACTATACAGCTGCTGTACATGATACACATGTGTTAGATGCGAAACCCTGGCGTCCTGTTGATGAGTGGGTTTTTATAGCCTGACTTTAGCATTTACCAACGAACGCCCAACCGTGCAGGGAGGCATCGTGCCAGAAACTGTAAGCATTTCAGAGACGGGGGTGGTAGCTTAAAGGCTTTCGAGTGGTTACATCGAACTTGATATAACTTCGTGTTACAGCAAGTTGCAACATGCCTCTTATTGAAAAACAGCAGTGACAGCGGCACCGTGAGGTGAGTGCTGACATTTAGTTCGAGATTCTTCGATTTTATTTATTAATGCTGTTGGATTTCCCCTTCAGTTGGAATCGAACACACCCGCGCCGCAGCATTTGGACATTTTACATGTGGTGCAGCCTCACCATATGATGAGTACAAAAGTTACGGTTCAAAATTCGGGGGACAGGATTTGGTTTCATTCACCAGTGCTGTGAGCTTTCTTGGTCAGAATTGAACAGCAGTGTGCTGTTGTAAAATCGGACAGTTTGACTTTTCCCTCTAATACCCATTCCTAGAACACCCGACGCTCCGTACCCCTCAGTTCTGTTATTGAGTCAGGGAATGCGCCGTGCTGGGTGCTTATGCTCAACAGTTTGCTGGGTCTATTTAAATCTCACGCTATCCACTGGGCGAGTGAGGTAGTGCTGAACATCTTGGGGCAAGAATTAAAGTCGGAGCTGCGTAATTACTAACCGCTGTTTGAATTGTTCCAAGGGACGAACGTGATTGTGAACCCAGAGGAAAAGGAAAATTCAGCGTTGGACAAACATGCCATTTTGAGTCGATCAATATCTCTTTGTGTGATCTGCTTTAGGCCTGGGAACATTTTCCCGAAGAAGAATAATCAATGAAACTGTTTGACCTCGCGGGCGTGTTTTCAAATCACAGTCAACAGCTCTCGGGATCCTTTCGGCCGATCGAAACTCCCTTTCACGCACAGAAGCTTTCTGGATTCCTAATCCGGAAATTACGGTCTCTGGGGCTCAACAGAACTATGGAACTGAACCGTTGGAAATTTCATCACCCGTCCTCAATGGCAAAGACCTTGGGGTCAGCTTCCATAATTGAATATTGGTAGGCATCCAACCTTCCCTGCACGAGAGATTGATGAGTTTTTTTAATTTTGACTTCGCTATGCACTGCACATCTGAATGAAGCACCCCTTGAGGATGAACCCAAGGATGCAAAATTCAAGCTGCAGTTCAGCTATTTGCTTGCGTGTGGGCCTTACGCCGAGTACTTGGTCTCATCCCGATCCGGGAGCAGTCTCGGTCTCTGAGTAAAGAAAGTCAGTTCCAGTAGGAAAAAACCAGCTCAAAAACGGCGAACAAGTGGTACTAAAGGACCCAGGTGCGCGGGACACCGTGACGGAAAAGGGGAACGGAAGAAATATCCGATCACGGCCCGGGTTTACGGAATATTGCTACTTCGAGATATTGCAGTACTTGGGTCAGCGGGAATGAGCTGAATAAGATGCAAACTTGCGAACAGTAGATGCCTCTATTCCGCGTCGTCCGTAGAATCAAATTCTTGATCGACTTCGGAATCTTCTTCGTCTTTGCTCTCGTCTTCACTTTCGTCGTGCCAATTATGAATACTTATGTAATTAGTAGTTGTTTTTTTCATCAATCGAAAGCGACTCAAACATCGACTCAATTTACTTGTCCCCACTTTTTTGGAGAGAGAACACCCAATAGTGGCTGTGTTGAAGCCCGTTTCTAATCAAATGATCACAAATTTTCTAATGGATCTAGTGGCTGTTCCGATTGCGTAAGTCAACTCCACCACCCGGCGTCAGTTCAAACCTCAAACAACTCATCTTTATTTGTATTTTTTTGGTGGTACGCAAGGAGAGGGGACAACCAACAAAGTTGGCCTCCCCAAACCGAGGTAAGTATGGAGGGCCAGCAGACCTCCAAGAAAGGGACTGATCTTTTCCATTTCACCAAGTTGGCAAAAGGGCACACAGGTTGTGTGGACCTACTCACTATTTTGTCAAAAAGATGTGTGCTGGTGCAGGAAACTGGACCTTAAGCTTGCCACTTACCCTTGCACTGTGGACTTGACCAGAATCCCCCAACTGCAGTCACACCGGAGATTACCAAGTTTCAGATGGTTCAAAGTGTAATTCTAAACATAAAGTTTTGAGTTAAATTTCGAGCAAGCCCAAACTTGAGCTGATTAGTATAGTTCAAGTCCATCTGAAGTTTCACCTTAAAATAATAGAATCAGTTCACTACTCAGTTAATCCGAAATGTATTCTGAAACTCTGAGTTCCTGATTCCAACTCAGCTTGACTGAAACTAATAACCGAAACCTTTAGTTTCGGTATTGATAACAGCTGATCTGAAACTTAAGATATCAGCTGAGCTGAAATCAGAGCCCGAAATGTTAAGTGCTGGAATTGATTTCAGCTTGTCCGAAACGTTAAGTTTCGGCTTTGATTTCAGCTCAAGGTGAAATCTAAACCGAAACTAATTGTTTTGGCTGGTGTCAGGGGAACCCCCAAGTCATGCCAGTCACGCCCTCGTTGGCACATCCTGTGTGACCAAGCCCGGAATCATTGCCAATCGCTCCGATCACGTGTGACTGGCTAGTTCTATTTTAGTCCGCACCTAGCATGGGAATCCTTAGTCTTTCTTCTCTTTGGATTCTCCCTCGCTAGGTGCGTATATTAATTACCTCCTTGTATTACTAGTTCTGTATTGATGACCTTCGGATTCTCCCTCGCTAGACTCTAAGCTCGGCTAGACCTCGAGGTTGCCCTTACAGCTGGGCTGAAATTTGGTCGGCAGATGATCCGCAGACCATCCGCCGCTCATCTGCGGACCATCTGACGCTCATCCGCGGACCATCCGCCGCTCATCCGCAGCTCATCCGCAGACCATCCACTCCTTGTGTGCAGACCATCCGCTCCTTGTCCGCAGACCATCCACTCCTTGTCTGCAGACCATCCGCTCCTTGTCCGTAGACCATCCGCTCCTTGTTTAAAGACGGTCAGCTGGGTGCCAGTTCTCGAGCAGGTAGGGGTTCCAAAGAAGTGCTCAAAGTTCGAACAGGGACAGCGAAACTTCATTAGAAAGAGAATCCTCATGGTGAACTTGCACTGCAGGGAACTCAGGAAAGTACACTTACTTAGTTGATCTGCGGACGAGGAGTGGATGGTCTGCGGACGAGTTGCGGATTAGCAGCGGATGGTCCGCCGACCAAATTTCAGCCCAGCCGAAACAATTAGTTTCAGTTTAGATTTCACCTTGAGCTGAAATCAAAGCCGAAACTTAATGTTTCAGACAAGCTGAAATCAATTCCAAAACTTAACATTTTGGGCTCTGATTTCAGCTCAGCCGATATCTTAAGTTTCGGGTCAGCTGTTATCAATACCGAAACTAAAGGTTTCGGTTATTAGTTTCAGTCAAGCTGAATTGTAATTAGAAACTCAGAGTTTCAGAGTACATTTCGGGTTAACTGAGTAGTGAACTGATTCTATTATTTTAAGATGAAACTTCAGATGGACTTAAACTATACTAATCAGCTCAAGTTTGGGCTTGCTCGAAATTTAACTCAAAACTTTATGTTTAGAATTACACTTTGAACCGTCTGAAACTTGGTAATCTCCGGTGTGAGTTGAACAAAGGTGCTACATCAATCAATATTTGGGCCCTGCAAGGAAAAAAAAAAAAAAAGGGTACGGGACATCTCAGAGCTCTTGGGACTGCATAGATCACAGCCAGGTCGCAGAGTGAGTACAAGAAATCAAATTGAATTGGATTCTGGCCTGCAGAACAGATCATGATCGCAAGGGATCAAATGGAACCGTGATCCGGGCATCTCGGGCAATAGCTTTGACGCTGCTCGACACAGTCTATTTCTCTTCGTGATTCGGTAACCCCAAAGTACAGTAAACCCAATAATGATGACCAAAAATAAACCATAAGTATGAGGACCTGCTGTGCAAAGCAGCGGCCTTATCCACCAACTGAATTGACCCGCGGACGAGAAGACCTACGAAGAGATCTAGAGCCTCCTCAGCGGCATCCCGAAGGTAATGAGTTTTGGTGGCCAGCTCCTTGCCCGGACTCCTCACATCCCTGCTTGCATCTCACTGGCTCTTCCAACAACACCGAGCTTCACACCCCCACTCGTGTCCCTCTCCTCGCCCTTCATCCGCATCCTTCGCCCTTCATCCGCATCCTTCGTCCTTCACTTGCCCCGTGTCATCCGCTCTCGACATCTAAAGTCTGGCATACTTCCGCATGAAGGAGCACCCGTTCCACGCGGCAAGCGATTCGAAGCGCCGGCCGGATACACACCGCGTACATCCCGCGCGCTATCAAGAGATCGACATGAGCGGCGAGACGCGGCTGGCGCAAAGCAGTGGGGGCGCGCGGAAGACGCGGATGAGCGGGGTGCGTTCATGCTGCACTCACAGGCGAGATTGGAGCGAGAGGCACGCCAGTAGTCGAGCGCAGCATCCACGGTGTATGTGCCTGGGAGTCATGGCGCTAGCGCGAGGACCTGCGGGGTGCGAGGGGTCATGCACGGAGGGCGCGGCCACCGTCATACGTCCCCGCTGCAACGCCGAGAAGGCGGAGATAGAGTAACGGCGCAAAGAGCATCTGGGCCCGGGCTCCAACTGCAGCGAGACAAATAAGGGGGGCCCGAGGCCCCGCGTGCCGGCCAATATTGCGATCTACACGGTCCTTGACGGTGTAAGCAGGGCTTGGTGATTCCTCCTTCGGCTGCGGCTGCAGGATCGCGCACACGACGCTGAGTGGTGCGGGTGTAAGCGCGACGGATTCAGACGGGACAAGAAGGGGCTCATACCCAGCTCATCGATAACCACCTCCTCGCCCAGTGGCGTCGCAGATATTTCACTGCTCATCCTGCCACCCATCTCTCCTCGCCACACACACCCACTGCGTCCTCCTCGGCCTTCCCGTACATCCCTCGGCCCTCCCCGTATCCATCCTCACCAAGCGCACCACCCACAAACCCTCTTGCACGCAGACGCCCATCGGCGCGTTCGGTGGCGGCTGTGAAGCCAGAAGTAGCGGCCGCATGACGCCCGCGTCCTCTGTCATGGCGGAAGACAGAGACGCGCGCGAGGGATAAAGCTATGGGAGGCACAAAAGGCAAGAATGTCCAGGGTGCGCCCTTCCACAACGCGCGCGAGATTCGAGGAAGGCACGGCAAAGGGTGCAGAGCGAAGCATGTGTGGTGTACGGGCAATGCGAAGGCAGAGCAGCGGCGCCTGGCACGCACGGTCCCGGAACAGACGCTGGTGCGGCCCTCGTACGTCTTCGTTGCGAGGAACGGCGCAGAGACGACTTCAGATCCCGCTGCGCGTGTCAGCGTGAGCCGACTGGTGGGAAGAATCCACAGATACATACCTAAATATTCAACGACGAAGAAGCCTGAGGGTCGTAATAGGCTCTGGACGACGTCTCCAGAGTAACCCGTCGAGGATGGCGCACAAGCCGCTAGGTGATGTGGACGTGAGGCGAGGACATTGACTCAGAGATGAAAGGACTTACCCCAAGTGTCAAGGTCATCGCACCCTCGCAGTCCTGCGCTATCCTATCGAGAATGTCGTGCGCGCGTCGCAGTTACATCCACACCCCTACCCACGTCCCTACTTATCTGTCTGCGCCCCTTGCTGCCCTCGATCTTCATTTTCCGTTCCAGCATACGCCCTCCACCAAGGCCACCAAATCATGAGCATCCCCTTTCTGCGCTGCGTACCCGCTCATGTACAGAGATCGAGGGAGGGGAGTCGCGATCCCGCGCATGCCCCCGCCTCTTGCTCGCTACTGGGGCGGAGGACGGAAATACGCTGAGGGCCGGAAGGGCGCCAAAGATGAGGACCACCGGGGTGTGTTCTTGCTGTTAACGCAGGCGAGATCGCAGGGAAAGGAGGGTGGAACGTGGAGTTCGGCCAATGAGAACGTGGCGTTCGGGGCGAGGGAGGACCGGCATGGAGTCTCATGATCGTAGGGAACACCGAGGGTGCAGTGGGAGCAGCAGGCAGGAGTGCCTTGCTTGCACGCGTGGACCATAACCGAGGGTGGGGTTGCCGTCGTATGTCTTCGAAGGGAACCCCGCTGTGGAGCAACAGATGTCGGCCGATGCTCGGTCGTACAGGTAGGTTTTCCGCGAGCGTGACGCCGGCGGTGAGTGGGATGAGTAGCCCGAGACAATGTGCGCACCCCAAGACATAACGAAATCAACATGGAAGTGGTGGGCACAGACGCAAGCCGCGCCGGTGGAAACATTACAAAAGAGCAGGACACTGGGGGGTCCGGAGCCAGCTGCATATCCATCATTGAGACGAGCGGCAGGGGAAGGAGACCGCTTGGGTGCCTTTAACATATGTGAGAGCCGGAAACGGGCGCGAGAGGCGAGGACAAGTTTTGGATTCCGGACGATTGATCCTCCGTTGGGAGACCGCGCGGACATAAGACGGACAGAGTCATGGAAGGACTCGCATTTGCTCGTCCCGCCCGCGCTCATTGATGTTCTCCTCTCCGGGACGCAATGCCCTTCGTTGTGCTCTCCCACTGTACCCTGCACAGTGGACTAGGTGAGATATGGATCGATAGACCAAAAGGACGGGGTGTTCCAGACCGGTGATCGCACGGGCAAGGGTCGCGTCTTTAGTCTCCCTGGCATCGACTGAGCACACAAATAGGTATGAGGCGAAGTAACGCGAGAGGCCACTAGAGGTGGGGTAAGGCGGGCGAGAACCCTTTATGCCTCCATTCTTTCCTGACTCGCAGGCGCATCCACATCGGAGTCAAGCAAAACTGTCCTACAGCACTAGCGACGGGCGTTGACAAATGGATAAGCAAATTGTTTAAGTCGCGTACGTCCAGCGGTGGATCGAAGGCAGACGAAGGCGCAGCGATACAAAGCAGGCCGACGCTGTCAGGAACAAATGCCAAATGCCGTCTTCTGTGATCGCCGTCAGGCTTGATCGATGATTACCATCACAACCAAGCACTACTTAATGGATTTGGCGTTGTTCGTCCGACATTGGGCCAACGTAAATTTTTCTGCATTGATCACGTCGCAGTGCGGCACAGCGTTTTTGGCCACATCCTCACAACAGCACCACCCAGAGCGAGCTGGAGTTCATCCACTTATAGCCATTTTTGTGGTCAATGGCCCCAAACCTCGACGCCGCGGATACCAAGTGTCGCATATTCAAAGATGTCATCGCGAAGCTTCAGGCCCGATCCGCCATAGCCAAAGAAATGGCTTCGTTGCACCTGGCGCGCCGCCCGCGTTCGGACCCGGGTGCTCGATTGGAGGCGATACAACATCTGGACAAATTCTTGAGCGGCATTCCGCGACTAAATACCGAGGTCCCGCCTCCCCCTCTTCTCAGGATAAAAAACGCGCTGGTGGAGTTGTACACAGATGACGCCAGAAACATGAGCGAAAACACCCCACCCCAATGGTTGTCTGATGATTGGGCACTTAGTCGACCCGTTCGCGTAGTGGAAGACTTCGCGGAACTCTGTATCAACTCCGGGCAGGAAGCGGCATCTTGCTCTGATGAGGAATGGCAATTGGTTGTGGACAAGACCTCATCAGATTGGAGAAGTGTCTTAGCAGAAATACTTCGCATTGTGGGCCTCACTTCCCTCTCTCATTTCTCTCTCTGAAATTTGGTGCAGCAAGCACGCCGTGTTGATATCGAGCTCAGCGTTCGTAAGCTTTGCAAGAGGCGGCTTCGTGGCCTTGTTCATACCCACGGTGTTCTTCCATTTACCTTCAATGTGTCTGGCCTCAAAATGCCACCTCATCCTGTCTCAGGCGGGGGCTTTTCGGTTTGCTGTTTCTTCACTTTCATAACGCACTTGAAAAATAACTACATCATAGGATATCTACGGGGGGGGATTGGAAAAGGAGGTTGTATGCATCAAGGTTCTTCGGATATTCACCTCGGAACTGCGGTTGGATACAATATACAAGGTGAGATTTATCCTCACCGGGTGTGCGACGATTTGTAATGGGCAATCACTAGGAACTAGCACGAGAAGTGTTAATATGGAAGGAACTGTCGCATCCTAATGTATTACCCCTTCTCGGCATCGACGTGATTGCTCGAAAGCCATCTTTCTGTTTAGTCTCCCCGTGGATGAAGAATGGGAACGTCATGGCCTTTTTGGAGACCCATCCCGATTTCAATAAGAGCTCTTTGGTAAATTTTCACTCATTTCTCCTTGGTAAATGGTACTCAGAGATCACTTATTTTGCAGGTGAGGAACATTGCCAGTGGTCTGGAGTATCTGCACGATCTGGACCCGCCAGTTGTTCATGGCGATATCAAAGGGGTGAGTAAACTGAAAATTGTGATATTCCCGCTTATAGTTACGTACCGAGACAACAGGCCAATATTTTAGTAGACGATGGTGGCCAAGCTTGTTTAGCTGATTTTGGTCTTGCGCTGGCAGTCGAGAGTCAAGCATTTAGCACATCATCAGCGGGAAGCACCCGTGGCACCCTCCGATGGTTGGCACCTGAAATTCTCGACAGCTCGAGAAAGGCTGAGCGCCAGGTTTCACTAACAAAGCGGGATATATATGCATTCGGCTGTACCATTTTGGAGGTATGTCTCAGCTTGAGAATGTCGACCTGTTGACGAAGCCACAAGTACAGATTTATACTGGGAGTCGCCCATTCCCGCATTTGCAAGATGTAGAGGTTACTGTACCATTTCAACCGTAAGTTCAACAATTTGGGAATTTTCGATGTCCGAGACCGCCGAATTTTTTTCTTTTGAATTAAGGTGATTTTTGCACACATCAAAAAAAGTCGGGTGTGATGTGTGACTGAACTTACGGTCGAAATAGTACAGTATCCACAACGTTGTGACCAAACGGGAACGGCCAGAGATCCCATCGAACGCGGTCGCACAGCTGAAGGACCTTCATCCGCTCCTGAAACGTTGCTGGCACAACAACCCCCTACAACGGCCAAATGCCATCGAAATCAGCAATGTTTTGCTTTTGGAACCCTTGGAATGGAAAACGGCAGTTGACGGACCGACATCACGCTTCTCAATATTGAGAAAATTCTCTGGACCATTGGGGCGACCGATCCCTCCTATATCACCATCGACACCGCGATACCCTTCCATATCACCCACAACGACACAATTCACAAGCGCGCAGAGGCTAGGATCGGGTCAATCTGAGAAGAAAAAGCGCCCGATCAAGATTCTGCTCTTAGGCTAGTCTTCGTTGTGTACTATTTTTCAGGGGCTAAAAGCTTCCCTTGCAGGTCAATCAGAATCCGGGAAGGTCAGACACGCTTTACTCTTCCATTGCGGTTGGCCAAGATCATTCTTTGACAGAGTTCGATGCTACTCAGTCCGTTGACTCATCAGATGTTTTTTGTGGGAGGGCGGCGCCTGACATTTTGACAGATCTCAGGCAAACGCTTACCCCCAAATATTTCGAGAGTGAACGACTGGTATGGAAAACTGTGATCCAACTCAATCTCATAAGGTGCGTTGTTGGTAAGATCTGTATCGTTTTTTTCCCGACTGACCACACGCGTCGCCCAGCTTGATCAAGATCATACTCGCCGTTCTCCACCACGAGTGGGAAGCGCTCAAAACAGATTCCGCGGAATCAAAACATGCGACGCCTCTCACGACGGAGCATCGGCGTCTTGCGCTATCCTTATCTCCATTGATAGCGTTTGAGACAAGCATCGGTCAAATTATGGACAGTACTACAGGTGGCTACGAGACCAGCAACGACCCTTCACGGGTCACACAGGTTCTCGCTGCATGCAAAAACGAGATCATTGTCCTGTTTGAGGATGCGCGTGTGCGGAGCGTTCTCGAATCGCTCGGTTTTTACCTTCAAAATGACTCTGGCTTGTACGTACCCTTCGTTACTTGCTGCGGGCACTTTCCTCAAATTGACAGCTTTCTGGACGACACTGCGCGAATCGCGGCGCTTGACTATGCGCCAACAAATCGTGGGCGGTCTCGTCAGTGGTTCCCTCGAGGCTGATTTTCTGCGTTTTTTTATCAGGGGATATAGTCCGAACGAAAAAACGAACAGCGGGTGTTGAGGAACATCGGCTGGTGATGGAGGCTGGTGTGCGGTTAGTTCAGCTTCACCACGAGAGTATTACTTCGCGAAGGCTTTAACCAGACATCAGAGCAGGGACGGAGTTCCACATTACCGAGGTTTGTGGAAGCAGTAGTCAGGTAATTGGATTCTTGTGAAGCCACGGGTTCGCGTGCTGAACCTCTCCACAGCGATCGACATGGGTCAATCACATTGCTCACGGGTTAATACTAATCTCGCTAACACGTTAGGTCGGTTTAGATACCATATCTCGACGATGGTCTGTATATGGATTGTTCCTTGTCGTCTGAATCGTTTACATGGTTGTTTCAGTACAAGTCATCCTCTTCTTGGCGCCATTGGTCTTCTGGCAATGTCGGGACGATGACCCGACAGTCAACCGTGTCGTAAGCCCTGTCTTAACTGCTCACTACAAATACCGATGCTGATTCCATATACGCCGACCACAGAAAGATTCGCTTGAGCTGTGGCGCGAGATTGTTGGCAATCCACTCCTCGCTAAAACTGCGTTCATTCTACTGTTTAACAAAGTGCGTTTACTGTCGCGTTCCCACGCCACATGGATACTGACCGCTGTGGGTGCTCGTAGAAAGACGTTCTTCAAGAGCACATCGAGGCAGGCGTTAAGGTGACCAAATACATCCCGAGCTATGGAGACCAGCCAAACGACATCCTGTCGGTGACAAAATGCGTGTGAGATACCCTACATCGGGGAGTGAAATCTTACCTTATTTCTGTAGACTTCCGAGACAAGTTCTCAGCGTACCATGTAAGTCCAGTATGCCGAGTACCTAATGCCTCTTCATTCTGATGCGGTCGACAGCGGAAATTCTCGCCTGAACCCCGGCCGTTTATATTTTATGAAACCGAGATTACTGTGAGTGGCGTCATAGATGTTATTGCTGTCGTACCTTAATTTCACCATTCGTATAGGACCCCCGCTTGGGCTCCATAATCCTAGGGGCGGGTCAGTGGTCGTGCTATTCCTTTCGGGGATATTGTGCTTACCTTGCGAGTCGTTTCAGTTGAAGAGCAAATAATTCGGAAACATTTGAAGGACCTCGATGTTATCTGAATACATAACCACGGTCCTCGACATGTTTCGAACAGCGTCACTCAAGCAATCCTACGGAGGTAAATCGGACAGCGGTAACGCACATGCACACTTCGGAACTCCAAACCTGTATCCATATATTTCGAGGCTATCTAATTATTCGTGTTTTTTGTCGATTTTGCGTGGAAAGATGTAGGGCTAGGGGCGAACCTTGAAGGTTCGAGGTTCAAAATTCGTTCATATTTATCACTGCCTACTGGAAGCCAACCAACCACACGAGAAGGTCAGTGGTCATGCTATTCGTACACCGGCGATATCATGCTTGCCTTGCGTGTTGTTTCAGTTCATGAGCAAATAATTCGGAACACACTCCCTTCCTTAGACTTGCTGTAGCATTTCGACCGTAGGTTCAGTCACAGTTCACTTCGCTGGTTGAATTGAACCTATATAATTTTTGCCACAGGTGACCATAAACTCTGAACCAGTGACATTTTTAGTCCCAGAACATTATTTTCTATATTTTTCAACCCGCAGCGAAACTAGGTTTTCCAACCCGTCTAGCTCAGGAACTTTCACATTTCTCATGCGACTCTCGTCAAACCCACTCACCTGTTCAACATCAAACTCCTTATAAAACTATCCCATGCACTTGGCACTCCTTTTTAATGAACGTGGTTGCGTGTGCTTGGGTTTCGCTCCGAGTCATGTTGAAATTCAGACAGCAAGCAAAGTGTTTAGTGCCGCTGTCGCTCCTTGCCCAATGCCTTCCACTTTCATCTTCTCACCTCGCGCTCTCCTCGCTGAAGCCTGTACCGCAACATTCGTGTTCAAGAAACTGCTCCTCAGCTAAACTCACAAATTTACTTAGGCCTGCTTCTTATTGAACCCCTTCCCTCTTGAAACCAGTTCCATGTGGTTCTTCTATTGCGCGAGTTCGTATAGGGATTACGAGGCTTTCATTACCTACGAACATTTGTTCATGCCTGGGTTCCCTCTCCGTGTCGTCTGCCAAAACGGGCAGCAATCTTGGCCAAGGTGCTCGAGGTGTTCGTTGTTCGGGACCATGGGCTCGAGAACCTGAATCAGAGGCGAACGTTCGCCCAAAGGCGAAAGCGAAGTGTAAGGAAATGAAAAGAAAAAAGAATCCGCCCAGAATTCCAATGAAAATATGCTCAAGAGAGACAAAATTCTGGTGATTTGGGGTCAATTCGCCTTGGTCGAGATCAGGGACTGAAGGTGGTGCTAAACTGCGGCAATCGCGTCTGATTAGAGTCGCAGGTCAATTTTCTTGACCCCTGTTGCTTGGGAAAGCATCGTCCAGAAAGAAGCCATAGTATTGAAAATATTTGTTTCGTCTGGGACCGGGTAAAATCCCCGCAAAAATCAAGAGACCGACTTCACATAGACCCAGCTGAATTTTTTTTTGACCCGTTTTTGCAACCCCATGCTTAATGACCTCACCGGTGGAGCCTCCAGCACCGAGCTAACAAGCCTAGGCTGCCTAACAACCCGAACGCGTTCAACCTCGCCGGGTGGATTTGGATGTGTCCGGGCGAGACTGATACGGGAGAGCGGCGCCCAATATACTGGACCACTGGCACCCTTATAGGTAGAGCCAGGAGGAGAGCGTGTGGTACGAGCTGAGCTGTAATCGCCGAAAGGCCCGAAACCCGAGTGATCTCGCGGCCGAATCGGCCGATCCTTGCCTCGCGCCCGCCCCCACGGAACAAACCAGAATGTAACCGCTCAGCACACAGCAGGAACTTGACAGAATACGTCTACGTACCCGCAATTACCGCCCACTCGACCGACATCGCGGCCGAATGGGAACTGCGCGGTGAGGCAAAGGAAGGAGTCTGGTGTGAAGAAGGATTTGGAGGGACTAGGAGAGGGGTGTGAAGCTGAGCTCTGCGGAGCTTATGCGCCTTGAGCACGAGCACCAGTGAGTGTTTCGTACGCGTTTTACGCTCCCGCCTGTGCTAGTCTTCGTTGGGTGTTTGTACGCCGAGGGAGGGCGAGGCATTCGTACGGCATTCATGCAGGCTTGCGCTCCAGAGTATTACTGTGGCATCCCAAGATTCACTATGGCGCTCGAGTGCGCTGTGCGTCCCTCTGGAGAACGTTTCGCTTGCGCGCCTTTCTTGCTCGCCTTCTTTCCATCTCCCATTGTCTTTCTCCAAGTATCGCATACAATCCTACGAGAGCTAATGGTTTTAGGCGACACAGGTCCTCTCGATGAATGCAGATGCGGAGGCGATCGAGTCAGCTCCGAAGCTGGCGTATTTGCGTAAGTTGGTTTCGTTGCTCAATTTTTATATGATTTTTGCGACAGTGGGAGGAGGCGGAAGGAGGAAGCTGCGAGGGAGTTTGACGCGAATCCTGCGCAGCAACGCAAGCGCGAGAGGCGCAATTTCTAGTGGGCTCTTTGCCACTGAGGCGGCGTGCAGAAGAAATGGCGCGGCTTTTGCGTCAACGCGATTACACCTTTGGGCTCGACAGGCTAAGCACGGCTGGCGCGATCACTCGGGAGCGACGCACTGCTCATGCGGTGCGCAATTCTCTCGCCTTAGCTCCCATTCTCAAGAGAATCGCTCGCGGTTATTCCCCTGCCTGCCTTTGGCCTCCGTGGTGTCCATCTACACCTGCTACTCAGCTCACACGCACACGCACAGACAAACACGGCCCCGAGGGCGACGCCATCATCCTCAGCGTCGTGCACAACTTTCCGGAAGGACGTTGGGCACGGTTAGCTGCGCACTTACTTCCTGTTTCTTTCCACATTATGCTTTCTCTCTCGCTGCCATTGCTTCCCAATACATCCCCATACACCCAGGTCCCATTCCTTCTCCCCATTCGACCCATTGTCTCCGTTTCTATACTCTTCTCACTTCATAACCTATTGCTAACGCCGCACACAGCACGTGCTTGTCTCTCGACCCCTCCGCGCACAGCGGGTTCGGGCCCTTCCTCCCAACGTCAAGCCCGCGTTCGCCGGTCCTGACGCTGGTGGGCACAGTGGGTTACGCGGTTTGATGAGTTCCCTCACCTTCCATTCCGCTACTTTCGCTTCACACCCGTTCCCCCATATCGTGCTTCCTTTTTTCCCTCTTCCCTCCCTCTCGCCGCCTCCACTTGATAGCGCTGCGCATCCACCCTTGGTTCGCGTTCTTCCTCGCTCCCTTGCCGCTATATCCCCCGACTCCCTCCCTCCCCCACCTCGTTCTTCTCCACACCCCACACCCCTGCATCTCTTCTCTTCCCTTTCCCTTGCCTCCCTTCCCTGACGCTTCGTCCCTTGCTTCGCACGAGATATCCACATACCACGCCTGCAGGCACCTCAAGCGCGCTGGCGCTGCACGGCCCGTGCATCGTCGCGTTGTTGGTGGAGCCGGTGCACGGAGAGGTGGGGTGAATAGCTTTTCCACTTCATCTCTTTTTACTTCGATTTTCGGGTGTTTGGAGAAATGTGGGCGAAGGTTCAGAGGCGGGGGTGAGAGGATGGTGGTGGTAGCACAGAGAACGGGGAGAGGGTGCGAAGCAGAGTGGAGGGGAGGCTTCATTTCCTTTCGCCCGCATTGTCTAAGGAGTGGGAAGATGGGTGTAGCCTTTCCGAGCGGTGGCCATCGGGTGCACCGCTGTTATGTTTGTGGGACGGATGTTGCGCGGTCTTGACCTTCAGTCACTGCGTAGGCTCTGTGATTTGCTTTCCTACAAGCAATTAAATACTCTTTCTCTGTCGGCGCTAGTTCTGGGGTTCAACCGCGTTCGATTCAAGTCAGGTACTAACGTTCGTTTCATCGTCCTCCGTTCCTGTTTCGGCTCTTTCATAGAACTACATCTTCCAGCACCAGACCATTATTCGTCCGACTTTCGATCGTGCAAACTCACCATGGTCGACATTCGAAAGCGGACATCCTACAGATAACGATTCCAGGAGAAGAAATAAAACTCCGGCCTTATTCTCACTCTTTGCTTCCAGGGAATCACGTTCAATTGGGTTTGGCGAGACAATCATTTTTTTGTCTCTCGGAAGGATTCTGCGGCGGATACAAGTGGAGATGGGTCTACCGTCGAGCGCAACTGTGGATGTCCATCGAATAGGCTGAATTGATACGGGGACGCAAAAGACCCGTTGAATAAGATTCCGTTCGTTTTCGAATCCAATATTCAGTTTGCTTCCCATGTTGAACGTCTTTAGGGCTAAGCCGTGCAATTGCACGTATACAGTTCGAGTGGACCTGACTGAATCCATGTCTAGCCTCCAGATAAAAGGACTTCGCGGGGTGGTGTTCGGTAATGCCTTTGCTTTACTTGATCTAAAGCCGTCTCCAATGAGCAGAAAACCTGTCTCTAGCTGTGGGCCAGGCTAATGCCAAGTCGTAGTTTAATTAGACCAATCCTTTTTCGGGCATCAAACCAGAGTTGGCATCCACGGTCTTCCGCCGCACACGGTGGGTGAAACAATTTCCACCATTGTGGCGGGCCAAGGTTGATTCAATTGGTTCAGATGTTATATTCTATCGTACTACAGATTTACCAAACCCCGAAGCCTTCCTCACATCAACTGCCACTTCCGGCCTTACGGCTTCGATTTCACCGCCCCCTCGTGCTCAGTGCGACGCAAGCACCTTCAACGGATATTAAGGTTTTGAAGTTCAGTGTTCTATAAAATTGAGTCAAGCCCTTATCCGTCAATCGTAATTTGACACGCATCCACTGCAGGGATGACGCGAAGGAGGCCCTCATCCTGTACGTCTTATCCTGTGTTGTTTGCTAATACTCGTGGGGACAAAATTTAATACTGCAGCCTGACCGTGGAAAGTGGGCATTACGCGCAAGACATCGATCCATACCGCGCTGTCCAAGCCAATCCATCCGTATTATGAAAGAGCCATGCTCCCACCATGCAACGGAACAACATTTCTACCAATGGCTCGGTAGGGTGGGCGGACGTAAGTGCGGGGATGGAGAACGCCGAGGACGTTGTTTAAATGCCGCTATGTGCGCTCCGGGCAGATCAATTTTTGGCTAATTTAGGTCAAGTAAAAAAACCAATCACCCAGGACTCAGGATGTTCTAGTACAAGGAATTGGGCTGCCTGCATCTCACCCTGCCAGTGATACTGGATTTGCGGAATTGAAGAAAAGTGGCTGACAGAAGCTTATATTTTTGTATGGAAGCTGTGCACATTTTCCTTGAAGCAAACTCTGTGAACAATGCTATCTTCTATCTGCTACAGAACCAGACGCTGAGCCAAAATCGTGAACACAGCCCACAGAGGCCACATATAAGCCGGAGATCTTAACTTGGATCTCCACGTCTATCATGCCCCGCCAGCCGTCTGTCAACGAAATTCGTCTCAATGATATCACAACTTGTTTAACACTTGCCCTCCCGCTTCTCAATGAACTCCATGATGTGTTTGAGCCTCCATTTCTTCAATCCATTGCAAACACCATTCAGACCATGGTCAATTCAGTTCAGGTATTTTCTGCTTCCCGCATTGTAACCAACCACTCAAGTGTCGTAGAGTATAAAGCATAATAAAAGTGAATGTGGTCAGCTCATGGAAAAAATCCACGAAATTCTCTATGCCATTATAAACCTGCATATGAAATCGGAGCCTGCTGGATCTATCCCTGCATCAATGCTGGATAACATTGGGGAATTCCTCAAGTAAGTCAAGTGTGCTTTGATGAGACTTTTTGACAAAATCTACACATAGAACACTTCACAAGATATATATATTTATTCAAGAACAACAACAAGGGAACAAGATCAAGCACCTCTTCTGTAGCAATGAGATCAACAAATTACTCCAAGACTGTCATGCAGGATTGAAGCAAGCACAAGAGGTTTTCTGTGTATGATACATTTTCTTTTCCTTGCAGTAAACTGATATGATCTGCAAGATTCAATCACAAATTCAAATATTGAGTGACATCAGAGACTTCACAGATACAGTCAACCTGATACACAGGGAATTGATGGAATTGATTGAGAAGCAGTCTGATGCCAGTACGCTGTCGGAAAGGTCATCGGTATGTCCGTTTTAAACACCTCGTACATTAGCTAATGTGGTTAGGTTTATCTGGGTGGCAACCCATCGAAAAATAGGTAAATAATCAGTTGCACAATTCAGCTATGTTACCTATTTGTCTTTAGCTCAAATTCATTTTCACTGCTTCCCTCAAAGCCCAAGATTTTCTATGGTCGTGAACAAGAGTTGAACCACATTCTCAAATTGATCAGTCAATGCTCTCCCCGAATTGCTATTCTAGGAGGTGGTGGAATGGGCAAGACAAGCCTAGCAAGAGCAGTGCTTCACCATCCAGACACCTGTTCCAAATTTGAACACAGATTCTTTGTCAGTGCCGAAGCTGCAACTACCAGTGTTGAACTTGCTGCACTTATTGGATTACATGTTGGATTGAATCCTGGCCAGGATCTCACAAGGCCTGTTGTCCAGTATTTTTCAAGGAAAATGTCCTGTCTTTTGATTTTGGACAATCTGGAAACTGTTTGGGAGCCAATAAAATCTCGAGCTGGGATTGAAGAATTTCTGTCTCTGCTGGCAGGGGTGGAACACCTTTCATTGATTGTATGTCCACAATATTTCCACCATTCCTGACTAATCCCCCTCCAGATCACAATGCGAGGGGCTGAGAGGCCAGCTAAAGTTCAATGGACCCACCCATTTTTAGTGCCCCTGCAATCTCTTTCAAATGATGCCGCAAGACAAACCTTTATCGAAATTACACACAATTCCCACACAATTGAGGAAATTGACAAACTCCTGGGATTCACAGACAATATGCCACTGGCTGTTGATCTCATTGCCCATCTGGTGGATTATGAGGGCTTCGCCAATGTTTTAGCACGTTGGAAGACAGAGAAAACATCTCTTCTCTCTGTTGGCTTTGACCAACAATCCAGTGTGGAGGCATCTATCAATCTCTCTCTTTCAAGTCCTCGAATCACACCAGGCAGCAAGGAATTATTAAGCCTTCTCTCAATCCTTCCAAATGGACTGTCTGAGGCAGAGCTGGTACAGAGCAATCTCGGCATTCCAAATATTCTCAGTTGCAAAGCTGCATTGCAGGCCACTTCATTGACTTATCGGGACAATAATCAACGACTGATGGTACTGATGCCCATCAGAGAATATATTTTGCAGATTTTGCCTCCTTCCCAGTCCTGTATACAGCTAATTCGTGAGCACTTCTATACAGTTTTGGAGCTATACAAGCAATATCGTGGAGAACAGCTGAAACCTGTGGTCAATCAAATAACCTCGAACCTGGCCAATTTACAAGAGATTTTGCGCCAAGGACTGTATCCCCATGCCCCAGCCCTTGCAGATACCATTCGGTGCACTCTCTCTCTCAACATATTTTGCAGGGCTACTGGATGGGATCATTTCCCACTGCTGGATGATGTCCAGTCTCTCTCATCTCAACTGTGTGATCCTGAACTTGAAACTAACCTTCTTATGGAATTCATGGACACTCAATACTATGCAACCAGGGTGTCAGAAGAGATGATAGCTCAAGCCATAACTTATGTTGATCATGCCATGGATCCTATTCTCAGTGGTGAGTTCCACCTACTGTCTGACTCATTCCCTCTCTCATGTGATTTTTCACTGTGATAGGCAGATTCTATACTGTTGTAGCCCAGTATTTTTTCTACTATGGTAATAAAGGTGATGAACAACGAGCCATTCAGTCTCTTCACAAAGCACAAGAAATGTCAGAGCTGTGTGGGAACAGTGGGCTGCAGTGCAATATTTTGACAACATTTGGTTGGTTTGAATGGCGTGCTGGCAATTACAGTGTTGGCATTGCATATGCAGATAGGACATATAAATTATCAGAAAATCCGATGCAGGAAGCCTATGCACATCAGCTGGGAGCTATATGCTTGAGAGAAATAGGGGACTACAAACAAAGTGCAGCACGACTTGACAAGATCATTGAGATTCTTCACATCCGTGGCATATCTGGAGGCACATTTGACCAAAAAACCAGACGAGACCAAGCAGCGATCCATCTCTTGAAGTCAGAATACACAGAGGCCAGAAAGATTTTCTGTGAAGTTGCTACAAGCACCTCTGCGGAACAAAATTCTGTGTCCCAGGCAATTGCACTCCTGAATATTGCACTGATTGATGCAGTAGTTCAAGAGACTGGGGAAGATGTTTACTACAAGTTGAACACAGTCCGAGAGATTAACGGGCACCGTACTCAAGGCATTGTTTTCTGCGATACAGCGCAGGCAATTCTGGAGCTCAGAGAGGGAAATTTTCAAAAATGCCTCCAATCAACCTGGGGAACATCTCTTTGCTTGGAACAACTAGCTAATATCAAGGCTTGGCCCAGTGATAAATGGAAGGCCAAATGGCCAATTATCTATTTGGCACATGCTCACAGATCAAAAGGGAAACTAGATCTCCACAAGGCACTTCTCTTTCTGGGAGATGCTTTTATTGTCAACAACGGTAAAGATGCAGCCATCAATCTGTATCAAATAGCCCTGGAACGGTTTACCCAGATGGATGTACACCACAGCCGAGCACAGTGCATGCTACGTCTTGGAGATCTGGCCGCCCAACATGGACGTACTTCTGAGGCAATCACACTCTGGAAGGCTGCCTGCCCACTATTAGAGCGTTCAGTGGCCAAAGATGTCTTCCAAATTGAGTCCAGGCTGGTAAACCTTGAAAGGGATTCTCAGGAGGCTCTTTTAAAGCTGGATACCTTGCATGCACCGATTCAGTTGCCGAAAGAAACTTCTGAACTTGAAATCAGGCATTCTGGTAAGGAAGCTGCCGAAGAACAAGAACACGTGGTTCCTGTCATAGTGTGAGGCTCCCGTGTATGCGTTTCAAACATTATGCCAATTCTCGTCCAAGTTCATTTGTATCTGTTGAACTCATTTATTTGTTTACATCCCAATCATCCGGTTAGCCTGTTGCTGAATCTTTTGTCTTTTGTTTCTACACTGCCAAGTATCTATTGTCAACCGGCCATCTCCGTGCTTGCCTCCCCAAAAACTCAGCCAGGCCAGTACCTCCTCACCACCTTCCATGCCCTCTTTGCCCGTCTTCTCCGCGTCCGCCGCACCCTGAAAATCAAAATCCACTGGGTGCCTGCGCACGTGGGCATAGAGGGCAACGAGGGGTCGACGTCTGTGCTAAAACAGCGGCTCGTGGCGAATGCCTCTTGCAACCCGCATCACACTGTTTGAGTGCCCCCTTCCTACCAGCCGAGCGGCTGCAATCGCGACGGGCACCAAAGCTTTCGCAATGCAATGGCATGAAGAATGGAAGTCCTCTCCGCGCCACACCCGCATCTCGGCGTTTGACAACACAGCCCCATCAAAGGCGCTTGAGAGGATGTACACGGACCTTAGCCCCTGCGTCTAGCCTCCGTTGAGAGCCCAAAGTATTACGATGGCAAACATGTCAATCATACCTGGAAGTCAGTCAACTTACCAACAAAAAAAGACTTCAACTCAACTCGTACGAAAGATCAGCAAAGTGTTCGCCCATTTGATGTCTGCAAGACCTGATGGTGGATGTTTCCATGCCCGCCTTGCGTGAGATTGGTGCTCTTAGCAATGTAATAGTCAGCTGGAGACCTTCGTTCGACTCGAGGCCAGGACATTGGTTTTCAACCTTCTTTTTACCCCGGTTGGCCTTGCTACTCTAGTGATCATCCACTTGGCAGAAGTACAAGTTCATACTTACAATGTATTCGAAATCTGATAGACATGAACTGCTTGAACAGATTTTTGAACCTTCAAATTTAAAACTGGCATAGCAAAGAACTCACTTTGAATAAACAAACTATTGCCAGTTGCAAACTGCCCACCAATTTATATGTGGCAAGACCAGCTGGTGAATGGTTTCACACTTGCTTCTCTTACCCACCCACAACATGGACTGCGCGCGGGAAAAGTCCGTATGAGTCGGGGTCAGGTTGCTTGTTGACGGATCCACTGCGTTCCAACCCCCTGTAGATGGAGGGTGTGTCTACGCCCGTAGATGAAGGGCTAGACAGACCCGTTGTCTACCTGTGTCCACGAGACGTACTGTAGTATTTCGACCAAATGTTCAGGTGACGGGTGACAGAGGGTCGTGAACTGAATATTTTTGGTCTAGGTGACGGTGACTTTTCATTTTTGTGGCCCAAATAGGCAATAAAATGCCAAAATTTTCGGTCTGGCATTTGCCGGAATGCCATATATGGTAATTTCCCCATGATTGCCGATGAATGAACATCGTTTCCAGTGAATATTTGTGGTGACAGGTGACACCCCGTGAACATTTGGTTGAAATGCTACAGTAGACATAATTGATCTACATATGTTTACATGGGTTAGTCACTTACATCAATGTACACGCATGTCAATCAACGTAGCCACACGTAGGCGGATCAATTGATGGTCAGGGTTTATCTGGTAAGCTTTTATAGAGAACTCAACCAGCATGCCAACAAATGCTTTGGAGGGTCCTGCCTGACCTATGCCACACAATATCAGAAATGGCCCAAGTCGAGGTGTGTCTAAGTGTGTTGATGGCATAGACACATGTAAACAGACATAGCTGATGGTCCGTGTACAGCATGAAGCCGTCATGTAGACAATTGTACGTTAAGCTCGACATATGCGATGGTGTACAGACAGGTAGCTTCATGTAGCTGCACGTAGAAACTGGGTAGATGCACGTATGCTAAGTTAGATGGGGGTCTGTCTACAGGGGGGGCCGGAACGCAGTGATTAGGAAGCCTTTTTATGTCTACAATGTCGTTTCGACTTGCGCATTTTGGGAATGCGATTTGCGTTGAGAGAATAGACTCGTTTTACTATTTTGCATCGGGGAAATTGTCTCTGTATCCACCAGATGCGAAGCGCAACTTTGGAGGGACAATGTGTAAGGTACGGTTCAAATAAAAGTTGAACGCACCCTTCAAGCACCTTCCGTCGGTATGCTACCGCCAGTGTCCCGCGAATGAATCCAAAGTGAGTCATGGAGGGCAGGCAGCTCCTTTGCTTTGACAGAGTTCGGCCAGCGAATGTCGCCAACGCGGTGAGTGAGATAGCGGGTAATATTGTCAGGCATCTTCAAGTTTTGATGTTCGTTCGGAAATCGGAAGCCCAAAGATATCAGACCAATAGCCAGGATACCCAAAAATCCGCCCTGAGTAGTATACCCAGTGAAAAAGGAAGAGATAGTCCAAGGTCAAGCCCTCAAGCGCTTCAGGCCGTAGAGCTGAGAGCGGCAGCGAATAATATTGGCGCAGCGGAATGAATGAATTAAACCGTCAAACGGCAAATACAGGCCGCCGACGCACGACGCGCAATGTTGACTCCAGAGCTAGTCTAGATGCGATTCGAGGTTTGGGACCAGTGAGAACCAGAATCAGAATCAGAGGCTAAGAGGTGGGACATCCAAAGTGAGGACAGTGCGAAGTGCCTAAGAAGAAAAACGTCCGCCCAGTGCGAAAATTCAGAGAAAGGCTTGCAGGCGAATTCCCTTTTTGTGTTTAAAGATAGCGCTAAAGTGTGGCAATCTCCAGAGACGATCGAGTAGAGTCGCAGAAGAATATTCTTGACCCCGTTTTTGCTTGGGCCGAGCTCGGAGGGATAAAAGGTAAAGACGTAGCGCAAATTCCAGAATAACCCCGCCGTATGAAAGCAGAATAGACGCAAAGCAGAGATCATCCTCGTAGGGCAGATTTAGTTTGAAGGGCGGGCCCGAGTCGGCGGGATCCGGACAAAGTGGAGCGGAACACTGGCGGGCCGAATACCCGATCCTGCTTGCATCCGTACCACCATCAACGGAGCTCAGCAGGCGCAAAACTCGCGCTCTTCAGTCGCACGTTCCCATAGCGTCTTTGGTGTGTTTGCGGAGACGGTTGGTGGGCTCAGGCATGGGATGGTGAGTGGCGTTGTTTTGGTTTTGGTGTTTCAATTGGGGCAGCGAGGACAGAAGAGGGCGGGAAAGAGGCGTGGAGTGACGCGGTGTGTGGAGGGACGGCGTGGAGCACATACGGCATCTCTTCACCGGAAGACACGCGCCTGGGCGTCGAGTACGCATTTCATACGTGTTTTGCACTCCCAGGCGTCCTTGGACCTTTTCGGGCATTTCTATGTCAAGGGATGGCGTTAGGAGGGCGTCTTTCTATGGCGTTTTGAGCGCTTCCGCAGGCGCTGTGCGTTTCGTACCGAATCGTACGCGTTTTGCGCTCCCGGGCATGCTTGGCCTGCGTACCACCCCTCAGGAACAATTTCGCTTTCTCTTCCTTCACTTTTTTCGTTTTCAGAAGCGTCGCCAGTCCAGTCCGCTGGAATTCAGCGCCGAGGCCCGCGAGAGAATGTCTCTCAGGTCTGGGTTTATACCAGCTGCGCTTGGCTCTAGTCTCGACGCCCGTCGTGACTGGGCTCGAAGCTGCCGCGGAGAGAGTCCGGTCAAAGTTAGTGCGGAGAGCTGGTAGTGAGCGGTGAGAGGGTTTGCGCCAGCCGCGCTCGAGGCGCCGCCGCCAGCCTAGTTCGAGGTGCCCCTCTCCGCCACCTGCTCCTGCCCCTCTATATCTCACATTCGATGTAATCTCGTGAACCTCTCTAACACAACCCCCGCAGGCAAACACGTCCCCGAGGGCGACGCCATCATCCTCAGCATCGCAGACTGCTTCCATAGGAGGACATTTAGCCACGTCAGGTGGGTGTCTTTGTCGTTTTTCTCTTTTTCCCCCATAAATCCACGTAACCCTCATTCTCTGCGCATCGCTCCCACGCGCGTACCGCTCCTCCCTCGGCCTTCAAGCCCACCCATTTCTTACCCGCCTCCCTACCAACGCTCTCCCCACCCACCTCTTCTTTGCCCGCACCCCCTCGTTCTTCTACGCATATGATACACGTGTACCACGCATGCCCACGTTCCCTCTTTCCTTGTTTTCTCTCAATACACCCCAACGCTAACGCGCCTTTCGCAGTATGTCTACGGACCCCACCGCACTTGCCGCCTTTAGGCGCCTTTCCCCCCCGTCGACCCACTTTTGCCGGTCCCGAGGCGCCGAGCGGGGAGCGGATTATGCAGTTTGTTGAGTGCGCGTGCGTTGTTTTATCACCCTACTGGCCTTCTTACACCACTCCCTCGATTTGGTTCCCTATTGTTCTCTACTCCAATACAGTCCCTCCCTCCTGCCTCGCCTCGCCTCTCCTTTCCTGTCTAGACCATGCCCTGTTCCCTCTCCCTCGCTTGGGTTTCGCCTCTCCCTCTCTCCCTCGCACCTTCTCGACTCCTCATCCCGTCATCCCGCCCCACACTATCCCTCCCTCCCTCCCTTGCTGTGCACCCATCCCTCTTCGTTCCCTCCTCGGCTCCCCTCTATCCCTACGTGTCTATCCCCCGCCCTCCCTTCCATTGGTCCTTGCCCTCCCCCCGTGTCTGCCTCCCTCCTCGACCCTCCTCTATCCCCACGCCTCGCTCCTCCCTCCTCCTTCGTCTCACATTAGCTTGGCCAGCCCAGTCATTCCCTCCTCGCCCGCTCTCCCTCTACTATCCGATGCCCCAAAATACTTGCTGACGCACACCACAGGCAACATCGCCGACCCACCTCGAGCGCGCGCTGACGCTGCACGGCCCCGGGCCGCGCGCCGCCGTTTCCTGGTGGATCTGGTGCAGGGGAAGGCGGTGAACCACGCGTTCCTTTATCAAGGGGAGTGGTGGAGCACGCTTCGTATCGTACCAAGTGGAGAGAGTGGAAGAGCGACACGCTGCGTCCGAAGATGAGGACTGGGAGTGGTGCAGCAGGGGGATGCGGTGTGCGAGATCCCGCTTCCACGATTCCTTTCCCCAGGGGAGGAGGCAAAAAGTCGCGGGGAACAAAAGGTGCCCAAGCAGCGTGCCGAGGATGTGGATTGGGATGAGGATGGGGCTGGGCCGGATGCGCGCGACGTTCAAGGATGAGGATTAGGTGTTGCGATCGCGGGTATTGGGGGACGGTGGGAAGCGCGGCGCGGCGCGTTTCTTCGTTTGATGTGGGGATGACGCGGCAAGGATGGGTTTGCGGACAACGATGCAACGATGGGCTTACGGAGGGATGCGAGCGGTTGACGTTCTGCGCTTGCGGGAACGAGTCCCGGAGACTAGCTGTGCAAGCGTTCCTTGCTGTACTGACGCGCAGGCTACACGTCGCGGCAACGAAGAGTGTGGATGTAGGTCGGGTCTGCGCCAGGCTTCGCAGCGCGCGGGGAGTTGTGGATGCTAGTGATCTGCTTTCCTATGTTAGTGGCACGGTGGAGATTGTGCGGAACGTGGAGCACGTACTTTCGCATCGCGCCAGTCTCGAGAGGCGGTCGATGAGTTGCTGAAGCAGGGCGTGATGCTGTGGTGCGGGGGGGGGTATACAGACGCAACTCTGAGTTGAGGACGTGGAGCAATGCGTGTCGTGGACCGAGCTGTGCACATGTATGGAGTACACGCGGAGAGTCGGCGCTCCTTACTCAAGTAGAAGGCACATGGGAATGTGAATGCAAACACGGGCTGTTACTCTTCACGAACTGTAGTATTCCCCGACATTTCCTCGCATCGAACCTTGAACAAACAATTCCCGCGGTCAAACGAAGTCGCGATGAGTCCGGTGTTCGGTTTCTCTCGTGCTTCATCACAGCTTTTGCCAATGTACTCGGACCCACCATAAATGTTTCTTAGCCCGCTACTCAATGCCACCTATTCAGGGTGATTTTTTCCTGTGATTGATGAATGCATGAAACATACAAGTAGAGCTATTCTGCGTGTTTTTCGGTCAGACTGCTACGAAGAATGTTATATCACCGAAGATATAGATCTCGCTGCTACGGAAATGTTGTGCTTGAATCAACGAAGATGTGATTGAAAGTGGAGATGAGTATGCTGAATTGAATGGAGAGATTTGGCAGTTGAGTTGGATAGATCATAGATTGCTGTATACTTCACAAGAGTGCGGTGGGCCGCGAAGCAGCCCCCCACTCCGACTGGATAGGCGGAACTGCATTGCGCAGGGCGGGAAAGGTTTATCTTTTTTCGAACTTCACTCAAGCCGCGTAACCCACGTTTTGACAGAGAAGCGAAAGGAGGGGTTTGTTGTAGGAGCGGCAGTGCCTGCCGAATCGGAGCCGTCATTCCGGCCCGTTCGAGTGACTATCTCCTAGCTCACTCCCCCGCGCGAAAAGTTACAAACAAAGTGGAAGATGATGTAGGAATTGATAGTAGTATCTCAAGGTTGACTTGTAGCCCACAATAAATTAATCTGAGATTCATTCAGCAGATAGAAGTGAATGCGGAATTGTCAGAGTTTGAAGGCTTCAGACAGATGGTCACATGTAATTTTATGAAGAGGGTGACAGGGATGAGAAAGTGAAAGGCACCACAACATATAAGCTGCAGATCTCACAGCTGATCACCACTGCTACGATGCTCCACCAGCCTACTGTTGCCAAAACTCACATTGAGCATATCACCAGTTGTTTAACACTTACCCTGTCACTTCTCAATGAGCTCAATGATGCATTTGGACCTCCATTTCTACAAGCTGTTGCGACATTCAGAGCTTGATCAGTTCTGTCAAGGTATATTTCCTGAACCTCCATATTGTAATTGCTCAGCTGCTGTAGGATGTGAAGCAGAATAAAAGTGATTGTGCTCAACTCATGGAAAACATTCGCCAAATCCTATACGCCATTATAAATCTTCATATGAAATCAGAGCCAGTTGGGTCTCTCCCTCCCTCAATACTGGAAAATATGCAGCCGCTTCTGTCTCAAATCTGTAATCCTCAACTTGAAATATGGTTTATCAATCAACTTCTTACTTCCAAACATCATTTTGCAGGGGTGTCTGAGGACATCATAGCTCAACCCATGAGTTAGCTGGATCGTATGGGGGATCCTGTTCTTGCCTGTGACTCCACTATTATTTGAGGCATTTCGTATCTTATATAATCTGTCATATGACAGCCAAATTCTATTATGCGGCTGGATATCATTTCTTTTATCATAAAGCTGATTTACAACAAGCAACACAATTTTTTCACAAGGGACTAGCAACTTCAGACCTGTGTGGGGACAAGAATCAGCAGTGGCCAACCTTGATACAGATTGGTTGGCTCAAATACCACACCAGTGAGTATCATGCTGGAAATAGATACGCAGCTGCAGCACAAAGGCTATGTAAATTGTCACCACATTCGTATGGGGAAGCTTATGCAATTCAGCTTGGAGCTGAATGCACTCAATTTCTGAGAGACTACCAAAAGAGTGCTGCACAACTACAGAGGGCTACAGAGCTTCTTCACCATTGTGGCATGTCTGGAGGGACACTTTATCACTCAATTACGGGGGACCAGGCAGAGATCCATCTCTTGAAATCAGAATATACTGAAGCTAGAAAGAATTTCTCCCAATTTGTCCAAAGCACTTCTACAGAGCAAAATTCTCTTGCCTATGGAAATGCACTCCTCAATATTGGATTGATTGACACAATAATTGGTGGAGCTGAAGACAATATTTACTGCAAATTGAAAGCAGCCCAAGAAATTGCAAGAAGGGAGGTTCACTGTGGAACCATCATCTATGAAATGGTGCAGGCAATTATAGAGTTCCAAGCAAAAAAATTCGACTTGTCACAGATCAAATTTCAACAATGTCTTCAGTTGTCTTGTGGAAAGGACATACAAACTGAACATTTCTGTTTGGAACAATTGGCCAACATCACAGCATGGCCAGTTAGTGAATCACTGTACAAATGGCTAATGATATACTTGTTGTATGCCTAAAAATCTCAGGATAAATTGGCACTTCACAAGGCACTCCTCTTTTTGGGAGATGCATTCCTGGCCAACAATGATGAAGAACCAGCAAGCAATCTCTATCAAGTTGCCCTGGAAGGATTCACTACAATGGATTTACATTGGAGTAGAGCACAATGCACGCTACGTCTAGGAGATCTGGCCAACAAACATGAATGTACCTTGAAAGCAATCAGCCTGTGGAATGTTGCTCGACCACTATTTGAGCGGTCCGTGCACAAAGATGTCTTGGAAATTGGCTCTAGGCTTGCCACAATCGAAAGGAGTCAGTAGACAGCTCTTGTAAAACTCGAAACTCTGCATGCACCGATTCAGGTGCTGAAAAAAACTTCTGAACTTGAAATCAACTATTCTGTTGATGAAGATGCTGAAGAGTACACGGTCCCGGTCGTAGCGTGAGGCTATTGCACCTTAGTCTATTGTTTGCCACGGGGATCTGATTGGGGTGCTTCGTTATTATGTAATTCGGAGGTTGCCGTGGCACGTGCGTTCGCCACACTTCTTTTCGGTCGCCATTCTCGAAGTGTTTTCTCGTCCTACACAAGGAAATCTTCTGCTTTTTGTGTTACGCGCTATGACCTCGCCGGATGCCATCTGAGACTAATCTACCCACCACAAGTTCAGGAAATCGGCCCTATGGTGACTGTACTACTGCTACTGCAGCCTGCTAGTACCCACATCCAAATCCAGTTATCCACACTCGCCCACTCCACACCGATGCATACTGCATCCATGAACCGCCCCCATTCGCAACCCTGTCGAGAATCCCTCCACCCACCCCGAATTCTCGCACACTCAGACGCGCCTTCGCGCCGCAAAGCAAACTACAGTGGCAAAAACATTTATGGGAAGTGCGTGCATCCATTCGTCTTGTCTTTCTTCACTTTGCTAACATCTCTCTTGCGTGGGTATTCACGTCCTTCGGGTGTGCATATTGGTATGCTCCGGGTCTATACTCGATCAGGAGCTCTACGTGGAATAAATTGACACTACTTGTTCCAGCGATCTTGCATCCCGCGGCATAATGGTCCTGTTTCTGGTTTTCGATGGTAAGTTATAAGCTTTATTTTTTTTCCGCTGCACACATCCTTCAGCCTTTCGTCGGACCACACAATACTCCAAGGGAAGAGACCGCGCAAGACGACGGCACTTGCACTATGTGGTCCCATGCCCTGCATGATAATTCTACAGATGGCAAGTAGATTTTGTCCCGCAGTGCGGATCTGATTTGATTACTTGGACTTCTCTCTCTTCCTTATCTTGTCATTCATTTTTTAAAACTGGTACAGTACTGTATAGTGTATCAAACAGTCTTGCAGCATGACAGATTAGGGTTATGTAAATTGAGGCTGAAGCAATGAAATGAATGAGGAATACATAGAGCACACTTGCATCTCATGGTGATTGCGTTGAACATGAGGCCAAATGAGATAGTATGAGTTTGGTATATATATATTGGTGTGATATGGATATTCAACCTGTAATCCCCACTCACTGAGTCTCAGATATAATAGTGACCAGTCTTGAGCTTAAAGTCTCGGTGTTTTTGTGGTTTTGACGTTCTGGGATGTCCTACTTCGCTTTCTGGACCTCCCTTCCAGGTGAGCGAGTCGTTGTCACTATCCCCCGGATGTTGTATGACCAGCTGACACGTAGAAGGCGTGGAGGAAGAAAGACGCGCCGAAAGATGTGAGCTGCACGTGATACGGGAAGCTCCGAATTACATAATAAGGAAACAGCCCGATCAGACCCCCGCGCGTAATCACAGACTTTATATAGCGAGGTATGAGTGTTCATATAAAGAGTGTCTACGAGAGGCTAATTGCACCTCCCTTTCAAACATGATGCCAATTCTCCTCCAAGTTCATTTGTGTCTGTCAAACTCACTTAGGGCCTGATCGGCAACTGTTAATTCACGTGTGAATCCTAAATAGTAACAATCAGTCACACACAGTCACAGCCAAGCAAACGCGCTCACCTTCCTCGCCTCTGTACTCAATGCTGGCCGCACACATCCGAACTCATCATGTCATCTCCTGGAGATTCTACAGCTTCTACAGCGCTGCCAAGGCGCTCTTTCCACTGCCGCACTTGGAACTGTATTCTGCACCAATACAGTTCTCCACCTTGAACACCCCATACCCATTCCTCAGCACACATCCATTCTCACTGGGCAGGACTGGCTTGACGAAATTATTAATGGCCATCCCGAACGATGCCTTGACCAGCTTGGAATGTACCCTGCTGCCTTCTTGTTACTCTGCTTGGAATTCACGATGAATGGAGGGCTTGACAACAGCCGTTACATCACTGCCGAGGAGCAGACGGCAATCTTCGTCTATTGGTTCGTTCACGGGAGCAGTCAACGCGACTTGATGGAGCGCTTCCAACGTTCAAATGATACCATCAGCAGATATACCAATCTTGTACTCGACATCGCAGTGGGCGGCTTCTACCAGAAATATGTCCAAAATCCTGCCGACTCTATGCCCCCCAAAATCGCCAACAACCCTGACTACTTCCCCTTTTTCCACTATTGCTGCAGCACCATTGACGGCACACACATTGACGTGTTTGCACTTGCTGCCGACATTGTTTGCTACCAAGATCGTCATGGCACCATCACCCAAAACATCCTCGCTGCATGCGATTTTGACATGCTCTTCACATATATGATGCCCGGGTATGATGGAACAGCCGCAGACGGACGGCTCTTTGATACGGCACGTCGGAATGGATTTGTGCTACCCTCACATCGCTACTACCTCAGTGACACAGGATTTCCAAACTGCGACCTCATTCTAGCCCCATTTGTTGGCACGCAATATCATCTGCGGGAGTGGGACCGCAGTGGGTGCCAACCCGAGACACCACAGGAGTTGTATAATCTTCAACATGCGAGGTTGCGGAACATTATCGAGCCAATTTTTGGCGTGTCGAAGCAACAGTTCCCCATCTTGATATCTGCCCCCGAGGTGTCATACGAAGTTCAGTCAAAAATTGTCGCAGCAGTAGGAGCCCTCCACAATTTCCTTTGCATCCATGATACACTCAACTCGTTCGCATTCGATCTTGACAACCAAGAGGCATATGATCCTGATGACCACCCATTCCTTGCTGGTGCCATCATCCCGGAGCAGCGCGTTCTCACGATCATAGCAGAGGAATGAAAAAGGGCTAACACGTGGCGGGAGCGAATCATGATGAGCATGTGGGCTCAGTATATTTCAGAACAAGTAGTGAGAAGTAGTACAGCTTGAATGGAATACAATGCAATGAATAACAGACCGTGAATGAACAAAAGCCGCAGAAAGCTAAACCCAACCGACTGGAACATCCATCTCCTTCTCCAGCAAAAGAAGCTTCAACAACGCAATGCATTGAACACAATTCTGTGTCTTGATGAACGAGCGCGCGCACATCTGATTTGCACCTAGCGCATCCAAGAAAACTGCGTAATAGTTGCCTGTTGGGTCAGCAGGAAGAAGGGTGGGGTCGACAACAAACACGTCGATGATCGCGTCGACGTGGGATGTCTCGCTCTTCGTGATGATGGGAGCAGACATGCCCTCACCAATCTTCTTCAAACCAGGCGCAATTTCATTACCCATCTCCGCGTTACATGACACACGACGGCCACCGGCGCTAGAGCCAGGTGAGCTGGAGCGGTCACGGTCACGCGCATCTTTTGTCTTCTTCAGAAGCTTGGTCTTGTTCTCGTTATCGCTGTCTTCAACGAGGTCAATAGTGGTGTCCGATGTGCGAGAGCGTTTGGCGAGGGGGAGGAGGAGCTCATCATCATAGGATTTGGGAGAGGGAGGTGGTTTCATGCCAGTATCATCGGAATCAGAGTGTACGTCAATGGTCTCGTTGTCAAGGTTCTCGAGGGGCTGGCACGCCTTGCACTTCGGGGCAGATGTGGAGGCAGAAGCGGAGCCGGCAGTGCGAGTGGCAGCAGAAGCTGAGGACTTGGGTTTCTTTGATTTTACGAGATGAAGAACATGGGTGCCAGTAGCCTTGTTTCCCCCAAACAGCTGCGCGAGACGGTCGTAGAATGGACATGGCTTTTTGAAACACTTGGCGTATTTACTGCCGTGGGCCTAGACATTAGAACGAATTCAGATGCGAGTTGGACGCGAGATTCAAGTACTCGCACCTCGGTGAAAGTGGCGATAAAGTCCGCCTCCGCTGTTGCCATCTTCGCATCATCATCCCAGCCAACTCCACTCTTTCCGCGCACAAACTCGTAGTCCTCGAATATACCCTTCACCTGAGCACGATTAGTTTGTGACACAAACCTTTAGTGGACGGGCATAATAGAGAGCTTGCGCAATAGCCGCACAAGCCGCATGCGGCTTTTTGGCATTGCGCGAAGCCGCGTGCGTTAATCAGACCTGAGGTTACTGAGAAAATAAGTCAGTAGAGAGGTAGTCGGGTGTAGAGGCAAGTCCTGGTGAGAGAGAAAAGTGCATTACTGCCACAACTGCTCCGTGCAGGACGTGAAAAGTGTGCGAAATCTGAGTGGAGCCAGAGTGACAGCTGGACAAACCACTTCCCCAGCTCGCCCATCGACCAGATAGTAATTTGGATGAACGCAGTACAGGGTAACAGAGACCTGAGAGTGTTATGAGCTCACGAAATCATGCAGCAAACCCAGGAAAAACCCGATAATTTTGCGCAATGCCGAAAAGCCGCATGCGGCTGGTGCGGCTTTTCCGCAAGCTCTCTAATCACATATTGCAGCCTGTTTCCGATGGCGTCTTTGGAGCGAACGGGGCAGTCGGGGAACTTCTTTTTGAGGGAGGTGGATACATCTGTGAAAGCCTTCGATTTGAATCAGTTGCCGCTGATATACGTTGCTGGATCCCTGAGCAAAAGATCCAGCGCATGATTTGTTTCGGGTTTGGTAAAGGAGTTTTTGGTGTTGGTGGGGATACTAGGGCTGTCAGAGTCGTCGTCAGAGTGGTTGGGAGTGGCGGCACGAGAGGCCATGGCAAGTCGTTGGATGGGGCTGTAGCTGGTGTGTGGACGGAGGTTGAGGAAGCGAAGAAGCAGCGGCATGACAGTAGCGTGACAAAAACTCAGGACCCATGCGCGAATCAATGGTTGCCGATCAGGCTCTTATTTATTTACCTCCCAATGATCCAGTTAACCTGTTCCTGAATCTTTCATCTTTGTTTTTACACTGCCATGTATCTATTTATTTCTTTGTTTGTTGGGTTGTTGAATGGATTTCCTTACAATTTTTTGTGATCTCAAAAGCTACCTGTATCACTTGCTTACATAGCTGGGCTGGGGACAAGCACCTTTTTCCAGAGCTCAAGTCTTTCATATTCCTGTGTTAAGAAACAAATATATAACAATGTGCATGTGGCTCTGAAGAACTGTCTGCTGAGTAATGTTGCCGGCCAGCTCAGTTGGGCAAGGTCGATTCCCAAGTTAATATTCAAGTGAACTCAAGTCGTTTTCAAGAAGTTGACTCTCAGGAGTCAAACAAGTCGACTTTGAGTCAACTTAGTTGACTTGAATTGGTTATCATAAATGCCTCCTTATTCTGGAAAACAAGGTGGGGTTGTCTTAACTTGTTGACCCAGTTGATTCTAGCCGCAGTGGATAATATTCAATAACATGGTGGAGGCCACCGCTATGCGCTGCAGGGTTTCGATATCAGGCCCATGATTTGCTATAAATAGACTCACCATGATCAGGTGTACCTCTTAGGTGGGTTTCCACCATACAAAATAACCCACCTAAGAGGTCCCTCACGTGACCTCCACGGAAGGTCCTGAGGGGAAATTTGCAATGACTGAGAATCTCTTTGACCATATTTCTTGGTCAAAATACATTTGCAGGGAGCAAATTGAACATGCTAGTGCCAACCAGATATTCAATGGTGCCCACCATTTGTATTCCTGTAAACAGCACAGCCACAACCATTTACAAATATTACCCTCTTTCTAAAATCATGTCTGTCTGTCTGTCTGTCTGAAGCCTTCAAAATCCAACAACTCCACTAAGTCCGCACTCAGTTCTACCTCCTAAATCGATCTCAGTGTAATTTTTTTTGAGGGCTACAATTCACCCTTGACACCGGGGGCAAAAGCCAAGGCAAATGGAATTCATATGCCTTACATGCATGTGGTTCGTTGATAAGCCGTGAATTCGCCCATGCCTGAAAATTAACACTTTCTGGATTTACATTGCGAATACACACACATCTAGGTCTATGGCGAGTCCCGAGTCAGTAGACCTGGAGCTACACGCTAAAAACCAAATACGGAACCGGTTGCGGATGAGTATCCAGAAAACACATATACTGGGTGCCTCCGACTAATAAGCCATCGGTTCTGGATCTGACTGTCGCACCATAGGCAGGAGGTTGCGGGTAGTCCAAATGAGCATTAGGGAATATAATATCCACTCTGTGCCAATTGTTGAGCCTACAGCAAGTTTATCTTGAACAGACTCAACATTGTTTATCCATGCTTGTAGCAGGGCAATGATATGTTTGATCATGTGATGACTCCAGAACCTTTCAACCGCAATGGGCCGGGTCCGGATAAGGTACCATACGCCCATCAAATATCGATAGGCTCAATATGGCAACCGAGTTCGAACCCAATTTGGGAACTTACCTTTCAACTTGGGCTACGAAGGGGACCAGGGTGTCTAATTGAAGGCAAAAGACCCAGGGTTCCGGATTTCCAAGAATCATTCCAGGGGCACCAGTAACGAGCCCAGGAAATCCAGAATACTAGAACCGATTGGGTGCTAAGTAAAGAACTCTATCGCGTCAGGAATAAATCAGACAAATAGGTAGCCTGCTCAACCAGGACCCGCCTCGACGGTTAAACGGTCTAAAGCAATACTTGGGCTACAGACAAGTTCAGGGTGCCTATAAAGAGGCATTTTATAGCTTTATCATATCCGACCATAATATCTCGAGGGACTAATCCAGAACCAACATTTCTAGGATCTAGTTAAATCAGTCAGCAAGGTCTTGGCGATCATATTTCATATACTAAGTCACGGACGTGGATACGCCGGTAGATTATATATCAAGTGGTAAAGTTATTTTTAGATGTACAGTATATAAGGAGGACAGTCTGTAGGGAGACAACACAGAATCCTACCCGGGCGCTGAAAGCGGAGAAGGCTGACAGTCTCTCCAGCGAGTAAAGAAGGGCGGAACCTCTGGCTTGATTCATCGAGGCTACTCCAATAAAGGATGTGCTTGTATTTTCGAGTTATCACAAATCTATCAGCTTTATTCAGGATAATATCCTTGTGTGTGTGTGTTTTAAGTGTGCTACGTGTGTTTCCGGATTTGTTGCGTGTTGCGTGTCAAATTGGTTCACTGCTCCTGTCTTACGAGGTTAGAGTGGGTGACCCAGAGTTGCAAAACTATAAATTGAATCCTGTCTAAGGACAAACCATTGAGCCTGCTTATAGCGCTCCATGCATATTCAAAACAACTGTTCCCGTGTATCTTCTATCAGTACACAAAGACCCATACTCGATCGTTTGCAAAACTATAAATTGAACCTTGTCTAAAAGGACAAACCATTGAGCCTGCTTATAGCGCTCCGTGCATATTAAAAACAACTGTTCCCATGTATCTTCTATCGGTACACAAAGACCCATACTCGGTCGTACTCTCTGGGATTGTATCTGGAATCACTTGTGGAGTTTGGTTGGTTGTTGTTTTAGGTTTTGTGTTAGTTTTGGGATTTGTGAATCCTGAACAAGAGCGCACTCTCCTACTGCATTCAGTCTGTCGGATTTGCATATAGTCGTATTTCACCCATAGACCGCCGGCACACGTTTCATCGTATGGCATCACATCGTGCAACAAAGGTTTCAGTTACCTTTGTTGCATCTTTGTTTTTGGGGGTGGTTCAAAGGCCAAAACAAAGGTGCAACAAAGTTTGACAGCATGTGAACCACATACATGTAAGGCATATGAGGTTCACATGCCTTGGCTTTTGCCCCCAGTATGAGATACTATCAATTCCTACATTGTCTTCCTCATTGTCTGCAACTTCTTAGTGATTGCAGAAGTGAGCTGGGGGTATTCACTTGAACAGGCTGTCTCTGTCGAAACATGGGTTATGTGGCTTCAGCCACTCTATATTTCAAAAAAGATAACCCTTCCTCATCCTGTGCAATAAATTCCCGCTTATCCAGTTGAAGTGGTCGGCCCACCATGCTCTTGAAATATTTAGTATTTGCAAGTGGATGTTCACAAATATTCAGGATATTTGCTACTTGTGATAACTATATTTACTCTGACCTCTTAGAAGATCTACAGATTTCAGAATCACAACCTCAAAATCGCAAAATAAATTAGTTCTTTCTGCGGATACAAACTACAATAAGCATGAGTGTAGAAAACATGACAATATTCTAGTCCTCAGTATAACACATGCTCACTAATGTCCAATTGTTTTTTTTTCAGTTGTTTCTTTGTATTTTCTTCAGCATGACAAGACATTCCCTTTTGGCATAAGTCAAGCTCTGACATTCAACATCTCCCTTGTGCATTATTCTGAAATAAAAGTTAATCTCCTGTGGTCTGTGTTCTGGCGACATGCAGCAAATATGAACAGTCTGGCAAGAAGTCTGCAGCAGCAATAGTGCCACAGAGGCCCTCTGTAGGTGCACTGTCAGATGAATGATGAAGCACTTCTTTGTCTGCTTTCATTTTCCCAAAGTCATCATAGCCCATAAGTGCAGGAAACAATGAGCCAGGATATACATGACTTTCTGCATTGCTACTCTCAATGAGGATGTACTTCTGGATGTGGTCGCAGCAGGATGTGATCGACAAGTCCCCGACATCAACATTGATGCTATTTTTATCCAGGAGGTGCCCAATGTTTCTTTCACAGTGACAGGATGTAGGATTCATTGCACTGTGATATTCCCCATCTTGGAAGGTATTGGCAGACTTCCTGCGTATGATTCCCAGTTTCCCTCCATTCAACAGTCTATTATGTTTTACGCAAGTTGAATTGATCTTATTCACAAGAAGGCATCTGATTTGGCCCTGGTGTGGTCGAGCAAATGCCTTCCCAAATTTTGGATATATCAGAACACTGGTGTGATCACCATAAGATATCATGGCAAGTGCACTTTGATATCTCCCACCCGCCATGTGAGCATTGGCACCATTTTCAATGAGAAGATGCACAGTCTGTAATTCACTCCTACAATATGTGTGATATTGTCTATCTGGAGGCCGCATATCAGCTCCATTTGTGGAGAGGCCAAACATATATGCAGCAATCAGTGCATTGCCATATATGCCACCTGGTAGGTTGCCATTGGTTTGATGATCAATGAGGTGATCTACAATCCTTTGCCTGCAGTCAAATTTGGTAGCTAATGCATTGGTATGGTCGCTGCCCGCTAGATTGGTACTATTCCCAACCACAATAGTCTTGAAGTGGCAGTAATAGATTCTGCTTAAACCAATTCTAGTATGCAGCATACCCAAGAATGGCATTGGATATATGGCAGATCTGCCAGCGGATTGTGGAAAATCAGGGCCCCAATGTTGATTTGATGAGCAAATGCTGGATAGCTGATATCCATCCTGTTGGTTCAGGGTATCTTCATGATAGGAGGATAAAGGCATTTCAATGGATCCCAATATGAACACTGATGTAGTTTCTTGAGGATTCATATTGGTGATCCTTGCAGTGCTGTGTTGCGTATACTCTGGGTGGTTCCAAAGCTCCAACATTATTTTCAGTGTTTCTATCTTTGTCATTGGCAATGGCATGTAGGAAGTGGTCGAAAGACAAGGCATATTTGGAGCATTTCCGACATTGTTTGGATATGAGGCAATAGTCTCAAGTCCCTGCCAGTCAGAAGATCGTTGAACCTCACAATGAACAGGAGTCCAATATGCTTGTATAGGTTCTTGAAGCCAGACCCCATCTATCATGATCATAAATTGACAATGCTGTATGAAGCACGGCAATACATTACCTGTGGTTAGATTCACTTGGTATTTGTGGCAAATTCTTTGAATAAGCTCCATTTCACAAGGAATCTGGGAATCATTCTTGGAAATATAAGCTTGTGTCTCAATGCGTAATGGAGCCTATATACTTCATTCAAGACAGACATCCATTGATGATCATGTGTTACAGCCACTGTCGCCTCTGGGGACTAATGGTAATTTAATATTTGGAATCTGATTGCAAATAGAATGACTCACAGAGTCGAGGAGATACTCATTGATCACACTTGAAGGATGATACAGCTGCCATGGGAAGTTAGTGGATTTCGAGAATCACATTACATGCCAAACCTTAGATGACCTGGGAAAGAACTCGGCCCATGCCTCATCATCAGAAAGACCCCCGCTGGTGGGAGTCTCTGGGTCTTCGGACTCCAAGGAATTGTTGGTACCAGGGACATTGAATCTTATGCGCCAATCCGAAGGAATGATATCAACGGAAACAGCATGCGGAGAGGCAGTGAGATAAGGAGCTCCTGAGGTATTGATGGTGAGAACTGAGGCCTGAGTTCGAGCGTCGAGATAATCGTCAGGCTCAATCGCAGCTTGGGAACCGGCCGGCAGGGACTGTGAACTCATCCGCACAAGGTCAAGTTGCTCGGAGTTAAGCACGAGGGGATTCTGGACCGGAGGAGAAGATCGTATTGCGACTTTGAAGCCACGTAGAAACACAGTCTGATTATTGCCCCACAACTCTTCTCCGGCGTGTCTGCGCGGGCCAGAATGCACAACGGGGTTTGCGAGTTGCGATTCCCAGAGGTGCGACCTTCCCGCGGGCTCGACCTCGGACGCGATGGATCCGTGATCTTCAAATCGATATTCGACTGCTGCGACGCTCCATGACGACGCCTTATCGGTCCCAGTGACAAGATACAAGTCGCCATTTTCCACGATGCGCTCTAGATCGCTGTTAACAAATTCGTACCAATGATGTGCGTTCTTCAGTGCGCAATCTCGGAATTCTGTGAAATTCCGAAGATCAGTGCGCAAGGCACCGTCGGGTAGTTGAAGAATTGCAGCTTCCTTTGAAGGGTTGACGATTTCCATTGCTCCTCTTGCTTCTCTCTGAAACGAACTAAAAAGAGGGGTACATGAGATACATGTGAAAGTGGGAGAAAATGAATACGTGCACGTCGCTTCCCCCAGTATTTGCGCGGTGTGCGCCGACTCTATCGGTTGAGACATTCGACCCAGGGAGATGGTATAGTTCTCTGAGAGTGATGTCTTTAGGACAGAGATTCACCCTTTCAAAGCCTTCTGGGACACCGAATCGGTTGAGAGGGTCATCTGCTGCACGACAGATATTGAAGATAGGATCGAAGGATCCATCGGACGTCACCACGCCAACGTCGCCGATTTCTGTGCCCACTTGGCGTGACTCCAGTGGCAAGTCGTCGAAGGGTTGTGGGTGAAACAGAGGATAACCGTGGCCCGTTGGCAAGAGGAGACGACTGTAGAGCTGACTGTCCGCCATAGTGTGCACAGAGGAGGAAGCTGGGGCGGATGAGGTTGTATGGTGATCAACTTACATCGTTTATACAGCACGCACAACAGCTATTGACGCTGAAAAGCTGTTGAGGCTGAAAGCTGTTGAGGCTGAAATTTCACCGCGGGCAAGTGTCATGACCGTGGGTTCATGGCATTTGATCCGCGTAGGACCGACACTTGCCATGAACCCACGGTCATGGCGCTTGCCCGCAGTGAAAGCTGTTGAGTGTTAAAACAGCACGCTAACCGCCGAAACATAATGCCGACTTGATGCCGACGAGCTCCGAGCCTCGGAAGATCAATTCTCAACACGCGCGTGGCGTGCCTGTTGACGTGCCTCCCCTCAAAGTCCTCTGGATTGCAATCATATGGGTGATATACTGTCCAAAAATTAGCAGAAGTTTGCCGGGTTTTGGAAGACAACTTCCCAAAAAAAGCCCACAACTTGGGTGGCAACCTCTCCTTCTTGGTTGCATCTTTAATTTGGGTTACATCTTGGGATTGGGTTGCAACTTTGTGAATCCCATCAGTGTTGCTCATGTTTGCTTTTGATCCGCCAATAATTCGGCTATCGGTTGAGCTCGGCATCCAGTAAAACCTGCTAGACTGAGCCTCAATTGCATACACCAAGTTCGGATGGGGACTTACGCATTTTGAACAGTATTTGGACCATTGTAGAAGGCCAGTGAATAATATCCCTCCAAATGTTAGTCAACTTACCATGCTTGCTGGCTCAATTTCTGAAGCAGCATAGAGAGGTATAGAGATTGTTTTGGTGGCAAGAATATGGTGAAACACCATTTATACTGGAACATAATCTCAAAATTCATGATCCTTTAGGCCTCCCATAGTCTTCAAATGGAAGGAATCACTTGTCTCCCACTTCGGGATCTTCGGCGCAATGTTCCATCATTGTTTCGTTCACTTCCATCAAAAGTCCGAAATCTCCTCACAACGAAGTCCACAGCATGCGAGCCATTCCAAGTGTAATCCACCGAAGCAAGTCAAAGACACCGAGAACAAGACATGTATCCAATCTTCCAAGATGCAAACTCTTGGGCAGATTTGTTGCCAGTTGCAACCGAAAACCCTGCAACCACAGTGGTGTAAACCTTCATTAATTTTTGGACAGTATATGTGCCATACAATCACTCGTTAATCATGGATGCACATCACAAGCTATGAAAATTCGTTAGAGGAGAGGCAACATGTTGTTTATTTCCCACTGCAATAATCTCCCCGCCGCCGTCCACTGGCATTCATTGATGAATTAAATTTCCTTGCAACAAAGTGGTTCTGAGGCGCTGATCTCCGAATTTCTTACATACACCTAGAATCGTCAGCATTAGATCGATTTCGGGCATGCCACTGCCTCAGAACCGTGGAGGTCGGTGCTTCATTATTTGGGCCATCATGCTCACCCATGGTTTCATTCCGACCTCGCCTTCCACATCGTCCCTCCTTACGCAAAACCCTCATCATACTTCCATCCGTATAGCGGTGCATCAGGAAATAATTTTATTTCACTTGAGTTTGCGGATGTCTAAGTATGTCATGGGCGTTCATGAACTATCCGCTATGTGGATCGCCCCGCGTAGCAGAATTAAAGGCTTATTGAATTGGCGGCTGTCTATGAAAAGGGGTATTTGGAATAGGCCACGAAGATAGAATAAAATCCGAAGGAGGAGGAAGGGGAGCACAGACGCAGGAATAGTTGGAGGTGTAGATAATTGTAAATATCGTCCCAATCAACAACGCAAGCGGCAGCAAGTGAGGAAGTGTACTGTGTGAGAGGCGGATGACAACGAGAATCCAGAGAGAGGGTTTCGTTCTGAGGTGGAGATGTTCAGTAATACAAGCGGGTATAAAGAGCGACGAGGAGGCAGACGGTGCAAGTCGGCAGGCCAGGGCAGGCTAGGAGGAACCAGCGAACCGATTCGTGCGCTACACCACTGCTTGAAATGCATCCCTGTGGCGCATTACGATTGCCTGAAGCCAGCAAAACAGGTAATGACGGTGGACGAAAGCGTCACGAGATAGGCCGCTTTCTAGATGGTATCGTTGGGGCTCGCAGTTGGCCGAAACGTTACAAAATGAAGCGGTTGTCGACGAAACCACAGGTTCACCGGGAGCCTCAGAACACGGTCCGTGGTCCGTGGAATCCTGAAGCCAGGCTCCACCTTCGATAAAAATACGTAAGTTTTGAACTGAAAGCGACGAACGGGTGCCTTACCTAAAGTATTGGCTATAGTGTATTTGTCGCAAATGCGTCGAATAAACTCGGATTCGGTAGGAATATCGTGGTCGTCCTGGAGCCTGTTGTGAATGAGGCTGCGTATGAATGGGGCTTTGAACGTACTTCGTTCAATACAGACATCCATTGATTATCGTGTATCAAGGCCACCGTTGCATCCGGAGACTGACAATTAATTTTCATTCTCCGCCAAAGGTAGGCGACTTACGAAGTCAAGAAGAAATTGATTGACAGCGGATGAAGGATGATATACCTGTTAAGGCGGTGAGCAGATACAAGGCCACGACATGCATAACACAAACCTTGCACTCATCGTCGCCAGAAGTACGCCTTGTCCCGGCGGATGAGCTATAGAACGGCGGGGCCCGCCCGGTAGTGGATGTAGTCGTACTATTCCTTGCCCCGAGCGATCGGGACTGTAAGGACGGAATGAATGTGCTCTTTCGAAGAATATCGCCCGGCTTGGAATTCACGATGGAGATCGCCTTGACCAATTTCATCAGAGGATAAGGTCGTACAACAACTTTGTAGCCTCGTAGAAAGATCGTTTGATTTCGGCCCCACGACGCTTCTTCAGGAGGTCGTCTGGGGCCAGAACGCGCGAATGAGGTAGCTGTTTCCCATTCCCATGTGCACGACGCTCCCGCGGTCGCAGTCTGGGCGGCCTTCAATTTGAGGGAAACTCTGCCATCTTCACAACGATTTTCCAAGGCTGCGACGCCCCAAGATGACGACTTGTCTGTCCCAGTGACCAAGTACAAGTCGCCATTGCCGACGATACGCTCCAGATCTCGGTTGACGAAATCATACCAATGCTGTGCGTGCTTGACAGCGTAATCTCGGAATTTTTTCAAAGACCGAAGATCAACTCGCGAACCGCCCTCCGGTAAAAGAAGAATAGCAGCTTCCTTCGAAGTCGAAGCAGCGGATATTTCCACGACTGCTCCTGCTGAGAGCGGGAGGAATCTGAATCATTGTTCATGAGATACAGCTGAAATTGGAAGAGAATACAGGCATACACATTACTTTCCACACCGGCGTCGATATCCAGACGACGTTTACTGATAGCGGCACTGGATACGTCCGATCCGGGCTCATGACAGTCATCCCGAGCAGAAACCTCCATGTCCTGCAGATTCACCTGCTCAAACCCGGGCGGAACGCCAAATCGGTTCAGGGGGTCATCTGCTGCACGACAGATATTGAAGATGGGGTCGAAAGATCCATCAGATGTGACCACGCCAACGTCGCCAATTTCGGTGCCCACTCGGCGCAACTCCAGTGGCAAGTCGTCGAAGGCTTGTGGATGAAACAGAGGATACCCATGACCCTTCGGTAACAGAAGACGAGTGTAGAGTCGGCTATCTGACATGAATGTACCGAGGAGGAGGGGGCGACAATTGAGATTCTCACTCAGATTATAGGGAACACCAAGAGCTGTAGAAGATCACATAACCTACAGCAGACGACACGGCCAGATGTCAGAGTTAGCGCCACGGAAGAAGGCTGATGAAATGTCAGAACATAGAGAGGGGAGTGATTCAGTCAAGGTACAGCAAAAATGTTGGTCCGATCCGCCCCTTAGAGGCGATGTGGGCAAATTGTACGTGTATGGGAATTAGGGTGCACCGTGCGCGTGAATTGCAAGGTGAGGGAGCCCGCCTATTTCTGCCGAAAGCACGGCCCCACCAGGCCAGGGATGCGATAGGTTTCGCTGGACACCGGAACGCGACATTACGAAGCGACGTGTGGGTGTGTGTCGGCGTCTGTGGGCGATGGTTTGAAGCAAGTAAGATCGTGATTGGATCATGAAGCCGGTGATGGCCGCTGTTGCGAAAGAACTAGCGTTGAGCTCATACGACCGGGAAATAAATGAATCTCATCATTGTAACAGCCGAGTGGGTGAATCGGTGATGTGTTGAGCGGCAATATATCAATGTATTCTATATGCATTGTGCGGAGGCTGATCGCCGTAATATCAGCCCATGAGCGTCTACTATTTTGAATAAACGGAGCGTGTGTTTGCGAGAGATTCTCGCAAGAATTATTCTGAAAGATACACAGAGCGAAACCCAAGACAACTCGCCTGAGAACGAGGCGAACATCGGTGGAATGCCTTCAAGGATTGGCACACCCCTTACCCATGTCCACGATTCAGACAGAAATCAAGTACTAGCTACTGTATATGATACACGTGTGTTGGATGCCAAACCCCCGCGTCCTGTTGGTGGGTGAGTTCCCACCCCCTGATTTTAACAATGAACACGGTCGTACAGGTAGTCATCGTATCAGATACTGTATCTTGGAGACGGGTGCAGTAGCTTTTGGGTTGTTACATGCAACCTGATATAACTTTGTACTACAGCAAGTTGCAACAGCTCTCTTAGTGAACCACAGCAGCGACAACATCACCGTGAGATGAGTGCGGAGATCGAGTTCGTGATTCTTTGCACAGGGTTCGATTTCATTTATTGATGTCGTTGGATTTCCCCTTCAGTTGAAATCAAACACACTTCTGCTGTAGTATTTGGACATCATCATGAGATGAGTGTAGACAGAATTCTGAGCACAGGGTTTGATTTTATTGGTGCTGTGTGTTTTCCCCTTTGGTTAGAATTAAACAGCAGTGTGCTGTATTGCGGTAGAATTTGGACATTTTGACCTCTGTGTATCTTTCCCCTTCTATTAACCATTCTCAGAACCCTCGACACTGCATACCTCCCAGTTCTGTTATTTGATGATACGAGTCAGAAAATGCACCGTGTTAGTTGTTTGTGCTCAACAGTTTGCTAAGAACCTCATGCTGTTCACTGGGCAAGCTGAACCTCTGGGGCAAGAATCAACCTTTAAACTGGATAATTACCGAGGGTGGTTTGGAATGTTCCACAGAACGAATCCGATTGTGAACCCAGAGGAAAAGGAAAATTCAGCGTTGGACGAACATGCCATTTTGAGACGATCAATATCTCTTTGTATGATCTGCCTTAGGCCTGAGAACATTTTCCCACGAAGCGTAATCAATGAAGTTGTTTGACGTCGCGGGCGTGTTTTCACATCACAGTTAACAGCTTTTACAGTTCTCGGGATCATTTCGGCCGATTGACCAAAATTGCCTTTTACGGACGGAAGCGTTCTAGGTCCTAATCCGGAACTTACGTTCTCTGAGGCTCACACGCACTTGCCACGGAACTACGGAACTGAACAGTTGGAAATTTTGTCACCCGTCCTGAAAGGCAAAGACTTCGGGGGTCAGCTTCCATAATTGGTAAGCATCAACCTTCCCCGGACCCCACCTGGATGAGAAGTCGATGAGTTCTTTGAATTTGACTTGAGCATGCACATCCAAATGAAGGGACCCTTCAGGATAAACACAAGGAGGCGAAAATTGAACCTGAAGTTCAGACATCCTTGTGTTTGCGTTTGTGCCTTGGGGCTCCAAGACATTGGTAATTGTTCAGTACTTGGGTCAGCGAGAATGAGCCAACTAAAATGCAAACAGTAGATACCACTATTCCGGGTCGGAGTATTCCCGAATATCCGCAGATCAGTTTCTTGGTCGACTTCTGAATCCTCTGAATCTTCGTTATCGTCCTCACCTTCATCGTGTCTGGATATGGCACTCGTCCAAGCGGATCCGGGAAAAGGGAGAGACGGCGAGGAAACTTCAACTGACCTGGAACTGGTGGTGGTGACGGTTTTGCCCGCAACCACATTTGGATATGAAGAACATGATGTAACCAATGGGTTTGAAGCCAACACACGCTCGTCGCGCATGGCACCCACATCAGAGAATCCTCCGTGCAGAGCGAGACACATCATATGTTCAGAAAATTGGGCTCAGCAGTGATCCAAGGCACTAATTTCGAGGGTGGATTTCGAAATCGAAATTAATCCAGAAACTCAAGTACTTACATAACTCGGCTTCAAATAAAATTACCTACCAATTTATACACCCTGGTGGTGGATGACAATACCCCTACTTCACTGGGTAGGAAACTAAGCAGGAGTCCCTCGTTCGACTCGAGGTCCGACCATTAATGGAATATACATTGTTTTGTTTTTTTCCCCGGGTTTCATGACCATTAGTGATAGGGCAAAACAACGTCGATTCGCAGAAGTACAGGTTCGTACTTACAATTTTTGGCAAATTAACTGAACACGAAAGTAATTAAAAGATCAACTGAGCCAAGAACTCAAGAACTCGACTAACCCGCCTTCAAACAAACGAACTATTGGGTTCAAACTGCCCGCCGATTCAATGCCGACAAGACCTGGTGAACCCGCTTCCTTTGTGATGTTCGTTTATATTCAAGCGAGAGACCCGGTTCGACTCGGGGTCAGGTCATTCCTTCGTAGGCACGTCTTTTGCGGCTGTCTAAGTCGGAATTCTTCGTTGCGGGTTTTAGTTTTGCGTTGAAAAAAGTAATATGGCATTGAGCAAGTAATATGTCTGTAGCAGGTAGAGTTGAGTCAGATCTGACTGACCGCCGGTATTGAGCGTGCGTTTGAGCCTGGACAGTGTTGATTTCAACCCCTGGAGCGTGTGCGCCGGGCTAGATACGCTCTATCTACTCCTCATTCTCCTCTCAGGGGCCGAGATCTGAGTGAGAAAGGAACGTTGACGCGGGAGGGCTGAGCCGGTTAGGTCCGAAGTTGGGCGTTTTCTTTGCGGGGTTCTGAGGGCAACGGTTGGCGAGGCTTAGGCGGAGGAAGTGGTGGAGCTAGGAGCAAAGATAGAAGACTAGAAGAGGCTTCGTTCACCGGCCAAATGTTGCCGACGCAGCAAGTGAGATCGCAGGGATTCTTGGTAGGGGTTCAAATGTTCAAGAATTTCAAGGGTTTCAAGATGTTCGACGTTCGGGAGCAGGGCTTTGAAGATCGTAGGTGGGCCACCGTTTCGAGAATCGGTGGCCAACCGTTGGATCAATAGCCAGAATGCCCAAAATTCGCACAGAATACCCAATGAGATTCCAGACGCCAGAGAGGCAGTTTCAGCACCTCAGAGAGAATTGAGAGCGAATTATTCAACATTGACGCAGCAGAATGAATACAATGATTAAGCAGGCCGACGGCGCCGACGCACTCCAGAATCCAGATGCGAATGTACATAAGCTGTAATCCCTAACGCAGAGTCGGGAGGACGAACGTTGCCGAGGTGGGCAGTAAGCTTGGCCAAGGTTTTCGAGGGGTTCGGTGTTCGGGACCAGGGGCTCGAGAGCGTGAATCAGAGAGGAACATTCAATCCGAAGGCTAAAGCGAGGTGCGAGGAAATGAAATGCAAAAAAAGAATCCGTCCAGAATTCCAATGAAATCTCGCTCGGGGGAGAGAGACAGAATTCAGGCGATTTGGGACCAATTCGCTTTCGGCGGGATCAGGGGCTGAAGATGCCGCTAACGTGCAGCAATCCCCACAGAACCTCAAGATAGAGCGTCTGATTAGAATCGCAGGGCAATTTTCCTGACCCCTGTTGCTTGGGAAAGTAGTGTCCAGACAGAATCCATAGTTTTGAAAATATTTGCTTCGTCTGAAACCAGGCGAAATCCCAGTAAAAATGAAGAGACCGAATTCACTCAGACCCGGTTGGACAATTTTTTGACCTCGTTTTTGCAACCCCATGCCTAATGAGGTCGCCGGTGGAGCCTCCAGCACAAAATTGAGAAGCTTAGGCTGCCTAGCAACCCGAACGCGTTCAACCTCGTTGGGGCGGATTTGAATGTGTCCGGGCGAGACGGATATGGGGAGCGGCGCACAACATACTAGACCAGTCCTTATTGGTAGAGCCAGGAGGAGGGCGTGTGGTATGAGCTGAGCTGTAATCGCCGAAAGGTCCGAAACCCCGCGTGATTTGATTTGATCTTGCGGCCAAATCGGCCGATCCTTGCTTCACGCCCCGCTCCATCATCGCACGGAACACACCAGAATGTAACCGCTCAGCACACAGCAATACGTTTACGTACCCGCAATAATCACCCACTCGACTGACATCGCGGCCGAATGGCAACGGCACGGTGAGGCAAAGAAAGGAGGGTGTGAAGAAGGATTTAAATCGGAGAGGGATGTGAAGCTGAGCTCCGCGGAGCTTATGCACATTCACAAGTGAGTGCTTCGTACGCGTTTTACGCTTCTGCTTGTGCTGGGCTTCGTTGGGTGTTTGTACGCCGAGGGAGGGCGAGGCATTTGTACGGCATTCTTGCAGGCTTGCGCTCAAGGGGAAATCGGGATTCAAAAATCGGATATAGGGTCGAAAAGTTTTTTTCGACCTCGAGCTGACCCCCCCTCCCCCCCCCTCCTTCCATAAAGGGAAGGAGCTTCTCACCCCTGGCGCCGGGCCGGCTGTCCCGCGTCCTGCCGCCGCAATCCAGCTTACTTCCTACCACTTTCCTTGGCACAGATCATGCTCAGTATTAGTATCTCATGAGTTTTGATGATCAAGTGACCCATTTGAACTCCAACAGCTGAAAAATTCTGATCCCAGAAGGGACCATGCTTGGCTTAGATCACGGAAGACTCGGGCGTAGAGCCTCAATACTATTGATATGCTTTCTAGAGGTCAGGATGAGTTTTTTTACAACTGAATAGCACCCCCAGGACACTCTGTTTGCTATTTTGAAGCTCTGAATAATATGGACTAAAAGTTTTTTTCAGCCTACCCTGGACCCCCCCCCCCCTCCCTCCCTATATCCGGTTTTTTAATCCCGATTTCCCCTTGCTTGCGCTCCAGAGTGTTACTGTGGCATTCCAGGATTCACTAAGGTGCTCGAGTGCGCTGTCCGTTCCTCTGGAGAACGTTTCGCGCGCGCACCTTTCCTGCTCGCCTTCTTTCCATCTCCCATTGTCTTTCTCCAAGTATCGCATAACAATCCTACGAGAGCTAATGGTTTTAGTCGACACAGGTCCTCTCGTTAAACGTAAATGCGGAGGCGAACGAGTCAGCTCTGAAGCTGGCGTATTTGCGTGAGTCGGTTTCATTGCTCAATTTTTATATGATTTTTGAGACAGTGGGAGGAGGCGGAAGGAGGAAGTTGCGAAGGAGTTTGACGCGAGTCCTGCGCAGCAACGCAAGCGCGGGAGGCGCAGTTTCTAGCGGTCTCTTTGCAATGTGAGGCGGCACGCAGAAGAAATGGCGCGCCTTTTGCGTCGACGCGATTCTACTTTGGGTTCGACAGGCCAAGCACGGCTGGCGCGATCACCTGCGATTCTCCGGAACGACGCACTGTTCATGCGGTGCGCAATTCTCTCGCCTTAGCTCCCATTCTCAAGAGAATCGCTCGCGATGTTTCCCCTGCCTGCCTGCTACCCAGCTCAATCCACACGCACATGCGAACACTGCCCCGAGGGCGAGGTCATGATCCTCAGCGTTGTGGACAGCTTTCCAGAAGAGCGTTGGGCGTCTTCAGGTCCGCATTTTCTTCCTGTTTCCCTTCCATTCTGCCTTCTTTCTCGCTGCCACTGCTTCTCAATACATCCCCATACGTCCATTCCTTCTCATTTGGCCTATTTTCTTCTTTTTTATACTCTTCTCGCATTATAACCTATTGCCAACACCGCATACAGCATGTGCATCTCCCCCGACCCCTCTGCGCACACCGGGTTCGGGCCCTTCCTCCAAACGTCGGGCTCGCGTTCGCCGATCCCGACGCTGGTGAGCAGAGAGTGGGCTACTAGTACGCGGTTTGGTGAATTCCCTCTCCTTCCATTCCGCTACCTTCGCTTCCCACTCGTTTCCCCATATCGTGCTTTCTTTTTTCCTCTTCCCTCCCCCTCGCCTCCTCTATTTGATCGCGCCACGTATCCACCCCCTTGGTTCTCGTCCCTCCTCGCTCCTTTGCCGCTATATCCCCCGACTCCTTCCCTCACCCTAAACACCTGCATCTCTTCTCTTCCCCTTCCCTTGCGTCCCTTCCCTGACCCTTACTCCCTTGCACGAGATATCCACATACCACGCCTGCAGGCACCTCAAGCGCGCTGGCGCTGCACGACCCATGCGTCGCCGCGTTGTTGGTGGAGCCGGTGCACGGAGAGGTGGGGTGAATAGCTTGTCGACTTCATCTCTTTTTCCTTCGATTTTCGGGCGTCTGGAGAAATGTGGGCGAAGGTTGAGAGGTGGAGGTGAAAGGATGGTGGTGGCAGCACAGAGAACGGGGATAGGGTGCGAAGCAGAGTGGAGGGGAGGCTTCATTTCCTCTCGCCCGCATTGTCAGAGAAGTGGGAAGATGGGTGGAGCCTTTCCGAGCGGTGCCCATCGGGTGTACCGCTGTTATGTTTGTGGGACAGACGGTGCGCGTTCTTGACCTTCAGTCACTGCATAGGCTCTATGATTTGCTTTCCTACACACAATTAACTACTCTTTCTCTGTCGGCGCTGTTCGGAGGTTCTGGGGTTCAAACTTGTTCGATCCAAGTCAGGTCCTGACGTTCGGTTCATTGTCTTCCTGTTCCGGCTCTCTCATAGAACTACATCTTCCAGCAGACCATTCCTCGTCCGACTTTCGATCGGGCAAACTCACCATGGTCGACATTCGAAAGCAAACATTCTACAGCTGTAATGATTCCAGGAGAAGACTTAGAACTCTGGCGGTGCGCTTGTTCTCACTCTTTTCTTCTAGGGAATCGTGTTCAATTGGGTTTTGTTTTGGCTTTTGGGGTCTCGGAAGGATTCTGCAGTGGTGTGGATGTCCATTAAATAGCCTGAATCACATGGGGACTCAAGAGACGTGTTGAATAACATTCCGTTTTTTTTCGAATCCAATATCCAGTTTGATTTCTAGGCCGTTCAATTGCAAGTATAATATTTGAGTGGACAGGAATCTACGTCCAGCTGCCGGATAAAACGACTTGGTGGGGTGGTGTTCGGTAATGCCCCTGCTTTACTTGTTCTGAAGCCGGTGTCTTCAACTGAGCAGAAAACCTCTGACTGTGGACCAGGCCAATGCCAAGTCGTAGTTTAATGAGACCATTGTTTCTCGGGCATCAAACCAGAGTTGGCATCCACGGTCTTCCACCGCACAGTGAAATAATTTCGACCGTTGTCGCAGGGCAAATGGTTGATTCGGTTGGTTCAAATGTTATATTCTTTCGTACAACAGATCTACCAAATCCCGAAGACATCCTCCCATCAACTACCACTTCCGGCCCCTTGGCTTCGATTTCACCGCCCCCTCGTGCTCGGTCACCCTCAATGGATATTAAGGTTTTGACGTTCTGCGTTCTATAAAATTGAGTCAAGCCCTTATCCATCAAGCGTAATTTGACGCGCATCCACTGCAGGGATGACGCGAAGGAGGCCCTCATCCTGTACATCTTATCTTGTGTTCTTTGCTAATACTCGTGGGGGCAAAATTTAATACTGCAGCCTGACCGTGGAAAGTGCGCATTACGCGCAAGGCATCGATCTATGCCGTGCTGTCCAAGCCAATCCATCCGTATTATGAAAGAGCCATGCTCCCGCCGTGCAACAGAATAACATTTCTACCAATAGTTCGGTAGGGTGGACGGACGAGAGTGCGGAGATGGGAGAACGCCGAGGACGTTGTTAAAATGCCGCTATGTGCGCTTTGGGCAGGTCAATTTTTGGCTAATTTAGGTCAAGTGGGGGAATCAATCACCCAGGACTCAGGATGTTATTACTACAAGGAATTGGGCTGCCTATCCTACTCTGGCGGTAATACTAAATTTGCGAACTTGTGAAGAAAAATGCCTGACAGAAGCTTATATTTTTGCGTGGCAGCTGTGCACATTTTCTTTGAAGCAAACTTTGTGAATAATGCTATCTTCTACCTGCTACAGAACCAGGCATTAAGCCAAAATTGTGAACACAGCCCACAGAGGCCACATATAAGCCAGAGATCTTAACTTGGATCCCCACTTCTATCATGCCCCCCAGCCGTCTGTCAACAAAATTCGTCTCAATGATATCACAACTTGTTTAACACTTGCCCTCCCGCTTCTCAATGAACTCCATGATGTGTTTGAGGCTCCATTTCTTCAATCCATTGCAAACACCATTCAGACGTTGGTCAATTCAGTCCAGGTATATTTTCTGCTTCCCGCATTGAAACCAACCACTCAAGTGTCGTAGAGTATAAAGCATAATAAAAGTGAATGTGCTCAGCTCATGGGAGGCATCCACGAAGTCCTCTATGCCATTGTACACCTGCATATGAAATCGGAGCCTGCTGGATCTATCCCTCCATCAATGCTGGATAACATTGGGGAATTCCTCAAGTAAGTCAAGTGTGCTTTGATGAGACTTTTTGACAAAATCTACACATAGAACACTTCACAAGATATATATGTTCATTGAAGCACAACAACAAGGGAACAAGATCAAGCACCTCTTCTGTAGCAATGAGATCAACAAATTACTCCACGATTGTCATGCAGGATTGAAGCAAGCACAAGAGGTCTTCTGTGTATGATATTTTTCTTTTGCTTGCAGTAAACTGATGATCTGCAAGATTCAGACACAAACTCAAATATTGAGTGACATCAGAGACTTCACAGATAAAGTCAAGCTGATGCACAGGGAATTGATGGAATTGATTGAGAAGCAGTCTGACGCCAGTACACTGTCGGAAAGGTCATCGGTATGTCCGCTTTAAACACCTCGTACATTAGCTAATGTGGTCAGGTTTATCTGGGTGGCAACCAATCGAAAAATAGGTAAATAGCCAATTACATGATTGAATCATTCCTTACACATTTGCCTTCAGCTCAAATTCATTTTCACTACTTCCCTCAAAGCCCAAGATTTTCCATGGTCGCGAACAAGAGTTGGACTACATTCTCAAATTGATCAGTCAATGCTCTCCCCGAATCACTGTTCTAGGAGGTGGTGGAATGGGCAAGACAAGCCTAGCAAGAGCAGTGCTTCACCATCCAGACACCTGTTTCAAATTTGAGCACAGATTCTTTGTCAGTGCTGAAGCTGCAACTACCAGTGTTGAACTTGCTGCACTTATTGGATTACATGTTGGATTGAATCCTCAAGGCCTGTTGTCCAGTATTTTTCAAGGAAAAAGTCCTGTCTTCTGATTTTGGAATCTGCAGACAGTGTGGGAGCCAATGAAGTCTCGAGCTGGGATTGAAGAATTCTTGTGTCTTCTCACTGGGGTGGAACACCTTGCATTAATTGTATGTATGGCCACAGCATTCAGTTAAGCCTCACTGACATTCTGCAGATCACAATGCGGGGGGCTGAGAGGCCAGCCAAAGTTCAATGGAGTCATCCATTTTTATTGCCCTTGAAGCCATTGTCAAATGATGCCGCCAGAAAAACCTTTATTGAGATTACAGACAATTCAAACACAACAGAGGAAGTCAATCAACTTCTGGGATTCACAGATAATATGCCACTGGCTGTTGATCTCATCGCCCATCTGGTGGATTATGAGGGCTTCTCTAATGTTTTAGCACATTGGAAGACAGAGAAAACATCTCTTCTCTCTGTTGGCTTTGACTGACAATCCAGTGTGGAGGCATCTATCAATCTCTCTCTTTCAAGTCCTCGGATCACCCCAGGCAGCAAGGAATTATTAAGCCTCCTCTCTATCCTCCCAAATGGACTTTCCGAGGCAGAGCTGGTACAGAGCCATCTAGGCATTCCAAAAATTCTCAGTTGCAAAGCTGCATTGCAGGCCACTTCATTGACTTATCGGGACAATAATCAACGACTGATGGTACTGATGCCCATCAGAGAATATTTTGCAGATTTTGCCTCCTTCCCAGTCCTGTATACAACTCATTTGTGAGCACTTCTATAAGGTTTTGGAGCTATTCAGGCAATATTATGGAGAGCAGATGAAACTTATGGTCAATCAAATAACCTCGAACCTGGCCAATTTACAAGAGATTTTGCACCAAGGACTGTATCCCCATGCCCCAGCCCTTGCAGATACCATCCAGTGCACTCTCTCTCTCAACCTATTTTGCAGAATTACTGGATGGGATCATTCCCAACTGCTGGATGATGTCCAGTCTCTCTTGTCTCACCTGTGTAATCATCAACTTGAAACCATCCTTCTTATGGAATTCATGCAGACTCGCCACTACGCAACCAGGGTGTCAGAAGACATGATAGCTCAAACCATAATTTATCTTGATCATGCCATGGATCCTATTCTCAGTGGTGAGTTCCACCTAATGTCTGACTCATTCCCTCTCTCATGTGATTTTTCACCGTGATAGCCAAATTCTATACTACTGTAGCCCAGTATTTTTTCTACTATGGTAATAAAGGTGATGCACAACGAGCCATTCAGTCTCTCCACAAAGCACAAGAAATGTCAGAGCTGTGTGGAGATAATGGACTGCAGTGCATTGTATTGACAAGATTTGGTTGGTTTGAATGGCGTGCCTGCAATTACAGTGCTGGCATTGCATATGCAGATAGGGCCTATAAATTATCAGCAAATTCGATGCAGGAAGCCTTTGCACATCAGCTGGGAGCTGTATGTTTGAGAGAAATGGGGGACTACAAACAAAGTGCAGCACGATTTGACAAGGTCACTGAGATTCTTCACATCTGTGGCATGTCTGGAAGAACATTTGACCACAAGACCACACGAGACCGAGCAGAGATCCATCTCTTGAAGTCAGAATACACAGAGGCCAGAAAGAATTTTTGTGAAGTTGCTAAGAGCACTTCTGCTGAACAAAATTCTGTGTCCCATGCAATTGCACTCCTGAATATTGCACTGATTGACACAGTAATTCAAGAGACAGGGGAAAATGTTTACCACGAATTGAACACAGTACAGAAGGCTCCCAGGGACAGTCCTCAAGGCATTGTTTTCAGTGATATAGTGCAGGCAATCCTGGAGCTCAGAGAGGGAAAATTTAACACGGCACAGATCAAATTCGAAAATTGCCTCCAATCCATATGGGGAACATCTCTTTGCTTAGAACAACTCGCTAATATCAAGGCTTGGCCCAGTGATAAATGGAAGGATAAATGGCCCACTATATATTTGGTACATGCCCACAGATCAAAGGCGAAATTAGATCTCCACAAGGCACTTCTCTTTTTGGGAGATGTATTTAATGTCAACAATGAGAAAGATGCAGCCACCAATCTGTATCAAATAGCCCTGGCAGGATTCACCCAGATGGATGTACACCACAGCCGAGCACAGTGCATGCTACGTCTTGGAGATCTGGCCATCCAATATGGACGTACCTCCGAGGCAATCACACTCTGGAAGGCTGCTCGCCCACTATTAGAGCGTTCAGTGGTCAAAGATGTCTTCCAAATTGAGTCCAGGCTTGCGAAGTTTGAAAGGGATTCTCAGGAGGCTCATTTAAAGCTGGACACCCTGCATGCACCAATTCAGTTGCTGAAAGAAACTTCTGAACTTGAAATCAAGCATTCTGGTAAGGAAGCTGCCGAAGAACATGAACACATGGTTCCTGTTATAATGTGAGGCTCGCCTGTCTTTCAAACATCATGTCAATTCTCGTCCGAGTTCATTTGTATCTGTTGAACTCATTTATTTGTTTACATCCCGATCATCCAGTTAGCCTGTTGCTGAATCTCTTGTTTTTGATTCTACAAGTACTGCCATGTATCTATTTATTTCTTTGTTCATTGGGTCATGGAATGGATCTCCTTATTTATTCGTTATGACCTCAAAGCTCCTGAGATTTTGAGTGTCTAAAATTAGACACAAGGTGCGTCTCTGAATTTGTAACATGCTCACATGGATGGGCTGAGGACAAGTCTGTTTGACCCCATTTTTTAAAAGCTCAGGTTTTTCATATTCCTGTGTGTTAGGGGGCAGGTGTATAAGGATGTGGAAGATGGACCGTGGCCACGCGCTTTCTTTCTCCGGATACTAAATAGAGCCGCAGAAGACTGTCTGCTCAGTGATGTCTCCAGGTGAGGTTGTTTCGTCTTTTTTGGCTTGCATTACCGCAATTTGCGGTACATAAGGCGCGGACTTTTTGATTTGGTTTTTCAGCAGTTTTGACTAGAACGGCCACCACGGGCTCATTTTTTATCAGATTTTTTTGAGGGTAGGTGTGTTCGAATCACATTGAAAGTCCGCAGAGGATCAACTGCCGGCTTTTTTCAATGTAATTACGTAATGGAACTTGTTCAGAAAAATCGTGGTTTCCACTAGGACAGCTGTAGCACAACAAATAATGGTCTGATTGAACCAATTCCGGAATATGTTATGTATCTGAACTATCTCTAGGGGACCATGAGGTCTGCAGATATGGGTATAGTCAAATTCTAATGCAGAGCTCTGCTTCTCATGAGACATGAATATTGCCATAGCCAAAATGAGTGCAAAATCATGTTCAGTCTATATATGGTCTATGGAAGTGTGCTATCCTCTATTAACATCCCAGATACATAACATATTCTGGAATTGGGTCAATCGGACCATTATTTGTTGTGCTACAGGTGTCCTAGCGGAAACCATGATCTTTCTGAAGAAATTATTTTACATAATTACATCAAGAAAGCCGGCACTTGATCCTCTGCGGATTTTCAATGCGATTCGAACGCACCTACTCCCAAGGAAATCTGATAAAAAATGAGCCTGTGGTGGCTGTTCTAGTCAGAACTGTTGAAAAAAAAAACGGTCCGCACCTTGCAAATTGCAATTGCTGTAATTCAATTTCCGCCTTGACACAGGTACATAAAACAAATGTATTTGCATGTCATCTATCCATCCATACTCGCAGGTCAACTGGCCTTCACAATAATAATGTCGAAACTTGAACAAAATTGGGCCTCGCTTATTTCCCCGGCAAGACCTGGTTGGTGGACAGTAACACACCCGCCTATCAGACACCAAGTCATGCGTACTCGCAGCTCACCTGAACCAGTCTTGTTTCCCCTTGAAGTAGGAATGTGCACGATGAATCAGTCCCATTTTACATGGAGAAAACCCTGTGGTCGTAGGGCAGTATTCTTGACCCCGTTTTTGCTTGGGCCAAGTAGTATTGTGCAGGTTGGGCTAGGGTCGGGCTTGAGCAGGTCAGGGCCTCGGAAAATCGCAAGCCCAACCCGCCCACCAGGGTCGGGCCTGGGTCGGGTCAGGCTTGGGCTCAGGCCTGGGCTTGAGTGTGCATGACACATGTGAATTACGCCACTTGGTTATGTACTTTGAAGTCTTTAAAGCTGCAAGAAAGTCCATAGTGCAAACTATTACAATCTGCATCATCCTCCCCTCATTGAGTCTGTGTTCGAAAAAATGGTCTCAAATATCTAATCCATCCATTTTCTCTTCGGCCTCATCACACATTTTGCAAATGAATGAATCCAAGCACAACGGTCTGCGTTCTCCACACACCATCTGTCAACTCAATAAAGGATCCCATTGCGACAAAATATGTGTTGAGTTTATCTGCCTGCCAGGGGTCACAAGCAATATGGACATCACCCGGAACAATTGAGTCCTGAATGGTGTCAAAACATTGATGCACACATAACATAGTGACTCACGTTCAACAGGGCCGCCAATTTCAGGAGATTCTCCTTGAACACGTGAATAAAGCTATCTTGCTTAGGATGGAAGAATTGGATGAGACAAGCCATAGGTACCTGTGTCTTCGCCACAGAGATGCAACAGCGAATTCCGTGCTCGCCTGGCCACGGCAGATTCTGAGAGGCGCCACACTGCCGCTTCACGGTGCGCGGCGCACCTGACCTTCAACCAATCACTGTCCGTAGACCCCATGACTTATATCACCTGACACTCACATGATTTTCACACTTTTGATGGTGGCAGTGTTCGTTGTCTTTTCATGTATAGGACAAGAATATTGCCCATGCCTTCATCACAGAGAGACGCCACGCAAAGTGGATTCCCAGTTCACCCATGCACGGCAGATTCCGAGCTCACCCGCACATGGCGGATTCCGAGCAGTGCCACACTGCCGCTTGCCAACGCGTGCGGTGCCTCCGTGGGAACGAACTCGTGACTATCACGCTTTTATCACGCTTTTATCATGCTTTTATCACACTTTTGATCTGTGGCTGTATTCATTGTCTTTTCATGTATAGGATCACAAACCCGCTGATCCAGCCTACACATAGGAAGATCGACATCAATGACAATGGGAATGTCCGCTAGAACCAGCTTTTGAGGTTAAGAAGAGCCAAATCAATGTCTAGCACACACACTTCCTTGGACCAGCCCTGTCAGTATTCTCTGCGGGCGAACCTTTGCAGGGAGGTAGGGCAGGACACAACTTCCCCAGCTCGTCAATGAGAAATACAATTTCGGCAACTGAATGAATGCCACACCACAAAACGTGAGAACGAGCCATCATTGACAAAAAGATATGTACTGCAATCTGTCACTAGACTGTGGTGAGAGGCATCCAGAGGTTCACTGTTGTCAGGGCTAACCAGGTGTGCCGAGGGATTTCAAACATTGATAGTATTTGAGGGGTCAGGCATGTCGCGAGTGTGAGACATCTTGACCAGGGACCTTGATGCATAGTGTCAGGAAACCACTCCCTTGAATACTTTTCTACATGGTCCGTGCTCGCCCATCTGTGTGCAAAGTCGAGCCATCCATGCCGATAACCTGAGAAAGTTTCTTGCAAGCAGCAGGGACGCCAGCACCAAAAGGAGGCAGCCAGTCCGGCCGAAACATGCACCATGTATTAAACCACGTATTAAACCACATCATAATTGTGTTGAACTCCGTGCAAAGCCGAGCTGTGATGCCTAAAAATTCCGCAAGCCCAGGACGTGGGCCTGCGAAAAATCTGAGCCTGACCCAAGCCCTGGCCAGGCCTGAGGGAGGGTCAGGCTTGGGTCGGAGGTCGGGCTCGGGCTTGAGGCCCGACCCGGCACAACACTAGGGCCAAGCTCGGAGGGGTAAACAGTAAAGACATAGCACAAATTCCAGAATGACCCCGCTGTATGGAAGCAGAACGCAGCAATTGTCCTCGTAAGGCAGGTTTAGGGGTGGGTCCCGAGTTAGGATCCGGACAAAGTGGAGGTTTGGAGCGGAGCAGAGTGTCGGGATGGTGGCGGGCCAAATATCCGATCCTGCTTACATCTGTACCACCATCACCACCCATCGAGCCTCAGCAGACAGAAACCTCTGCGCACAGGTGAAAAACTCACACTATGAAGTCATGCATTCCTCAACAGTGTCTTTGGTGTGTTTGCGGAGAAGAGTGGGCAGGCTCAGGCTGTTTGGGCATGGGATGATGGTGAGTAGCATTGTTTTGGCTTTGGTGTTGAAACGGTGCACTTGGGTGCAGCCGTGTAATTGATATGCCAACTCAAACTACCAAACCAGAGAGCGCAGCGAACAGAGTCACTAGACACAATCCAATCCAACAATCCAAATCAACAAAATATATCACAAACTCCAACTCCAAATGTTGTGAATGTGTTCGGGGAAGTAGGGTATGTATCACCCTTCAAGAGGGTGTGCAAGGGAAGTAAAAGTAATGTCTTTGTAGCGGGAAAGCAACAACAACGGGCCGTTCGGGCAGTTGTTATGCAGAGCAGGGACTTCTGGCCGCTAGAGAATCGAGGTTTCAATAGGAAGACTAATGACCGCCAGATGACTCTTGGGGGAAACAGAATTCAACAACGGCTGACACCGAGCCAACGGGTAGCGATTGCAGAGCAGACCATCAACAGACAGGCCTTACTTGGTACAACGGGAACACGGCTGGCGGCGGCTCGACAACGCGGGGACAGTTACGCAGATGGCGGCAGCTCTGGCTAGGAGTGGGGGCACTTCTACTGCAGGTGGCGGCGCTACACCAAGGTGGGTCTCGACCGGATGGTGGCGGCTACTACTTGCGGGGACAGTTACATGGAAGGCGGCGGCCTCTGACTACGGGGGCAATTACACGAATGGCGGGGACTCCTGGTTAGGGAATGTGGGCACTTATATTGAGAGCGGCGGCAGTACAGCGACGGGGCAGTTACACCAAAGGTGGCAGCGAGCAGCAATGGGGGCTCTTACACAGGCCAATAACACTCTCGGCTATATCGTCAAAGGCAGCACACAGACCACAGGCGGCGGAACTACAGCAATGGGGGCACTTCTATGAACGGCGGGGACCACTCCTGAACCACAAGAGATGATGTGGGCACTTATATCAATGGCGGCGGAAGCTGCAGGACGGGGGCAGTTACGTGGCGGCTACCTTGTTCGAGCAGGGGCACTTATGTCTCGTGCTTCCGAGGACTGTTCAAGACTTTGCTTCGTCCGGTCCTCTTCTGCATATCAAAAATATGTCTTTTATCTCAAGAGTCCACTATATTCACCCCGATTTCCGGGCAGATAGTATACTGGCTAATACATGCTCAAGCGCAGTCTTTTATACAAACGGGAGGTCACTAAAGGACATGAAAGGAGCTGAAGAGGATCAAACCGTGTCGCGCTGCCAACGGGTGGATGGCCAATCATACCGCAGGGATATCTAAACCCTGAGTATTCTGTCCTCCCGCTGGAGTTACTCCACATGAATCCAGAGCCTAGCCTCTATGGCGTGCTCATCTTTGATGGTTGTGACGGGCGCAGTCCGCTTCTTCTAACTCCGGCTGACTCATGAGTTTGACTCGATCTGCCGCCAGTCGTCTTTTCAGTCTTCTAGTTGTAGTGGGACCTACAGGTATAGGGCTCTATCTTCCGGGAGGTGTGGTCCAGGACGAGCGAGTGATTCCCAACCTCTTCATGTTGCTTTCCAGCTGCTGAGCTGCAGCTGCTAGTCCGCCATCAAATAATGTGATGTTCAGATGCTAGCTTTGTGTTTATCATATGCAGTTTGCACTTCGGCCGCCGCTGGCTGGTACACCCGCTGGTCGTCCTGGTGCTTCACAGTGTGTAAGGGTATGGCCGCCAGCAAAGGGGCACCTTCAGCTGACTTCTACAGAGTGGGGTTATAGTAGCGGGAAGAACTGTATGATCCTCCGGCTAGACTCCGTATCTTTCTGTTATGGTGATATCATCATCATTTCCAACTCTTCGGTTCTCCCGCCGGTGAAGGCAGTCAACTATTGATGATTGGTAGTCCCCCGTTGGTCACCTCCGACGCATAGGGGTACAGCAGAGCTGCGTCCCATAGCCCAGTGTAGTGAGTTCCCGCCAGAACACAGTACCCGTAAGAGCCTTTGTTAAGCTGTCGACCCTTGTAGTTGTTTAGCCACTGGCTTTCGGTCATCAACAGCATAGCCTACCACCTCCGGGGAGAGGTGTACGCTCTCAAATCTAATAATGCCTCTCCTTTCCCATACTGATAGACGTGAAAATGAATAAAAACGGGTGTTTTCATGCTTATCCCGTTACACGCCCTATCATCGGATGAATGTTTCCCAATTGCAATGATGGAATTAGAGTGTACGTCTTGCCTGTCTTGCAGTTGTTTAGCTGACGTGTCTGCGTAGACAATTCCAAGCCTGAAGAGGCCCCCGACACCTGTGAACATTGCGCCGCGCTCCGCGAGCACTCCAACAAGCTCTGCGATGCTCTTTACAACCTTCAAAACACTCATCATTTGTAAGCCGACCTGTCTTTCCACAACTTAAGGGAGAGAGATTCGCCTACAGACCACGAAAAGGCAGCACAATGCAACCAATCTTGGTTGTTGATTAGATCAGCTGGGTATTATCTGCCAGTGGCTGTACAGTTATCTGCCACGGCGGACTGCAACATCATATGCAAGGCCTCTAAATTCGGGAAAATAATAGAGGAGATGTATAAAAGAATATCAAAGCTTTCCACCGACTCAGAATTTTGAAACGAGCCCATTCATTCTCGGCATTCAGAGGATGGCAGATAACTTGTCATGGCAGATAATTTTCCCACATCAGCTGTATCTGCCATCCACCACCACTTCAACATCTCAAACTCTATGGTTGGACTCCTAGGGTATCCAAGACACCTCTCCTCTTGGTCTTTTGCATTGTTGGACACCGGATTCACGGGAAAATCACCCGAAACGAGTAGCAGCCCGATTGGATGATATCTGCCGGAAATCCTTGCTAGCAAGCTAAAATCGAGCTCAATCCGGCACGGTTGGCTACTCTCAATGGAATCCATCTCAATCTACTCGAAACTGGCTTTATCAGCTTGAATGTGGCATACTTATTTGTGTGCTATTTCCCTGGTTTCTCAATTCGACAACTCGTCAGTGGGAAGGTGTTCTTTTGGGGACTAGAGGTCATTCTACGGGTTCTGGTACGTAAATATGTTACCTTCGATATGACACAGTTCTCTCCCACGGCTGTTATCTGGGTCACATCTGGGGTCTTGTGAGCGTAAATCTTCGTGTTCACGGCCGCCAGTTGCATTGTGCTTCTGTGTGTCACCTCATACATATTATAGCTGTTTTTGTACTCATTCCTATTACAATCCAATTCACTCGTTGAAATTCATACCTGCGAAGGCAGTCCCAGAAAGACTCAAAGATCAATTGAGTTCTCTCAAACTCTCTCTTCCTCCTTCCCTTTCCGATTTCTTTTTGTGTTTTCTTGTCACGAGACCCAGTACAATGGAAAAAAAACCCCAATCTTCGACTCAAACGACTCCAAAAGGCGTTGGGAAAGGCCGTGCAGGAAAATTTGATGCTCAAGTGTATCCTTGGAATGCGTGGTCCGAGGTTCAAGTAGGAGTGGCCGTTAGTATAATTTTGTGGATTCCAGCACGCCACGATGCAAAATAGATTCAATCGTACTATGTTCAGACAGCGTGAATAAGCAACTTTAAAAAACATTGGATTGGATATTAAATACACCGTATTAAGCTCGTTACTGCTTGTTGTGCCAGTTGCATATTCGAAGGAGTTTATTGCAAGTGCTTCTCTGGCAGAAAATACAGATGTAGAGCACAAAGGTGATACATTATTTTCAGCGCAAGTGTATCCGCAAAACAAATAGGGTTGAGCTTAGCGTGAATTAAGGAATTTAAAAAACATTGGATTGGATGGGGGAGTGTGTACAAGTGAAATGTGTACGTGGGGAATTCTGCCGGTGCCTCCGAGGCCGGCGTCGTTGAATGCTTGTTTTGCGAGGTGGCATGCGCGGTCGGGGGAGTTGAAGATTTCGTAGTAGAAGATGGAGAACTTGAAGCTGAGGGAAAGACCGAGGCAGATGGGGTGTGTTGGGGGAGCTCGATGACAACAATGTCGGAAGCGGCCTTGAAAGCCTCCAGTGACCTGTCAACGGTGTTGGAGGGGACTTTCTCCAGAACGCGCAATGGGCACCAATAAAGTTCTTGTATGCAACAGAGAGAAGATTGCGCTCTTGGACGGTGAGCTCCTGGTCGGACGGTAAGAGAAATGTGATACAAATGTCGCGAAAAGGACCTTCGTAACGCTCATCCTGCTCAGCGCGCTTGGTGAGATAGACGGAGTCTTCGCGGGATCATCGCGGAGGCGTGGTCGCAGACGTCGAGGACGACGGCCCAGTCCTCAGACGCGGTCGTGGCGAGGAAAGTTGTCGAGCTGAATATCATGATAAATGTGGAGGATGCCATGGAGTGTGCGTATAATGAGGTGGGAGACGCGGACACAGAGGATTTGGGAGTCGGTGTTGGTTTGCTTGTACGTAACGAAGAGTTTGAGATTGCACTGTTCAACGGTGAATCCAACCGTGCATTCATCAGTGGATGGCAGGTCTCCAGGGTGTGGTGATATGGGAAAAGGTTGTGGGGGTTGGGTGTAAGGTTTGCGCACAGCCACACTAGGCTCTGCACACATACTGCAAACATCGCATCTGGCCGTCACGGCCGCCAACCGCACCAAGGTCAATGCCAGACCTCCTCACTAGTCGTCCCTGGCCCCGTATCCACACGCTTCATGGCTCCCGTCCGTTGTTCTTCCAAGCACAAGCAACCGAAGCAGCGAAAGGCGCTCTCTTCCGAGGAAAAGAGGCGCCAGCACCAACTCGGCTTCCTGTAAGTGCTCCTCATGCTTGAGACCCAAGTCCTCATTAGCTTTAGCCGCTGGCTGGATGCTTCCCAGCAAATCATAGCGCTTCATTCAGGCAACGTGCCATTCCCTGACCTGGAGCTGTACCTGAAAGAGGGTAGAGGCACGGTGTATTTTGTTTTCAGGGCCCAAGATACTATGATCCAGTAGCTGCGTCCCTCTGAGCTCCTTCCTCAAATCATCTTCAAATGGAGTGTGATGGAGCGTATTGAGTGCCGGCAGATACAATACGATGATTGTGATGTTGGGCACTGGGCAGACGCACATCTGGGTGATGGTGTTCTATGTCGATCGTCGCCTCTTGGCAGGCAAGTTTTTCCTGCATGTGTTTTCTGCGTCTCACCTTACGCGCCTTTCCAGAGCGAATCATTCGCTTGCGACTGATCGAAGAGGGATATCCATTGGTACGGTTTGACAAGCCTTGCCCGTGCGACATCTGTCATCGAGAATACCACTGGAATATCCCAAATAGCTCTCTTCAAGAGATTGAGGAAATTGCTTTGGAGGGTCTGCAAGAAATAGGCGAGCGTAACATTGTAAAGTGAGTTGTTGGTGTACCTGCTTTCCTCCTGGAGATCGTTTGACTGGTCCAGGGTGCGTCCTTCTACAACGCGCGCGAGATGGGAGGAAGACACGGCAAGGGGTCCGGAGCGGAGGATCCGGATGTGTGGTGTACGGGCGATGCGCGGAGGTTATAGGCAGGGCAGCGGCGCCTTGCGCACACGATCCCGGAACAGACGCTGGGGCGGCCGCCGTACGTCTTCGTTGCAAGGAACGGTGCGGAGGACGACCTCGGATCCAGCTGCGCGGGTCGGCGTGGGCCGGTGGGAAGAATGCACAGACAGACCTGAATATTCGAAGGCGAAGAACCCCGAGGGTCGTACTAGGCTCTGGCCGACGTCTCCAGAGTAACTCGTCGAGGATGGCACACGCGCTGCTAGACAATGTGGACGTGAGTCGAGGAGATTGACTCAGAGATGAAAGGACTTACCCCAAGTATCAAGGTTGTCGCACCCTCGCAGTCCCGCGCTATCCCAATGATGATATCGTCGTCGCTGCCAGTGCAGCGCGCGCGTCGCAGTTAAATCCATCCTAGATCGCCTTTCCTGGTCTTTAAACTCCCCTTGCGAACCGCGGCAACACCCCCAGCCGCGTCCTTGCTCGTTTGTTGGCGTCACTTGCTGCCCTCCATCTGCTTTCCGTTCCTGCATACGCGCTCCATCACCAAAGCATGAGCATCCGCCTTCCGCCGCTGCGTATCCACTCATGTGCAAACCATCACGAGATCGAGGGAGGGGAGGAGCGGTCCCGCGTATGCCCGCGCCCGCTCGCTACCGCGGCGGAAGACAGAAATCCGCTGAGGATCGGAAGGGCGCCAAGGAAGAAGACCACCAGGGTGCGTTCTTGCTGCCAACGCGGACGAGATCGCAGGGAGAGGCGGGTGGAACATGGAGCGTGGGCAGCGAGAACCAAGCAAGAGTGCTTAGCACGCGTGGACCATAACCGCGGGCGGAGCTGCCGTCACGTCTTCGTTGCGAGCTGTAGAGTTTGGAGGTCGGTCGTACAGGTAGGATGTCCGCGGGCGTGGCGCCGCCGGTGAGTAGGACGATTAGCCCGAGACGTTGCGCACCCCCAAGACATAACGAAATCGCTATGGAAGCGATGGACACAGACGCAGGCCGCGCCGGGGGAAAAGTCGAGAAAGAGCAGGACACTGGGGATCCTGAGCCAGCTGCACACATCAGTGAGACGAGCCGCAGGGAAGGAGACCATTTGCGGGCCTTTAACAGATGTGAGCGCCCGAAACCGGCGCGAGATCCTGGGAGAAGTTTTGGATTCCAGACGATCGATCCTCCGCTGCGGGACCGCAGGGACATAAGAGTACGAGAAGACCTACGGAAAGGGATTGATACCTTCCAAACTTCGGCGCTGCTTGGAAGGACTTGCATTTGCGTTGTCCCACGCTCGCTGGTGTTCTCCTCGCTAACATCGACTGAGGACGCAAATAGGTGTACGCGTCCGAGTCGAAGTGAAGTAACGCGGAAGCCCACTAGGTGATAAGGCGGGCAATAAGGGAAATGCCTCCATTCTATCCTGACTCGGAGGCGTATGTCAAGCAAAATTCCAAATCCGTCCTACAGCACTAGCGACGGGCGTCGGCAAATGGGAGCTAGCGATGGATGTCTAGACGAAGGCAGTCGAAGGCGCAGCGATACTTTCAAGTCAGGCCGACAAATGGATCGCCGTCCGACGGCTCAATGACAAAGGCTGCCGTAACGAGGTCACCGAGTCACTTTCTTCTCAACATTGATCTCAATTTGATAATGTCGCACCGACGTCGCAACAGCGTTAACCGACGTCCAAACAGCGTTACCTTTGGCCACGTCCACCACCCAGAGCGAGCTGGAGTTTATCCACCTATGTCATCATGGTGGTCAATGGCTGGCCAGAACCTCGACGCCGCAGATACCAAGTGTCGCCTATTCAAGGATGTTGTAGCGAAGCTTCAGGCCCGGGCTGCCATAGCCAAGGAAATAGCTTCATGGCACCTGGCGCGCCGCCCGCGTTCGGACCCGGGTGCTCGATTGGAGGCGATACAACATCTGGACAAATTCTTGAGCGGCATTCCGCGACTAAATACCGAGGTCCCGCCTCCCCTGCTTCTCAGGATAACAAACGCGCTGGTGGAGTTGTACACAGATGACGCCAGAAAAATGAGCGAAACTGCCCCACCCCAATGGTTGTCTGATGAGTGGGCACTTAGTCGACCCGTTCGCGTAGTGGAAGACTTCGCGGAACTCTGTATCAACTCCGGGCAGGAAGCGGCATCTTGCTCCGACGAGGAATGGCAATTGGTTGTGGACAAGACCTCATCAGATTGGAGAAGTGTCTTGGCAGAAATACTTCGCATTGTGGGCCTCACCTCCCTCCCTTATTTTTCTCTCTGAAATTTCGTGCAGCAAGCACGCCGTGTTGATATCGAGCTCAGCGTTCGTAAGCTTTGCAAGAGGCGGCTGCGTGGCCTTGTTCGTACGCACGGTGTTCTTCCGTTTACATTGAATGTGTCTGGCCTCAAAATGCCACCTCATCCTGTCTCAGGCGGGGGCTTTTCGGTTTGCTGTTTTATGACTTCTCATGACAGCCCTGGCGAATAACTACATCATACTATGCGTGGCCTTGTTCGTACGCACGGTGTTCTTCCGTTTACATTGAATGTGTCTGGCCTCAAAATGCCACCTCATCCTGTCTCAGGCGGGGGCTTTTCGGTTTGCTGTTTTATGACTTCTCATGACAGCCCTGGCGAATAACTACATCATACTAGGATATCTACAAGGGGAAATTAGAAAAGCAGGTTGTATGCATCAAGGTGCTTCGTATATTCACCACGGAACTTCGGTTGGATACAATATACAAGGTGAGATTTATCCTAACCGTGTGTGCGACGATTTGTCATGGGTAATCACTAGGAACTGGCACGAGAAGTGTTAATATGGAAGGAACTGTCACATCCTAATGTATTGCCTCTTCTCGGCATCGACATGATTGCTCGAAAGCCATCTTTCTGTTTAGTCTCCCCGTGGATGAAGAATGGGAACGTCATGGCCTTTTTGGAGGCATATCCCGATTTCAATAAGAGCTCTTTGGTAAATTATCGCTCATTTCTCTTGGTAAATGGTGCTCAGAGATTATTTTGCAGGTGAGGAACATTGCCAGTGGTCTGGAGTATCTGCACGGTCTGGACCCGCCAGTTGTTCACGGCGATATCAAAGGGGTGAGTAAACTGAAAACTGCGATATTCCCACTTATAGTTACATACCGAGACAACAGGCCAATATTTTAATTGACGACGGTGGCCAAGCTTGTTTAGCTGATTTTGGTCTCGCACTGGCAGTCGAGAGTCAAGCATGTAGCGCATCCTCGGCGGGAAGCACCGGTGGCACCCTCCGATGGTTGGCACCTGAAATTCTCGACAGCTCGAGAAAAGCTGATCGCCAAGCTTCCCAAACGAAGCGGGATATATATGCATTCGGCTGTACTATCTTGGAGGTATGTCTCTACTAGAGAATACCGACCTGTTGACGAAGCCACGAATCCAGATCTACACTGGGAGTTGCCCATTCCCCCATTTGAGAGAGGCACAGATTGTCCACAACGTTGTGACGAAACGTGAGCGTCCAGAGATCCCATCAAACGCGGTCGCACAGCTGAAGGACCTTCATCCGCTCCTGAAACGTTGCTGGCACCATAACCCCCTACAGCGGCCAGATGCCACCGAGATCAGCGATGTTTTGCTTTTAGAACCCTCGGAATGGAAAAAAGCAGTTGACGGACCGACATCACCGTTCTCGATGTTGAGAAAACTCTCTGGACCATTGGGGCGGTGGTCCCCTCTTATATCACCACCGACATCGCGGTCCCCTTTCATACCACCCACAACGACAAAATCCACAAGCGCACATGGGCTCGGATCGGGTCAATCTGAGAAGAAAAAGCGCGCAATCAAAATTCTGCTCTTAGGCTAGTCTTCGTTGTGTACCATTATTCAGGGGCTAAGAGCTTCCATTGCAGGCCAATCAGAATCCGGGAAGGTCAGACGCGCTTTACTTATTCATTGCGACTGGCTGAGACCATTCTTCGACAGAGTTCGATGTTACTCAGTCCGTTTGCTCTCCAGATATTTTTCGTTGGAGGGCATCGCCTGACATTTCGACAGATTTCACGCAAGCCCTTACTCCCAAATACTTCGAGAGTGAACGACTGGTGTGGAAAACTGTGATCCAACTCAATCTCATAAGGTGCGTTGTTGGTAAGCTCTCGATCGTTTTTTTTTCGACCGACCACGCGAGTGGCGCAGCCTGATAAAGATCATACTCGCCGTCCTCCAACACGAGTGGAAAGCGCTCGAAGCAGATTCCGTGGAATCAAACTATGCGACGCCTCTCACGATGGAGCATCGGCGCCTCGCGCTATCCTTATCTCCATTGATACCGTTTGAGACAAGTATTAGTCAAATTGTGGACAGTACTACAAATGGCTACGAGACCAGCAACAACCCTTCACGGGTCACGCAGGTTCTCGCTGCGTGCAAAAACGAGATTATTGCCCTGTTTGAGGATGCGCTTGTGCGAAGCGTTCTCGAATCGCTCGGTTTTTCCTTCCAACATGACTCCGGCTTGTACGCGCGCATTGTTATTTGCTGTGGACGCTTCACTCAAATTGACAGTTTACTGGATGACACTGCGCGAATCGCGGCGCTTGACTATGTGCCAACAAATCGTGGGCGATCTCCTCGTCAGCGGTTCCCTCGAGGCTGATTTTTTTTTTTTGCGTTTTTTTATCAGGGGATATAGCCCGAACGAGAAAACGAACGGCGGGTGTTGAGGAACATCGGTTGGTGGTGGAGGCTGGTGCGCGGTTAGTTCAACCTCACCCCGAGAGTATTACTTCGCGAAGGCTTTAACCAGGCATCAGAGCAGGGACGGAGTTCTGCATTACCGAGGTTTGTGGAAGCAGTAGTCAGGTAATTGGATTCTTGTGAAGCTACGGGTTCGCGCATTGAACCTCTTCAGCCATCAACATGGGTCAATCACATTGCTCACGTTTTAATAATCTGGCTAACACGTTAGGTCGGTTCAGGTACCGTATCTCGACGATGGTCTGTATATTGACTGTTCCTTGGCATCTGAATTGTTGACATGGTTGTTTCAGTTCAAGCCATCTTCTTCTTGGCGCCATTGCTCTTCTGGCAATGGCGAACCGAGGACCCGAAAGTCAACCGCGTCGTAAGCCTTGTCTTGACTGCTCACTACAAATACCGATGATGATTCTATATACACTTATTGCAGAAAGAGTCACTTGAACTGTGGCAAGAGATTGTTGGCAATCAACTCCTCGCTAAAACCGCGCTCATTCTACTGTTTAACAAAGTGAGTTCAATGTCGCGTTCCCACGCGACACAGATACTGATCGCTGTGTGCTTACAGAAAGACGTTCTTCAAAAGCACATCGATGCAGGCTTGAAGGTGAACGAATACGTCTCAAGCTATGGAGATCGGCCAAATGACATCGTGTCGGTGACGAAATGCATGTAAAATGTCCTGCCTCGGGGAGTGAAATCTTACCTCATTTCTGTAGATTTCCGAGACAAGTTCTCGGCGTACCATGTAAGTCTAGTATGCTGAGTACCTACTACCTCTTCATTCTGATGCGATCGCCGGCAGCGGAATTTGTCGCCTGAACCGCGGGCGTTTATATGTTGGGAAACAGAGGATACCGTGAGTGACGTCGTAGCTGCGATTATCGTCGTACCTCTATTTCGCGTTTATATAGGACACCATGTCGACGCTCATGATCCTCGAGGAAGGTCAGTGGCCGTGCTATTCCTTTTGGAGATATTGTGCTTACCAGGCTTACGACTCGTTTCAGTTCGAGGGCACATATTTCGGAAACATTTGAAGCAGCTAGAATTTATGTGAATACATAACCACGGATGGTCCTCGACATTGCTTGGAGCAGACTAATCCTGCGCATATACATCGGACACCGGTGACGCACATATACAGGACATTTCGGAACTCCCAACCTACTAATATCCATATAATCTCGCGGCGATATAATCAGTCGTGTTTTTCGCCGATTTTGCGTGGAACACGGGTCTAATTAGAAAGAGGTAAAAGAAGCGGCGAACCTTTCAGGTTCGAGGTTCAACATTTGTTCATATTTATTACTGCCCGCTGGAAGCCAACCAACTGCACGAATAAGGTCAGTGCTCATGCTATCCGTCCACTTGGGATTATGCTTACCTCACGCATTCCAGAAACGCCTGCGGAGAAAAAAAAGGAACCGAGAACCTTGCGAGAACCCGAAGCACGACCTTGAAGAGTGAAGAACTTCAGAAGCTTCAGAAGTGGGGTTTCTTCGGATCCTGACAAACACAATAGAATCCTGATGCTTTGATCTCGGCAAATCTCCCTCTTTATAAAATTACGCTGTTGGTCCGTCTGAAGCTTTTTAAGCTCCGCTGACCCTGCTCTCGGATCAACTTGCTGAAGTACTACACAAAGTGCCCCTCGCATATTATTGGGAAAGTTTAACTCCCCAGGTTGGCTGTTTTACATCTGAACTCTGGAGTGATGCTGTCTCAATGGGATATTGTTCCTCCATACCCCTAGCTTCACAAACGGCAAAGCCGGCTTGCCTTCGGCACACCATGGCGTCTGCCACATTGACACCCCATCACTTTTCTGTCAAAGAACCCCAGTCATGGGTTCAACGCGTGCACGTGGACCGAAGTGGTGGGGCGCTTCGCGTCCCGCCACGCTCTTGTCAATCTTCAAATAAGGAAGGCTTCGGTACAAAAAATAGTCCTTAACTCTCTCACGCCTACATCTGCTGATATCGCGGGCCGTTTTCTCAAGCACTATTAGAATTCGAGCTGATCATGCCACCAAACATCGGCACAATGGCGACTATATAACCCAACGCCCATCGACGTCAGCCACCGCCCCGCTCTGATGCTCAAACTCTTTTACTACTTCCTCTTCACCGGCCTTGTCGCCGCGGAGAATGGCCTCCAAGCATGGCTTCGTTACGCACCGTTACCTCGAGGCCATAACACACCACTTCCTTCGTCAATAATCGCTCTTAATTCCAGCACAGACAGTCCTGTCAATACCGCGGGGCAGGAGCTGCAGAAGGGTATCCAGGGAATCTTTGGCCGGCAACTCAGTGTTTTCAACACTGGGAAAGGGAACTCTTCAGCGGTTGTTGGTACTGTTTCGCAGTTTCAGAAAGCTTTTGGGAGCAACCCTGTCAGCGACAACCTGGAAGAAGATGGATTCTGGCTTAATGTCAAGGGTGGCACAGTACAGATTCTCGGACAAAATGAGCGTGGTGCTCTATACGGTGCTTTCGAGTACCTATCTATGCTGGCACAGGGAAATTTCTCCAATGTTGAATATGTGACGAACCCAGCTGCACCAGTTCGCTGGATAAACTCTTGTGAGTCACCGACATGGGCCTGCTGAAGCTGAAGCCAACTTCCTGCCAGGGGACAACATGGATGGAAGCATCACTCGTGGCTTCGGTGGCAACTCAATCTTTTTCGCAGACGGAGGTGTCGTATCCAACCTGACCCGTGCCTCGGAATATGCCCGACTCTTATCCTCCATCCGAGTTAATGCTGTCGTTGTGAATGACGTCAACGCAAACTTCACCACTATCAACCCGGAGAACATTCAAGGTGTTGGTAGAATTGCGGACGTGTTCAGACCATATGGTGTCCAGCTTGGATTGTCTCTCGACTTTGCATCTCCGATGGAACTTGGAAATCTCAGCACCTATGACCCATTGGATCCTGGGGTCATTGCATTTTGGGATGATATCACGAAGCAAATATATGACAGAATCCCAGATTTTGCAGGGTATCTAGTCAAAGCAGACAGTGAAGGTAAATAGCTCATTGTTCCGCCCAGTGTTGTGCTCATATCCATGGTTATTAGGCACTCCCGGTCCCTTGGTATACAACCGTACTCTCGCCCAAGGTGCAAACCTCTTTGCCAAAGCCATTGAGCCATTTGGCGGCATAGTCATGTACCGCGCCTTCGTGTACAATCAACTCAATGAAAGCGTCTGGACAGCCGACAGAGCCAATGCTGCCGTCGACTTCTTCCAACCTCTAGATGGTCAATTCGATGACAACGTCGTTGTTCAAATCAAATATGGTCCCATCGATTTCCAAGTCCGGGAGCCTGCGTCGCCGCTGTTCGCCAACCTCCTCGAGACAAATACGGCTCTTGAGCTGCAGGTTGCACAGGAGTATTTAGGTCAGCAGTGTCACCTTGTGTATCTCCCACCGCTGTGGAGAACGGTCTTGGATTTCGACCTCCGAGTGCAGAACCAGTCCACGCTTGTGCGGGATGTTATTACCGGCAAACGGTTCAAGCGACCGCTTGGCGGCTCAGCAGCTGTCGTCAACGTTGGGCTCAACGATACCTGGCTGGGAAGCCATCTCGCCATGTCGAACCTATATGCGTATGGACGTCTGGCATGGGATTGGACGAGCGATTCCCAGGAGATTCTGCAAGACTGGACTCGTCTCACATTCGGTCTTGACGAGACCGTTGTCGACACTGTCACTCAGATGTCGATGGCTTCTTGGCCTGCATACGAGAATTATAGCGGAAACCTCGGGGAACAGACCCTGAATGATATCCTCTATACGCATTTCGGTCCTAATCCTCAGACGCTGGATAATACGCCTTGGGGTCAGTGGACTCGGGCAGATCATACCACTATTGGGATGGATCGTACGGTGTCGAATGGGACGGGGTTTTCTGGGCAGTACCCGCCAGAGGTGGCTGCAATGTACGAAAACGTCGAGACCACGCCCGACAATCTACTTCTGTGGTTCCATCATGTCAACTACACCCAAGAGCTGAAATCTGGCAAGACGGTCATCCAGCACTTCTACGACGCACATTACGAGGGAGCTGAGACTGCTCACAACTTCGTCACGATGTGGCAATCATTGCAAGGAAAGATTGACAATGAACGCTTCGAGGATGTGTTGTACAGACAGGTCTTCCAGGCCGGTCATTCCATCGTATGGCGAGATGCGATCGTCAACTTCTACAATAATATCTCTGGCATACCCGACGATGCCGGGAGGGTGGGCCACCATCCCTTCCGGATCGAAGCGGAGAGCATGGAGTTGAGTGGGTACCAGCCATACGTTGTTAGCCCATTCGAGGCGGCGTCCAATTCGATGGCCGTCGTCATAAGCACCAACAGTACAGTCGGGACGGCGACAACAGTTCTCAACTTTACCTCTGGGGTATATGACCTCGCGGTCAATTATTTCGACATGTACGGTGGTAACAGCAGTTATCAAGTCTTCGTTAATAACCAGATGGTCGGAGAATGGGTTGGGAATGTTGTGGATATTGGGAAGCTCGGACATACGCCATCCATATATTTGGATGGGCATTCGGCGACGAGAATCACGTTCCCCCAGGTGGCTATCAAGAAAGGCGATATGCTAAAAATTGTGGGGCAGGCGGACGGTATTGAACCAGCACCGCTTGACTACGTTGCTTTGCTGCCGGCTGGTGTGATCGATTGAGGTCGAAACTCCGTCCCAAAACATTTACCTTTGTGTCGATAGTATTGTTCAATTTATTTGTGTGTCTAGTGTATTTGAAAATAAGAGGTTAACTGTTAACTTTAAATCAAGATTCGAGGTACAACTGTGAAGTGCTCAGCCATTCAATGCCTGGCGATAAATAGTTCCATGCCCGCCTTGCGGAGTCGTCATCGTCTTGACTTGACTGCATAGTAAGCGGGAGTCCCTCGTTCAATTGGAGGCCATCTCATTCCATGCTGGGTTCATGTTTTTGCGTCTACCTCTTCTCCGAGTCGAACTCATTTGGTTTGTGGTTTTGCGTTTTGCATCAAGAAAATACTGCATTGTCTACGTTTTGGGTTGACGCACAGATCTAGAACTCGAGGTAAGAATTCCAACAATAAACTGCCCACCAATTTAAAACCTGTAGGACCTGGTGGTGAACGGTCCATACCCGCCTTACTTACGGCAATTTGCGGTACATAAGGCGTGGACTTTTTTTTTTTTGGTTTTCAACAGTTTTGACTAGAACAACTGCCACCTGCTCAGTATTGACCAGATTTCCCTGAGAATAGGTGTGTTGGAGTCGCATGGAAAATCCACAAAAGATCAAGTACCGGTTTTTTTTGATGTACCTATGTAATATAATTTCGTCAGAAAAATCATGGTTTCCACGAGGACAGCTGTAGCCCAATGAACAATGGTCCATTTGACCTAGTTTTCAGATATGTTATGTATCTGAACTATCGCTAAGAGACCATGAGGTCCGCAGATATGGGTATCACCACATTGCAATACAGAGTGCTACTTCTCCTAGGACCTGAATATTGCCCTAGCCAAAATGGGCGCAAAATCATGTTCAGTCAGTATATTGCCTATGGCATATGCCATCCTCTACTAAGGTCCCAGATACATAACATATTCAAGAATTAGGTCAATCAGACCATTATTCATTGTGCTACAGTTGTCCTAGTGGAAACTGATCTTTCTGAAGAACTTCCATTACGTAGTCCCATAAAAAAAAAAGGGTAGTTAATCCTCTGCGGATTTTCTATGCGACTCAAACACCCCTATTCTCGAGGAAATCCGATCAAAACTGAGCCCGTCGTGGCTGTTTTAGTCAGAACTGTTGAAAACAAACGGTCCACACCTTATGTACCGCAAATTGCTGTAATTGGGCGGTGTCAAAGCAAATAGTAAGCGGGAGTCCTCGTTCAACTTAGGGCCTGGTCGTTGGTGTTGGGGCACTGAAGCGAAGAGAGGAGAGGTTCAGGACGCTGATAAAATGGTGTGGACGCAGCGGATAAGATACCAATCTGCAATCTTGTCAGGCGTCTTCAAGGTTTGAAGGTGTTTGTTTGGTTCGACGTTCGGAAGCAGGGGCTTGAAAATTGTATGTGGGCCACCATTTCAAGAATTGGCAGCTGTGTGTTCGAAGAGGCCCTGAATTTACCCAAATTCTGAGAGAAAATCAAGAAAAATAGAGTCTCAGGCAGTCAAGAGCAGATTAATATCAACGCAGTAGAATGAATACAATGATCTTCGTCATTGCAGAGGGGAGATTAGCAGCAAGAGTTTTCGAGGTGTTCCCTGCCTTAGAGGTTCGGGACTAGGGACTCGAGATTCAGAATCAGAGGCTACATAAACTTTGGATGATATCGGAAACGAGAACAGTGCGACACACCAAGAATTGTCCTAGATTTGCTGGCCAAAAATCAAGAGACGGAGGGAATTTCGGATAGAGTTGAGAACAAGAGTGAATCGAGGTGGCAGAATGATTATCCCAGATGGCAGAAAAAATCATCCAGATGGTTGAATGAAAACCACAAAATAAGTTCTTGACTACTCGGTCCCGCCAAAAGTTTCCGCCGGTCCGAAAAAATATTGACCAAGAAAGGGCAAATCTTCACGGAATAAAACAACACATCATTGTTGAAGTACTATACATATGGGCCTTCCAAGTGTGCAATTAGAATCTAGGATGTCCATCCTCTGCATTAATCACAACCTGCACAACACTTGGTGTCCAATCAATACATTTGTCAACTTCCTCCATTAAAATTGAATCCCAAACCTCGGCTATGGGGTCGATGAGCCCATCACATGCTTCAGGGTGGTGTAGTGCTTGGGAGAGACAACTTTTGAGTACATTCCAAAGCTGTTTGATGGGAGAAATATCAGGATTTTGGCTAGTGTTTGAATGTTGAAGTAGCATGCCAACCATAGCAGCAGTTTGGGCAGCATATTCTGCAGCCTGTACAGTACCAATAACCCAGTTTTTCTGTAGTAGAGTACCACCTGGATCATAAAGATGCTGGTGTACCATTTGGAAGGTAATTTTCAAAGAAGATGATGTAGGAGTGTGAGAATTATGATCGGCGGAAACTTTTGGTGTGACCGAGTAGAGTTGATTTTTGGACGCAGTTTGTGGTACCTGACGCCTAGAATGACCTTGCGGTAGCCACTGATCGAGAATTTCAAGTGTTCCAGTGAAAATATTGATGAGAAACTTGATTAATTTTTCATCTCTCTTTCTACTGAAGAATCTGCTGAAAAATTCACTTGGTGGGTGAGGCCATTGCAGCCTGTGTGACATGACTCGCACTTGAGCTTCTGCGAGAGAGAGGGCACAGGTAACCAGGGTCACACTGCACAGACATGTCCTGAGTCAACTTCACCTGGCGTGCATTCTCACAAGAAAATCATGCAAAGTTAAGGAATTTTTGTATCATGCCCTCAGACTTCAGTAGAGTGAGGGCTGAAATGCTCGGGCAGAGGGTGTCATTGGGCAATGGAACTGCAGTCCAAAATTATGGTTTCAGGATTAGGTTCGTCATCTCAAAGATGAAATTCTTCAATTCACTTGAATATTTTACACAAAATATGTAGTAGACTAATGATATCGGGATTCAACAGTATACAGTGCAAAAATCCCCTGATCTCACTGAGTTATCTTCAAGGATGAGTGTTCAAGTTCCTGTGCCTTGCTCTCTTTGTTAAGCCCATGATATGTTTGTGCCAGATTTCGGATAGCAAGCTGGGTCTGGGGATGGTTATTACCGAAAAGCTTTTGGCGCTTTTCCAAGACTACCACCTGCAACTCTTCTGCCTTTGCCAAGTGACCTCGGTAGTAGTAGGTCCATCCTAGACTATTCATTGCCAACAGAGTGCTTGGATGGTCAGTGCCAAGAAGCTGTCTTTGCTTGTTTAACACTGAAACCTTCAGCACTTCAGCCTCTTCAAATCGACCAAGATTCCAATAGGTAACAGCAAGATTATTCATGGCCTGCAGGGTGTCCAGATGATCATCACCAAGAAGTTTTTTCTGACAACAACTCTTAGCTTTTCTGCTTCTTCGAATTGCTCAAGGTTGTCAAATGTGACCCCAAGATTGTGCATAGCATGCAGGGTGTCTAAATGATCATCACCAAGTTGATTTCTTCGCTTCTCCAGAACCGCCACTTGCAGTCTTTCTGCTTCAGAAAATTGGCCAAGGTCATTGTATGTAACTGCCAGACAATGCATAGCCTGTAGAGTGTCGAAATGGTTATTACCCAGAATTTTCTCATGCTGCTTCAGAATGTAATACTCGATACTCGAGTTTTTCTGCCTCTGTATACTGTCCTACATGATAATATATCTTTGCATACTGCAGGTGGAAACTACTGCCTTGGGCATGTTTTGCATCAAAGAGTGAACATGGGAAAGCAATCTCATACTTTCAAGCTGTAGATCCTCCTCTGGAATTGTCTGAATTGACATGGCCAATATAGCCCCCCCCATACACAGATGATATGACTCCTGATCGACAAGTGTCGTCCGAGTGCAACTCTGCACCAATGGATGAATGGAAAATGATTTTCGCGCGGCATCAAAATTGATCAGAGAATATGCCTTGATCTCATTTGTGACTTTCACAAAAGAGGCTGAGCTCCACTTTCCAGTAGGCACGAGATTGGATCTCGAGGATGCAGATCCAGGCTTCGCACAAATCGCAATCAAGGGAATTCACCCTATCCTACTTTCCTCAGACACTCAGGTTGACAGTCGGTATCAAACATGCCGACTTGGCGAATCTGAGCCGGCGAGGTCTGAATCTGGGAGGTATCTTGCCTGTGCAGGGCTCGGAGGCCAAACGTTTCCGAGGCGGAAGGGGAAGACCGAACTTAGAGTTGGAGGAACAGAAGCGAGAAGCGAAGATAGAACAAGTTGAGTCAAAGATTGTCCACACAACGAGATGGCGGGTAATCTTGGCAATCGGAGAGCATTGTAGGTTTTGAAATGTTCGAGACTAAGGGAGGGCTTGAGGATTAGTATAAAAGCTGGCGCTGAACTGTGGACCAGACCAACTGAAAATGAAAAAAGCCGATTCCAGTAGAGATGCTGAACAATTTGGCCCTTTTTTTGCCTTGCAAAAGAGCACAAAACACCGCGCCTGAAGCGCCTAGCAGCCGAAGTGTCAGTAGATATGACCCAAAAGGGCGCCAAATGTTGCCGAGGCAGTAGAGCCTGAGAAGAGACTCGCCGGAGCCATAATAGAGGCTAAAAAATACAGCACTCTCGGCAATGCGAGATGATTCACTCTGAAAACTGAATTCAGTCTGGGCGGCAACCGTTGCCGACACAGGGAGTCAGTAAATAAGATAGCAAGCAATATTGCAAGAGCTTCAAGGTTTTGCGCATTAGAACCCAAATGTTCGATGATATCTGATTCGAGAAAAGTGCGAAGAATTGCGAAAGCCTAGAGCATGTACCCAGTGGAACTAAAGAGAGATCTAGAAAAGAAATCAATTGCAAGCACTGACTTCGGAAGGCAGGGTTGAGGGTCAATCAGCGCAACAGGATACTTACCGAAGGCGAGGGAATTCACAAGGAAAATGAAAATCCCGACAGTAGAGCTTAAGGCTCCAACCATTTAGTTTCCCTTTGAAGTTCGGAGCAAATCAAAATGAAACAGTATTCAAACAGTTTTAAAAACCGTTTCAAATGGTATTTTTGGGAGACATTTTCCCCCAAACCAAAGATCCATTGAACTCATAGAAATGGACATGCAGGGAGGCAGTACTGGATTGAGAAGAACTTCACGTCATTATTGCACACCAAAATAATGAACTTGGGGCAGAGTGTGGTGGTAATGGTCACTGGAGTTGGCACAAATGGCAGTTTGTTTCTGGAGAACTGGAGGCTGAGTGTGTCTAGTCAGAGTACAAGGGCACACTTGAAGTGTAACCAGTCACAGGAGGAAGAGGGGGACATAAAAGCGTCTTGGAGTGTGCCAATGACGACACAGAGTCACATGGGACATCACCATATCTGGAACACAATTCCTCAGTTTGAGTGTCACGTGTTAGTGCGAGCATACTGGTTGATTGAGAGGACTTCCGCACCTTTCAGTAAAGCCGTGAACTTCAAAAATCTGCAGTATTCTCACTGGTATTCTCCCGGCGAGTACTTGATCGATTTTTCCAACCACTTACAGCTCTTTGCGAAATTGATGACAGTCAGCATGAAAATAAAACATTTCAAAACAATTGATGGCTCTGCTTTCTGAGCTTGATTTCCTTCCTCTGAGCGCTTTTCAGACATTTTTGAAGGTACCAGACATGTTTTCATAAGCTAAACGACCCTACAGTGAGTTTGAACCAACAAAAACTGATCACTAGAGGATTGGCCCTTTCGGCACCGCATCGGATGTTGTTCAATACATCCTTGCGTAGTATCTTGCGTACATTGCTCGCTTCATTCGCGCTTCAGCTCAATAGCAAGAAGCATAAACTATGCATATGCCAGACCATATACCACACCACAGATGAGACACAATTGTATTAAGTACTGGTATTTATGCTGGTATTTACTGCCCCCTCCTGCTGTCTCCACTGCCACTCTACCCGTACCCACCCACTGCCAGAGCCCTCGCGCCAACACCACCCCTGCGGTTGCCGCTGCTGCTGTTGCCCTTGGGAATAAAGCAAATTTGTCCTGCGAGAAATGTGGTAGGAACTGCGTCAGCCTCATAGCAAGTCCACCACGACCTCCCACATCGCGCGCTGCTGCTGCTGCCCGAGCCCCTTCTGCATCCTGACCGCGCCCAGTGCCACCCGTGTCCAAAACACCTGCCCGCCCACCCACAACGTCTGTCAACCCACCGCTGCTGCTGCCACCGTGCGCGGAGGCAAGAAAGATGTTGTTGAGGTGGTGATGTGAATGGCGCTGAGCGTGAATATCAGGGGCGTGTGCGGCGATGGTGCTGCGAGTGGGGGCGAAGGAGAGCGTGGTGGGCTGGATGAAGGTGAGCAGCAGCTGAAGGGGTGCGAGAAAGAGCTGCGCCTGCCCCGCTGGCATCTATTCTTCGTTAATGACCATAACCAGGCCAGGCAGGAGCTCGTTGTGTCGTTTGTGCGAGTCTCAGTGACTGCGAATCAGTCAGACTCAGCAGAACAGAATGAGGGAGACGAACACTCGTCATCGTCATCAGCACCCCGCACATCCTCGTTCTAGCAGCGGTGGAATACTGAACGTACCCAAATATGTAAGGTTCCCCAGGGGTAGAGGTAGAGGTATTTTGAGGCAAACCTCTACCCCTACCCCTCAAACCTCTGACCTCCAGAGGTTTACCTCTACTTTACCTCTAGTACCTCCAAGGTTTACCCCTATACGACCTCTGTGAGAGGTAGAGGTAGAAGTTAGAGGTCCTTGGTGCAGAAACACGTTGAATTTGCTCCGGAAATGCATGCTGCAATTGATGAGTACAGAGCGTATAGCAGGGACATATAAGTAAACAGCAGGATACATGGTAAGAGTAATACAAAAGTCAAAATAATCCTAATCAGATAATCCTAATCCGTCTTCCTTTCATATTCTGTCATACAGCTGCCTGGAACTCCTTATCACCAACCAAGTCATGCTTGCTCCATGATCCAAGGCAATAAAGTGAACAACTACCACTACACCAGAGAGGACATTGCAAAATTATTTTTTACCCACAGTACCTCTCAATACCTCTGAACCTCCCAAGGTAAAGTCGAGGTTTGGGAGGTTTTGAAATGGCCTGACCTCTACCCCTACCTCTGATGACCTTTCTACTCCTAGGGAACCTTACAAATATGAGAAACCCTTGCCCTTGAGAGCTTTGATTGACCAGCGCAAGAAGCCTTGAGAGGTGCAAGTAGGCACCCACAGTCTTTAGGAAAATCAAGATCTTTTGCGTCGTGCACGATGGCTGAAATCTTCTTGGGACTGTGCTCGAACCCAACAAATCTGGGAACAACAGAGTTTTCGAAGGCCGTTTGGATTCCCTTGAACGCAGGCTGCTGTGTCCCGTTGTGTCGAGTATGTACAACCGAAATGCGGAAGCAAGAGGGAAGCAAGGTGGGAGCGAGGAAGAAGCGAGGCAGCAATTAGTAATCGAGTCCATGATCCGATGTGAATCGGCCGATCCTGCCATGATCGGTTTGGGCTCTTTCAAGCTCGTTAAACTATACTTTGGCTTAAAAAATGACTTCTACAACAACAGAAATTTCGGAAAACGATCCAGAGGTTGAGAAATGGGCTCAGGAAACAGGTACATCAAATGTTTTGAAATGTTTTATTTTCACACTGACTGTCATCAATTTTGCAAAGAGCTGTAAAACCATTTTCAATTTTTTTGTAAACCGTTTGGGCTCCCTAGCAAACTAAACGGAAATAAAAACGGTCATAAACGTTTGAAACCGTTTTCAAACGAAAACAGTTGGAGCAGTAGAGCTGTGCTGCTGCAGAATAATTGGATTTTGACTGGTCTTTTCAAGAGGTGGGCGGACAGAAAAATGATGATATCATGCTATAAAATCCGCTCAATTTGAAAATGGGGGGGGAGGGGGGGGTCCACGCGAGCGGTTGATCGCTCCGATGGCCTGCGGACCGTTCTCCGCACGAAGAAAGTGCTGACGAGTTGCCAGCGAGAAAGATTTTGTGAGCAGCGATGACTACTGGTGATGACGTAGGGTATTTCGGAGCGACAAACAACTGGAGATCAATTCACTCGAAGTACCTTTTGAAGGGAAGGGACAATGAAAGCAAGTCTGTAGGCTTATTCAGAGGCCATGCTTACGGGGGGGGTCTCAGTTTACTGCTAGAGAATATAGTTAAAATTGAGAGAGCTACATTGAAACTAAGTCGGAACCGCTTCAAGAAATCCAAAAGCGATCGGACCGACCTCCGGTAGCACAGCAAAGCTATGCATGATATCTCGGCTCTTTCGGCCGCCCACCTCTTGGGTCTTTTGACACCATTTTAACTTGTAATTGAACCCTGAAACAAAATCCAGAGCAGAATTATAGCAACCCCTTCGAAGACCGACCTTTTCGGGCAAATTTGAATACGGATACGGTCACGTGCCTATCAAGAAGAAAATAGAAGCACGTGAGGCGGGGGCTTTTGCTGTCGTCCGATAAATCCGATCCCGCTCGCTCTTACCACCATCATCAACGCATCTTCACAAAAAACCAGCAGTAATGTACTCCACATGTTTCCATCGCCTACCATGGCGGCTGCCATTGGGAACGGCGCAGTGACTAAAGGGAATGTGAAGAGCGGCAATGCAGGGGCAGCAACGGCAGCGAAATAGAACGGCGACGGAAAAAAGCAGAATTTGAAGGAGAAGGATGTGAAGCTAAGCTCGGCGTAGCTCATCCGCCTTGAGGACGACCACAACGCGCACGAGTCAGGCTCAGCGCCTCACGCTCTCCTCGCGTGAAGGTGGGAGGGTTGTTTGAGCATGGGATCGCGAGCAAATCGTGAGTGTTTCCTGCTCTTGGTATGAGCGCGCTTTGTTTTTGGAGAGAGAGGAAATGGGGAGCCACGCACATACGCGTCCGGTGCGCTCCCGGCCGTTCGTCCTTGGACCCTTGGCCGGCGTTTAATGCGCTTCACAGTACTTCAGACACGATCCACACGCCTCAGCCTTGGTTCGGCGTTCGCTCGCTTTGCGTTGCTGTGTCTTTTCCTCGAGACTTTTTTCGTTCTCCAAGCACTGCATACGACGCGACGCGAGCTCACGCATACAGGTCCTCCCCGTGAAAACGGTCGCGGAGGTGGCCGAGTCGGCGCTGAAGCTCACACGGAAGTGGGCTTATTTGCGTAAGTGGGTTTCCTCTTCAATCTGGGTCGCTCACCGGACCTGGGGAGTCACGTCTGTTTGTTGGTGGGGCCGTGGAGCACGAACAACACTTATCACACTCCCTCTCGTTCTCCTCCGCTTCTGTCCTCGCCCTCTTCCGCTCACACACTCCACTCTCCTCACCTTCCCCTCTCCTCCTTCTTTCCTCCCCCACTCATTCCTTCCCTTCTACCCCACCCCACCCCGCACTCTATCTCCCCCACTGTTCCTCATCTGTCGTCCCTCTTCTTCCTCTACACCGACGCTAACGCCGCACACAGCATGTCCACCGACCCCTCCGCACGCACCGACTTCAGGCCCTTCCTTCCCAACGTCGGGCCCGTATTCGCCGATCCCGACCCCGAAGCACAGGGCGGAGAGCGAGTTATTCGGCTTAGTGAGTGCTTTTACTGCCTTGCATTCGAGCGCTACGTACATTGCACCCCTCCTCTCTGATATCATAATTCCTCCTCCGACTTGTTCCTATCTATTCACCCTGCCTCGCATCGCATCGCCTACCCACTCGCCTCCCAGTCCCACCCCCTTTGCTCCCCGCTTACTGGCTCTCTCGCCTATCAACCGCTTCGCTATTATCTGTCCCACCTGTAGCTGCTGTCCACCTGCCCGCCTCCTAGTCCCGCTAGGTACACTACCGCTGCGCCATAATGTCCCGCGATTACCCCATTACGACCCCCCAAATTGCCAGCAATACCGCGACCACGGAGGACATGTGGCTGTACGACCGGAGGGAATCGACGTTGAGCAGATAGGCGGGCGTGAAGACGAAGACCTTGAGGAAGACGTGAAACACAAGGGCGTTTAGTGCAGTCTCTGAGGTCGAAGATGACAATGAGGTCGTGCAAGTGGATGTAAAAAGGGCAGCCGCGACAACATAAGCTTGACGTATCAATTTTAAAATGAAGGACCAAAGTAATAAGAGGGCTATGTACATACCAGGGAGAATCTCCAAGAGCGCCTCATGCGCAGCGATCATCCGGTGCGGGACCCCGCTCGTGACGGTGCGCTTGTTGAGGCGCGGTTCTAAAATCAGCTTAAAAGTTGCCACCTTGGTGCTTGAGGACTCGAGCCACGCACCCTTGTTCTTGTATCCCATTTTACTTCCCAACAGCTGCCCAGTCAACGACATGATCGCCGTCAGAGCGAAGATAACAAAGACATAGAATAGAGTAAGGAGTGCGACGGCTCGTTGCGGGCTGGTCTCGACGCTCGACGCGCCACCCGACAAGCTCTGCAGAGCAGTTGAAAGAAGGGGAGTAAGAACTCGCCCCCCGAGGCCGGTGGGCGACGAGAGAAACTGCACTACTGGGAGGGCAGAGAGGAACGCAGCGAGGATGCCGAGTGGGAACCTGTCAGCCGATATTTCACGACTCATCAGAAGTGCACGGCAAAGGATCCTCACGGTATTATGGGATAGTTTCGGGACCAATCCAGTAGGGATTTTCCGGCGGACATTATATGAGGATTTCCGTCGGTCCCAGAGATTGAGGGGTTGGAATGTTTGCCTTCTTGTGGGTTAGTAGATTTATATTCAGATAGGGTGCTGTTATGCATGCCACGATATTTGTTTTTTTGACTTCCATTCCAAGAAGCTGCAACAAAGATGGTCATTTAAACGCCGTTGATCGCGATACGCCGTGACGGGAATACACAAACTTTTGGAACTTGTTCACCAAACCTGGAATAACCGAAGAAATAACGGACCCTGTCCTATGTTTCGGATGCCCTACGCGGCCGTCGGCGTTTACAGTTGCATGCTCTTCCACAAATTCGCAGGAACTCGTGGCGCAGGCACGAGTTCGAGACGGCTGCCGATGACAAGTGTGTGCGCACCACGTCGAGGCCGGCTTCGGGAAGTAGGCGATGCGAGGGGATGCACCGCCGCATTGGATTAGGGGACAGCGCATTCGCCAGCGCCGGGCTGGGAGACCTGGCGCATACTAAAGGATCGTTCCGTCCGAAATCTAACACCAAAAGTAAGCATCGAGAAAAAATTCATATAGTATATACAATTAGAGTTGTAAAAATTTTGCATCCGCCTCTATGCCTTTTTGGGAAGTCCTTCCCGATTGGGTTGGACCGGCTGAAAACCGGCAGTGGATTGAAGCCGAGAAGCCGCCTCGATTTGAAATTATATCAAATCCTTTGAAATCAAGCACGGTGTTCGTTCAATGTACACAGGAATCCATTGATTTTGCACACACAATACACGACATAGCTACAGTTCGAACAAAGTACACATCTAAAAGTAACAAGGTGCAAATACACGAGTAAAAAAACAAAGTGTCGTAGTCCATTCAAGCCTTCTTCGGGATGGAAGGGACGGACAAACTGCGCAGCGCGAGCTTGGGAACGGCGGCGGTATTATGCGTAGGGTGCTTTGCAGGCGCAAGGAGCTGGTGATGAGAGAGAGAGAGAGGGCGTGAAAAGTTGGCCTTGTTTGCCAGCACAGTTGCCGCTGATGGCTACTTTCGGCCGCTCCAACCCAATCGGGAAGGACTTCCCAAAAAGGCATAGGGGCGGATGCGAAATTCATCGAGTGAACCGATATACAGATGACGATCAAGATGTATCTGTATATAGAAATTACCCCATAGTAGTACCAATTGACAGGGACATTTGATGGAGACGTTGTGGTTGTACTACTTATGTAAACCGAAGTATGTTTTCCAGCTGTTCAATCTGCAAAAGTACTCGGACGGGGTCCGGAAATTCGCAGTCCTGCAAATCGATTTTACGCATTGTGGCAGGCACGATCGATGTGCGTACATTTTATTGGCTATATGTACGAGAAAATTGTCAGGTCTCTCCTTCCCCAGAGTAGCCATGAGCAAGTAGGTCGAGGGCCATTGGAGACCTGCATTTGACATTACAATCGAACGGAGATGGAAAGCTAGATGCTGCGAATGAGTTATCATAATTCTGAATGGAAACTGCCCACGTACACGATAGTGCCCGAGGAGTAAGAAACATCGGGAACAACGGGCTTTCCTTCAGCGTCGAGGATTGGGAGGATTTCACATGTTGCCAATACCGTCGCCACAAATGCGAAAAAGGTTCCTTCCGCAAATTCTTTGCCAGGACAAGCTCTTCTGCCGAACCCGAAACTTATATTAGTGACTTTCGCCATTTCCGAATCGAGGCCGTGGTAGCGGTCGGGGTCGAATTCCATCGGGTTTGGATATACCTCGGGATCATGGAGCATATGCCTGAATCGCTCAGTGAGCGAAATTCATCCAGGTAACAGAAAGATAAGATATACATACCACACATTAGGTATAATGACTGAGTTCTTCGGCAAGTGCATCCCGTCATAGATATCATCTTGGCGGAGCCCATGCGGGACACCTGACCATATAGGTACGCTTGAATTCCTGTTTGAAATGAAAACGTACCGAGCGGGATGGCAGGTTGCCATCGAAAAACTTCTGTCATCATGCTTCTGACATAGGGTAAAGAGGCTCGATCTTGCAACACGGGCAGCCGATCAGGACCAACTACACCGTCGAGTTCCTCCCGGGCTTTGGCTTGGACGTCCTGGTTCAACATCATGGCAAAAATGAAGGTCAAAATCGAGGAAGTATTCTGGGCAAATGGATGAGCGGGAGAGGAGGGGGGCACCAGGTCACTCGCAGTATCGAGTCCTCCGCCCAGGACCGCTGATGAGGCCCAAACAAGACGGCTTTCCTGTTCATCGGACACTTTTCCATCCAGAGCTTCAAGGTAATTGGCACAAAGATTTGGAAGAAGAACCTTCCCCGATCCTAATGCCTGCGCAAGGATGAGTCGGTCGTGGATTGTTCATCAGGAGCCACACCAGATTTCCCTTGCACCAGAGATACGGATTCCAACTCGTGTCCATAACCAGTTTGTTCCATTGCTTTGCGGTTTTCTGAAATCCGGTCCCTGGCAGCCAGCTCGGAATATTTGCCACTAGTTGCATATATCAGAGGTTCTATGTCAAATCCATGGCTGGTTGAGAGGAAGCCGCTCACAAAAGGGAAGAAAATCAACAGCCCACATTCCAGGCGCACTAGCTTGACTGAAAGTCTCCATTGCCGCTAAAGGGGTGGTTAGAAATGGATCCTGCTCGCCGGTGACATAGTGGCCATAGGTGACCCGGATGATAATCGTTCCAACTGTCCTAAATGAAGGGTTAATGCCAGTGCGAAAATCAGGGGGTAAAGACTTACAGCTGGATCTGACGCGTCAAGGTACTCGAATCCTTCACAAGACCATGCACCAGTTTCCGAGTCTCTGCCTCTTGGAAAGCGTAATACTGGGGAACTGCACTCGGACCGAATTCATGGGCAACGATCTTACGTTGCTGGCGCCAGATCTCGTTGTATGGTTGAAGAACGAAGGTGTTTCCGTGTCCAGAACTGTGAGATCTTCACAATTGCGTCGTACGAAAAGGGGCAATACTCACAGATTTGCCATCGTCTGCATATTTTAGAAAAGAAGAAAACAGTGATAGTTGGTAGAGCTCACCATGATGGGTCGTTCCGAGTAGATGGAAGAGCGCTGATCTAATAGTTCATTGGCAATCTTGGCGGAATTGATAACAATGATGGGTTGGCCTAGGGCATTCAGGTAGATGATGTTCCCTATAACGCCAATTAGATGTCGTAGGTTGTTAAGCCGGATTATAGATTACCATAGGTTTTTGCCCACTGCGAAAACGTCACCCATTGGTGAACTTGAGGCACCGCTAATGCACTTCCAATCAGGGGCCATCTCTGTGGGCCGGGTGGAAGATTGCTTTTTAGGTGATGAAAAGCTCGCGAGAGCAAATATCCAACAGATACGACAGCGACCACGAGAACCGCCGAAGAGCCAGACATTGAGGGCGTTCGGGGAAATTTTTGTGCCTTGTCGTGAGCAAATGTGGGCTTTATATCATGCAGTTGTGACGTGAGGGTGGACGAGGGTGTACTGAGCATGGCCGAAGACACCGGACACCACTGTGACCAGCCCGGCGTTTCCATTTCCAACACGATCGGTGAGGTAGACACTTGAACGCCGTTGATGCTCGTTGATGATCACTCTACGATGGTTCTTTCGACATATCCATGGGGCTAGAATGGCCAGGCTCAGGATTTCCCCCGCTCGTGATTTTGCAACCCTCGTGGTTTTGCGTTTGTCCGTTAGGCGACGAAAGAAAGCGCACGAGCGGGATGCTAGAGAGGAATGCGCTTATCATGAAAAATGGGAAACTATTGGTGTGGGTCAGTCCACGATAATGGAATTTACAATGTCCTCGCATTCCTAAGGCGCATTTTTGTGATGGCCAATAATCCATCAGGGAGAATGAGGGATTTGAGATGAATGCGCTCGCTTACTCCCGTTGATTTGAGGCAGGGCGTCTTTTTGTTTTTTACATTGTTTATCCCTTCCCAGCGCGTCAGTGGGGTCCGCCGCATGTGGGTGATAACGAGGACACCGGACGTAGCATGTTTGGGCTGCCACCGGTGGTGCCGTAGTTGCAGCAGCACACATTTCGAAGCAGGACAACTAGTAGACTTTAAACGCCGCACGTTTCAAAAAAAACATCAAATGGTGTGGACCGGTTTCGACGCCTATACTGGGGGCGTTCAGCAAATCCACACATGGCATGTAAACCCATGTTTGAGGTTGAATTTCTCCGCATCCAGTAGTTTGAAGAACCGGGCATTATCCAGATGATCGTGGCACATCTGAGTTAGCAATTGCGCCACAACAGGCGTTGCTTCTTGTTGGACCTACGTACCGGGAGTCCGGCGAGAACACTTGAATGAAGTGAAACCGGGCCATTCGGCAGCAACTGAAGGCGTTAGCTCGTTCAAACTTCCAGCCTATTGAGCCTTAATCAACAATTTATCAGGTATTCGCGGGCGTGGAAGGATAGATATTGGAATGCTTACTGATATCCGATCGGAAATCACTGCAATGTCTCGATGAAGGATTTTGAGGCGACAAATGTTGAACCAGGGTCGCGTTGCCTATTCGGTAGGCAAGCTCGCCGAAGCGTGCCACGCATCGGCCATTGTTTGATCACTACCAAAGACAACAAATTTATCGTGGTTTGCAAAGCTGCAACTTTCAACATTGGTCTAACAAAGCAAACAAAGAAGGAAGTGAATACCTATTACTATCTCATTCATACGTTTCCGGGATTAAGACTTGCAAATTGCGACCCCCATTTTCAGTATCTGTTCGGTGGCGTTGCTATACCCAGCTTGAACTCTCGCTGGATTACATACGTCGTAGGTAGACGACACTTCCCGTGCCCGAGTACGCTAAGTTTCATTTTTGGAAGCCAAATACTCTCAATTCCCGGAGTAGATTCAACAACGAGTGGCCCGGCTGTGTTCTTCACGAATACCAGCGCCAACACCGTCATGGTAGCAAGAAATGCCAAGAGAAACCAAAGACCGGCAGCACGACCGTAGAATGAAGTGGGTCTGTCATGAGATATCTGAACATTCGTCTGGATGGAGGGCAGGATTACCGAGCCGATCGCACCGCCCATTTGTAGCACACAGTTCAATATCGCGGAGACGATACTCACTACCTCGCTCGGTGTGCCGGCCAGCAGGGCGACACTGGAGAGTGCTCTTCAGATCGATACTTCACGGGCAGCATTGAAACGTACTTTGTAGTGGCGTAGATTATGGGGGCGCCGGAGGTACCGAGTAGAAAGCCTGTCAAGGCAAACGACCAATAACGCTCTGGAGAGTTTGCGAACGGGAGAAGGACCGTTCCAATGCAAATCAGCACGAAGCCGATGAATATGACCCACTTCAGGTGAAGCTTCGATTGAAGGATCCCAGTCACTGGAAGGATGGGAAACATTGCTAGCCTAATAGGTAGGCTGGCAAGGGAATGAGGAAGATTAACGAAGCGGAGAGTCGGAACACAAATGTGCAGCGGTCTTGATGGCCAACCATTCGTATACAACTTCCCAATACCATAAAAAATTGCAGGAAAATCGAGGCCCACCAGGTGAACGGCGCGAACGATAATAAAATCAACACCGTGAAGTTGTCGTATTTCCATATTTTGGATGGTCTACACTCGGCAATGAGAAAGTGGATATATGTAAAACAGTTCAACGTACACCGCAGCGTAGGACTCAGGCAACCGAGACTCCCATACGAAGAATGCGACGATGAATACGAACGAAAGGACAAGCGTTGCGATCACTTGGGTTGAGCCCCACCCATCAATGGATTCAGACGTGAATGAGAAATGAACAAGATCGAAGTAGCTGCGGTGGGTCAATTTACAAGAAACCATTCAGAAACCGTTGCGATTTGGTTACTCACCTGTGAACATGAATACCCCCAGCAAATTCTAGACGTACATATGGACAATGAGGTGCATGGCGGATGGTATAGTGATTGCACCAGCTGTATAAATACATGAACGTCGTAGCATGGATTTAATAGAGCTTACCTGCTCCCGTAAGTGCCCTGACCGTAATCAATGCGATTTCTTTCCGAATGAACCCGTTGATGAGAGCGAACGTACCATCGACCAGGCTCCGGTGACGAATACGCTGTAGAAGAAGGGGTCGGTCGCTCGGTGGACCAGAGGGAGAAGGTCGGTTATATACCCTCGGCTGCAAGGATAGAGTAGCGCTTGTAATAACTGAGACAACGGTTTAACTTAGCTCTGAATGTACTCGTCTCTCGATTCAGGTCGCTCTCTGGACCTCTCGTACTCGTACTCTTGATGATAAGCGCCTCGGACTCGTACTCAGGTGAGAGAAAGATGTGGGAGAGAGAAAAAAGGGAAGTCCCCTATATGTCCATTGTCTGGGTTTATATACTGCGATCGGGATGGCTGACACGCGTGCTCTTGCGTCACCAGAGCCCATACAAACGATACAAATACAAACGGAAAAGGTAAATAAGAGTCCGTCACAGGGAAAACACACCTCAACTAATCCGCACCTTCAGACTCTTCCAGCCAGGATACGCGCAAAGACGGAATAGGGAGAGCGCGCTGCCCCCGTCAGACGCGTGCCAAAGGTAGCCCATGCCTCTGGCGTCTCGATCCCCAGCGCGCACCGAGCTGGCGAGGTCCTCCGGATACGACGTCGTGTTGGTGGTTGTAACAACAGAGAGAGGAAAATAAGATCTGGGAATTTTATATAGATAATAAGCGCGTGTCTTTGAGTTGATATGAGATGGAAGAATAAGATACTAGTGGACCAAGTCCCGAAACCGTGTCCTTCAACGATACGCGCGTGTCGCTCGAATGCGTACGCGATCACGTGGGCGAGAGGAGTGTCTTGTAAACCCCGTTGAGATCGTATTCGGAGCATTGCGGAGGTTTCGGCTCGAATATCTAGAGTAGAATGTGGAAAGATGAGAGTGCACAATATAAGAGATGAAATGGGAAAGAGGTGGCTGTTAATGCCCGATGAGGAGCTCGCACACAACATGCCACGGGGCCATGTGCGACGAGCGTGCCGATAGGCACTTCCATAGAGGGGGGTACTTTGGATTTCGCCCTCGAAATCCCGCTGAATTAGTGAAGAAAAAAGAAGAGGGAAGGAAGAGAGGATAGGGTATGGAAAGAAGGAAAAAGAAAGACTCAGCGACTCTGTGCAAACGTAATGAGGACCTCTGGCTGGAACTGGATGTCTTTGGCGATGCAGAATTTGACAAAGGTAATGGTGGCCAGTGCGCGCGCGTCGGCGTCGAGGTACCAGTGTTCGCAACCGCGCTCCCGCATCTCGGTAATGAGCTCCGTCGGAGACAAGGAAGCGATACGGTCGAGGGAGAGCGCGGTTAGGATGGTGGAACAGAAGTCGGTTTCGAACTCAAGGAAATGTCGTTGAACGACGCGTTTGGTGCCACGCTCAAGGATCCTCGCGACATGCAGGTGAGGTCCGTGATCGCCATTCGGGTCTATCTTGAATCTCGACGCCATCCGCTCGAAAGACTCGGCGTTCATCGGTTCATTGAGCCAGTCGAATGTACCGCCGGGAATTCGTGAAGGGTAGCGAAAGGGAATAGACTGGTGGAAGAGGTAGTCGCGGATCTCGTGCCAGCGCAGTTCCGCGTCTCTGCGAAACACGACATGAACCACAGGGAAAATACGCAACTCACCACCCAGCCAATATTCCTGCTCCTGCTCGTAAACGTAACGCATCGCTAGATCGTGTCGCCCTCTCTCTGCATTCGGACGTTCGTCCACGCAATACTTGTCCCACTCGAACCCCAGAAAGTCGCCGGTATAAAATCCCAGAGGCAACTCGGAAACGTCGTGGAATCCGCGGCGAGTGACATTTGAGGGCTGGCGAGGTTTAGGAACGTTGTATTGAGAGATCCAGGCAGAAAGGGCAGGCCAGTTTGACATTGAGGCTGGAAGATTGTGAGTGATGTGGAAAAATCGAGAGACAGATATGAGAGTAGAGGAAGAAGAGAGGCAATCTAGCAGGTATATATGTGCGGAGAGGTCGAGACAGGAGCGGGAGGTGTTAAGCGGATGAAGCGCGATCCGCGTTACGGATTCAGAATTGGACCGGCGGATCAGAGTTTTGACACTCAGTCGCCGATCATTCCATTGTCATCATCATCCCGTGCATGGGATCGCGGACGCAAAACGACTCGGGAAGAGAGAGGAAGGAAGAGGAATACTCAGCTGGGATGGATAGCAACGTGAGCGCGATGTCTAGACGGAGCTTGGAGTTTGAGATATCCATGGGAGATGGTGCGTCCGTGAGAGGTGTTCGAGTGCGCAATGTCTGATTGTCGGGACGGAAGTAAAAGAGACGGAGCCTCCGGATATTGCAGCCAAGACAGTCTTCGCACCGGACGCCGTGATTCCCGCCATGATCAGTGTACCAAGAAAATCGTCGAGGTTCTGCGCGTACTCCCAGACAAACTTACGGATCCTCGGATTTCCTGGAATGGCGACGTTGTTGTAGCGCGAGCGTGGCCCTTTGATTCCACAGTCGTCGATGAATGGATCGGCCTTTTTAGGTGCGATTGGCCTCAGTGCGTGAGCGACGCGAAGAATAAATTGCTGCATGGCGTTAGTGTAACCTTGTCCCATTGTGGCTTGTTGGCGAGGTCCGACTGGAGAATGGAAGGCTTGGAGCGGGCGCGAGTCGGGATGTATCCAGACGGCGTCAAAACCCGAAAACAAGTCAGCTAGTCCGTAGATTGAATAACCAACAAAAGACTCAGCAAAGTCGTTGACGTTCGGAATTACCGCCGCGTCTTGGATGGTGACGGCGTTTAGTGGTTCGAGGTTGAGGACAAGACGCACCGGCGGAACCGAACCGGGTTTCTTCATGACAGCAAACATCGCGCACCTATAGCTGGAGACCGTTGGCTCGAAGCGTCCACCCTTCTCGTTATCGAGTATCACGTCTCGTACGTCGTCGATGATTGCTAGTGGAATCGGGATCGGCTTCTTCTGCCACGGAACATGCTCGATGGTGGGGAAAACATAGTCGGGGTAATAATCTCTGGAAAAAGAACCCTTTTCGGAGTAATCGAACGCGAATGCGGACTCACGAGTAACGGTGACGTACGCGAGGAGGTTTATCTCCTCGAGTGTCAATATGTTCGGTTCGATTTTTGCTAACATCGCTTCGAGACGTTGCAGGGTAATGCGCTTGCCAAACTTGAGTGATTTATAGTCAGGAGGATGAGTGGGGAGGTCAGTAGGAGTGCAGCGTGGAATTGGGCGAAATAACGCAGCTTGGGAATCGGGCTGATTGGTGGGGACAGGTCGGACCTTACGGTCGACCGGCTTGTAGCGGCGTCCCTTCACAGGCGCTTTGGAGGGTGATTTCGTGGTGGTGTTAATCCAACGTGAGGAAGACTCCGCGCGGTTGTGTGCACGAACCGCTCGGACTACTGAACTAGAGGTTATGGAGTTGGGGCTAAAAGAGTCAGTGAATAATCGAGCAGTCCATGGGGTATAAGTGACAGAAGAGAGATCGGAATGAGTGGCTCGGAAGTAATTGTACAGTAGGGGATCAAAAGAGGAAGGGGGCGATAATTGAAACATGGAATCAAAATCAGAATACTCAGCTTTACCCATCAACGCTTCGAAAGATCTTCCTAGGGTATTCAAGGGGGAGGGTCGGAGGATCGAAGTGGCGCTACCCCGATTCAAAAATCCTCAACGCGGTCATCTTCGTCCTCCACCTCCTCGATCGTAACAGAGTGCGACCGGTTGATGGAAGTCGTGTTTCGTGAGTCACTCGGGTCAGTAATAGTGATACTCAAAGTCGGATTAACTTTCCTTGATCCAGACTTCCACAGGTAGAGATTGACCCCACCTCCGCGCTCGTAATCGATGCGTGCGGCGAACCATTGTAGGAACGGCTGGCCCAGAATCAAATCGTGGTGACCGATCTCCTGGTGTGAGACGAAGATGTGGTGAGGGAACGCGTGGCCGCCGATTCGCATGGGAACGTCAGTGGCGCAGCCGCGCAACTGCTCGGGCGATCCGTGGATTCCTTTCAGCGCCCACTTCATGCCTTCGAAGTCGACTGGCAAGTTGCAACGTTCCGGGACCGAGCGTGCCGCAAGATTAAGCTCAGAACCGGTGTCGATCATCGCGGAGAGTTCAATTTGACCAATGGTGAGAGTAAAGGAACCGGTACTCATCGCGTAATATCTCCCCTCTGGAACCTTCGCCACCGCGCTTCCGTAGTTGACGAGAAACTCCGTGATTTCGTCCATCGAGGCGTCCGCGTAAGCATGTTTAGTACCCATGGTCGAGCCGTGCCCTTGATAAGACAGTACCGGAGTTCCAACGTCATCTGAATCCGAAGAAGTATACTCCGCGAATTTGGTACTGTACTCGCGCCGTGAGCGTGTCGAATCCGTAAAGAGCTTCTGTAGTTGGGGACTAAGTCCTATGAGCTCTAATAAAGGCAGATTAATTTGGGTTTTAATCAGTCCTTCAAAAACGGCTTTGGCGTTAGCTTGTTCTTGCAAATCGGAAGTAATAAAATACTTATCTCCGTTAGGTTTCTTGGGATCTCTCATGACTATGTCGTCATTACGCGATTTGGAGTTGGATGGGCGCGAGTCCTTCCAGCCGTCCGCTCTGTTGATAGGGTTAGTGGGAGGCTGAGGCGTAGTAGTAGGCGGTGGAGGCGTCGTAGGCGTGATGACGGCAGGTGGTGATTGCGCGGGCTGCTGTGATAAATGCGGCGGAAGTTCCCGGTTCTTGCCTTTAGTATCGGGACGCGGTACGGGATCGAATCTAACGTTCTTGGCGGTGTCCTTTCCGGTGCGTGTCACCGGGTAGACATCCCTGTCTCGTAAATCAAGCGAAGAGACAGCGAAGTTATTGCCGGTCAAAACTCGAGACTCGCCGTATGAAAGACCAATCGCACTTGTTCTCGCGACGGGCGGGTTCGCGTTCTGGTTATTTCCCAATTGCAGGGCGCGCATATAATCAGCCACTCCTCCAGGGTAACCTGGAGGAGTACGTGGTAAGTCAGATCCGTCCGCCTGAACGTACCGGGACGTATTCAAGTCATAGCGAATGATGTTCGCCTTCAATAACTCCTGAGTCTCGTTGCAATTCCGCAGCCCTAGACGGTGAGTTCCAACTTTAGCGCACATGAAACACCTACGTTCCTCCATCGGGCCGCCTTGGTTTTGACTCGATTGGGCGTTCGATTGTTGATTTCCACCATTCGATGCTCCGGTGTTATTGGATTGGGCGTTGAGAGCCAATGTGAGTCTCTCGAGTTGGCGCGCGATGTCGTCGACCGAGGTTGTTGGTAATTGCGCATTCCCGGTGATGTTAGAGGTAGCAGGAGGAAGAATGGATGACTTGGAAGGTTGAACGGCACTCGCCTTTGTTTCTTCAGTCCATGGTTGGAACGCGAGCGAATCCTCGTCGAAACGTTTCTTCAAGATGGCGATAGTTTCAGGTACGGTCGGCGGGGCCGAACGCTTGCGTTTAGCATCGGGGACCTGAGTAAGGAACCAATCTTTGACATCTTTCGGAAGGCCTGCGACAAAGTAAAAGTCGCGTTCCGTGGTAGGAATCTTCCCTTTCTTGATAAGGGGAACGGCGATTTGGGAAAAGGACCTGTAGTAATTAGTAACATCTGCCATGTTGGAGAAGGAAGAACTAGCGTAGCTTTGCTCGATAAAATCCTTTAGCATGGCTTCTGTATAATCCGGAACCCGCTCGGCGTAGCCGTATAACAACATGAGCTGATCCTTAGCAGCGGTCCACGACTTTCCAGATACTTCGGGATCGAATTCTGGCATGAAACGAATCAGCTGTTTGACATCTTCAGTAGAATACTCGAGAATGTAGGAAACCAGCTTGTCGAGGTCGATGATGCCCGCGTTAGCGCCGTGCTGGACAATACTGGTAAGAAAGCTTGTAACTTCCTTGCCCTCGAAGCGCGGGGCGCTAGCTGAACGAGACGACGGCATGGGTACTTGAAGAACATTGGGTGAGGTCGCCATTGTCAAGGGTCCTAGACGTTAGGAGCAGTGAGGGAAAATAGGGGTAAAGGGGTGGATGAAATACGCAGCTGGTATAATGGCACGGAAAACCTTCTGCCCTCGCGGTGGGCTCCACTGTAGAAGAAGGGGTCGGTCGCTCGGTGGACCAGAGGGAGAAGGTCGGTTATATACCCTCGGCTGCAAGGATAGAGTAGCGCTTGTAATAACTGAGACAACGGTTTAACTTAGCTCTGAATGTACTCGTCTCTCGATTCAGGTCGCTCTCTGGACCTCTCGTACTCGTACTCTTGATGATAAGCGCCTCGGACTCGTACTCAGGTGAGAGAAAGATGTGGGAGAGAGAAAAAAGGGAAGTCCCCTATATGTCCATTGTCTGGGTTTATATACTGCGATCGGGATGGCTGACACGCGTGCTCTTGCGTCACCAGAGCCCATACAAACGATACAAATACAAACGGAAAAGGTAAATAAGAGTCCGTCACAGGGAAAACACACCTCAACTAATCCGCACCTTCAGACTCTTCCAGCCAGGATACGCGCAAAGACGGAATAGGGAGAGCGCGCTGCCCCCGTCAGACGCGTGCCAAAGGTAGCCCATGCCTCTGGCGTCTCGATCCCCAGCGCGCACCGAGCTGGCGAGGTCCTCCGGATACGACGTCGTGTTGGTGGTTGTAACAACAGAGAGAGGAAAATAAGATCTGGGAATTTTATATAGATAATAAGCGCGTGTCTTTGAGTTGATATGAGATGGAAGAATAAGATACTAGTGGACCAAGTCCCGAAACCGTGTCCTTCAACGATACGCGCGTGTCGCTCGAATGCGTACGCGATCACGTGGGCGAGAGGAGTGTCTTGTAAACCCCGTTGAGATCGTATTCGGAGCATTGCGGAGGTTTCGGCTCGAATATCTAGAGTAGAATGTGGAAAGATGAGAGTGCACAATATAAGAGATGAAATGGGAAAGAGGTGGCTGTTAATGCCCGATGAGGAGCTCGCACACAACATGCCACGGGGCCATGTGCGACGAGCGTGCCGATAGGCACTTCCATAACGCAACCAGCAATGTTTGAGTTATTAGATGTGTATGAATCGAACCAACACGGACTTGGATTACACAAATCGCTGATTCTACCGCTCTAAAAATAAAGGGTGAGTGCGAAGAGCAAAGATGAATCCCAAAGTCACTCACAATCAAAAGCAGCGCCGCAAATGTCAGCTGATACCCGCCAAGCAACCAAACGCTCTGACTGTTAGGAATATCAAGTTGAGAGGATATTACTGGGAAGGACGTGGAAAGGGAGGAGTTGTTAAATGTGTCGAGGAAGAGAGCAAGGCAGAAAATGCAGAGCAGTAATATTTTTTTGTTTTTCGGCTGTGACTCGAGGATGTCGAGCGACAGTGTGGTGGTACCGTTTAGTTGGGCAGGAGACGCCAAATCCGAGTGGACGTCGAGGCTTATTGGGTCGTTACAACTCGAAGTCGTAGCGGGTAACACCAGACTCAAAGGGTTTGGGGCAGTACAGATGCAGGACACGCGTTTCTTTCTAGACTTTGATTCGCCGCGTTTGTATAGAGCAAGTCTTTGAGTGTGCTGTCAGCACTCCAGCGCGTGGACTCCCGCGTAGATCAGTGGACCCACGCCTTGCAGTATGAACGGATTCCCTTTTATGTAGAATTGGGCGCACAGACCTGAGCATCAGACCTTCATAATAGCAAGGCGGTGAGCGGAGGTATCGGGAAGCCCGGGAACGTCCGCTACGACTCAACCTACCTCCGTTACACGCGACAACTTCTCAGCCCAAAAAGTCCAACACGTGTATTTTATCGCCGTTCAGGGTGGTTAGCGCGGCATAGCGGCATAGCACACGCAAAACTGAAATCCACTTACACCCTGTTCGGTTGTCTAGGTAAACACGATCGTCCCGCTCTGACGAATATTCTCCCAATCTTTCGCCCCCCTTATCTGGCTCATCCACACGACGTGCTCGTCCTCCATCAACACCGCGCCGTTTCCGCGCATCGGAACGGTCTTGTTCGTGGTCACGACGGGGTAAACAAACACCACGGGTGCAGTCCCCGGCTTACCATCTTCATTTGCCACCGCTCCAGAAAAGTCGAGCTCCCCGAGCTTCCCCGCGCGCCAACTGGTCTGCACGGAAAACTCCGCACCGGGTGGGCACGGGAACACCGTCTTCGATGCGTTTGCTCTGGCGAATAGCCAACGCAGGTCCGCGACTATATTTGCAGGGTCGGCGTTGTTGGCAACGATCGCCCGACGGATGCGGAGCGCCAGCTCTCCCACGGACTCCTCGCGGAAGGCACCTATTGGAATAGGCGGGACAGGGATGCCCGAAACCGCGTTGTGGATGTATGGGTGCGCGAGAGGGGCATCCTGCGCGAAGATTGGGTGACCACGCAGGCTGTTAACGACGTGCAGGTGGAATGGGGCGCGGTCGGTAAGTGCTCGATAGCTAAACACTGTCTGCAGAGAATCCAATTCAGAAACGGGAAAGGAGAAGAAAAGGTGAAAAAAAAGCGCGCCTTGAACCACCATGCCATCAACACGTCGCCACTCCCTACATATTCGCTCGACCCTCGGGCCTTGAGCTCATCCATGATTTTCTGCTTCTCTGCGTCAAGAAACACTTTGGGCACGCGCACAAAGTATTCGACTTCTTTCGGGTCGCGTATAACGCTGAGTATGAATCGCACGATGAAGGAGAATTGACTGAGCCACCAGAGTTCGAACCATCCGCGCCGAACACGTATTGGTGAATTTGAACTCGGCCCAGGCACAAAAGGCGCGAACGGCTGCGCATCCCATGCCATGCCCGGAATAGTGTCGAGGTCTTCGCCGCCGATAACGCGCGCCCAAGCGCCAAGGAGCGTTGCCGTCCCCATCGCATCGAACGCCATATGCGGCGAGGTGACACCGATAAACGTGAGGTCGTTGAAAACGGCAATGTGGACGTGGAGTAGCGGTACATTGGGCTTTAAAAAATCGTCTTCACTCTTCGGGCACGTTTTACTGCGGAAAAACACGTCCAACTCGGGGAAGGGAGTAACACAGGGTTCGGAACCGGTCAGCGCGCTGGGTATCTCTGGCCTCCCGGCGCAGTTGTAAGCCTCTGGATGGTCTTCAACCGTGAAGATGGCCGGTGGCGTTGTCGCATCGAACGTGTCGGGGATTTGGAATTCGTACGTCTTGTTCAAGTTAGTGTATGAATGGAAATTCTCGCAAATAATCAACGAACCCCATTCCTCAGCGCAAGCCTCGCTCCGGCTCGAGGGAATTTGCGCTCAATCAGCGTTGACAGAGTCTCTTCCAATCTTCTTGCGTCCAGTCGTGCGCTGATAACGAGACCAGTGGTCAAGACGAGGTTGCTTGCGGCCATGCGGTCTACAGCGGTACATGGAATCGTGCGCATCCCAGAGGGTGGGGGAGTCGTTTTGGTCCCTGAAAACAGGGATAGTGGCCAGAAAAACATGGCCGTTCCGAGCCTGCTGGGCCGTAAATCCAAGTACCAGCGGTGGGTGTTTTTTTTGGAAAAGAAGCGGTACCGACACCGATTCGTTACGATACAATGATACGCGATGCGCATCATGATGATCCAATCAACTGGCCGGATTTGGCCGCTCATTCCAACAATATTTTCTATCGAGCGAAATCCTCAAGTTATCAAAACAGCCTCACTGCTCGGCCTGATTTTCATACCCCATCCGATTGAGTGCAACGTCGCAGCTCATCCACCTTCTTCCCCCTCCGACGAGTTCGCATGACAGTCATTTAGTAAGTATCTTCTCAGGCACCACAACTCCCCTTCCGACGAGTTCGCATGACAGTCACTTAAATATCGCCAAGAACATTCAACATGCCTCGTGTCATTGTTAAAGTATAACCGACAACATAGCGTCCTCCGGCTCATCAATATTTCCATCGAGCGAAATGCTCAAGTACAACTTGATTATCCTCACTGCCCCGGCCGATCTTATACCTCGTCCGGTTGGATGCAAAGTGAATTCGCATGCCAGTTGAAGCACAATCCGCCAACTGTATCTTCTCAAGCTTGTTTCAAGCCTCACGATTTTAAGCAGGACGCCAGTCAACATTCAACATGCCTCTTGTCACTGTTAAATTATATGTAACCGGAAGCATCGAAACATATCAGCCCCGAAAGTGCATCACGTCTCTCCCAAGCCACACATATAAAAGTAGGACGCAGGACGGACTCGCATATAATGCCCCATCGACAATGCTGTTCCTCGGTCTGGCTCTCATCGACGTACATGATACTCCGCGGGCTCCAACGCAAGAATTTTGCTGGAATTCCTAATGCCCCGCATCTTTTAGTTGCTCTGCGCTCTCCTGGTAACACGCGACACCGCAAGGGAGGAACAGCAGCCTGCGGTTTTGGAGTACCTAGGAGTGACAGACATAGCTGGCACTCCCACCACTACTCCGAGTCACCCGGAGTTCGCCAAAACCGTGGAGGATAATAATTTTGAGGTCGCGGGAGAGCAATATGGGGAGAAAAGTGACCTCGATGGGATAGCGCTCCCTGGATTGGACTGCCAGGGCCAGACGGATTCGTGGTTCAGGGAGAAGTCTGTGTAAGCCGAGGTCGAACGAAAATGTACTTGCTCTCTGGAAAATATCCAGCACACCAGTGCACTATAGTAATGAGCGAGCGACTCGAAACGTTCCTGCGGTGAACTGTACTGTACGTGGCTTTGAATCCATCGAGTCATCGAAAGGTCAACAAGTTTTTCATACGCTGAATACTGGGGGACGGCGAAATCGCGTATAAAAAATATATAGAGAAATTTGGTTGTTGGTACCTTTTCGTAAATACACGACTCGGCAAGCACCTTCAAGAATTTCCGCTCATGTTTGTAAGCTTCTGAATCCTGCAATGGTCAGAGGACTCCTTAACAAAGCAGCTGGCGAACAATCTACAAAGAAAGCGGACATTTAGACGCTTCACTGCACTTGCGGTAAAACCATGAAAACGCGTGCCACAGACGCGCATTCAAAACGCGTGACCTAACGCGTCTGTGACTGCAGACGAAAAGATCCAGAAATCAACGACGACGTGGATTACACTCCGGATACGTAGAGTACATGTACAGGGATATACAGTAAGGTCTTGGTACTAATGCATAATGCTCAATGCTCAGTCCGTGCAAGTTCGGCCAATAATGTCGCTTCCCAAGTTCCCACCGCCACGCAAGAAAAACCACCACCTCAATCATCCCCCGGAATGTCCTCGCGCTTGTCCAGATCCACGAGACACTCCCCGATGATCCGAACGGCCTTGAGGAGATCGGCCTCGTCAATGACGAGCGGCGGGGCGAAGCGGACGCTGCACACAATAAATGCATCAGGATGTGAATGGATGAAGAGAGAAGAGAGGGAGACACGCACACGTTCCCATGCGTCGTTTTGGCCAGCACGCCCTTCTCCTTGAGCAGCAAGCAGAACTGCCACGCCGTGCGCCTGTTGGCGCCCTCGACGTCCAGCCCGCGGGCACGTCGCGTGGCATTGCACCGTTCCTCGTCGATGACGACCGCATTGAGGAGGCCGAGGCCGCGCACGGTTTGGATGAGAGGAGACTGCGGCGAATAGTAAGTCAGCGACCGTTGCGCAAGAGAGAAAAGAGGGAGACGGGAGGTGGGGGCAAAGAAAGGGTACACACGTTAAGAGCGGTCACAGACGAGCGGAAGACCTCGCCAAGACGGGCAGCGCGTGCGGAGAGGTCCTCGTCGATGAGGACGTCTAGGGCGGTGATGGATACGGCGCAGGCGAGCGGGTTCCTGGAAAAAGAGGGTGTTAGCGATCAGGCCGGCTCTCAGTGTCAAGCAAGCGCTAAGAAAGAAGATTAGGTAGTAGCAGGAGTAACGCCATGAAGGCGTTAGCGGGCGGAGCGAGTACGAGGAAAGGGAGAGCACCGACCCGCTCTCCCCTTATCGCCGTCTTCTCCTCACACGCCTTCTACATCCCTCCCCCTCTTTCTCCGCTTCCTCACAATAAAATAAAATGAAGCTGTCACTCACCCCCCATACGTACTCCCATGCTCCCCCGGCTGAATGCACAGCATCACCTCCTTGTCCGCGAGCACGGCGGACACGGGGTACACGCCGCCCGAGAGTGCCTTGCCGAGGAGGACGATGTCCGGGCGCACGTTCGCGTGGTGGCAGGCGAGCAGGCTGGGTGAGGTGTTAGTTATTAGGAGTAAATCGTAAGCAGCACACCAAGACTTACCGCCCCGTCCTCCCCAACCCCGTCTGGATCTCGTCGCAGATGAGGAGCACGTTGTGCTGCTTGCAGAGCGCGTGCACGGCGGCGAGGTAGCCCGCAGGGGGGACGATGATCCTGCAAAGCAGAAGGGGTTAGCGCGCCGGAAGTGTCCAAGGAAGGAATGAAGGAGCGGGAATGAAAGGGAGAGGGGAGGGAAGGGCGAGCGATGAGGGGGGCGTGTCGTCGTCTCCTCGCAGACCCGTGGGTAGTGAGCACTACACGAAGCGAGCGCCGCCCTCGGCAGCACGGTACGTCGCTTCAACTCAGCTCGGTACGAATCGCCGCACATCTCGTCCTCGTCGTCATCTCCAGAGCAAGAAAATGCATCAAACGCGTCCCCGATAATCCTTCCGCGCCTCCCCGCATTACATCCGCGCGCAGGGCACGACGCACCCGTCGTCCCGCCCGGCAGAGCAAAGAAGCGTGCGCTCGTGCTCCATGCCCCACCCACAAACACAGGCGACCGGCGACCGACGACCTTCTCCACCGACGCCCCGCCACGGTACAAAACATCATCTCTCGGCCTCCGCGACTCCCCGCCCCCCAACTACTCATCCTCCCCAAAAATGAAGATAATAAAGAAACGCGCGACTCACCCCGCCTCTCCTTGCACCGGCTCCACCAGAAACGCGGCCACGCGCGGGCCGTGCAGCGCCAGCGCGCGCTCGAGATCGGCGATCTCACCTATAAAGAGAGCTTGCGTTAGCGTGATGTATTTAGATTTGAGGTAGTAGGGGCGGACAAAGAGGGCGAGGGAGGCGGGGGGAGGACGGGTATAGGGGGACGAGTCGCAGGAGGAATGCGTAGGTGAGGGAATAGCGGGAGACGGGGGGAGGGGTGTGGGGAAGGGTGTGAGCAAGTGGGGCGACGCGGAGGAAGGGGTAGCGACCGAACGCCCGTAGGCAAAATACAAAGAGGGACAGGTGCGGAAAAAGACCCACCAAACCTGATCATCCTTTTCCCGCCCTCCGCCTCGGCGTCCACGAACGTGGGCCCGACGTTAGGGAGGAAGGGCCCGAAGTCGGTGCGCGCGGAGGGGTCGGTGGACATACTGGCCATGGGGAAACGTCAGAGAGCTCGACGCGTGAGATAAGACGAGAACACCCACCTAACGACGCCCAACGTCCGCCCGTGGAAGTTGTCCGCGACGCTGAGGATGATCGCCTCGCCTTCGGGGACGTGCTTGCCTGTATGTGGGTCGTGTTAGCATACCGCATACCGAGGTCACTGGCGCCGGACGTAGATGGAGATGTCGTAAAAAAGAAAGAAGTGGGTGGGGGTCCCGAGCGTCGCACCAAACCGTTAGAATCACGTCGAGAGCGGAGAGGTAAGCGGTCGTTGCCCCAGCGGCGGCGCCTCGCGAGTGGCGGCGCGGGCGGTCGAGCATGGCGCAGACTCATGCGATATATATATGCTCCGCCGCTCGCTCCCAATCCCGCCATCATGGTATCACCCACTCCAAGGGGCCTCGAACGGTTCCTCGGTCGCGGTGCTTGGACCGGTGCTCGAGCGACCGCGCCTCGACTTGGGCGTGGCTGGCGCAACCCCGCGCCCGCACCCGCGCTGCCCACCGCCCACTGCCGAGTCCGCACGCGACTCGCCGATGGAATCCAGAGTTGCGCCTCACCGAGAGGATCGCGCCTCGGCTCGCTTCCGTGCAGCTCCACCCTCCCCCCTTTCAAAGCTACCAATAGAAAGAAGCACGTACGCAAATACGCCCACTTCCTCGCGAGCTTCAGCGCCGACTCGACGGCCTCCGCGCCCGTGTTCATCGGTAGGACCTGCGTCGCATGGATTAGCTCGCGTCCACATGCACAGATGAAGAAAAACTGAAGAAAGCGTAGACCACACACTTACCATCCCATACCCAAACAGCCCGCCGACCTTCTCCGCAAAGACGCCAAAGACGCTGTTGTGGAAGGCGCGGCTGGAGAGGGTGAGTTTCTGGGCCTGGGCGCAGAGGGCGGCGACGATGCGCGGGTGGCAGTGGCCTTGATTGACGGCGCTGTGAGGGCGCGTAAGTCCATATCTTAGTAATTGGAAAGACAGGGGAAGTGGGTGAAGGGATGGGAACGAAAACCCAAAGGAGGCGAGGGATGATGAGAAAGGAAGAAGACATACGAATACGCCGAAAGCATGTCGATGTACTCCCGGCCCTCCGGGTCCCATACCCTGCAGCATCGCGTTAGCACCACACGTCACATAGGAGAACAATGAATGGCAAAAAACACGCACTTGGCACCTTGTGCGCGGTCAAAGACCACGGGGAGGGGGTGATAGCTAGTGGCGAAAACCGCGCAGTCAGTTACTGGGATTACAGCAGAGTATAAGAGGAAGGCACGGAACAAAGGCTATGCGTTCTGGCTCTATTCCTTAGCGCTTGCATCCCATCCTATTCGCAGGACAATGTCGACTGGAAGGAGGTCGCACAAGACAGCGCGAGAAGAGGATTCGATACTCACTTGTGTGCTCCATGCTCGTGCTCCAGCCGGATGAGCTCCGCCGAGCTCAGCTTTGCGTCTTTCTTCTTCACTACGCCATGACCATTGCTGCCGTTGGTGCCGTTCTTTGCCACGCCGTTCTTCGCCTTAGTCACCGCGCCGTTCCCATTGGTAGGCGGAATCGCAGCGATGGGAGTGGTAGCCGATGGGGACATGTCTGCTTTTGTGGGTTTCTATTCTGTATTGTTTCTTTATATCGAGTTTCTTTTGCTGAGCGCAATGATGATGGTGGTGGTACGAATGCAAGAGGTGCAAAGGGATCGGATATATCGGACTCCTCGCTTCACCTCCCAAGCTCCGCCCGCCGCGGTCTACGTCACTTCTATTCTCCTCTCCTCTGCTCCACCGTATCCGAGTCGCCCGGCCTGATTCAAATCTCCCCCCGGCGAGGACGGTCTCCATACGGGCTACTCTGCTTCTGCTCTACTGTGCCTGGCACGGTGTGATACCAGCAAAAAATGGGGTCCAGAAATTTGTCTGAAGCTCTATTCTTGTTCTTGGGTTTTTCTTGGGTTTTCTCGTCATTCTCCCGGGGATTGCTGGTCGACCGACGACGTTTAACCTCTGGAGCCCTGGCCATGGCCCCTTATCCCGACTCCCGAATGCGGCTTGGGAACCTTGAAAGGCCTATCTACCTCGGCGGCATTTGGCGCTCGAACTTCACTTTCGGGATCGCATCTCGGGACTAGTCTCTCGTAGACAGACGCCACAAACATTTTTAGCTCGTCCCTCGCTTACCTGCCGCCGATCGTTGTTCATTTCTTTCCGCTGTGTATATTAATGGACTCTCGCTCTCACCTCTGTCCAACGATTAGCCTTTGGTTCGCAAAACCAGCACCATTGCTAAGATTGTTGCTTATCTGCGCTCCGCCGCTCCCGACTCGCTTCATCGGCGACGTTTACTTGCCGAACTGACTGGTTCTGTCTTCGCTGTCCTCCAAGTCCAAGTTCACCCTTCCGCCTCCGTCTCGGTAACGTCTTGTCTCCGAACCCTGCAGGGCAAGCTCCCTGCCTGCCCCTCTTGCCAGATTCATTCGCGCACGCGCCCTTCCTTACTCGGAGTGCGGAACGACGAAGCGCGGATAGTGCGTATCTGTTATCTCTGCCTGCCCTTACTTTTGCTTTCAATCAATCACTGTGTTCATACCGCCTGCCGATATCCGTCCCTGACGACGTACATACATACATTAGATGGGACGCATTCCCTTCCCTCAAGTGTCCAGCTGATTATTTCAAAACTCGCACCCTAAATACCATTCCTCTGCGTGCCCCAGATTCGTCGCAGCCGAGTCAACTGTACTATGTCGACGGACATGTTATAATCATTTCGAATTCCCAATCCCAAGAACGTAGACATTCAAGTAATTGGTCGACGCAAAAAAAGTTCGGCTGTGGAGCTAAACAATTATGTTGTGAATATGAAGGACCTGACCGCGAATCGAACGGGGACTCCTGCTTGCATTGCGTTGAATCGAAAAGCACACATGAAACAGGCGTGGACCATCCACCTCCAGGTCTTGCTCTACTCAAATCAGTGGGCAGCTTATATGTGCATAGTGTTGAGCGTTCGTACTTTTGAGTCGAGTCGAATTTCGTCCGAACTGCTTTCGCTTCGCAATTCCTCGCTTTTTCCGAGTCAACTGTATGTCAATCCAAACAGTAGAGACCATTTTCTCCACCTAAACAAAAGCGCGACTGCAAACCTAAAAGGAGGTTGCTTGCCAGGGAATGACCTGCCAGCAATGGGCATCCAAAAATAAGCTTGTTTCTGCTCAGTTAGGCCATTGGCAAAGTTCCAGAATACGTGAAGGTCGGCTAGGACAATCTACAGAGAGCTGGAAACTAGGTGAACATAACCTGATGGGAGAGAGGAACAGTGGACAAAGGGAATAAGGGGAACAGCACAATATCAGTCAGCCAGGGGACTGATGTTTTTAAATACCTTGGATGACAATGGGTGGAAATCAGGATTGACCTAGACACTGGCCAATGGCAATATGCTCGCAGGAGTCTTTCTAACAGATAAACGGGAAAGCAGGGACGATCCCAGGCCATTTTACTAATTTCTGTTTTGTTTGTGGTCTGGCATATGATTTTGGGGTTTGAATAAGTATCTTGGACTTTTGTAAGGTAGGGGACATACATTTCCCGCCAACGTCACGTAAATCTTCCAAATATGGGTAGTTTGTAGAGATCACTTTACTGTAGACTCAGCGGGCAATTTATTCCTTATTCCTTCCATGAAACTGTAGAAATACATCCTGAGAAGGTTCTAACGACACCACTAAGGGAGCAAATGAAAACTGAGGGAGGAGTCGTGCTCACAAGTCGCAGCAGAATCAGCTATCATTCTTTGATGCCAAAAGTGGTTGAAGAAGTGTGTCATCTGCGAGCACAACTCCTCACTCAATTTTGACCTGATCCCTTAGCAGTGTGGATGATACCTTCTCAAGGTGTATTTTTACAGATTCATGGAAGGAATAAGGGATATGTCAGGGGAACCGCCCGTCCGTCCGTCCGTCCGTCCGTCCGTCTGTCCGTCCAGCTCCGGCTCACCGCACGGCCCCACTGCCTCGCCCGATCCTCGTCCATCCGGCCTCGGCCGACCGTCCGGCCTCGCCTAACCGCCCGGCCCTCAGCCCGGAACCTCAGGCTGCGCCTCCCCCCGGAACCTCGTCCCCCATCCCTCCGGACTCCGTTCCGCTCCTTCCCCCTTCGTCCGGCCGTTCACACTGGAACGTGCTATGCGATCAAGCTCGAGACCACTGCCAGTCACTTCGGACAAGTGCTACTGGCTAGTACCTATAAAAACCTCGCCTAGCGTGGGAATCCTCATCCTCATCCTTTCTTCTCTTCGGATTCTCCCGCTAGGTGTGTATTCTAGAAACCTGTATTTAGTACTGTGAATTGAGTTCTCTTCGGATTCTCCCAGCTAGTTCCCGCGCTCACGCACCGAGCTGAGGTTGCTCTTACAGCAGAAGAAAGGATCTAAGGGATCAACTGGTCAAGATTGCGAAGTTCGGTGTAGACTCGGACTCAGACCGCTACGCTAGCGCTCCAGCCTCCCCCACTTCCAATCTCGACCCCTCCTCCTTGATGGACGCCCCGATGCCCGGAGACGGGTCCGCACAGCCCGAGCTCCCGGATGTTTACATCCCGGACCCGACCCGCGACCCCGAGACCCGGCTGACCGCGGTTGAAGACTCTCTCGCGAATATCGAAACCTTACTCCTCCGCGTTTTACACAACAGTCAAAATCCACCTGCGACTGCCCCCGTCCCTGCCGCTCCGGCTCCAGCAGCGGGTCCAGACTTCACCAACCTCACCCCTGCAGTGAAATCGGTTCTCCGACCGAACCCCCCGGCTGTTTTCGATGGCGACTGGACGCAAGGGCGGATGTTCCTCCACTCCGTCCTCACCTACCTCCGACTGGTTCCGGAAGCCTTCATGGTCCACGGACAGGTCGACGAGGAAAAACTCGTGCGGTACGCCATGTCCTTTATGGCGCGAGACGCGGCCGGACGATGGGCTGAACGACAATCCGCAATCGTTCCGTTCCCATTCCCGTCCTGGGCGGAATTCGAGTCCGAGTTCCGGCTCCGGTTCATAGAGGAAAACGAGCAAGACCAAGCTCTCCTCCGACTGGAGACCCACGGCTATTACCAAGGCTCCCACGATGTCTACCGGTACACAGACGACTTCGAGGAACTCGCCACCACGGCCAGATACATGGACCCGCTCGTCCGCGTCACCAAGTACCGCGCAGGGCTCGACCCGCAGATTAACAAGGCGATCACCACGTCCGGGATGGCTCCGATGCTGTTGGACTACGCCGGATGGCGTCTCCGCGCCTTCCGCCAGTATGACGCCCTCGCCCGTGTCCGAGCGGGAGTACCCCCGACTCGCGCCCCGGCTCCGGCCGCACGCCCCCGCACTGGGACGTTCCTCCCAGTCCCATCTTTCACGCCTGCTCCCAAAGCCGCGCCGGCGCCCACCCTTCCGCCCGGCATTCCGATGGATGTCGATCGGACCCGCGCGCGCTTCACGCCCCACGCTTGCTTCCGTTGCGGTGCGGCCGGACACCTCGCTCGAGACTGCCCGACTCCCTCGGATGTCCGGCACGCGGACGTCCTGGACGAGGTCGTCCGTCAACTCGGTGATGACCTCTTTGGGGAGCTCTTCTCGCGCCTCTCCACCACCGCTGGACTCCCCACCGAGCCGGGAACCGGAGACGCGGAGCTGGGAACCGGAGATGCGGAGCCGGAGGGTTTTCCGGATACGGCTGAGTGAGCGGTGCGCCCTCGGTCGCGTCCCCCAATCGTTACTCCTGCTTGTACAAAGATATACCCAATAAATCAGCAGTTGAAACGAAAGATGCACCCCCTGTTCCGGCTTCTGCCCCCGAACCGGAGCTGCTTATTCCCGCCCTGGAGGCAAAGACTCCTTCCATTCCTCGCGTCCGCCACCCAAAGTGGGAGCGCAAACTACCCCGGCGGTACATTATTGATTCCGTTGAAGGCCGGAACTCCCTGCACATTCCGTTGGAAATGCAATCGGTAGAAACCGCGGCTACAATGTCCGTGAAGGGTCTGGTCGACTGCGGAGCGACTGGAGACTTCATCGACTCGGAGTATGTGATCTCCCGCAACCTTCCCATCCGGAAGCTCTCTCAGCCCATTCCGGTCCTCAGCGTCGACGGTACACCCAATGTGTCCGGAGGCATTTCCGGCGTAGTCGATATGGTCGTCAACTACAAGGGGCACTCCGAGCGCATCCAACTCGCGGTAACGAGGCTCGGAAAGCAGCACGTCATCCTCAGCTACTACTGGCTCCAGAAGCACAACCCGGAGATTGACTGGGAGACCAAGGAAGTCCGGATGACCCGCTGCCTGACCCGCTGCAGCACCTGTCGGGATGAGCTCCGTGCTGTCCGTCGCAACGCGAAGATCTCTGCCGCGATCCTCTGGCAGCTCTGCGAAGGTCCCATCCCATCTGCGCCATTGACTCGGAGGAGTGGTGCGGAGACGACGGGTATGATCCGGACGACGACGGAGATGACTTTCCGGACCTCACCCCGGACCCGGATGAAGATGACGATGACGACGACGAGCTCGAGGAAGGTGACCGGATTCTCTACACCGCCTTCGCTCCAGCCGAAGAAATCCGCACGGGTAGCACCGTCTCTCAACGGCTCGCAGAGGCCTTCGCCTGGAACTCGGCCCCGCCTGGGACTTCGGTTCCGACCTGGGTCGAGGATTTCTCCGACGTTTTCAACAAGGAATCCTTCGACGCGCTACCGGAACGCCGGACGTGGGACCACGCCATCGAACTCGTCCCGGACGCGAAACCGGCCAACTGCAAGGTCTACCTGATCTCCCCCCTCGAGCAAAAGGAACTCAACGCGTTCATCAAGGACGGGTTGCGTCCAAGTCTCCGATGGCATCTCCAGTCTTCTTCATCAAAAAGAAGGACGGAAGCCTCCGGTTCGTCCAGGACTATCCGGCGCTTAACACGATGACTGTAAAGAACCGATACCCGCTCCCGTTGATTAACGACCTCATTAATCGCCTGAAAGGAGCTCGGTTCTTCACGAAACTCAACGTCCACTGGGGCTTCAACAACGTCCGGATCCGAGGAGGCGACGAGTGGAAGGCCGCGTTCCGTACCAACCGAGGGCTCTTTGAGCCGCTGGTGATGTACTTCGGCCTTACCAACTCTCCGGCCACGTTCCAGACGATGATGAACGACATCTTCCAAGACCTCATCCTGTCCAGAGACGTCATGGTGTATCTCGACGACATCCTCATCGCTCACTCCGACCTCGCGCGCCACCGAGAGATCATCCGAGAAGTTCTCCGACGGCTCCGGGCGCACAAGCTTTACCTCCGGCCGGAGAAGTGCGAGTTTGAGAAATCGTCGATCGAGTACCTCGGCGTCATCATCTCGCACAACCATGTCGAGATGGACCCAGTCAAGGTCGCCGGAGTCGCCGCCTGGCCCGCTCCAGAGAACAAGAAGGACGTGCAGCAGTTCCTTGGCTTCACGAACTTCTACTGGAGGTTCATCTGGGCATTCTCGGACATCGCGCGGCCCCTCTTCGACCTCACAAAGAAGAGCGTCGCGTGGACCTGGACCGCTGCCGCGGCCGCCGCTTTCCAAGCCCTCAAAGATGCGGTGACTGTGGAGCCCACCTTAGTCCTACCCGATGAGTCGCGCCCATACCGGGTCGAAGCGGACAGCTCCGACTACACCACCGGAGCCGTCCTGTCTCAGCCGGACGCGAACGGAAAGTGGCATCCGGTCGCGTTTTACTCCAAGAGTCTGAGTGACATCCAACGCAACTACGAGATCCACGACAAGGAAATGCTCGCGATCATCCGAGCCCTTGAGGAGTGGCGACACTTCCTCAAAGGCACGCAGCATCCAGGCGAAATCTGGACGGACCACAAAAACCTGGAGTACTTCCGGAAGGCGCAGAACTTGAACCGGAGGCAGGCACGGTGGTCCCTGTACCTGTCCCGGTTTGACTTCGCACTCCACCACCAGCCCGGCCGCCTCATGGGTCGTCCGGATGCGCTGTTCCGCCGCCCAGACCACGGAGTAGGCTCAGACAACACGGACGTTACCCTCCTCCGTCCGGATCTGTTCCACGTCCGTGCACTGGAAGGCATCGTGGTCACTGGGCCCGAGGTTCCTCTCCTCCGCGACGTCCGGGAGGCCTTCGCGGGCGAGCCGGACCTTGAGGACCCCGTCGCGCTTGTCGCGCGGGAACTCCTCAAGAACTGGAATGTTCGCTCCCCCCGGTCGTCTGAGTGGCGCATCGCGGAAGGGCTCCTTCGCTACCGCGGTAAGATCGTCGTACCGCGGAATAAGGACCTCCGATGCCGTATCATCGCCCTGCACCACGACACTCGGGTCGCCGGACACGCCGGACGCTTCAAAACCCTCGAGCTCATCGCCCGGAATTACTGGTGGCCCCAGCTGTCCCGTCACGTTGGCCAGCACGTCCGAACCTGCGACCCGTGCAACCGGACGAAGGCACTTCGGAGGCTACCCCATGGAGAGCTCCACCCGACCGAAATCTCGGAAGAACGCTGGGACACCGTCTCGGTGGACTTCATCGTTGAGCTCCCGGACGCGCACGGGTTCGACGCAGTCATGGTCGTGGTCGACGTCCTGGGCAAGCGGGCCCACTTCAACGAGTGCCACACCGGCCTTGGCGCAGTCGGAGCCGCTCGGCTCTATTACCGGAACGTCTGGAGGCACCACGGAACCCCCCGGAAGTATATCTCCGACCGTGGACCGCAATTCGTCGCGGAATTCACCACGGAGCTGTGGCACCTCATCGGTATAGAGCCCGCGACTTCCACCGCCTACCACCCGCAAACCGACGGCCAGACCGAGCGTGTCAACCAGGAGCTCGAGCAGTTCGTCCGGATCTTCACAAACTACAAACAGGAGGACTGGGACGAGCTCCTTCCGGCCGCGGAGTTCGCGTACAACAACCACGTCCACTCCTCAACGCAGCAAGTCCCGTTCATGACGGACACCGGAAGGCTCCCCCGGATGGGGTTCGAGCCTAACGGGTTGCGCTCAAACGTGGAATCCGCGAACGAGTTCCGGGACCGGATTGCGTCCGGAGTTTTGGAAGCCAAAGGTGCGCTCGTCAAAGCCAAGGACGAGTTCAAGCTGTACTACGATCACCGACGCACGCCCGCCCCGGAGATCAAAGTAGGCGACCGAGTCTGGCTAGACGCCTCCGACATCCGGACGACCCGTCCGTCCGTCAAATTCGCAGACAAGCACCTCGGCCCCTTCAAAGTCGTGAAGGTCGTCGGAAAGGGTGCGTACAAACTCGAGCTTCCCCCGCGGTACTCCCAGCTCCACTCGGTCTTCCCAGTGGTGAAACTCCAGCTCGCGGAACCGGAACCGTTCCCCGGGCGCCCCCGGAACGACGAACCCCCGCCTGTCCTCCAGACAGAACGCGACGTTCAATGGGAGGTCGAGGAGATCCTAGAAGCGAAGGTCCGTTATGGCAGTCTCTGGTACATGGTGCGGTGGAAAGGCTACGGCCCGGAACACAATAAATGGGTAAAGCACTCAGACGTCTTCGCCAAAGAAGCCATTGATGCCTATTATCGCCGCTACCCCAACGCCCCGCGCCGGATCGCCTCGGCCGCATTCGACTCGCTCTCGTTCCGGAAGCGCGATGCCCATGTACGGTTCATGCGTCGGGACGCTGCATTCCAAGGGGGGGGTGATGTCAGGGGAACCGCCCGTTTGTCCGTCCGTCTCTCCGGCTCCGGCTCACCGCACGGCCCCACTGCCTCGCCCGATCCTCGTCCATCCGGCCTCGCCTAACCGCCCGGCCCTCAGCCCGGAACCTCAGGCTGCGCCTCCCCCCGGAACCTCGTCCCCCGTCCCTCCGGACTCCGTTCCGCTCCTTCCCCCTTCATCCGGCCGTTCACACTGGAACGTGCTATGCGATCAAGCTCGAGACCACTGCCGGTCACTTCGGACACGTGCTACTGGCTAGTACCTATAAAAACCTCGCCTAGCGTGGGAATCCTCATCCTTTCTTCTCTTCGGATTCTCCCACTAGGTGTGTATTCTAGAAACCTGTATTTAGTACTGTGAATTGAGTTCTCTTCGGATTCTCCCGCTAGTTCCTGCGCTCACGCGCCGAGCTGAGGTTGCCCTTACAGGATATGTTGTCCATAGGGTCTACAGTAGAGCGATCCCTACAAACTGCCCATATTTGGCAGATTCATGTGATGTTGGCAGGAAATTTATGTCCCCTACCTTATTGTGCATGTATTAGTACACATGTCACTTGCAAATTGGGCTATTTCTGGGGTTGGCGCAGTATGTATTGTCATTGGACTTGAACATTTGGAAACCTTGCTGTTGGAAATAAGGATCTGGTTATTGGAAACATCTTGGACATGATTGAGGCTACCTAGTGTCTGGAAATTGAATCATTCACTGTCATCATCATTGTTCATTGTCATTGTCATTGTCATTGTCATTGTCAGTGTTCATTGTTCATCGGCATCGGCATTGCACATCATCTGAGAGTCATCTGGGAAATAAGCTTTTGAAGCTTGTATTGTTTGGGAACAATCTATTGTCTGCCTCTTTGAGATCTCTTGCACGTCTTTGGACATTACCACCACCACCACATACACACACTTGCTTGTCTCATAGCCGTGAAGCTCTTAAATATTTATTTCCATTGCTCAATTATGGCCCAGGCCCATTCCTGGTGATATCTTGTAGTGAAGGTTCATCTTTCTGTGGGAATCCTATACCTTCCCTTCAACCTATTGTTAGGCCCTGTACAAGGGACTACCACTCATCTGGATCTCAACTCTTGCTTCCTCTGATCAGCCTATTTCTGATTCTTGTCTTATTTCTGTTGGTGTCACTGGTTATATTGGAAAGACTTGAGAGAGTTATATTTGGGTGACAACTGGATTGTTTTGGTTTAGTTTGGAGCACATGGTTCAATGTAGCCATCATTTCTCCACTGTGCAAAATGCAAACACAGACCCAGAAAGTTCAACTGGGTGGGGGAGTTAATTTCAAAAAGAGCTGCCAAACAAGAATGACCTGGCCCCAAACAGAACAAGGGACTCCCACTTCAACTCAAGCTATCACCTAGATACAGATGAGCATAAATTTCTGTACAAGCACATACTTGTCCTTTGGTAAACTATTTAGCAACACCAACTGGAATGAAAGAAGATGTCAAGAATGCAAACAACCCGGCCCTGAGTTGAACAAGGGACTCCGGCTTACCATTGCACCAAATACAAAGCCTCATATGAAGCGGGAATATATGTGGTTGAGAGCTGAGGACAAGGTGATGATTCTCTTTCAGAGGGGTCACAGTAGTCAGTCACGCAGACTGGCAGCTGCTTCAAGATCCTTGAGACTCACAACAAATACATGAATAAGAACATGTATTCAAGAAACAAATCCAGCATAACAGACCAGCAGAATAATTAGGATGTAAATAAATAAATAAGTTCACAGTATAGGCTTATTTCTAAGAGCTAGTATATGGTCTCAGTATAGCTGGCAGGGTCAGGATCACAGAGTAACGGGCACAAAGGGTAGATGACTATCCTGCAGACTGGTAGTGCTCGCCTCGGTTAAGTCAATCTGATGGGATTGATCTTATTCCGAGGAAGCAAAGTTGGGAATAAGAAACCTTTCTGGGAAAAGGTTAAACTACGGGTATCTACAGATAGCTGGAGCCCAGGGGAATAAGACCTGATGGTCAGGAGCGATGGGAAAGGGACTGGAGACAGAGGGAATAAGAGGACAACTGTAAACATGCTGCTTACTGCATCCATTCCCACCGCTTACATGTTTTCTCTTCTCTCTGGACCACCACTACATAGCTCGTCTCTACCTGAATAGATGCTGATCCTCGTTCTGTGTTGGTCTTTCTTGAGTCTTAGTGTTTCTCCCCATCCCTTGTACTGTGAGTTTCCACTTTTTTTGAACGATCAATCGTCGCTGCCGTTGCGGAACCAATAGCACAAAAAGCCTCTGTGCATTTTGCTCCCGTTATTGATCCCCGCAACGATCCCGCGCATCTTCCCCACAAGGAAAGAGCCCACACCCACCCACCACGCCAAACTTAGAGCCAGCGTGCTCACTACAGCCCTCATAGCGCCCGCCTAAGGTGCCACGTCACCTAGAAGCACAGCCACACTGCCTCACACACACGGCCTCAGCAGCAGCTGCAAACACTGTTGTACCTGTCATCGCAACCCCCATCGTCGCACACGCACCGACGCTCCCGCCCCTTACCCTTTCCTCTGACTCAGACTCTTCTCCTGCCTGCCCAAACCTGCTGATGGCTACCAATAATGCCAGAATAAAATTCGCCGTAGCTGATCTCATGGGCGGCAAGGTCCCAACACTTTCATCCGGAGAGATCACACCGATCTCACTCACCAAGTGCACTTACGGCTGTTACAACTACTTTGTTCCGGACTCCGTTCCCCTCCGTTCCCCTTCGTCCGCTCGCTCGCACTGGAACGTGCTATGCGATCAAGCTCGGGACCACTGCTGATCACTTCGGACATGTGCTACTGGCTAGTACCTATAAAAACCTCGCCTAGCGTGGGAATCCTTATCCTTTCTTCTCTTCGGATTCTCCCGCTAGGTGCGTATTCTATAACCCTGTATTTAGTACTGTGAATTGAGTTCTCTTCGGATTCTCCCGCTAGTTCCCACGCTCCCGCGCCGAGCTGAGGTTGCCCTTACATTATGAAGTCGATTTTCTTGGACACAGAATTTCCCAGCATGGAATTGAGGCCGACTCAAAAAAAGTTGAACGCATCGCAAATTGGCCAATTCCCAAATCAGCCACGAATGTCCACGCATTTCTGGGCTTGGTGCGCTACATCGCGAACTTCTTGCCACAAATTGCGGAACACACAATGGTACTCGAGAAATTGACCACAAAACAATGTGATTGCGAGTTCCCCGAGTGGAATCCGGCTGCACAAGTGGCTTTTGACGCTATAAAATCCTTAGCTGTCAGTGCGGATTGTCTGACAACAATAAACCACGAAGACCACGGAGATAATAAAATCTTTGTGACCACCGACACGAGTGACAAACGCTCCGGTGCCATGCTTGCCTATGGGCTGTCTTGGGAGTCCGCGCGACCGGTGGCTTTTGACTCCATGTCCTTCAAAGGAGCCGAACTTAATTACCCGGTGCATGAAAAGGAATTACTTGCCATCATGCGAGCGTTAAAATGCTGGAGGGTAGATTTGATAGGGACACCGTTCACGACCACCGGACCCTTGAGAATTTCCAAAATCAAAAGGAGCTGTCCCGTTGCCAAGCTTGATGGATGGAGCTGATGTGCCAATACAATTGCTAGATCGTATACATCAGAGGGAAGGACAATGCCACAGCAGAAGCCCTCTCGCGCACGGAGTTTGAAGACAGTCCAGCAGCAGAGAAGATTGCCTTGGAACTGTGGGATGACTACGATGTGTCAACAGACGCATCACCAGCCGCATGCGCCATCCTTCCCTTGAGAACCAGGAGTCCCTTCCGCAGTGTACAATGCCTGATGCGGACGCGGATCAGGCCCACCAAGCCGATGCACGTAGCGCTGGTTATGTCGATCTCCACAGATGCAAACTCATAACCGAAGTCCGAGCCGGCTACGCGACTGATCCCTGGTGCAAAAAGCTGAAATCAGTCTCCGAAAGCATGCCAACACTAAAGTTCAAGGAAACTGAAGGCCTCTGTTACGTCGGCTCGCGACTCATCATACCACGTGTACCTACCTTGTGTGAAACGCTATACCAAGTTGCACACGATAATCTGGGCCAATTCGGGTTTGAAAAATCCTATGGATCTTTGCGCGACTCCTTCTACTGGCCTAACATGCGCTGTGACCTGGAGGAGGCGTACATCCCCTCATGTGACACTTGCCAGCAAAACAAATCCAGGACAACTAGGAAAGCTGGGCCGCTGCATCCCTTGCCTATACCAGAGAGTCGTGATAGACTTCGTAGGCCCACTGCCACCGGACAAGGGTTTCAACTGTCTAGCAACCTTTACCGACCATTTTGGCTCCGACATCCGCCTGGTGCCAACGGTGACGACTTTAACTGCACCGGAACTAGCGGTACTCTTCTTCGACAACTGGTACTGCGAAAACGGTCTCCCTCTCGAGATTATATCAGACCGAGACAAATTGTTCATCTCCACATTCTGGAAGGCCTTACACAAATTTACGGGCATCAAGTTGAAGATGTCCATGTTAAGGCATACCACGAGTGCGAGTAACCCACGGGTCCACACAGGTTTACTCGTGGGAAAACCCGTGGGTACGCATACCCGCGGATCCGGGTACTCGTTCCCACGGGTAGGTCACAGATCCGAGTATGAAACCTGGACCCCTGATACTCACATGAGTACCCACAAGTATTATTACCTCTTTAGTGCAACTGTAGTATCTGCAAGATTGTTAACTATTGCCATCACACAACCTCCCTGTGTTCATTCTGTGGTGCTGATATGCTTTTTGAGTCCTTAATTTCCCCCTTGATGACGCAATCTGCGGAAAGAACAAGTTCTGGTTCTGCACTGCTTCATTTCACGTGATTTACACAACACCTTTTGCATTCTATTTTAGCATGATTTTGGCATTCTGTCAGTCTTCTTAGAACAAACATCAACCAAAATGATGATGTTGTCATACAGACTTGCAGAACTTGGTCCACTTTGTATCATACTTGCTATCTATTTCTCTCCACTCTGCCACAGTGACATTCATACTTCTACCAAGAACAAATATGGCATGTGAAAATTTGTTCTTTACAATCTGTCCAGAGATTCAGCTTTTCTCAAGGCAGACAAGTTGAAAATTAACTTGGCCCATCTTTGACTTGCATGTTCTATTGAATACTTGCAGGTACTCATAAGTACTCACAGGTTTACAAAAACCTGTGAGTACCCATGTACTCACAAGTGTGGATCCGCGGGTACGAGTCACCCATGGGAACTAAACTCATGCGGATCTGAGTTTGACATTTTTGAACACGGGTACTCGTTCCCACGGATCCGAGTCACCTGCGGGTGCACTCGTGGTATGCCTTAGTCCATGTCTTTCCATCTCGAAACGGACGGAGCGAGTGAACGTACCAACAAGACCATGAACCATTGCATACGCTACCACGTCGCCCGAAATCAATGGGGCTGGGTCACTGCTCTGCCACGGGTATGTTTCGCTATAATGAACACCAAAAATGCTTCTACTGGCTTCTCGGGTTTCCAACTCCATATGGGCCACTCGCCTCGCATTATCCCCCCGATCGTGACGCCCCCAAACACGGACGATGAGACGCCCGACGAAGCGACCCTGGCAGCAGACATCATATCCCGCCTCAAACTTGATGTAGCAGAAGCCCAAGACAATCTTCTCACTGTGAAGATGTCACAAGCCGAAAAGTCAAATAAGTCTCGGAACCCGGACTATGACCTGAAGGTTGGTGATCGTGTCAAGCTGACGACCGCCCACCGACGTGCGGAATACAAGAAGAAGGGAGATAAGAGGGTGCGAAGTACATGCCACAACACAACGGGCCCTACACGATAATTGGAAACATGCTGAGTGCTCTACTTACACCCTCGACATGCCCAATCAGCCCAACATTTTTCCTGTTTTTCACGCTTCTGAATTACAAGCTTAAAGGGAGAATGACGATGAGCTGTTCCCCTCGCGTGTACGAGTAGAACCTCCACCGATTGTGAACGAGCACGGTGAAACCGAGTACTTCATTGAACACATTCTTGATGAATGCCCCCGCAGCAGAGGAAAGCAGTACTTGGTACGTTTCCAAGGCCAAGGCCCCGAAGGCAACGACTGGCTCGCTGGGAAACAGCTCGAAGACTGCGCAGCACTCAACGACTGGCTCGCTTCGAAGGAAAAGGCTTAGGGCACGCATGTTCGGTTCACTTTCTCCTTTTCCTTGCCCCGGTAGCTTTTCCCTATGGGGTTTTTGACACAGCAGCATTTTTAACCCCTCTTCCCATTCCGCTTACTATACTTCTTTTGGCTGGGTGGAAAATTTCTAAAGACGGGGAGGGTGTAAACATGCTGCTTACTACATTCATTCCCACCGCTTACATCATCTTCTCTCTTCTCTCTGGACCACCACTACGTAGCTCGTCTCTACCTGAATAGATGCCGATCCTCATTCTGTGTTGGTCTTTCTTGAATCTTAGTGTTTCTCCCTGTCCCTTGTACAGTGAGTTTCCAACAACGCGATATCAGTCAGCCAGGGGACTGATGTTTTCAAATATCCTGGATGACAAAAGCTGCATGGTCGGGAAATTCAGGGACTGCCTGGGCACTGGCCAATGGCAATACGCTCACAGACATCCTTCTGACGGATAAATGGGAAAGAAGGGATGATCTCGGGCCATTTTACTAATTAGTGCTTGGTTTGAGGACTTTCATATGATCTTGGGGTTTGTATAAGTAGCTGGGACATTATTACGAGTAGGACACAGAAATCCCCTTGTACTAGTAGGCATAACACTTGTGATTTGGGCTATTTCTGGGGTTGGAGCAGTGTGTATTGTCGTTGGACTTTAACATTGGGGAACCTTTCTGTTGGAATAAGGAGTTGGTTACTGGAAACATCTTAGGGCATGATTTAGGCTACATAGTTCCGGAAATCAAAATCGTTTATCGTCATCGTCATCACTCATCGTTCACCATTCATCGTCATCGCTCATCATTCATTGTCAATCGTAAATCGTCATCAGGTTCTCTGGGAAATAAGCTTTCGAGCATATATCCTCGTGGAAATAGCCTATTCTTCGCCTCTCAGAGGTTTCTTGCGTCTCCGGACACAACCACCACCACACACACAACACTTGCCAGTCTCATACCTGCGAAGCTCTTAAAACATCTTATTTCCATTGCTCAATTATCTCTCAGGTCAATCCCTGGTGATATCTTGTAGTGAAGGGTCATCTTTCTGTGGGAATATTATACCTTCCCTTCAACCTATTGGTAGGCCTTGTACAAGGGACTACCACTTGTCTGTATCTCAGCTCTTGCTTCCTCTGATCGGCCTATTTCTGATTCTCGTCTTATTTCCGTGGGCATCACTGCTTATATCGGAAAGACTTGGGTTATATTTGGGTGATAATTGGATTGTTTGGGTTTAGTTTGGAGCACATCTTTCATCGGAACCAATAGCAGTCCCAAAAGGGAACTCTTAGTTCGGTTGATCAGATAGTTGATCCGATCAATGATCGGGTTGTTCGGGTTCTAAAAGAGAAATGAAAAGCTGATTCATGACATCAATCACATTGTCTAGCAGCTGCATTGGGAGCCTTGAGGTTGACAGTAGATACATAAATAAGAACATGTATTCTATTCAAGAAACAAATTCATTATTCAGCATAACAGGCTAACGGGATGATTGGGATGTAAATAAACAAATGAGTTCAACAGACACAAGCACATTAATGAGGGTGGAGCCAAATTGCCACCATGTTTGTAGTCGGCTGGGACGGCCTCACACTATGACTGGGACTACACATTCTTCAGCATCTTCATCAACAGAATTTTTGCCTTTATTCTCGGAGCTTTCTCCCTTCACCAATTGAAGAGGTGCATGCAAATTTTCCAGCTTCATCAGAGCTGTCTGATGAGCACTTTCAAAGGTTGCAAGCCTGGAGTCAATGTCGGTCACATCTTTGGTCTGCAATGACCACTCAAATAGTGGGTGAGCAGCTGTCCACAAAGTGAATGCCTCTGAGATATGACCATGTTTGTTGGCCAGATCTCCAAGACGAAGCATGCATTGTGCTCTACTCCGATGCACATCCATTTCAGTGAACCCCATGAGGGCAACCTGATAGAGATTAGCTGCTGTACCTTCATCATCACTGGCAATGAATATATCTCCTAGAAAAAGAAGTGACTTGTGAAGTGCCAGCTTCTCTTGTGATTTGTAGGCAAACCCTAAGTATATTATTGCCCATTTATGGTCTCTTTTGCTGGCTGGCCAGGCCATGCTGTTAGCCAATTGTTCCAAGCAGATTATCACCCCTTCAAAGACTCGTCCCCAGGAAAATGAAAGGCATTGCTGGAATTTCACCTCTGCTGAGTCAAATTTCTCTTGTCTGTGTTCCATAATTGCCTGTACAATATCACAGAAGAGAATGTCCTCAAAATTATCACTCCCCCAAATCTCTCGGGCTGCTTTCAAGTTGTGGTAAATAGCTTCTTCAGCCCCACCAATCATTGTGTCAATGAATCCAATATTGAGAAGTGCACCAGCATGGGAGAGAGAATTTTGCTCCATAGTAGTTTCAACAATTTGACAGTAGATATTTCTAGCCTCCATATATTCTGATTTCAAGAGATGAATCTCTCCCTGGTTCTCTCTGATTTGATAGGCAATCACCCCACCAGACAAACCACAGACATGAAGAAATTCTGTAGCCTTATATAGTTGTCGTGCACTCTCTTGATAGTTGCCTAGGGATCGCAAGCAGCCGGCTGCAAGCTGATGGGCCCCAGCTGCTTGATACAAGTTTCCTGATACCTCACATAGTCTTTGGGCCACTGATGCATATGCATGTCCGGCATGGTAATTGCCACTAGCCCTTTTGAACCGACCAAGTGCGAGCAAAACAAGCACCTGTCCAGTCCTGTCCCCACACACCTCAGAAATTTCCAGTGCCTTGTGAAGAAATTCTGTGCCTCGTTGTATATCACCTTTATTGTGAAAGAAACGAATTCCTAAATTACAATAGAATTTGCCTACAAAGATAATCTGAGACAAAGAATGAGTCTAATAATAGATGGAACCTACTGCCAAGCACAAGATCTTTTGTATTATCAATATACAGCATAGCTTGAGCTATCGCCTTGTCAGACACACTTTTGCGGTAATGTCGGGTGGAGAGAAGTTCAGTGAGAAACATAGTTTCAAGTTGGTGATCACCAAGTTGAGACAAAAGAGAGGGAATGTCATCCATCAATGGGAGATGATCACGTCCTGTGCTCCGGTAAAATGCATTCACAGATATTGCACAGTGAATTGTGTCTGCAAAAGTTGGGGACTGGAGATTCAATCCCTGGAGCAAGAGCACCTGGATATTTCCCAAGTTCAAGGTTATTTGATTGACCACGGGTTTCTTCTGGTCTCCATTGTAATTCCTGAACAGCTCTACAACCCCATGAAAGTGCTTGCGAATGAGTTGTATGGAGGAAAGGGAAGGAGGCAAGATCCGCTGAATATATTCTCGAATAGGCACCAGTACCTTCAGTTGCTGATTGTTGTCCCAATAAGTCAATGAAGTGGCCTGGAGAGCAGCCTTGCAACTGAGAATATTTGGGATGCCCAGATTGCTCTGCACAAGTTCTTCCTCAGAGAGTCCGTTTGGGAGAATTGAGAGGAGAGTTAATAATTCTTTGCTATCAGAAGTGATTCGAGGGCTTGAAAGCGAGAGACTGATGGAGGCCTCCACACTTGATTGTCGATCAAAGCCCACAGACAACAGAGAGGTTTTCTCTGTCTTCCAACGCGAAAAAACATTGGAGAAGCCCTCATAGTCTGTGAGATGAGCAATGAGATTAACTGCCAATGGCATATTATCTGTGAATTGCAGTAGTTGATCCATTTCCTGAATTGTGTTTGACTTGTCTGTAATCTCTATAAAGGTTTGTCTTGCAGCATCATTTGAGAGAGGTTGCAAGGGCAACAAAAATGGATGGCTCCACTGAACTTTGGCAGGCCTCTCAGCACCTCTCATTGTGATCTGAGAGACATCAGTGAAGGATTACTGAAATTCTGTGAACATACCATCAATGCAAGATGTTCTATCCCTGTGAGGAGGGAAAGGAATTCTTCAATCCCATCTCGAGACTTTATTGGCTCCCACACTGTCTCCAGATTGTCCAAAATCAGAAGACAGGCCTTTTCCTTTGAGAAATACTGGATCACAGCCTTGGTGATATCTTTGCCAGGATTCAAGCCCAGATGTAATCCAACAAGTGCAGCAAGTTCAACACTGGTGGTTGCAGCTTCAGCACTGACAAAGAATCGGAGTTCAAATTTGGAAGAGATGTCTGAATGGTGCAGTACGGCTCTTGCAACACTTGTTTTGCCCATTCCACCACCTCCCAGAATAGCTATCCTTGGTGACTGCTGGGTGAGCAATTTGAGAATATGATTCATCTCATCTTTGCGACCATGGAAAATCTTGGGCTTGGAGGGAAGCATTGAAAATGAATTTGAACTGAAACAAAAGATGTAAGAAAAGAGTTGAACCATGAGACTGACCATCCACCTATTTTTTGGTTTGTTGCAACCCAGATAGATCTGTCTGAATGAAGCAAATATAACAGGTGGTAGCAGTGTACCCACCGATGACCTGTCTGACACTGTATTGGTGTCTGAAAGATTTTCAACCAACTCCATCAATTCCTTGTGCCTTAGGTCTGCCAACTTTTTGAAGTCCCTAATATCTTTCAGTGCTTGAGCCTGTGTTTGAATCTGCGTGGATCCTGTCAATCCACTGTTGACGAAAACAGAAAAGACCATACCCTGAAAACCTCTTGAGCTTGCTCCAGTCCAGCGTGACATTCTTCTAGTAGTTTGTTCATCTCATTCTTTTGGAACAGGTGTTTGACCTTGTTGCCCTGCTGTTGTGCTTTAACAAATGTATATATCTTGTGAAGAGTTCTGTATGTACAGATTCAGTCAAAAATTCAATACCAGTTTAACAAACCCAACTCCACAAATTTTCCGATGTTGTCCTGCATCAATAGAGGGAGGGCCCCAACCGGCTCCGATTTCATATGCAGGTCTACGATGGCGTAGAGGAATCCGTGAATGTTTTCCATCAGTCGAACACAATCACTCTTGTTCTGTTTTACAGCCTAGAACAGTTGAGTGATTACAATGCAGGAATTCATAAAATATACCTGAATTGAATTGATCAAGGTCTGAATAGTGTTCACGATGGATTGAACAAATGGAGGCCCAAATGCATCATGCAGCTCATTAAGGAGTGGCAGGGCAAGTGTTAAACAAATTGTAATGTCGTGGAGGCAAATTTCGCTGACAGTCGGCTGGCGGGGCATGGTAGGCGCGGGATCCTAACTTGAATCCTCACGTTTTATGTCTCGCCTTGGCTGTGGTCACGGTTGCGGCTCAATACCCCGGTGTGTTGAGAAGATAGCAAATAGCAGTAGTCGGAGTGCGACAAGAACAGCGGGCATGGCTCTCATACAAAAACTTATGTGGCTTCTGTCAGATACCTTTCCTCAAATTCATCCATTTCACACCAACCGTGTACGTTGGGTCACATGCAACCGAATTTCTTTTGCTGGAACATCCGGTTGTTCTTCACGAGACAATAATTGACGTGCGGGACCGCACATAGCGGCGGCATTCAAGCAAAAGCAAAGAACCATAAGTCCTCGCACTTAGGTCCACATTACTAAGTCGCTGGTACGTGGATACGTGGAATGAAGCTCAATTAGATCTGTAATTTGACGAACTAACTCGCAGACCCGGCCCGGTACACACCCAGTGCCCTCGGCTGTGGTAACACCCAGTACGTCATCCATCGACGCGAACAGCCGCCCATCGCGTCGTTATCTCGTTGTGCAGGAAGATGCTTCAAAGGCGTCCCCGACAATCCTTCGTAGCACCTTCCGCATCACATTCGCACACATGGCTCATAATCGCCGCACCCCCGTCCTCCAGCCCGCCACAGCAAGGAAACGCGATGCGAAGGTGCTCGTGCTCCATGCCCCACCCACAAACACACGCGACCGGCGAGCGACGACCCTCTCCACCGACGACCTGCCGCGGTACGAAATTCCATCATCATCATCATCATCATCATCTCTCCCCGCTCCCGCCCGTCAGAAACACACTCGACATTCGAAGTGGAAGTAGAAAGAAACAGTCAGACGGACACTCACCCCGCCTCCCCCTGCACCGGCTTCACCAAAAACGCGGCCACGCGCGGGCCGTGCAGCGCCAGCGCGCGCTCGAGGTCGGCGATCTCACCTACATTATAGAAAGGGTGCTTGCGTTAGTGCGGGGTATTTGAGGGGGCGGGCATCGAAAGGAGGGAGGGAGGAAGTGCGTGGGATATAGGAGAGGAGGGAGAGACGCAGGAGGGATGCGGAGGCGAGGGGGATGGGGAGCGTTGGTGTGGAGGTGAAGCCGAATGGGATAGAGGGAGGAGGCAGGGAGGGAGAGGGGAAGGGAAATGAAAGGACGGAGAGGGTGGCGTAGACGAGACGGGGGAGAAGGCAGATACGCGGCGAGGGGACGTGAAAGGGACGCTCACCAAACCTGATAACCCTTTTCCCGCCCGGCGCCTCGGCGTCCACGAACGTGGGCCCGACGTTAGGGAGGAAGGGCCCAAAGTCGGTGCGCGCGGAGGGGTCGGTGGACATGCTGGGGAAACGTCAGAAAGCTGGACAGGTGAGATAAGACGAGAACACCACCCACCTGACGACGCCCAGTGTCCGCCCGTGGAAGTTGTCCGCGACGCTGAGGATGATGGCCTCGCCCTCGGGGACGTGTTTGCCTGTGCGTGCGGGGGTTAGCATGTGGAGGGTAGGGAGATAGAGGAGAGGTGGGTGGCGGGGGAGAGAGGAGATAGACCGCAGAGCGTAGAGGCGCAGCATTGCCTGCCGACGTGCGAGTGGAGATTAATGCCGACTTGGCGAGCGTCCAATCTGCTCGCCTCTGCACTCGTGCCGCGCCTACTCAAAGCGCCGACCCTGCAGACGCCCGTTCTGAAGCGGCGACGACTCTCCCCTCGGCCGCTCGCGCGTGGCCCAGTCTCGGAGAGGGCCCTACATTCGTCCGTGCTGCTCTCGCACCCTCCTCCCCCCTCCTCCCCCCCCCTCCACAGAAAAACACGAATGTAGATAAGACAAAACACGTACGCAAATACGCCCACTTCCTCGCGAGCTTCAGCGCCGACTCGACGGCCTCCGCGCCCGTGTTCATCGGGAGGACCTGTGTCGCACAATAACGTCAACCGGGCTTGTTGCATGCAGCGAAGAAAGAAAAGGGAAAGGGAAAGGTGAAAGAGAGCGAAGGCGCGGAGCAAAGAAGCGCCCGACACGGACACAGAACGCCCTCGAGCGGCCCGTACGAGAGAAAGTCGCTCTTCTAACGCCCCCTTCCTCCTCTCCGCCATAAAAACGAAAAGTCAGGATGTGCAGAGAGAACACTCACCATCCCATACCCAAACAGCCCGCTGACCTTCTCCGCAAAGACGCCAAAGACGCTGCTGTGGAAGGCGCGGCTGGAGAGGGTGAGTTTCTGGGCCTGGGCGCAGAGGGCAGCGACGATGCGCGGGTGGCAGTGGCCTTGGTTGACGGCGCTGGACAAGATTATATAAGTCAGCGTGGGTTATAGAAGGGAAGAAGCCTGAAGCCGAAGAAGAAAAGACGACATACGAATACGCCGAAAGCATGTCGATGTACTCCCGGCCCTCGGGGTCCCATACCCTGCGGCATCGCATTAGCACATAGGAGAGCAACGAATGGCAAAAGACACGCACTTGGCACCTTGTGCGCGGTCAAAGACCACGGGGAGGGGGTGATAGCTAGTGGCGAAAAGAGCGCAGTCAGTTACTGGGTTTACAGCAGAGTATAAGAGGAAGGCACGGAACAAAGGCTATGCGTTCTGACTCTATTCCTTAGCGCTTGCATCCCATCCTATTCGCAGGACAATGTCGACTGGAAGGAGGTCGCACAAGACAGCGCGAGCAGAGGATATGATACTCACTTGTGTGCTCCATGCTCGTGCTCCAGCCGGATAAGCTCCGCCGAGCTCAGCTTTGCGTCCTTCTTCTTCACTACGCCATGACCGTTGCTGCCGTTGGTGCCGTTCTTTGCCACGCCGTTCTTCGCCTTAGTCACTGCGCCGTTCCCATTGGTAGCCGCAATCGCAGCGATGGTAGTAGTAGCCGATGGAGACATGCTTTTGTGGGTTTCTGTTCTGTGTTGTTTCTTTATATCGAGTTTCTTCTGCTGAGCGCAACGATGATGGTGGTACGGATGCAAGAGGTGCAAAGGGATCGGATATATCGGACTCCTCGCCTGGCTCACCTCTCAAGCTCCGCCCGCCACGGTCTACGTCACGATTCTATTCTCTCCTCCACCCCACCATGACCCGTATCCGACTCGCCCGGGCTGATTCAAATCTGGGGCACGACCACCACGATCTCCATACGGGGTGCTCTGCTTCTGTTCTACCCGGGCAAAAAAGGGGTCAAGAAAATTGTCGAGTCATTTCCTCGTCATTTCCTAGGCATTGCCATGTGCTCTGGTCGACGTTTACCCTCTGGTTCTCGAGCCCCTGGCCCCTTATTCCGACTCCCATTGGAAACCTTGAAACCCCTGGCCAAGGCCTATCTACCTCGGCGGCTTTTGACGCTCGAACTTCACTTTCGGGATCGCATCTCGGGACTAGTCTCTCGTAGACAGACGCCACAAACATTTTTAGCTCGTACCTCGCTTACCTGCCGCCATTTCTTTCCGCTGTGTATATTAATGGACTCTCGCTCTCACCTCTGTCCAACGATTAGCCTTTGGTTCGTAAAACCAGCACCATTGCTAAGATTGTTGCTTATCTGCGCTCCGCCGCTCCCGACTCGCTTCATCGGCGACGTTTACTTGCCGAACTGACTGGTTCTGTCTTCGCTGTCCTCCAAGTCCAAGTTCACCCTTCCGCCTCCGTCTCGGTAACGTCTTGTCTCCGAACCCTGCAGGGCAAGCTCCCTGCCTGCCCCTCTTGCCAGATTCATTCGCGCACGCGCCCTTCCTTACTCGGAGTGCGGAACGACGAAGCGCGGATAGTGCGTATCTGTTATCTCTGCCTGCCCTTACTTTTGCTTTCAATCAATCACTGTGTTCATACCGCCTGCCGATATCCGTCCCTGACGACGTACATACATACATTAGATGGGACGCATTCCCTTCCCTCAAGTGTCCAGCTGATTATTTCAAAACTCGCACCCTAAATACCATTCCTCTGCGTGCCCCAGATTCGTCGCAGCCGAGTCAACTGTACTATGTCGACGGACATGTTATAATCATTTCGAATTCCCAATCCCAAGAACGTAGACATTCAAGTAATTGGTCGACGCAAAAAAAGTTCGGCTGTGGAGCTAAACAGTGAATGACCTGACCCCGAATCGAACGGGGGCTCCTGCTTGCATCGCGTTGAATCGAAAAGCACACATGAAGCAGGCATGGACCATCCACCTCCAGGTCTTGCTCTACTCAAATCAGTGGGCAGCTTATATGTGCCTATTATAGTGTGGAGCGTTCGTACTTTTGAGTTGAGTCGAATTTCGTCCGAACTGCTTTCCCTTCGCCATTCCTCGCTTTTCTGTTCTTTTTCCGAGTCAACTGTATGTCAATCCACAAAGTAGAGACCATTTTCTCCACCTAAACAAAAGTGCGACTGCAAACCTAAAAGGAGGTTGCTTGCCAGGGAATGACCTGACCCGAATCAAACACTTGCATTTGTCAAGTTAGTGACCTACATGAAGCAGGCATGGACCATCGACCACCAGGTCTTAATAGGTGTAAATTAGTAGGCAGTGAATATTGGTTAATTTCCGAGTTGAGTACAGACAATTTCGTCTTTCTCTTTTCACTCAGTGTTCTACCTTAAGACATTATTAAGGGTAGCAATTTTAATTAAGGCCTTAGGCCTCAATAAGGGCTTCATATTAAGCCCAAATTAAGGGTTAAGATGTTTTTTCCCACCCTCAATCCAACAACTATAACCTGAGTTTCATGACAGAGGAAGGTTGCCAAATACAGTGTCCACAGTGAGATTTGCAAGTAAAGGCATTTCAGGCTGCATTTTGTGCCTTTTTTTGAGCTGGTCTGCCTTGGGTCTGCCATCATTTTTGACTTGGTGTGTCCGAGTACTGTGAGTGCCTTACCAAAAAAAACCAAAGGAGATCTTGTATGGGTAATTCACAGTTTTTCCACCACTCATCACCCTGGTTCGTCTGCTTGAAGCGCCGAAATATCATGTGACTGGCCTTAATTAAGGCTTCACATCGTTCAAGACCTTTCTTAAGCCTTTAACTTAAGGTCTAATTAAGGCTTAGGTCAAGTTAAGGCTTAACCCTTAGGGAGAACACTGAGGGAATGACCTGACCCGAATCAAACACTTGCATTTGTCAAGTTAGTGGCCTACATGAGGCGTGGACAATCAACTACCAGGTCTTAATAGGTGTAAATTAGTAGGCAGTGAATATTGGTTAATTTCCGATTTGAGTACAGACAATTTCGTCTAGGGGTGCTCAATTTTTAGTTCGGTTCGTGCGGTTCGTAAATTTAATAAAATTATATTCGTTGTTTGTGTCTGTAAACAAAGTCAAATACAATCACGAGTGCCTGCCGCCCTTGTGCACCCTTCCACCACCTTCCACACCCGCGCTTTCAGTTCAATCTTGTGTCCCATTTCGAGGTATGCGTATCCACGTTCCTTAGATTCTCGCACTCATGGCAGTTATGTAATTAAAGTTCTCGCTCTCACAACACTGCGCAACGACGCAACGATGCGGCGCGCGTAAATATTCTCTAGTCAGTTTAGATCCATATAAAGTAGTTACTCGTAGCTAAAACAATCAGTTCAGTAGTGGAAGTTGTTTACAGCTAATGTCGGAACCAAAGGCGCGACGAAAAATTTCCTGATTTGGACACATTTTGGAATCCGAAACCAATTCCCTCATATCTCCCTCATTTCGCGTCGGATTACCACGTTTTATGTGTCATTCTTTTGGGATAATTACAGCGCAATTAGTGATAGAGTCAGATTTCCCAAATAATATTTTCTTTCCACCAGATGACATGGGGTCCTGGTTTGAGCCTAAAATGTTCTACAGTAGCATGTCCTAGTCCAAACAGGCTAGAAATTTGGGAGGGGTGGCTCTGATGTCATTTGAAGAGGGTGATAGAGCCAAATTTGCCTATTTTTTAATCAGGGAATTGTTATTGTACCAAATGGTCTCCAAGGCTTAAACCACAATAACTCCCCCAGTTTTCAACTAAAATCCTTGCAAATTCAGGAGGGGCGACTCTGACACCACTTGAAGAGGGTGATAGAGCCAGATTTGGAGATTTTTTGATCTGAGAATTGTTATTGCACTAACTGGTTTCCAAGGCTTAGACCACAATAAGTCCCTCAGTTTTCAACTAAAATCCTTAAAACAAGGGACTATGGTGTCATTCTAGAGTCCAATCTTCAAATTATGCAGTTATTTCGTTCAAAAAGGTGTCTCAGAAACGCTCCAATCAGGGTGTGTCGTGTCTGCATATGTCAAGGATTGTCAATTCAAGCACATCATTCACGCTCACAGTCATGGTGGTCTTTGTTCTCTGGCACAGACGCTGACCAAGAGGTCACTTGCCAAGGCTTGAGCTAAGTCTTCAGAGAAAACTCAGATGGTTTCCAAGCTTCAAGAGGCTCTCCAGCTGCTGAGTCCACATTCTGAATTCCGAGTCTTCTCATGTTAACAGTTCTCATTCTCGCCTCGATTTCCCTGACTTTGAAACTCCAATGGCACCACCTTTGGATACTGAGGAAGGTGTTGCTTCTTCTTCACCTCAAACTCGCTCGAGGAAGCAGACATTATCAAATGTATTGAAGTCCGAGTCTTCCTGTCAACAAACCTGTGAAGAAGCCAGGGCATAACCCGAGATCTATGCCTCTCAAAGCTCTCAAGTGCCATTGAATATGATTTGGACGGTGTTGAAGTTGTTCTGGTAATCGGTACTGTGTTTAGTTTTATTCTTTCATTGATTTGTACAATAAAACCTGCCCAGAAATTGTATGAACACAACAGGTACACTGTTTGAACCTCCAGATGAGTTTTTTCCTACCAAGCTCCGAGTTGAGGCAAGAAGCAGGGGAACTTAGATCCACTCATCATAACACTGGGGGCAAAGACCAGGGCATATGGACTCCCAGTGCCTTACACGCATGTGGTCTGCATGTGTGGAAGCCACTGAACAAAGGTGCCAATTGGCTTTGCTGCACCTTTGTTTTCCTTTGAGTTGCCCAGCAGAAACAAAGGTGCAACAAAGCCAATTAATATCTTTGTTCAGTGGCTTCCACACATGCAGCCCACATGCGTGTAAGGCACTAGAAATCCACATGCCCTGGTCTTTGCCCCCAGTGTAAGTTGGGTACATGTTGAGTGTGGCTGCAGGGGTACCATGAAATCTTACAGGCTTGCTGAGCTTTCACTCTGAGTGCAGTGGCTCCATGGCAGCCATAATTTCAGGGAAGGACATATTGAGCCTATGAGAGGTCAGAAGAGCAGATCTTCTAGCTGGACCCTTGAGTCAAACATACAGCTGTGGTCTAAGCCTTGGAAACCAGTTAGTGCAATAACAATTCTCAGATCAAAAAATCTCCAAATCTGGCTCTATCACCCGCTTCAAGTGGTGTCAGAGTCGTCCCTCCTGAATTTGCAAGGATTTTAGTTGAAAACTGGGGGAGTTATTGTGGTTTAAGCCTTGGAGACCATTTGGTACAATAATAATTCCCTGATTAAAAAATAGGCAAATTTGGCTCTATCACCCTCTTCAAATGACATCAGAGCCACCCCTCCCAAATTTCTGGCTTGTTTGGACTAGGACATGCTACTGTAGAACATTTTAGGCTCAAACCAGGACCCCATGTCATCTGGTGGAAAGAAAATATTATTTGGGAAATCTGGCTCTATCACTAATTGCGCTGTAATTATTCCAACGGAATGACCCATTAAACATGGGAATCTGATGTGAAATGAGGGAGATATGAGGGAATTGGTTTCAGATTCCAAAATGTGTCCAAATCAGGAAATTTTTCGTCGCGCCTTCGGTTCCGACATTAGCTGTGATTCTATCCTGGTCCTTTCAAATAGCTGTCTGGTTCGTATGTTGGCACCTGTGCATCTTCAACAACATCCAAGAAGCTCCTCTGCAATGTCCGATTGAGTCCGCGCCTCGGTAGGTCGCGGCATGAGAGAGGCGCGCGAAGTTATTTTACTCTGTTTACGAGAACAAACAATGAATATAAATTTATTAAATTTACAAACCGCACAAACCGAACTAAGAATTGAGCACCCCTTCTTTCTCTTTTCTTAAAATTTCTCTTTGTTTTTCCTTTCAGCCAGCCTGAGTCACCTGTATAGCTCAATCCCCAAAACAAATATCGACATCATTTCCTTGATGCTGAACGCAAACCCAAACTAAAAAAGCTCGACTGTAGGCCCCCCAAAATGGATAGTGCCAAGGGATGACCTGACCCCCAGTCGAACGAGGGATTCCCGCTTTCAGCTATGTGGATCACTTACATAGAATGGGTGTGAACCATCCACCACCAGGTCTTGCTGTGTGTAAACTGGTGGACAGTTCATAGTCGATTTTTCACACACGTGCGTACCTGTTGAGCATCGTCTCCTCTTTCCCTTCTCTTCTAGCCACCATATTTTCTATTTTTCTGATTCAACTGTATGACAAACACAACCCAAAAACATAGGATGGGAATCCAGTGCCAACAAAAGAATGACTTGGCCCCGAATTGAACAAGGGACTCCTGCATTCATCAAGTGCACTTTCACAAAGCACGAAGGAGGTGTGAACCATCCACCGCCAGTTCTTACTTCAATTGAAACTCTTAGGCTGCTTATAGTTGATTTTTTGTACTTTGAGCTCAGTGTGCATTTCGTCTTTTGTCTCCTAAATTCTTTCCCTTATTTTTGAGTCACCTGTACGTCTATCTAAAAAAAGTACACTAGAAGAGACATCATTTTCCCGAAGTGAAACGCAAACCCCAAAACCAAACAAGTTCAACTGGGACGATGAGTAGATGCAACAAACAGCCATAGAATGACCTGGCCCCGAATTGAGTGGGTACTCCCACTTGCACATGTGAGGCACACCCCTACATAGAGCGGGTGTGGACTATCCACCACCAATTCTTTCTTCCTCAGTTAAAACCTCATACTTGGTGGATCTTTGGTACCTCAAGTACAGTTTTGTCTGAACCTCTTTCCCTGCTCTTTCAACCGCTGTATTTTTTCTCAAGTCAACCGTACGTCTATCAACAAAACATATGGAGATATTATTTTCGATGCAAAATGCAAATGCAAACCAAAAAGTTTGATGCGGACAAGGGGTAGACCATTCAAAAAAACATACCCACCAAGGGGATGACCGGACCCCGAATCACACAGGGGACTCCAGCTTACATCTGTTCCAAATTGGGAGCTGCCCCCATGAAGCAGGTGTAGACCATCTACCGCCTAGTTGATCTTCCCTCTGAGTAGAGTTGAGCAGCATTTCCTCCTTCCCTTCTCTCTCACCCACCCCATTCTTTCTCAAATCAACTGTTACATCAATCTAAAACATTGAACTGTCTGGAATTGAACTATACCTAAACACTGCACTTGTTGCGCATTTTAAAATAGTCTGATTACAGTATAGTCTTATTTATGAGAGTTGGTATCCGGTCTCAGTGTAGCTGACTGGGTCATGATCACAGAGTAATGGGTACAAAGGATAGGTGACTACCCTGCAGACTGGCAGTGCTTGCTTTGAAAACTGTAGAGGAGTGTGTAGCCCACAGACCTCTGAAGGGATTATTTCTTGTATTATTTCCACACAAAGAAATAAGCCAGAGGTACTTGCGACAGGCATGCGGAAATAAGCTTATTTCTGCTCAGTTAGGCTGTGGCCTTCCATGTGAAAGGCATATGTGGTCTGGGGACGCTTATACCGACAAAGTTCTGGAATGAACGTTGGCTAAGAGAATCTGATGAGATTGATCATATTCTGCAGTGGCGTAGTTGGGAAATAAGAAACCTTTGTGGGAAAAGGGTGCACTGTGGGTATCTACAGAGAGCTGGAGACTAGGGGAACATAACCCAATGGTCTGGAGCAATGGGAGAGGAACAGTGTGGATGAAGGGAGTAAGGGGAACAGTGCAATATTAGTCAGCCAGGGGAATGATGTTTTCAAATACCTTGGATGACAAAAGCTGCATGGTCAGAAATCAGGATTGACCTGGACACTGGCCAATGGCAATGTGCTCGCAGGAGCCCTTCTGATGAATAAACAGGAAAGGAGGGACAATCTCGGGCCACTTTACTAATTTCTGTTTTGTTTGGGGTCTGGCATATGATTTTGGGGTTTGTATAAGTATCTTGGATATTGTATTACTTAGGGTACAGGATCACCCGTGTATGAGTAGGCATAATGCTTGCGATTTGGGCTATTTCTGAGGTCAGTGCAGTGTGTATCATTGTTGGACTTTATGTAACATTGGGAAACTGTTCTGTTGGAAATAAGGATCTGGTTATTGGAAATGTCTTGGACGTTGATAAGCTGTGAATTTTCCAATGCCTGAAATTTAACATTTCCCAGATTTACATTGTGATTACATGCATATCTGGGTCTATGATGAGTCCCAAGTCAGTAGACCTGGAACTATAGGCTAAAACCCAATCCAGAACTGGTTGTGGATGAGTATCCAGAAAACACACATACTGGGTACCTCTGACTAATATGCCATCAGTTCTGGATCCCACTGTTGTACCATAGGCAGGAGGTTGTGAATAGTTCAAATGAGCATTAGGGCATATAATATCCATTCTGTGCCATTTATTGGACTCATAGCAAGTTTCAACATTGTTTGTCCATTCTTATATCAAGAAGGCAACGTGTTCGATCACGTGATGGCTCCTGAACCTTTCAAGCTGCAACAGGCTGGATCCAGATAAGGCTTCATATGCCCATCAAATATTGATCAGCTTAATATGGCAACCTAGTTTGAACCCAATTTAGGAAGTGCTCTTTCACTTGGGCTGTGAAGGGGACCAGGGTGCCTAATTAAAGGCAAAAGACCCAAGGTTCCAGATTTCCAAGAATCTTTCAAGGGACACAAGTAGTATGCCCAAGAAATCCAGAATACTAGGACCGATTGGGTGCTAAGTAAAAACCTCAATCACGTCAGGAATATATCAGAAAAATAGGGAGGGGCTATGGACAAGTTCAGGGTGTCCATAAAAAAGCATTCTGAAGGGCTATCTTATCCAACCCCAATATCTAGAGGGACTAACCCAGAACCAGTATTTTCAGGATCTAGGTCAATCAATCAGGAAGACTTAGTGATTACATTTCATATACCTGAGTCATGGACATAGATACACTGGTGGCTCATATATCCAGCTTGTAAATTTATTAATAGTTGTACAGTATATAAGGAGGACAGCTTGTAGGGAGAAGGCATGGAATCCTACCTGGATACAGAAAGCAGAGAAGGCTGAAGGTCTCTCTAGCGAGTACAAAAGGGCAGAACCTTCAGCTTGATTCATTGAGGCTACTCCAATAGGATGTGCTTGTATTTAGTTATCACAAATCTATCAGCTTATTTCGGGATAAAACCCTTGCATGTTACATGTGCATATATGTGTATATATATATATGTATATGCATATATATGTGTATATATATAGATTTATTCTATGCGGCGCCCGGGGGTGTTCTTACATAACTGACGCCCCTCTCAGGCACAAATGCCGTATACGGGGCGCTCACTTCATTCAACGCCCCTCCCACTCTTGGAGTAGTTGGCCCAAAATGGCAATTAATTTATCTGTTAATTGGTGAGACAGGCATCGACAGCCATCTTCTTCCAACCCCATCACCACCACCACTTGTCCTCTCCCCTTGTATCTTCCCTCATCCCTAGCAATCCAATAGATCAGTTTTGCAAGTGCTGCCTGTGGGTTGTGTCTCTGGAATTTTGAAAGGACACTGTTTAATATAGCTACTGTGTTTTCTGCACTCGCACACAAGTGGAAATTGATGGCACATAGCATTATATAATTCAGAGAAATCAGGGTGTTGAAGTAACCTGGGTAAAATTGGGGGTGAGCAGCCAGATAATGAAACAGCAATAGAACAGATCAGCACAAAACATCGGACTTATCCGACAAGACACAGTCAATATCTTGAAGATTTGGATCCAATTCACAGATACTGTGAGGGGCGCTATTACCCCTGAAACGCCCCGGGGGGGTACGTGTTTCATGAGTTGCGCCCCGGGGAGCCATATAGAATTTCCCATATATGTAAGGGCAACCTCAGCTCGGCGCGGGAGCGCGGGAGACTAGCGGGAGAATCCGAAGCAACTCAATTGACAGTACTAAATACAGGTTTCTAGAATACGCACCTAGCGGGAGAATCCGAAGAGAAGAAAGGATAAGGATTCCCATGCTAGGCGAGGTTTTTATAGGTACTAGCCAGTAGCACGTGTCCGGATCGATCGGCAGTGGTCTCGAGCTTGATCACATAGCACGTGCCAGTGAGAGCGACCGGACGCGGGGGGTCGGAGGGGGTCGGAGTCCGGAGGGACGGAGGGCGACGTTCCAGACGGAGGTGTAGGCTGGGGCATAGGACCGAAGGCCGGATGGACGGACGAGGCCGGACGAAGGATCGGACGAGGAAGTGGGGCGGTGCGATGGGCCGGAGCCGGACGGACGGACGGACGGACGGACGGACGGACGGACGGACGGACGGACGGACGGGTGGTTCCCCTGACATCACCCCCCCCTTGGAATGCGGCGTCCCGACGCATGAATCGGACATGGGTGTCGCGCCTCCGGAACGAGAGCGAGTCGAAAGCGGCCGAGGCAATCCGGCGCGGGGCGTTAGGGTAGCGGCGATAGTAGGCATCGATGGCGTCTTGGGCGAAGACGTCGGAGTGCTTTACCCATTTATTGTGTTCCGGGCCGTAGCCTTTCCACCGCACCATGTACCAGAGGCTGCCATAACGGACCTTCGCTTCTAGGATCTCCTCGACTTCCCACTGAACGTCGTGGTCCGTCTGAAGGACGGGTGGGGGTTCGTCGTTCCGGGGGCGTCCGGGGAACGGATCCGGTTCCGCGAGCTGGAGTTTCACCACCGGGAAGACCGGGTGGAGCTGGGAGTATCGGGGGGGGAGCTCGAGTTTGTACGCCCCCTTTCCGACGACCTTCGCGACTTTGAAGGGGCCGAGGCGTTTGTCCGCAAATTTGACGGACGGACGGGTCGTACGGATGTCGGAGGGGTCCAGCCAGACTCGGTCGCCTACCTTGATCTCTGGGGCGGGCGTGCGCCTTCGATCATAGTACAGCTTGAACTCATCCTTGGCTTTAACGAGCGCAGCTTTGGCTTCCGAAACTCCGGACGCGATCCGGTCTCGGAACTCGTTCGCGGACTCCACTTTCGAGCGTAGTCCGTTGGGCTCGAACCCCATCCGGGGGAGCCTTCCGGTGTCCGTCATGAACGGGACTTGCTGCGTCGAGGAGTGGACGTGGTTGTTGTACGCGAACTCCGCGGCCGGGAGAAGCTCGTCCCAGTCGTCTTGTTTGTAGTTCGTGAAGATCCGGACGAACTGCTCGAGTTCCTGATTGACGCGCTCGGTCTGGCCGTCGGTCTGCGGGTGGTAGGCGGTGGAGGTCGCTGGTTCTACCCCGATGAGGCGCCACAGTTCCGTGGTGAACTCCGCGACGAACTGCGGCCCGCGGTCGGAGATATATTTCCGGGGGGTTCCGTGGTGCCTCCAGACGTTCCGGTAATAGAGCCGAGCGGCTCCGACCGCGCCAAGGCCGGTGTGGCACTCGTTGAAATGGGCCCGCTTACCCAGGACGTCGACCACGACCATAACGGCGTCGAAGCCGTGCGCGTCCGGGAGCTCGACGATGAAGTCCACCGAGACGGTGTCCCAGCGTTCTTCCGGAATCTCGGTCGGGTGGAGCTCTCCGTGGGGTAACTTCCGGAGTGCCTTCGTCCGGTTGCACGGGTCGCAGGTTCGGACGTATTGGCCGACGTGACAGGACAGCTGGGGCCACCAGTAATTCCGGGAGATGAGCTCGAGGGTTTTGAAGTGTCCGGCGTGTCCGGCGACCCGGGTATCGTGGTGCAGGGCAATGATCCGGCGTCGGAGGTCCTTATTCCGCGGTACGACGATCTTACCGCGGTAGTAGAGGAGCCCTTCTGCGACACGCCACTCGGACGACCGGGGGGGGCGGACGTTCCGGTTCTTGAGGAGCTCTCGCGCGACAAGCGCGACGGGGTCCTCAAGGTCTGGTTCACCCGCGAAGGCCTCCCGGACGTCACGGAGGAGGGGGACTTCGGGTCCGGCCACCACGACGCCTTCTAGCGCACGGACCGGATGCTGCGTACCTTCGAGGAAGTGCCGCCACTCCTCTAGGGCTCGGATGATCGCGAGCATCTCTTTGTCGTGGATCTCGTAGTTGCGCTGGACGTCACTCAGACTTTTGGAGTAGAACGCGACTGGGTGCCACTTTCCGTTCACGTCCGGCTGGGACAGGACGGCCCCGGTAGCGTAGTCGGAGCTGTCCGCCTCGACCCGGTACGGACGCGACTCGTCGGGTAGGACCAAGACGGGCTCCGCGGTCACCGCGTCCTTGAGGGCTTGGAAGGCGGCGGCCGCGGCAGCGGTCCAGGTCCAAGCAACGCTCTTCTTTGTGAGGTCGAAGAGGGGCCGCGCGATGTCCGAGAACGCCCGGATGAACCTCCGGTAGAAGTTCGTGAAGCCAAGGAACTGCTGCACGTCCTTCTTGTTCTCCGGAGCAGGCCAGGCTGCGACTCCGGCGACCTTGACCGGGTCCATCTCGACGTGGTTGTGCGAGATGATGACGCCGAGGTGCTCGATCGACGACTTCTCGAATTCGCACTTCTCCGGCCGGAGGTAAAGCTTGTGCGCTCGGAGCCGCCGGAGGACTTCTCGGACGATCTCTCGGTGGCGCGCGAGATCGGAGTGAGCGATGAGGATGTCGTCAAGGTATACCATGACATCTCCGGAGAGGATGAGGTCTTGGAAGATGTCGTTCATCATCGTCTGGAACGTGGCCGGAGAGTTGGTGAGGCCGAAGTACATCACCAGGGGCTCAAAGAGCCCTCGGTTGGTACGGAACGCGGCCTTCCACTCGTCGCCTCCCCGAATTCGGACGTTGTTGAAGCCCCACCGGACGTCGAGTTTTGTGAAGAACCGGGCTCCCTTAAGGCGGTTGATGAGATCGTTAATCAGCGGGAGCGGATACCGGTTCTTTACGGTCATCGCGTTGAGCGCCCGATAGTCCTGGACGAACCGGAGGCTTCCGTCCTTCTTTTTGATGAAGAAGACCGGAGACGCCATCGGGGATTTGGACGGGCGGATCCGGCCGGTGCTCAACCCATCCTCGATGAACGCGTCGAGTTCCTTCTGCTCGAGGGGGGAGATCGGGTAGACCTTGCAGTTGGCCGGTTTCGCATCCGGGACGAGTTCGATGGCGTGGTCCCACGTCCGACGTTCCGGCAACGCGTCGAACGACTCCTTATCGAAAACGTCGGAGAAATCCTCTACCCAGGCCGGAACCGAGGTCCCGGGCGGGGCCGAGTTCCGGGCGTAGGCCTCCGCGAGCCTCTGAGAGACGGTGCTGCCCGCACGGATTTCTTCAGCCGGAGCGAACACGGTGTAGAGAATCCGGTCGCCGTCCTCGAGCTCGTCGTCTTCGTCACCGTCATCGTCGTCCGGGTCCGGAGTGAGGTCCGGGAAGTCGTCTCCGTCGTCGTCCGGATCGTACCTGTCATCTCCGCACCACTCCTCCGAGTCAATGGCGCAGATAGACGGGACGGGACCTTCGCGGAGCTGCCGGAGGATCACGGCGGAGATCTTCGCGTTGCGACGGACGGCGCGGAGCTCCTCCCGGCAAGTGCTGCAGCTGGTCAGACAGCGGGTCATCCGGACTTCCTTGGTCTCCCAGTCGATCTCCGGGTTGTGCTTCTGAAGCCAGGAGTAACCGAGGATGACGTGCTGCTTTCCGAGCCGCGTTACCGCGAGTTGGATGCGTTCGGAGTGTCCTTTGTAGTTGACGACCATATCAACTACGCCGGAAATGCCTCCGGACGCATTGGGCGTGCCGTCGACGTTGAGGACCGGAATTGGCTGGGAGAGCTTCCGGACGGGAAGGTTGCGGGAGATCACGTACTCCGAGTCGATGAAGTCTCCGGTCGCTCCGCAGTCAACCAGACCCTTCACGGACATCGTAGCCGCGGTCTCTACCGAGTGCATCTCCAACGGAATGTGCAGGGAGTTCCGGCCCTCTACGGAATCAATAACGTACCGCCGGGGTAGTTTGCGTTCCCACCTCGGACGGCGGACGCGGGGAAGGGAAGGGGGAAGTTCAGTCTTGGCCTCCGGGGCGGGAATAGGGGGTGCGCCTTTCGTATCAACTGATGATTTATTGGGTATATCTTTGTACAAGCAGGAGTAACGATTGGGGGACGCGACCGAGGGCGCACCGCTCACTCAGCCAGGTCCGGAAAACCCTCTGGCTCCGCGTCTCCGGCGTCCGGCTCGGCCGGAAGCCCAGCGGTGGTAGAGAGGCGCGCGAAGAGTTCTCCGAGGAGGTCGTCACCGAGTTGACGGACGACCTCGTCCAGGATGTCCGCATGCCGGACATCCAAGGGAGTCGGGCAGTCTCGAGCGAGGTGTCTGGCCGCACCGCAACGGAAGCAAGTGCGCGGCGTGAAGCGTGCGCGGGTCCGGTTGACATCCATTGGAATGCCAGGTGGAAGGGCGGGCGCCGGCGCGGCTTTGGGAGCAGGCGTGAAGGAGGGGACTGGGAGGAACGTCCCAGTGCGAGGGCGTGCGGCCGGAGCCGGGGCGCGAGTCGGAGGTGCTCCCGCTCGGACACGGGCGAGGGCGTCGTACTGGCGGAAGGCGCTGAGGCGCCATCCGGCGTAGTCTAGCAGCGCCGGAGCGGTCCCGGACGTGGTGATCGCCGCGTTAATCCGCGGGTTGAGCCCTGCGCGATACTTGGTGACGCGGACGAGCGGGTCCGTGTACCCGGCTGTGGCGGCGAGTTCCTCGAAGTCGTCCGTGTACCGGTAAACGTCGCGGGAGCCCTGGTAGTAGCTATGGGTCTCCAACCGGAGGAGAGCTTGGTCTTGCTCGTTTTCCTCCACGAACCGGAGCCGGAACTCGGACTCGAATTCCGCCCAGGACAGGAATGGGAACGGAACGATTGCGGACTGTCGTTCGGCCCATCGTCCGGCCGCGTCTCGCGCCATAAAGGACATGGCGTACCACACGAGTTTTTCCTCGACGACCTGTTCGTGGACCATGAAGGCTTCCGGAACTAGTCGGAGGTATGTGAGGACGGAGTGGAGGAACATCCGTCCTTGAGTCCGGTCGCCGTCGAAAACGGCTGGGGGGTTCGGTCGGAGAACCGATCTTGCTGCAGGGGTGAGGGTGGTGAAGTCTGGACCCACCGCCGGAGCCGGAGCAGCAGGGACGGGGGCAGTCGCGGGTGGATTTTGGTTGTTGTGTAAAACGCGGAGGAGTAGGGTTTCGATGTTCGCGAGAGAGCTTTCTACCGCTGTCAGCCGGGATTCGGGGTCGGCAGCCGGGTCCGGGATGTAAACATCCGGGAGCTCGGGTGGCGCGGACCCGTTTCCGGGTGTCGGGGCGTCCATCAAGGAGGAGGGGTCGAGATTGGAAGTGGGGGAGGCCGGAGCGCTAGCGTAGCGGTCCGAGTCCGAGTCTACGCCAAACTTCGCAATCTTGACCGGTTGATCCCTTAGATCCTTTCTTCTGCTGTAAGGGCAACCTCAGCTCGGCGCGGGAGCGCGGGAGACTAGCGGGAGAATCCGAAGCAACTCAATTGACAGTACTAAATACAGGTTTCTAGAATACGCACCTAGCGGGAGAATCCGAAGAGAAGAAAGGATAAGGATTCCCACGCTAGGCGAGGTTTTTATAGGTACTAGCCAGTAGCACGTGTCCGGATCGATCGGCAGTGGTCTCGAGCTTGATCACATAGCACGTGCCAGTGAGAGCGACCGGACGCGGGGGTCGGAGGGGTCGGAGTCCGGAGGGACGGAGGGCGACGTTCCAGACGGAGGCGTAGGCTGGGGCATAGGACCGAAGGCCGGATGGACGGACGAGGCCGGACGAAGGATCGGACGAGGAAGTGGGGCGGTGCGATGGGCCGGAGCCGGACGGACGGACGGACGGACGGACGGACGGGTGGTTCCCCTGACAATATATATATATATATACGTGCTACGTGTTTTACATGTTTTCTGGATTTGTTGTGTGTTGCATTTCAAATTGGTTCACTGCTCCTGTCCTATGAGGTTAGAGTGGGTGATCCAGAGTTGCAAAACTATAAATTTAACATTGTCTGTGGACGATCCTTGGATTTGCTTGCTGTGATCTGCAAAATATAAAACAACTGTTCCTGTCAGGGGAACCGCCCGTCCGTCCGTCCATCCGTCCGTCCGTCCGGCTCCGGCCCATCGCACTGCCCCGCTTCCTCGTCCGATCCTTCGTCCGGCCTCCGGACTCGCACCCCAGCCTGCGCCTCCATCCGGAACGTCACCTCCCGTCCCTCCGGACTCTGTTCCCTTCCGTCCGTCCGGCCGCTCTCACTGGCACGTGCTGTGTGATCAAGCTCGAGACCTCTGCCGATCCCTCCGGACACGTGCTACTGGCTAGTACTTAAAAAACCTCGCCTAGCGTGAGAATCCTCATCCTTTCTTCTCTTCGGATTCTCCCGCTAGGTGCGTATTCTAGAAACCTGTATTTAGTACCATTCAATTGAGTTGCTTCGGATTCTCCCGCTAGTCTCCCGCGCTCTGCGCCGAGCTGAGGTTGCCCTTACAGCAGAAGAAAGGATCTAAGGGATCAACTGGTCAAGATTGCGAAGTTCGGTGTAGACTCGGACTCGGACTGCTACGCTAGCGCTCCGGCCTCCCCGACTTCCAACCTTGACCCCTCCTCCTTGATGGACGCTCCGACGCCCGGAAGCGGGTCCGCGCCACCCGAGCTCCCGGATGTTTACATCCCGGAACCGGCTGCCGACCCCGAATCCCGGCTGACCGCGGTCGAAGGCTCTCTCGCAAACATCGAAGCCCTACTCCTCCGCGTTTTACACAACAACCAAAATCCACCCGCGACTGCCCCCGTCCCTGCCGCTCCGGCTCCGGCGGTGGGTCCAGACTTTACCACCCTCACCCCCGCAGCAAAATCGGTTCTCCGACCGAACCCCCCGGCCGTCTTCGACGGCGACCGGACCCAAGGACGGATGTTCCTCCACTCCGTCCTCACATACCTCCGACTGGTTCCGGAAGCCTTCATGGTCCACGGACAGCTCGTCGAGGAAAAACTCGTGCGGTACGCCATGTCCTTTATGGCGCGAGACGCGGCCGGACGATGGGCCGAACGACAGTCCGCAATCGTTCCGTTCCCATTCCCGTCCTGGGCGGAATTCGAGTCCGAGTTCCGGCTCCGGTTCGTCGAGGAAAACGAGCAAGACCAAGCTCTCCTCCGGCTGGAGACCCACAGCTACTACCAGGGCTCCCGCGACGTTTACCGGTACACGGACGACTTCGAGGAACTCACCGCCACGGCCGGGTACACGGATCCGCTCGTCCGCGTCACCAAGTACCGAGCGGGGCTCGACCCGAGGATCAACGCAGTGATCACCACGTCCGGAACCGCTCCGGCGCTGCTAGACTACGCCGGATGGCGTCTCCGCGCCTTCCGTCAGTACGACGCCCTCGCCCGCGTCCGAGCGGGAGCACCTCCGACTCGCGCCCCGGCTCCGGCCGCACGCCCTCGCACTGGGACGTTCCTCCCAGTCCCCTCCTTCACGCCTGCTCCCAAAGCCGCGCCGGCGCCCGCCCTTCCGCCTGGCATTCCGATGGAAGTTGACCGGACCTGCGCGCGCTTCGCACCGCGCGCTTGCTTCCGCTGCGGTGCGTCCGGACACCTCGCCCGAGACTGCCCGACTCCCTCGGACGTCCGGCACGCAGACGTCCTGGACGAGGTCGTCCGTCAACTCGGAGACGACCTCCTTGGAGAGCTCTTCGCGCGCCTCTCTACTACCGCCGGGCTTCCGACCGAGCCGGACGCCGGAGACGCGGAGCCGGAGGGTTTTCCGGACGCGGTCGAGTGAGCGGTGCGCCCTCGGTCGCGTCCCCTAATCGTTACTCCTGCCTGTACAAAGATATACCCAATAAATCAGCAGTTGAAACGAAAGACGCACCCCCTGCTCCGGTTTCCGCCCCCCGGCCGGAGCCCCCTATTCCCGCCCCGGAGGCAAAAACCCCTTCCATTCCCCGCGTCCACCGTCCGAGATGGGAACGCAAACTGCCCCGGCAGTACGTTATTGATTCCGTGGAGGGCCGGAACTCCCTGCACATTCCGTTGGAGATGCAGTCGGTAGAAACCGCGGCTAAGGTGTCCGTGAAAGGTCTGGTCGACTGCGGAGCGACCGGAGACTTCATTGACTCGGAGTACGTGATCTCCCGCAACCTTCCCGTCCGGAAGCTCTCCCAGCCTATCCCGGTCCTCAACGTCGACGGCACACCCAATGCATCCGGAGGCATTACGGGCGTAGTCGATATGGTCGTCAACTACAAGGGTCACTCGGAACGCATCCAACTCGCCGTGACGCGGCTCGGGAAGCAGCACGTCATCCTCGGTTACTCCTGGCTTCAGAAACACAACCCGGAGATTGACTGGGAAACCAAGGAAGTCCGGATGACCCGCTGCCCGACCAGCTGCAGCACCTGCCGAGACGAGCTTCGCGCCGTCCGTCGCAGCGCGAAGATCTCCGCCGCGATCCTCCGACAGCTCCGCGAAGGTCCCGTCCCGTCTATCTGTGCCATTGACTCGGAGGAGTGGTGCGGAGACGACGGGTACGATCCGGATGGCGACGGAGACGACTGTCCGGACCTCACTCCGGACCCGGACGAAGATGACGATGACGAGCTAGAAGAAGGCGACCGGATCCTCTACACCGCGTTCGCTCCGGCCGAGGAAATCCGCGCCGGGAGCACCGTCTCCCAACGGCTCGCGGAGGCCTTCGCCCGGAACTCGGCCCCGCCTGGGACCTCGGTTCCGACCTGGGTCGAGGACTTCTCCGACGTCTTTGACAAGGAGTCGTTCGACGCGTTACCGGAGCGCCGGACGTGGGACCACGCCATCGAACTCGTCCCGGACGCAAAGCCGGCCAACTGCAAGGTCTACCCGATCTCCCCCCTCGAGCAGAAGGAACTCGACGCGTTCATCGAGGATGGGCTGAGCACCGGCCGGATCCGTCCGTCCAAGTCCCCGATGGCGTCTCCGGTCTTCTTCATCAAGAAGAAGGACGGAAGCCTCCGGTTCGTCCAGGACTACCGAGCGCTCAACGCGATGACCGTGAAGAACCGATACCCGCTCCCGCTGATTAACGACCTCATTAACCGCCTAAAGGGAGCCCGGTTCTTCACAAAACTCGACGTCCGGTGGGGCTTCAACAACGTCCGGATCCGGGGAGGCGACGAGTGGAAGGCCGCGTTCCGTACCAACCGAGGACTCTTCGAGCCCCTGGTGATGTACTTCGGCCTCACCAACTCCCCGGCCACGTTCCAGACGATGATGAACGACATCTTCCAAGACCTCATCCTGTCCGGAGACGTCATGGTATACCTTGACGACATCCTCATCGCTCACTCCGATCTCGCGCGCCACCGAGAGATCGTCCGAGAAGTCCTCCGGCGGCTCCGGGCGCACAAGCTTTACCTCCGGCCGGAGAAGTGCGAGTTCGAGAAGTCGTCGATCGAGTACCTCGGCGTCATCATCTCGCACAACCACGTCGAGATGGACCCGGTCAAGGTCGCCGGAGTCGCCGCCTGGCCGGCTCCGGAGAACCGGAAGGACGTGCAGCAGTTCCTCGGCTTCACGAACTTCTACCGGAGATTCATCCGGGCTTTCTCGGACATCGCGCGGCCCCTCTTCGACCTCACCAAGAAGAGCGTCGCTTGGACCTGGACCGCTGCCGCGGCTGCCGCCTTCCAAGCCCTCAAGGATGCGGTAACCGCGGAGCCCGTCTTGGTCCTGCCCGACGAGTCGCGTCCATACCGGGTCGAGGCGGACAGCTCCGACTACGCCACCGGAGCCGTCCTGTCTCAGCCGGACGCGAACGGGAAGTGGCATCCGGTCGCGTTTTACTCCAAAAGTCTGAGTGACGTCCAGCGCAACTACGAGATCCATGACAAGGAGATGCTTGCGATCATCCGGGCCTTAGAGGAGTGGCGACACTTCCTCGAAGGTACGCAGCACCCGGTCGAGATCTGGACGGACCACAAAAACTTGGAGTACTTCCGGAAGGCGCAGAACTTGAACCGGAGGGAGGCGCGGTGGTCCCTGTACCTGTCCCGGTTTGACTTCGCGCTCCACCACCAGCCCGGACGCCTCATGGGCCGTCCGGACGCGCTGTCCCGCCGTCCGGACCACGGAGTGGGCTCGGACAACACGGACGTTACCCTTCTTCGCCCGGACTTGTTCCACGTCCGCGCACTGGAAGGTGTCGTGGTGGCCGGACCCGAGGTCCCCCTCCTTCGTGACGTCCGGGAGGCCTTCACGGGTGAGCCGGACCTTGAGGACCCCGTCGCGCTTGTCGCGCGAGAACTCCTCAAGAACCGGAACGTCCGCCCCCCCCGGTCGTCCGAGTGGCGTGTCGCAGAAGGGCTCCTTTACTACCGCGGTAAGGTCGTCGTACCGCGGAATAAGGACCTCCGGCGCCGAATCATCGCCCTGCACCACGACACCCGGGTCGCCGGACACGCCGGACACTTCAAAACCCTCGAGCTCATCTCCCGGAATTACTGGTGGCCCCAGCTGTCCCGTCACGTCGGCCAATACGTCCGGACCTGCGATCCATGCAACCGGACGAAGGCGCTTCGGAAGCTGCCCCACGGAGAGCTCCACCCGACCGAAATCCCGGAAGAACGTTGGGACACCGTCTCGGTGGACTTCATCGTCGAGCTCCCAGACGCGCACGGGTTCGACGCGGTCATGGTCGTAGTCGACGTCCTGGGTAAGCGGGCCCATTTCAACGAGTGCCACACCGGCCTTGGCGCGGTCGGAGCCGCTCGGCTCTACTACCGGAACGTCTGGAGGCACCACGGAACCCCCCGGAAATACATCTCCGACCGTGGGCCGCAGTTCGTCGCGGAGTTCACCACGGAACTGTGGCGCCTCATCGGGATAGAACCAGCGACCTCCACCGCCTACCACCCGCAGACCGATGGCCAGACCGAACACGTCAATCAGGAACTCGAGCAGTTCGTCCGGATCTTCACGAACTACAAACAAGACGACTGGGACGAGCTCCTCCCGGCCGCGGAGTTCGCGTACAACAACCACGTCCACTCCTCGACGCAGCAAGTCCCGTTCATGACGGACACCGGAAGGCTCCCCCGGATGGGATTTGAGCCCAACGGACTGCGCTCGAACGTGGAATCCGCGACCGGATCGCGTCCGGAGTCTCGGAAGCCAAAGCCGCGCTCGTTAAGGCCAAAGACGAGTTCAAGCTGTACTACGATCGCCGACGCACGCCCGCCCCGGAGATCAAAGTAGGCGACCGAGTCTGGCTAGACGCCTCCGACATCCGGACGACCCGTCCGTCCGTCAAATTCGCGGACAAACGCCTCGGCCCCTTCAAGGTCGTGAAGGTTGTCGGAAAGGGTGCGTACAAGCTCGAGCTCCCCCCCCGGTACTCCCAGCTCCACCCGGTCTTTCCGGTGGTGAAACTCCAGCTCGCGGAACCGGACCCGTTCCCCGGACGCCCCCGGAACGACGAACCCCCACCCGTCCTTCAGACGGACGACGACGTTCAATGGGAGGTCGAGGAGATCCTAGAAGCGAAGGTCCGTTATGGCAGCCTCTGGTACATGGTGCGGTGGAAAGGCTACGGCCCGGAACACAATAAATGGGTAAAGCACTCCGACGTCTTCGCTCGAGACGCCATCGAGGCCTACTATCGCCGCTACCCCAACGCCCCGCGCCGGATCGCCTCGGCCGCTTTCGACTCGCTCTCGTTCCGGAGGCGCGACGCCCAGGTCCGATTCATGCGTCGGGACGCCGCATTCCAAGGGGGGGTGATGTCAGGGGAACCGCCCGTCCGTCCGTCCATCCGTCCGTCCGTCCGGCTCCGGCCCATCGCACTGCCCCGCTTCCTCGTCCGATCCTTCGTCCGGCCTCCGGACTCGCACCCCAGCCTGCGCCTCCATCCGGAACGTCACCTCCCGTCCCTCCGGACTCTGTTCCCTTCCGTCCGTCCGGCCGCTCTCACTGGCACGTGCTGTGTGATCAAGCTCGAGACCTCTGCCGATCCCTCCGGACACGTGCTACTGGCTAGTACTTAAAAAACCTCGCCTAGCGTGAGAATCCTCATCCTTTCTTCTCTTCGGATTCTCCCGCTAGGTGCGTATTCTAGAAACCTGTATTTAGTACCATTCAATTGAGTTGCTTCGGATTCTCCCGCTAGTCTCCCGCGCTCTGCGCCGAGCTGAGGTTGCCCTTACAGTTCCCCTGTATCTTCTATCAGTACACAAAGACCTGTACTCGGTCGCACTCTTTGGGATTGTATCTGGGATCATGCAGAGTTTGGTTGGTTGTTGTTTTAGGGATTTGTGTTGGTTTCAGGATTTGTGAATCCTGAATTAGGGTGCATTTTCCTATTGCATTCAGCCCATCAGATTTGCATAAAGTTGTATTTCGCCCTTAGACTGCTGGCACACATTTCAATGTGATTGAGGCTACCTAGTGTCTGGAAATTGAATCATTCATCATCATCGTCATTATTCATTGTTCATTGTTCATTGGCAATGACATCACACATCGTCTCGTAGTCATCTGGGAAATAAGCTTTTGAAGCTTGTATCATTTAGGAATAATCTATTGTCTGCCTCCTCGAGGTCTCTTGCATGTCTTCGGACATCACCACCACCACCACACACACACTTGCTTGTCTCATAGCTGCGAAGCTTGTATTTCCAGTGCTCGATTATTGCTCAGGCCAATTCCTGGTGATATCTTGGAATGAAGGTTCATCTTTCTGTGGGAATTTCATACCTTCCCGCCAACCTACTGTTAGGCCCTGTACAAGGGACTACCAATCCATCTGGATCTCAACTCTTGCTTCCTCTGATCGGCCTATTTCTGATTCCCATCTTATTTCCGTGGGTGTCACTGCTTATATCAGAAAGACTTGGGTTATATTTGGGCGATAGTTGGATTATTTGGATTGAGTTCGGAGCACATTGTTCAATGTAGCCATCATTTCTCCACTGTGCAAAATGCAAACACAAACCCAGAAAGTTTATTTTATTTTATTTTGGTAGTACGTCATCCAAATGGACACTTGGTAGGACAACTAACAATTGGCCAGCCTCCCAAACCACGTAAGAAAGAGGAAACAAGGACCTCTATGAGAAGTGACATAATAACACCTTACTGCCCAAGGAAATGCATAAGTGCATGCTACGGTACGTAGCAGTGTAGGGTTTCAAGCCTCACCTGTTTCTTCCCCTCCAGCCTTGGGCCGGAGGGGAGGGAGGTTGCAGCGGCTTGAGACCTACTAAAACCTTGGGCATTCTCAACCAGTTGTCTGGCAGTTTATCTTCATCCTTGAGAGTTACACTCCAGGTTTGGAGGACAAGGTCAGAGTTCACGGAATCTGGTTTACCATATTGTAACTTATTTGTTAACTGGCAGTCAAGTGCTAGCCTCCAGTTTATGGTGTATAGCCATCTGTTTCGTATCTCCCGTTCGGAGAGTGATGCCCCTCCATTTTCGATTACGGAGGTGTTTCGGAGTTTCCAGATCAGGAAAAGTGACTCTGAGATGAGGATCCGGAACAGGCGAGTTGCACCATGTAGGTGGCACCCATTTTCATCTTTTATTGATACTAGGCCACACCCAAAGATGAGGCCTAATGACAGTTCCTTCCAGGTGTGGTGCTTTTTGAGCCAGAGCTCCTTGACCAGGGCCCATACTTGACTCTGGCCAGGGTGTCTGCATTTCAAGACTATGTGCTCGAGATCTTCTGTCTCCCCACAAAACTGGCAAATGACACGATCCTCACAGTCTGGGATGTGCTTCCAATACGAGCTGATGCGGTGGGCATCATGCATTGACTTCCAGAGGAAGTTTTTTACCTGGCAGCTGAAATCTTTGTGCCGGATAGCCTTCCATATCCCTGCACTGGAGGGGGTGGTGCCTGTTGAGTCCCGTATGGCAGACTGGATCAAGGCCACATTTCGGTTAGTAGCAGGCCTTGAAACGCGGTCCTTGCGTTCCCTGATTGCTGCATATACAGTCTTCTGGGTGAGGCTAGACAGCTTCAAGCCTCTGAGTCTCATCTCATCTGGAACTCGGAGGTCCACGGGGTCAGTGGAGTTTGACTGGCTGCCCTCCTTTGCCAGCTTTGTGGCTTCAGCTCTGTGGGACTTCCACATCGCATCATCTACTTCGTGGGTGATAAGAAATACCTGACCCTCATGGAGCTTCAGTCTGGTGGCTAGTGCCTGCAGGGGGACTCATTTTGTGACCCCTGTCCATCCAAGGTCCTCGTAGGTGGGGAGCTTGGAGCACATAGCATGCTGTAGAGAGTTATGGCTACCATGGAAAATTATGGGGGTGGCAGGGTGTGCCCTTTGAAGTACTATGAGTGCAGCCACTGTTTCAGCAGCATCGGATGTTTGGGGGATTATCTCAGGGATGTTTAAGCTTGCATTGCGAGTATCTTCCGGTCCATACCAGATCCCAGCCCCAGCTGACCGAGAGCCTCCTCGGCCTTTTGCTGTTGTGCCACTGATGAACACATCCAGTGGGATAGCTTGTGGCGTTGTGTTTTGGGGGTGAGGGCCAATAGTTCCCTTGCCCTCAGTGGCCAGTCCGCCCAGGAGTGTGCAGACACGGAATCCCTCAGTGAGAGATTCTATTTGTTTTGGGGGGACAAATTGTCTCCGTGGGTCATCAGGGCCCAAGTCAACCACAGGGACTTGGTGTTCCAGTATCCTTGGGTCCCATCTTGGGAGCAGGTGTTCCAGTCTAGAGAGGACAGAGGTTGCACAAGAGTGTGGGTTTTTGCAGTCGCAGGTGCGTTTGTCCTCTGAACAGGACAGGCACTTACATGTCTTGGAGGGTTTGTGATCATTCCGCTGAAGCCTCTGAGTAAGTTCAGTACCCTACTTTATAAGGAGGACATTGTGATGTGTTCGCAAGCATTTGCACGCAGTTGTGTTGTTGCATTGGGTCTTGTCTGGGTCTTGGCCAAAGTGGTGGAAAAGTGGGAGTTGTTCCCGGATTTCAACAGATGGGTTTATGGTGTTGAAGTCAGTGCCGTATTTGAGGGCACATTTGATCATGCCTTTGAGGTGCTTAGGCCACTCCCTTGAGTCTGCCTGCCAGGTTTGTAAGAGCATGTTGAGGTGTGAGTTCTCGTCAACACATGAACCTTTTACATTGTGTAGTTTGAGCTTCCTGTCTGCTATGTAGGCCCATGTTGCTCTTGTGAGTGGGTCAAGATCAAGGAAGGATTTTAGTTTCATGAGATGGATCGCATCATTCCGGGCTCTGAGGTCGAGTAGATTTTTTTCCTCCCTCTACCACAGGCACCATGAGCATGTCTTGGCTCACCAGCGAAGATTTTGCACCTCCCCACATGAATTCACGCCGGGCTTTTTGGAGGAGAGTGATAACTTTTTCAGGCATGCCATTCACCTGTGTGAGGTATTGGGTCTTGCCCCAATTGTGATCTGGACAATATTCTTGCGCTGTTCAAGTGAGGGCTTCTGCCTTTCCCACCTTTCAAGGGATGAGTCAATATTCTCCAGGACTGGTGTCTGTATGGCAAAATCATCAATATCATTCCCAATATGGCTGCCAAGAATACGTACAGATTCTCCATCTTTGGCAATGTGCACTGAGGCGGGGATTGGTGAGTCACCAGGGTTGAGTTTGCGAGTCTGTAACACCTGTGCTCTGTAGGCCGGGGTGCCAACTGGGATGACCTCAGTCTTAGCGACATTGAACTTCGCACTAGAGGCTAAGCACCACTTATTTAGGATAGCTTGTAGTTCATCAAAACTATTGAGAGCATCTAGGTAGACGGTAGTGTCATCAGCAAACATCTTGCAGATAACATTCTCTATGACATGGGGTACTGAGTAGCCACGCAGGTTTGAGTTCCGGAGCATCTCAGCCAGTGGCTCAATAGCCAAATTAAATAGAAGACAGGAGAGCGGGTTGCCTTGGCGCACTCCTCGGATGATCTTGAATGCTGAGCTGAACTCGCCATTGATCAAAACATGAGTCGTAGCATCGGAGTAGAGTGCCTTGATAGTGTTGATGAATTTTTCGTGGATACCACACTTTTCCATAGCCCTCCACAAGTATGTGTGGGAGGTCTTATCATAGGCTTTTTCTTGGTCGAGTGTGATGATGGCGCCATTTTGAATGTCATCCTCAGAGTAGTCCACGACCTCCATGGCGAGGAAGATCTGGTCTGCAATCTTACATCCCTTTATAAAACCAGCCTGGTCCTTGTGTATGAGGTGAGGGGCTATCCTTGAGAGCTTGTTTGTCAGGGCTTTTGTGAATAGCTTGTAGTCGGTATTCAGGACAGTGATTGGGCGGTAATTTGCTATGTCTGTGTTGTCCTTTTTCTTGAAGATTGGACACATCCAACCCGTGGCAAAACCCGTCCCTTTTACAATTCCATAAGTTTCAATGTCGTTATAGACCATGGTGAGGACCCAGGCAGCATTGAAGAGCTTTGCCCCATGTGTCGGATCTGACTCATTTTCGTTTTTGGAGCTGACATAGTGTGTCTGGAACTTTTTCCATAACTCATTTTTAAAACCATCCACACCTGCAGCAGTGCCTAGGCTCGCTTGTTTGAGGGCATTTAGGACATCAGCCTCCACAAGTGATGAGGCAAGGCTTTCCATCTCTGGGTGATCTGCATGGGAGCTCATGCCCTCAAGAACTTCATCAATTGCCTGGCCTTTGGCCAGGGGGTCTTGTTCAGTTGGGTCAGCCTGGAGATCATTGTGGTAGTTTCTGGAAAGCTCTGCCATCTTATCAGACCTGGAGGCAGATTGCTCGGGTGTCACATCTGTGCGGTGCAGGAAAGACATTGTGTCTCTAGGCTTTGAGTCTTTGCTTATGTGAACTGCATACTTGGAGACTTTATCTAGTTGGGTGTGGCTGCGGACCCTTGTTGCAATTTGGTTTCTCTTCCTCTGTCGTTCTACTATGGCATTGATTTGTCTCTGGAGGCAGCTGACTTTGCACACATCAGACTCAGTGTCATCTGGGTCATCTGGGTCTGGTACTGTGGTGGTGCTATTTGCTGTGAGATCCTCAGATAGGTCACTTAGGCCCGAGCTATCTTGTGCTGAGCTTAGGCTCTCATCGTTTACGCAGTTCCCAAGAGCTGCTTGGTGTTGCCTCTCAAGCTTGTGCTTCTGTTGCTCAAGAGCGCCAATGGCCTCTTTTGCACGGTTGCATCCAAAATCCCTGCATGTGCACTTCCACTCTGCCAGGCATGTTTGAGGGTTTGCGTCTTCTGTCCACTCTACCTCAGTATTTGCACGTTCCATTTCTTCTCCTAGCTCAGTGCAGAAGTCCATGAATTTTTTATCATCTGCCAGGAATATAGGGATGGTGTAGTTTCCTTCGCCAATGAATGGTGAACCTGGTGCAGTTATTTGGACAGAGACCATTCAGTGGTCCGATAATTTGCCCACATCAATTATGTCCCATTTTCTTGACCGTGCCAGAAGTTCCGGGGAGACATAGGCCCTGTCCAGGCAGGTGTGTCTTGAACCATGGGAGTATGTATATTCTTTGGTATCAGGGTTGGTTGCTCTCCAGCCATCCTTCAAGTTTAGAAGCCGTTTGAAGTTTGCAAGTGCAGCAGTCGCAGCTGCATTATCACCTTTATGCAGGAGTCTGTCCATGGGTTCTTCCACAATGTTCGTGTCACCTCCAAAGTAGTCTGGGACAGGGAGGTTTACTGTCATCCACAGGTTGGATAGATCATCCCAGAATTTTCGGTTTTCTGCCATGTTGTCAGCAGGGGCATACACTGCAAGGATAGTTATGGTCTCCTTGCCATGCCAGGGTAGCACCGCAAGGATGGCCCTGCCTGGGATTAGGTAATGGATTTTTACTCCCTCAGTGTTTGTGAGCTCCCTATCCAGCACAATGGCGATTCCCTTTATGCTGGTATCCTCTGGGTCAGGGGAGTTGTAAATCTCCATGTGTCTGCCAAGGTGGCTGTCTTGAATCTCAACAGTTTGTTCTGCTGAGAGGTGGGTTTCGCCTACTATGAGCACACCTATCTTGTGGTCAAACATACTGCGATGGAGACTGTGCCACTTGTGTTCAGGATGCTGTATAGATCGTTTCTTACGACCATTTACATTTAAGGCATGTATATTTAGGTGCGCGGCAGTTTTTCTGCCAATGGCTGGGTTACTCCGGTGCTGCTGTAGGTGTTTGCACTGGAAGAATGCAGGAGCATGCTCGTAGTTTTGAGGTATCCCCTGTGTCCTGCGGCGTGCAGACTGTCTAGCCTGGACATGGTCCCTGGTGGGGGTTCCCTCGGATGGGGCACTAGGTGCAGGTATGCTGGGAGACAATGCGCATCGGGCTGGTGGTGCAGAGACAGGGTTTTCACCCTGTCCAGCACACCTAGTAGCCCGTGTGCTTTGTATGGGCAGGTCACCAGTCACAGCCTCACCTCCCGAGGGGTTTCCCCTGCGGTTAGCGAGTCATGAAGATCGGCAAACTGGCCCAGCGTGTGCACTCACGCTGCCGCCCTCTACAATTCCATCTCTGTCATCGGGACCATGGCTGGCGGTCAGTGCCACATTCCCTCCGGAGATGGAATCAGCATCACCCCCACTACTCACCTCCTCAACCTCCAAAAGATAAAAACGAGAAGGCGTTGATTTTACGTACATCTGGGTGCCAATAAACACATCAGGTATGGGGCAGACCATCCCAGTCTCCATGGGGAGCATGCTATCTGTACTGAGGCAGGGTACTATATGGGTAGAGTCCCTGCACCTTCCCGGTAGCTTCAGTTTCTCGGCACGGTGAGCTCTGGCCTAAATAGGCCTCTGCATGTGTAGAAACCACGTGGCTTTCCTGTTTGAGTGGTACCATTTGGGCCTATGGTTGCTGTAAGATCACGGAGAGGGAGAGCAGCTAAAAAGCCCCGGTGTGGGTCCCATACGTCACGGTATTGGGGGGTCTCTCTTTGTTGAAACGTGTGCTGGTGGTCTATAGGTGAAATACAACTATATGCAAATCTGACGGGCTGAATGCAATAGGAAAGTGCGCTCTTGTTCAGGATTCACAAATCTCAAAACTAACACAAAACCTAAAACAACAGCCAACCAAACTTCACAAGTGATTCCAGATACAATCCCAGAGAGTACGACCAAGTATGGGTCTTCGTGTACCGATAGAAGATACATGGGAACAGTTGTTTTTAAGATTGCACAGAGCGCTATAAGCAGGCTCAATGGTTTGTCCTTAGCCAAGGTTCAATTTATAGTTTTGCAACTCTGGGTCACCCACTCTAACCTCGTAAGACAGGAGTAGTGAACCAATTTGACATGCAACACGCAACAAATCCGGAAACACATGTAGCACACTTAAAACACACACACAAGGATATTATCCCGAATAAAGCTGATAGATTTGTGATAACTCGAAAATACAAGCACATCCTTTATTGGAGTAGCCTCAATGAATCAAGCCGGAGGTTCTGCCCTTCTTTACTCGCTGGAGAGACTGTCAGCCTTCTCTGCTTTCAGCACCTGGGTAGGATTCCGTGCCGTCTCCCTACAGACTGTCCTCCTTATATACTGTACATCTAAAAATAACTTTACAACTTGATATATAATCTACCGGCGTATCCATGTCCATGACTTAGTATATGAAATATGATCGCCAAGGCCTTGCTGACTGATTTAACTGGATCCTAGAAATGTTGGTTCCGGATTAGTCCCTTGAGGTATTATGGTCGGATATGATAAAGCTATAAAATGCCTCTTTGTAGGCACCCTGAACTTGTCTGTAGCCCAAGTATTGCTTTAGACCATTTAACCATCGAGGTGGGTCCTGGTTGAGCAGGATACCTATTTGTCTGATTTATCCCTGACGCGATTGAGACCTTTACTTAGCACCCGATCGGTTCTCGGATTCTGGATTTCCTGGGCCCGTTACTGATGCCCCTTGAATGATTCTTGTAAATCCGAAACCCTGGGTCTTCTGCCTTCAATTAGACACCCTGGTCCCCTTCATAGCCCAAGTGAAAGATCAATTCCTAAATCGGGTTTGAACTCGGTTGCCATATTGAGTCGATCAATATTTGATGGGTGTATGGCACCTTATCCGGATCCGGCCCGTTGCAGTTTGAAAGGTTCTGGAGTCATCACGTGATCAAACACGTCATTGTCTCGCTACAAGCATGGATAAACAACGTTGAACCCATTCAAGATAAACTTGCTGTGAGCTCAATAATTGGCACAGAGTGGATATTATATTCCCTAACGTCTATTTGGGCTACCCGCAACCTCCTGCCTATGGTGCGACAGTAGGATCCAGAACTGATAGCTTATTAGTCGGAGGTATTCAGTATATGTGTTTTCTGAATACTCATCCACAACCGGTTCCATATTTGGTTTTCAGCATATAGCTCCAGGTCTACTGACTCGGGACTTGTCATAGACCCAGACGTGCATGTATCTGCAATGTAAATCCAGAAAATGTTAAATTTCAGGTATGGGCGAATTCACGGCTTATCATTATGCACAGACTCAGGGTGGGGTGGACAGCAGCTTGCTGTATTGGTTTGTCCTCCAGACATAGAGGGTAACCAAGAGGTAAACAGGGGTGCCAGTACTCAACATTGTTGAGCACGAATAGTAGAACAAAATCTGCCCTATAGCCAGGCACAGTTAGAAGGGGAGATTCAAGGAGAGGAGGCTGCCATTGATAGGCCAGCATTAACATTTTCCTGAGTCTCAACTGTCGCGAGACAGTCACACGTAATGCGGATTAAAAAAACATTTGAAACATAGGATACACGAAGTATGAGAGAGAGAGCATATGTAGGGGCAAGAACATCTAAGGATGTGTGCGTGTATGTGTATAGAAGGGAGGCATTAGCTGACATTAGCGAGACAGTCTAGCAATGGTCACTGCAGGTGTCCTCCCCCCTTCCCTTCCCCTTGATATCTTTCTTGTCATCACGTTTTTTGCCCTTGATGAATTTCTTCGCGGGAGGAGCAAGGGCGTCACGGGTGTCGACTATCCAGGCACGGATCATATCGGGGGTGAGGCTGAGCCAGCCGGGGATGTGGCGGGTGAAGCAGAGGCTGAGCAGGTGGTCGCATCCGAGGCAGAGGACGCAGTGGAGGGCGCGGAGGTGGATACGGCCTTGTCCGGAGAAGGTGGTGTCCATCCCGAGCACTGCAAACAGGTCCTGGAGTACTGCGAAGGTGGCTTCATTGCGGGTCAGCAAGCATACATAGACATTCCATGTGGTGAAGGTGCTGCCACGTGGGGACAGGAGTTCGATGGGCTCGGCGCGGATTGAGTCGAGCCAGAGGTCAAGGCAGCAGTCAGCTGGGGTCTCAGGGGGAAAAGCGTCGCGGTTTGCACGGACATGGCAGGTGATGGCCAGGTCATTGGCAACATAGTCGACAATGGTGTTCTCAGCGAGGACAGCATTGCTTGCAGGGATGGTGAAGCCTGCGAAGGTGCCAATAAATCCGGTGATGGGCAGAGAGAGAACAAAGAAGAAAATGGAGATAGCATCAGATGAGAGGAAAGTGGTGTCAAGGAGATACTCGAGTTCGTATTGGCGCAGGCCCCCAATCAGCCATGCGATGGGGTCCAGGCCCCGCTCCACACGGCCAGGAGAGCCAATAAGGACCTCATCACGGGGGATGTTGAAGCGGTCCACGATAGCGGTGTGCAGCATGTTGGTCGTCTGCATAATGTTGCCGTTGCCCCCCACAACATAGGCGACAGCCTTAGGGCCGGGGGCGGCATCCCACTGGGCGCGCTGGCAGTCGGTGAGGCTGCGGTACAGGACTGAGGAGGTAATGCCATAGACTGGGCGGGGTTCAGCAGGCATTGGGGTGAAAGAGCCCCACGGCGGGTTTCCATCACGCATATCAAACACTGGCGTGAAGTGGGGGGGGAGGGGGGGCTGGGGACGTTCCTCGGTGGCGGGGATGTTCGCATGCCCGGAGGAGTCAGCGTGTTGGCGCTTCGGGGGGGACCGGGGCATTGTCGTCTCGTGGCCACCGAGACGATGAGGCTCCTGTGCCAGCGTCAGTTTGGTGACCCAAGGAGAGTGCAATGCCGTGCGCGAGGTCCGTGTCCTCGTGGTACAAGGTACACCCATCCCCGAAGAGATCACCTGGGGCCAGCAACAGGGAGGGAGGGGGGGACAGCAAGGAGAATTGGAGTGGAGGGAGGGGGATGGTCAGGGAGCGCAATGCTGGGTGGGCGTCAACTAGGGCGTCTGGCAGGGGAGGTTGATGGCTTACCAGTCACCTTGGCCTGCTGCTCTTTGGCTTTTCCCTTTGTTCCCTTGCACTTCTGTGCATGCAACATGATAGGCTCGATAGTGGGACTCGGGAGTGGCGGGAAAGAGTTGCAGCGTGGCGAGGGGCTCAAGGACGGGATGTAGGTGATGGGGGGGCAGGCGCGGTAGAGGTGGGTGTCGACGCAGCGTCGGGGACGGAGTCCGGCACGAGGAAGGGAGAACCCCCGGTATTGGGCATCGGTAGCCCCACCTATGGATCCCACAAAACCCCCTCTAGTTAGTAGGGAGTAACCCCGGGGTTACTCCTTACTAGTTAGAAGGCATTTTAGTTGTTTTGCCTATGATGCAATAAAAGCTGTGATAAAGGCTGCAAGAAAGTCACAATATCTCTAAGGTCTGGGAGCACATGAGAGCTAAGACATGCTAGCTGCAACAAAGTCACAATAAAGGCACAATAAAGCTTCAATATCTATGATCTAATGTAGACACATCACATCGGATGTGAGCTGCAATAAAGTTGCAATAAAGCTGCGATAAAGTCACAATAAATGTGACTGTTCACATGGAGTTCGTAGAGGGCAGTAGCTGCAATAAAGTCACAATAAATGTGATTCTGCACATAGAGTTCGTAGAGGGCAGTAGCTGCAATAAAGTCACAATAAATGTGACTGTTCACGTATAGTTTGTAGAGGTCAGTAGCTGCAATAAAGTCACAATAAAGATACTATAAAGTCACAATTGTACCTAGAGTTCGGCAACTACATATGCTGCAATAAAGCTGCAATAAAAGTGGTTTTCTCAAAACAAAGCCATAGTCACCCTCTGTTGCTGTCACTGCTAAGCACCTATCATATGGAGCAAATCACAAGGGTATATATAGGCTGCAACCAGTCTTTTGTTAAAATGATGTGGTGCAGGTAGCTGCTGGGTTAAAAATGTATTCCCTTGCCCCAAAGGTGTGTATTATCTTTGATCTATAGCTGTTATCTATTGTCTTGCCTGTACCATGGCCTGATTAAGCATACCAGCCTCGGATTCTCATCATCCTGATCCAATGATTCACATCACTTTAAATGAATATTTTAATCGAATAAAATATTCATTTATTGCCGGGTTTGGCCGAGTATTTTGCGTTTTGTGCAGGAGCCAGGGCACTGATTGCGAAACGGATTGGACAGCTGGATTGGATATTTTTGGCTCTACAACTTCGGTTTCAAGTTTATTTTTGGATTTTTTGGCGTCTCAGAGCCTTTGAGCTGGTGTGTTTCCTTTTTGGGCCACTATGCTTTTGGCCCAAAAAGGAAATTCCTCGTTTTTTGCCCTCATTTGGGCGCAAATTGACCGTTCTTCTTGATTCAACTTTGCAGTTGGCATGCCCTATAGGTGTGGATGGGACTTGCATCACATTCTGGGGTAGGGAAACAGTGTGACATGGAGATTATCTCTGAACTGGGGAAATTCCACTCCTGTGCTCAAAACTTCATATAGATCCAGTAGAGCTATGCCAACTGACTCTCTTCTCATATCTATCCCTTATTCCAGTCTTTTGGATTGATTTCCCCTGTATTTCAGATGGATATTCTCAATCTAATGGCCAGATGAAGAATTTCGATATTTACAGTATATTGTGTGTACCATGCGGCAGGCTGGCCATATCCATGGTTCTAATGCATTTGGGAGATATATAGATGCTTTTGAGGCACTTGGGTGTCATGTTAACATCAACCACATTGAGATTTAATGAAAGTATGGAGCAGATGGATGTTTACTCCATTTGCTTTGCTCCATTGTGCTGAACAGCAATCTAACTAGATGGAAGAATTACAATGAGATGTCCCATCCTTCAGAGGTCAAATTTTACACCAATACATGGGCAGAACCATGAGAACTGTGAAATGTCAGTTCTGCATATATTGATGAATTGGGGCCTAAAGAAGGGACCTACTGCTAAATAAACATTATGAATGAGAAGCTAAAAGGTGAAACAACAATCCCAGGCCTTATTTCATCGATTTTGGTCAAGATTTGAGGAAATTGTGTTTTGGACAGTGCGCAGTCCAGAGCCAAAAATTTGCAGTTAAGCCTTCATGCCCCAAAACACTACCCAGTGGAAAATTCATGAAATTCCTTCAAATAAAGCTGAACATTGTTCCTTGATATTGGAAAATGGTGTTTAGATGCTTCTCTTTGCATTATATGCAGTGCTTGAGGCCCTATTTGACAAATGATCAGAAATTGTCACTTCACATATCTCAAGTTCAGCTCGATATTTTGCCCTGATTTTTGGCTCACACAATGTTGTATACCTTAGCTAACTCTTCTGGGGGTTTAGATTTTCTTAAAAAGGCTGCAAGAGAGCCTGAATAACCTGAATATCTGGTTGAAGGTTGAACATCACCAAATTCAATATGTAGTGGACTAGAGATGAATTAAAGTACTTCAAACATATTTATACATCCCATATGTTATGTAGGACCATTGGAAATGCATACCACCTCCATGAAAGGCAAGGATCACAACAAACAAGCGAAATCTGTATAAGCTGAAAGTTCATCTATATGAGCCCTAGGGTAGGGGAAGGCTATGTGGGCACACTTTCCATGATAGCATAATACTCTCCTGCAACTGCTGACAGTTAGCCATGGTGGTGTGTATGGTGGGAATCTCAGAATCGAATTTTGCAAGTTAATAGATAATCTCCATGTCACACTGTTTCCCTACCCCAGAATGTGATGCAAGTCCCATCCACACCTATAGGGCATGCCAACTGCAAAGTTGAATCAAGAAGAACGGTCAATTTGCGCCCAAATGAGGGCAAAAAACGAGGAATTTCCTTTTTGGGCCAAAAGCATAGTGGCCCAAAAAGGAAACACACCAGCTCAAAGGCTCTGAGACGCCAAAAAATCCAAAAATAAACTTGAAACCGAAGTTGTAGAGCCAAAAATATCCAATCCAGCTGTCCAATCCGTTTCGCAATCAGTGCCCTGGCTCCTGCACAAAACGCAAAATACTCGGCCAAACCCGGCAATAAATGAATATTTTATTCGATTAAAATATTCATTTAAAGTGATGTGAATCATTGGATCAGGATGATGAGAATCCGAGGCTGGTATGCTTAATCAGGCCATGGTACAGGCAAGACAATAGATAACAGCTATAGATCAAAGATAATACACACCTTTGGGGCAAGGGAATACATTTTTAACCCAGCAGCTACCTGCACCACATCATTTTAACAAAAGACTGGTTGCAGCCTATATATACCCTTGTGATTTGCTCCATATGATAGGTGCTTAGCAGTGACAGCAACAGAGGGTGACTATGGCTTTGTTTTGAGAAAACCACTTTTATTGCAGCTTTATTGCAGCATATGTAGTTGCCGAACTCTAGGTACAATTGTGACTTTATAGTATCTTTATTGTGACTTTATTGCAGCTACTGACCTCTACAAACTATACGTGAACAGTCACATTTATTGTGACTTTATTGCAGCTACTGCCCTCTACGAACTCTATGTGCAGAATCACATTTATTGTGACTTTATTGCAGCTACTGCCCTCTACGAACTCCATGTGAACAGTCACATTTATTGTGACTTTATCGCAGCTTTATTGCAACTTTATTGCAGCTCACATCCGATGTGATGTGTCTACATTAGATCATAGATATTGAAGCTTTATTGTGCCTTTATTGTGACTTTGTTGCAGCTAGCATGTCTTAGCTCTCATGTGCTCCCAGACCTTAGAGATATTGTGACTTTCTTGCAGCCTTTATCACAGCTTTTAATGCATCATAGGCAAAACAGCTAAAATGCCTTCTAACTAGTAAGGAGTAACCCCGGGGTTACTCCCTACTAACTAGAGGGGGTTTTGTGGGATCCATAGGTGGGTAGCCCGGCCATGCTTGCCTGGCATGCATTAGTAGCTGTGTTGCCTGGGGTTCATGGGTTGGCTTACCGTGGCAGGGGTGCTATTGGCATTTGCAGTCACCCCATTAGTGGCACCGGATGTAGGGTTTGAAGCGGCCACTGTGGGGGGGGGGGCGAGCAGGGCAGCTGCTACTGCAATAGCAGCAGAGACTGGGACTCCGTCCACGGCGGCGGTGGGGGTCGGGGCAATGTTGGGCATAGGGCCACCAGCGGCTTCGTCAATGGGGGCGAGGGGGGTCGTCATCGCAGCCGGCGCGGCAGACACATCTGGTGGGTCCTGTGCGGGGGCGCTAGACGTGTGTTTGGTGGCGCAGGTGGCGTGTTTGGCGGCACTGGAGAGAGAGGAGGTGGAGGTGAGTTTGGGAGCCATTGGTGCAGAAGGGGGTAGCATAGGGGCTGGGTTGCTGGTAGGCTGGGTGAGGGCTTTGAGTTTCTGGAAGTGAAGGAGAGGTGTAGCGAAACACACCATTTTTATACGGTCTCATACAAAGGTCGGCTTTGGCCTGGGGGCTGCAAGAGTTGTGGTCCAGAAGAGGGAATGCTCAAAAGGAAACCCGCCTCGCGTCGATGACATGCGAGCGGGCAGTGTTGGTCGAGAGTCCCGAGGCATCTCTTTGTTGGGTACCAGAAAAGAGTGCAGGGGTGTCCGGGGCTGGTGGACGTCCAGGGGATAAAGACAAAAACATGGGCGGCAGAGGGGCTGGGTTGAGCCTCTTTGTTCCGGAGCATAGCGGTGTATGCGTCGGGCATAGCAGCGCCCACCGGAAGGCGGAGGGCACGGATTCTTTCTTGGGAGTCGGCTCTAGCAGGGGTGGGAAGGGTCAGAGTTCAGTGCTGGGAGTGAGCCACAAGGGCAGAAGTTCTTCTTTGTTGCTTTTGTGGGGTGGTCTTTCGTAGTTCCCTTCTTTCATCTACAAAGCAGTGGACTATCTATCCCCAGTGGGAGGGGCACCAGCAGAGGTGGAGGGCAAGAGGGGTCGACATCCGCGTCGCTGATGTCCCAGGCGCAGGTGAGCGACTGGCGTTGGGGAGGATGCAGAACAGGGAGAGGGAGAGTGTACGGCCACGTAGCATGTCACCTGTCAAAAAAACTTTGATCGGGGAGCGGGTCACTCCCGGACAGTGGCAGAGTTGCCACCACATCGTAGGGGAGGGGTGAGGAGGTAGCGGTCTGCTCGAGACTTCCGAGCATGGCTCAAACAGAGGTGGGCTCCTCATCTTCCTCACAATATGCAGAAACAGCTGTCTCGCCTTGCCACTGAGCACGTGGGAAACACCGACCATGATGGTGGTTCGGAGCAAGGACCTCTCAACCTAGAAATTTTGACTGGGTGGAGGAGTAAATTTAAAAAAGAGCTGCTGAACTGAAGAATGACCTGACCCCGAATTGAACAAGGGACTCCCACTGCAACTCAAGTTATCACCTAGATACAGACAGTGTGGAACCATCCACCAGGGCCTCTGGCAGACAATATTGTGGACCCAGTAGTTCGTTTATTTTGAAGGTCCAAGTTGAGTTCCTTGTTGATTTGTAATTTTAGATGTTTCCTCTGGAAAGTTCAGAACAAGTTCAGTCAATTTACTGGCTACCAGTTTTATGAGCTTAAATTTCTGCACAAGCACAGACTTGTCCTTGGGTAAACCATTTACCAGAGCAATGCCAACCGGAACAAAAGAAGATGTCAAGAATGCAAAAAACCTGACCCCGAGTTGAACAAGGGACTCCGGCTTACCATTGCACTGAATACAAAGCCTCAAATAAAGCGGGAATATAGGAGGGTGAGAGCTGAGGACAAGGTGTGATGAGTCTCTTTCAGAGGGGTCACAGTAGTCAGTCATGCAGACTGGCAGCTGCAGGATCCTTAAGACTGACCATAAATATGTAAATAAGAACATGTATTCAAGAAAAAAATTCGGCATAACAGACCAGCAGAATAATTAGGATGTAAATAAATAAATAAATTCAACAGACACGGGAGAAAAATCAATGTTATGCTTTATAGTCAGCTGGGATGGCCTCACACTATGACGGGGGCACTGTGTTCTTCAGCATCTTCATCAACAGAATCTTTGCCTTTAGTCTCGGAGCATTCTCCCTTCACCAGCTGAAGAGGTGCATGCAAATTTTCTAGCCTTATCAGAGTTTTCTGATGAGCATTTTCAAAGGTTGCAAGCCTGGAGTCAATGTGTGTCACCTCTTTAGCCTGCAATGACCGTTCAAATAAGGGGCGAGCAGCTGTCCACAAAGTGATTGCCTCTGAGATATGACCATGTTTGTTGGCCAGATCTCCGAGACGGAGCATGCATTGTGCTCTACTTCGATGCACATCCATTCTTGTAAATCCTCCCAGGGCAACTTGATAGAGGCTGGCTGCTGTGCCTTCATCATTGTTGGCAATGAATACATCTCCCAGAAACAGAAGTGACTTGTGAAGTGCCAGCTTCTCTTTTGATTTGCAGGCAAACCCCAAGTATATTATTGCCCATTTATGGTGTCTTTTGCTGGCTGGCCAGGCCATGATATCAGCCAATTGTTCCAAGCAGAAAGACACCTGTTCAGAGACTAGTCCCCAGGACAATGACAGGCATTCCTGGAATTTCACCCCTGCTGAACCAAATTTCTCCTTTCTGTGTTCCATAATTGCTTGTACAATACCACAGAAGACAATGTCATGAACATTAGCCCTCCCTAAAATGTCTTGGGCTGTTTTCAAGTTCTGGTAAATATCTTCTGCAGCCCCACCAACCATTGTGTCAATGATTCCGATATTGAGGAGTGCACCTGCATGGAGGATAGAATTTTGCTCCATAGAAGTGGTTTCAGCAATTTGACAGTAGATATTTCGGGCTTCCATATATTCTGATTTCAAGAGATGGACCTCTCCATGGGCCTCTGCGATTTGATACGCAATTAGCCCGCCAGACAAACCACAGACATGAAGAAGTTCTGTAGCCTTATATAGTTGTCCTATGCTCTCTTGGTAGTTGCCTAGGGATCGCAAGCAGATGGCTGCAAGCTGATGGGCATGAGCTATTTGACACAAATCTGCTGATAGCCCTAGTGCCACAGATACATATGCATGTCCAGCATGGTAGTTGCCACTGTACAGTTTGGCCCAACCAAGTGCTAGCAGAACATGCACCTGATGATTCTTATCCTCACACAGCTCAAACATTTCCAGGGCCTTGTGGAGAAATTGTGTGCCTTGTTGCATATGATCCTTCTGGTTCATGAGGTGAATTCCTACTCCATAATAGAATTTGGCTATCATGATGGATGATCACATAAGACAGAGAATGACTCAGATAATAGCTGGGACTTACCGCTAAGAACAGGATCTGTTGTGTTATCGAGATTCAGCATAACTTGAGCTATTGCCTCCTCTGACACACTCCTGGAGTAATGTTGGGTGCAGAGAAGTTCAGTGAGAAACATAGTTTCAAGCCGGTGATCAAAGAGTTGAGACAAAGGAGAGTGAATATCATCCATCAATGGGAAATAATTACGTCCAGTGATCCTGTAAAATACATTTACAGATATTGCACAGTGAATTGTCTCTGCAAGATTTGGGGACTGGAGATGTAATCCCCTACGCAAGAGCTCATGCAAATTTGCGAGGTTCAAGGTTATTTGATTGACCACAGGTTTGATCTGTTCTCCATTGACTTTCATAAATTGCTCCAGAATCACATAAAAATGCTTGCGAATGAGTTGTATGCAGGAAAGGGAAGGAGGCAAGATATGCTGAATATATTCTCTGATGGGCACTAGTACTCTCAGTCGTTGATTGTTGTCCCAGTAAGTCAATGAAGTGGCCTGGAGAGCAGCTTTACAACTGAGGATATTGGGAATGCCCAGATTGCTCTGCACAAGTTCTTCCTCAGAGAGTCCGTTTGGGAGGATGGAGAGGAGACTTAATAATTCCTTACTATCAGAAGTGATTCGAGAACTTGAAAGCGAGAGACTGATGGATGCCTCCACACTTGATTGTCGGTCAAAACCCACAGACAACAGAGAGGTTTTCTCTGTTTCCCAACGCGAAAACACCCTGGAGAAGCCCTCATAGTCTGCAAGATGAGCAATGAGATCAACTGCCAATGGCATATTATCTGTAAATTGCAGGAGTTGGTCCATCTCCTCAATTGTGTTGGAATTGTCTGTAATTTCTATAAAGGTTTGTCTTGCAGCATCAGTCGACAGAGGTTGCAAGGGCACCAAAAATGGATGGCTCCATTGAACTTTGGCTGGCCTCTCAGCACCTCGCATTGTGATCTGAAGGGAATCAGTGAAGGATAACTGCAGTGGTGTAACCATACTATCAACGCAAGGTGTTCTATCCCTGTGAGGAGGGAAAGGAATTCTTCAATCCCAATTCGAGACTTTATTGGTTCCCAAACTGTTTCCAGATTGTCCAAAATCAATAAAGAGGACCTTTTCTTTGAGAAATACTGAACAACAGGCTTTGTGAGATCTTTTCCAGGATTCAAGCCCAGATGTAATCCAACAAGTGCAGCAAGTTCAACACTGGTGGTTGCAGCTTCAGCATTGACAAAGAATCGGTGTTCAAATTTGGAAGCAATGTCTGAATGGTGAAGCACGGCTCTTGCAAGACTTGTTTTGCCCATTCCACCACCTCCCAGAATCGCTATCCTTGGTGACTGTTGGGTGAGCAATTTGAGAATATGATCCATCTTGTCTTCGCGACCATGAAAAATCTTGGGCTTGGAGGGAAGCATTGAAAATGAATTTGAGCTGAAACAAAAGATGTAAGAACATAGTTAAATCATGAAACTGAACATTCACCTATTTTTTGAGTTGTTGCGACCCAGATAGACCTGTTCGCATCAGGCAAATGTAATAGGTAGTAGCAATGTACCCACTGATGACCTGTTTGACACTGTATTGGTGTCGGAAAGATTTTCAACCAACTCCACCAATTCCTTGTGCATTAGGTTTGTTGAATTTTTGAAGTGTCTGATGCCATTCAGTACTTGAGTCTGTGTTTGAATCTACGGTGATCATGTCAATCCAATGTTGAGGAATAGACCATAGACCATACCCCAAAGACCTCTTGAGCTTGCTCCAGTCCAACATGACATTCCTTCAGTAATTTGCTCATCTCATTGCTTCGGAACAGGTATTTGATCTTGGTCCCCTGCTGTTGTGCTTTAACAAATGTGTATATCTTGTGAAGAGTTCTGCATCCACAGATTCAGTCAAAAATTCAATCCCAGTTGAACAAAACCAACTTCACAAAATTCCCGATGTTGTCTCGCATCAACAGTGGGAGACACCCAATCGGCTCCGATTTCATATGCAGGTCTACAATGGCGTAGAGAAATCCGTGGACATTTTCCATCAGCCGAATACAATCACCCTTATTCTGTTTGATATTCTACAACAGCTCAGTGGTTACAATGCAAGAATTCCTAAAACATACCTGGACTAAATCAACCAAGGTCTGAATAGTGTTTGCAATGGATTGAACAAATGGAGGCCCAAATGCATCATGCAACTCATTGAGAAGTGGCAGGGCAAGTGTTAAACAAGTTGTGATGTCGTTGAGGCCAATGTCGTTGACAGTCTGCTGGCGGGGCATGATGAACGTGGGCATCCAAGTTAGGATCTCCGCCTTATATGTCCTTTGTGGGCGGGGTTTGCAGTTTGCGGTAAACACATTAGCATCGCAGCAGATAGCAGATCAGATATCAATATTCACATTGAGCTCAAGGACAGCGTGTCCACCTTCCATGAATCAACTTCTACCCGGTGTTGTTGTTCACCATCGCAAATTGGGACTACGGCAGGCCCATTGTCGTACATATCATCCTTGGTGTTTAGATATTTTATTATAATTCACTTGGACACAAAATTGACCCGTCCGAGCGCACATAGCGGCAATTAATTTGCGGGAATCGCGGCATTTAAATCGTTCCATAACGTTGTCGCGCTTATTTTAATCGCCGAGTCGCTGGTCGAAATATTGTATTGCGTTTGCATTTGGTGAGAGGCTTGCGTCCAAGTAATTTAAACCTTCTCGTAACTCCCCAAACTGAGTGGACCCATCTACTTATGCAAAAATGGAAAGACACACCGCTCTCTGCGCCCTAGCGCTATATTCGGCAACGTGTATCACCTGCGATGTGGACACGTCCCGACAAGCACCCGTTTCGCCACACCGCACATCCTCCCTTGCATCACTTCGGCAGCTCCGTCCCCGCTCTCCACCGCAATGTTCTGTGCTCTTGTGCCGGGCCGCTCTGAGTTGCACCCCATCCTCGCTCATCCTCAGACGCAGGGAATGTTGCTTCGCAGTATCTTCCCCCACTAAGACCTCAGCAGGGCACCACGTCTCCCCCACGACATCTTCCCAGATCCCGCTGCCCCGCGGCCTTTGCGCTTCCTCTCCTCATCTTCCCCCCGTCTCCCTACAAAGCTGTTCCTCCCGCTCCCGCCACCTCCCTCTCCCCTCGTCTCTGTAAATGCCCGAACAATAAAGCTCCAAACGCCCCAAAAGGAACAAATATGCTCAAGGAGGAAACAAGACAGATAACGCACCAAACTTAACAACCCGCTTTCCGCCTCGGGGTCGGCGAACGTGGGTCCGACGTTCGGGAGGACGAAGTCAATGCGTGCGGAGGGGTCCGTGGATATGCTGCGAAAGCAAAATTAGGGTTAGCGTCAAGTTAATGTTGTGGGTGGAGAGAAGGAGGAAGATGAATGGTGGGGACGGGAGAAGGGGAGGGAGGAAGCACGAGTGGATGGAGGGAGGAGAGGTCCACATATATCGGGGGCCCATGATAGGTTGCTGGTGAAGGGAGTCCCCGACGCTAAGGATGGTTTGTTTGTATATGGGTCGTCTTAGCATATCAAAGTCACTTGCGGCGGACGTAGATGGAGACGTCAAAAAAGAGCAATAAGTGGGGTCCCGAGCGTCGCACCAAACCGCTAGAGAGCGGGGAGGTACCAACCGGCGACGCGAGGGGAGCAGCAGAACCGCGGCTCCAAAAATCGCGCTCGCCCGCCCAAAAGCCTGCATGGCGGTACCGCGCCAACTCGGTAACTCATGCACACGAAACGGGCATCTGGTCGACTCCCGAACGCACTTGAGCGGCGGCGCCTCGAAAGGGGCGGGCTGCCAGGGCGTCGAGCATAGCGCGAACTCAAGAGAGATAGGCTCAGCCGCTCGCCCCCTATCCTGCAATAAAGGTATCGGGCACCCAATCAAAGGGGCCTCGGCCGGTTACTCGAGCGGCGGCACCTCGACTGGGACCCCGCACCCGCGCCGCCCACCGCTCACCGCCAACTCCGCACGCGTCGGAAGGTGACTCACTGATTCAATCCAGAGTCGCGCCTAAGCGCGCAAGACGAGTGCAGACTCGACCCGCCTCGGCTTCCCTCTCTCTCGCTTCCATGCATCCCTCGCGCCCACCCAACACTCCGCCCCTTCCCTTCCAAAAGCCCCAAGATTCCAAACACAGAGAACCGAAACACTCACGCAAATACGTCCACTTCCGCGCCAGCTCCAGCACCGATTCGACCACCTATGCGCCCGTGGTCATCGGGAGGACCTGTGTGGGCGTTGTAGTTAGTCGTGTTGTCCTCGTATGCAGCGAAGAAAGAAAGCCGCGGGTGTATACAGCGACGGAAGGGAAGCGTGAAAGGGGAGGAGAGAAGGCACGGAGCAAGGCAGTGCCCGACACGGGCACAGTCAGACGAACGCCCTCAAGCGCTGCGAAAAGCCCGTACGAAAAAGCTGCCCTCCTACCGCCCTGACTCGGCGCATCGCAAGACAATGTCGACTGGAAGGAGGTCGCACAAGACAGCGCGAGAAGAGGATGCGATACTCACTTGTGTGCTCCATGCTCGTGTTCCAGCTGGATGAGCCCCGCAGAGCTCAGCTTTGCGTCCTTCTTCTTCACTACGCCATTGCCGTTGCTGCCGTTCTTTGCCACGCCATTCTTCGCCTTAGTCACCGCGCCGTTCCCGCAATCGCTGTGATGGAAGTAGTAGCCGATGGAGACATGTCGAGTTAATGCTTTTGTGCGTTTCTGTTCGTCGAATTCTTCTGCTGAGCAGTGATGATGGTGGTACGGATGCAAGAGTTCGGGTATATCGGACTCCTCGCCTGAGTGTCACCTCCCGAGCTCCGCGCGCCACGGTCTACGTCACGCTTCTATTATTCTCCTCTCCTCGCTCCACCGTATCCGACTCGCCCGTATTCATTCTGTTGCGGAAATGTTGAAATAAATTATAAAGGATCCGCGGCCGCGCCGGGTGCTCGCTTCGAGTCCGAGTACATATACGAAACAATAAAATGATGTATTCATATGTATCTATATCTACGGGCAAGATCCTGTAATCGATGTTGGAGGTTTCTTCCACTGAGATTCTTGACCCTGGAATAGTCAAACTGACCAATGATCATAATGTCGGACAAGGCCTTGAGAAAGACCAACAAAGGTCAAACCAACTGCAAATTCCTTCTTCCCGAGCCCGAGTTTAATTTTCGGCAGGGTGAGGCCTTGGGATTTGTGAACCGTCACCGCCCATGCCAAACGAAGGGGGATTTGTGTACGCGCAAGTGATTTCTCGCCAACGTCAAATGTCGTTTTCCCCGGAGGTATAGGAACAATAGGAATGCCAGTGGGAAATCCGGGGCGGGGCTCCGTGCGCCAACGTGTAGGTCCTGTGTAGTCCTTACACGATACCAGGACAGCTTGCGGAAGGTCTGACGTCAGCGCGCCAGGAGCCCAAAGAACATCTTCAACGTGTCCAATGGTGGCATTGACAAGGCCTGAGAAAAAAATGAATTACTGGAGACGAGTGAATTTGAGATGCACGAACCATGTTCTTGCCAGAGGTTGCGAGTGATCATGACCTTACTCCGACGAGCCAAAACAAGGCTGCTTTCCAACCTACCAGCATCATCTGCCGAAGTTTTATTGGCTTCAATACCACCATCGTGTTTGGCATTAATCCGTGCACAAGGCTCGTTCAAGGCTTGAATCTCCTGCATGTTCAGGGCATGAACATCCTCTCGAGTGGTGAATAAGCATGTCGCATCATCAAATGATGCCTTGTCTGCAGGGATTAAATTGCTTGTGCACCTGGCTTGAAGTTCTTTCCATTCATCCACACTAAGTCCTCCGTTGGAAGCGTGTTGTAAGAAGGAACGGAAAGCCTGCTGTTCTGGAGAGTCCCCTTGTTGCCGATGGACCACTCGCAGTCGAAAGCTTTCAGAAAATTCCTGATACAGGCGACTCCCATCACAACTCAAGGCCCCGTTGTCTGTGGTGTCTGTTGACGGTGGCGAATATAACGGGCGATCCCCGACAGGGGGTAACTGCGCAAAATCTCCCACAAGCGTGAGATTGAAGCCAGCAAAAATGTCGCCTGCTTGGTATGGCCGTATTTGACGCAGTCGGGAGTCGATTTGAGCCATTATTCGAAGGCCCAACATAGATTTTTCATCAATAATAATGAAGTGGGCACCCCTCCATTGTTCTTGAAGAGTCGCGAGGCGAAAACCGGAGAGGGGCACAAATGCGGAATTTACTGGGAGTCCTAGAGCCGAATGAATAGTTCGTCCGCGGATATTGAATGCCGCCACACCAGACGGGGCCAAAACTCGAATTGGGTCTGGTTTGTCGTTGGCGGCTGCCATACGGCGAAGTTCTTGACAAATAGCATGGATCAAATATGTCTTCCCGCAACCCGCGGTCCCGTCGATATTCAGGAGAATTTGGGAGGGTTCTTCGCCGTTGAGGATCTTGGAATATTCTGCGACATATCTGTCGAATATTTCCCGCTGTTCGCCTGCCAAAGTAGCAATGTCGATGGGGTTTGGCGGATTATCAATGAGGACGCCGGCTTCTCGTCGTTGGGCATCAAGATATGTGGCAATTTCGTCCACATCATTCCACCGTGTACGGGCTGCGTCAGGATCCCAAGCAGCATCCAGCGGGCGTGTGCCAAGATCGCTGATCTCAAAGCGGGGAATTGCCGCATTGGGATGATCGCGTGCGAACATCTGCCAATCTTCTTCTGTCATCCGCTCCACGTCCGGGTTTACTTCTTCATCGTCGTCTTCGTCTTCTTGCCGCCGACGGTTTTCATCGTCCCAACTGCGCAAAGTGTCCTGGTGGTGTACATGCTCCATGGCACAACATTCGGCGAATAACTCCGGCCATGACCGTTCTTCACCGTCTCGATTCAGCAGGGTAGCAACATCGCGAAAAGGATGGTGAAGGACAATTTTTGTGCGGCAGTACCGAGGGTAGCTGTCTCCCTCTGGATTGGGGGAGTACCTGGGAAATGTGCGAACCACGACATTTGCTTTGCGCCGTTTGCGCCACTCATTCCCTCTCCAGGAGTACTGCTGAAATACCTCGTGTAGCGAGAGGTTTTCCATACTCTCGGGACGTTTCATGTACCTGGGAAAACATTAAATCAAATTTTATACGAAAGCCTTTGTCTGCACCTTTGAATCCACGAGTCACTTGTGACTCTTCTTTCAGGTTCAATGTCCTCAAAATTTTCTGCCCCCGGAGCATCGGCTTCGTCTTCAAGCTCTCGCATACCACCATCCTCTCCAATGTACTGCGTCTGAAAAGCAACAGAGGTGCGAACCAGGGGTATACCAAGAAGCAGGTGGGCAGTTTCTTGGGCAGAATATGTGCGCTCCCCTAGCATTTTATTGAGCAATTTCTGGCAGGCCGATTGCGCTGTCCCGGTATCGGCCATCTGCTTAACGACGCCCTGAAGTAACTCGGGGAAGCCAGGGGCTTGCTGTTCGGCCTTGGTCGCATATTTTGCGATGTAACTGGAGTTTTGTAAGTTCGAAGAATGATGATGCAGTTGAAGCATTGGACTTACTTCAAGGCAGCATCTTTGCTGAGTACAGGCTTGATATCTATGTTGGCACGCCACGCCAAAATCATCGCCGGGTTGTAGTTATTCATCAACGGATCGTTCCTGCGGGGCTCAAAACGAACCCGATTCTTGCTATCGTGCCCGATTGATGGCCCACCTGGATGGCACTCCATGGGATAGTCGAAGCGGCAGCATAGTTGAGGCTCCTCTTGGCCGGGGATTTTCCGCTTGACCTGGCAGTAACCAGCAACACATTTTGTGTGGCGTTGGACCCAGTTCAGCGACTCGGATAATTCTTCCTTAGTGTTCTGGACTCTGTCACGATCCAAACTACATGGATTTTGACCAATCAAAGGTGCGTTTGGATCCTGCCTGGGGAATAGGTTCATTGCGGTGACAATTTTGTCCCAGTAATCCCGAAATTCGGTCATTTTCTGCCTCTGATCATCCGGGAACACAGCGGTGTTGTCTTTCAGGATATTCCAATCGATATCGTCCGCATTCGGTGCATTCTTGAGCCATAGAAAGCCATGCACATGTCCGCTCCCACGCTCCTGCCACTCGTATCGAAACCAGAAGTTATCGATCTCGAATATGGCCCCCATGACGTGTTTCATGAAAAGCTGAACACGCTGGTCTAGGTACGAAGCGGCAATGTGCGGATTTCGTTCCAGGGCTAATCTTCGTTGTCGGCGGGCAGCTGCATTATCGCCGTCGGGCACCGGGATCTCGGAGGGCATGAAGCGATGGAGGTCGGACCATTGCAGATCTGCTGCACTGAGTGTAAAGAATAGATGTGGTGAGCCCTTTACACGAATCATGTCAATGAGTTCGTTTCGGCGTGCATGCCAATACCGTATCATTACGTTCAAATCGACAGTCACGCGTCACGCACCCTCTTGTCGATGTCGAAATTTGGTCGAGGTCACGCGTCACGCGGGGGGCTGTCGAATTGGCCCATAGGTCACAAAATGGTTGAAAAATGGCTGTAAATTCAAAATAAAGTGATTTTTGGTGTCCCGAAGCTAGAACACGGCCATCTCTTGCGTTTTCTGCCATTACGTTGAGTTTGTGGCATAAAAACCTGAAAAAAGCCCTTCTCAGTGCTTTTTCTGTGGCCAACAAAAATAACAATAAAAAGCAGAAAAGCCGTTCAACAAGAGGTGTAATATTTGTGCAATGCTCTGAGCTCACACACTTGATAATCATGCATTGTTTAGGTGCAATATCGAATTTTTTATGCCTGTCACGCTCACTTGAAGGGTCTGTCGAAGTGTCGAATTGGTTCAAATGGTCACGCGTCACACCCCCTGTCGATCTGAACGTAATGATACGGTATGCGCGAGTCCCTCGGAGTTTGGCGCCGTAGCGTATCATTTTCTGGACGACACTCTGATCTCCTTCCTCCAGGAGAGTTTCGAGTTCAGCAGCGGTCATTCGGCCAGCGTCATGATTTTGTTTCACGAAGATTCTTGCTTGGCTCCGTGTCCGACTGCGCTGCAGAGTATTGAATGCAAACCATGGGAATCTCTGATGACGCGCAAAGCGGCCGCCATCGAATCGCATAAGATGTGCGAAATAGTCGCCCAGGTCGACTTTGCGCTGTCGGTTGGCAAAGAAATCTCCGGTGCCATCGGGGAATAGAGTCGGGAAAGCTCTCGTCATATATCCAGGTGTGTATTCCGCTATAGGGTCTACTCCGACTGCAGGAGCAGTAATCTAAAACAATTTTAAATTCAGATTTGGTTTCTTAAACGAGGTTGGTTCACTTACAATGGTTTGTTCATACTGTGGCCCTCCGATAATTCTGTTAGCATGGTTCCGCACTTCGACGACTTCCTCGCCGGTCCCGTTCCCGAGATCAAGTACACCACCAAGAAATACACTCTCCTCGTTATCTGCCAAGTTACTTCCAGCAGCGTCTGTAGGGCCTGCCGGCGGAGGTGCGCCATCAGCCTGGCGGCCCTCGCGACAAACCGGTATGCGATCTACCACCGTCCCATTTTCGGGAAGTTGACTAAGCGCTTCTTCATCAGGCGCCACGAGATCGGCGTAGTCCGGATCGTTGGCGATCTTGTACGCCAACGCTGCACGGACTTTGTCTCTGCGGACAACATAGTCAACATGGTGGGTGAGATCCACATCTTCGCGGCGTATAATGACCATGTCAACATCCTCAGGAAGCCGTGGTAATTTCGTCGCAATTTCCGAGATGTTTTGAGGTAAATTGACAATGTGGTCCTTGTAGCAGAGCTGTCTGCCCTTTGTCCATCGCACTTGCATAATGGTCTTTGTTCGTGCGATCAGCATCTCTTCCATATCGGTGAGATATTGCAAGCAAGGTGGAACATTAATTTGAGGCACTATATTCAGGTGAGTCGCGAAATCATAGAAAAAGATGTTGACGCACTAGGATTGGTGTTATTTTCATCGGACCAAAGACGAGTCTCTCCATTGTCGCCTGAACACCTTGAGCAAAGGTCCTGTGCCGTTAACTTGATATGAAATCCTTCTTCACGGCAGCCGGAACAGTGTTCAATGCGTAGTTCCGCAAGTTTTTCGTTGAAGGTTTTGATCGCAGCAGCTGCTCTCGCATCGACCGCAGAATCATCGGGGAGGTCAATATTCATGTCGGATCCGTCCCCGAATATTGCATCGTATTCGTCGACCTGTACGCCTTCAGCCCTGTCATCCCCAAGAGCGTCTTCTCCCTGCTCATGAAAATTCCCAGGGTCATCGTGTGCGGCTGCATACTGTGCGCGTTTACGGGCACGGCAGTCATTGCAAGTGGCATATACTCTGCCATCACTGGTGCACGCTTCAAGGTCGACCCGATGGTCTCCGGAGACACAATACCGAGCTCCGGCTGCCTCAGCAGCAAGTCGTCTGTTGAGGGTTCGTGTAGTGGCCTTCGCTCGACATATATTGCAGGTGACCCATAGACCTGTGCCACCGGTTTTTTCAAAGCGCTTCCTTTTCTTGACTTTGTGGCATGTCCGGCCACGCTCCCTGGTGCGGCATTTGCGACAACGGGTGTGTGGAGTTTCGTTGGCTGACGTGAAGTAATGGTTCATCACATTCCAGTTGTTGCATAGGCTGCAAATTTTCCCAGGTAGGTTAGGGACTCGAATCGTAAACCCCGAGCGTGCGCGCCGATGAGCTGCCCTTTCATCAGCATCCATGCAACACAGGCGGCACATTTGACGGATTTCGTCCCATTGATTCCGTCGGCGCTGGACAACCTTGACACAGGAAACACATATTGTGTTTGCCAGTGGGATTTCGACAGGGAGCAAGAGACGTACTCGTGGAGGCATAGAGAAGTGGAGAGGATTGTGGACGCGTGCGCGCGCTTTGACCGAAAGTGCACGTGATCGTATTTTCGGTGGCAGAGGGCGGTATATTGAAACTCGTTCAAATTTCGCGATATCGGGCCCATATTTGACCAGAACGAATTCGTACATGTCCATACCTTGAATGTATGAGATCTAAGGATTACATCGAGAATTGCTTGAGTTTGAAGCTATTCTAATTTGCCATCAAAAACGTCGGGGAGAATTTACTCTTGTTTACAGCACGGTTCAGCCCTCTTCTCCTCACGTGCGTTAATGAATAATTGCTCGCTTCGCTCGCAAAAATGCGCTCTCAATCCCAACCGCGTCGTGAAGCTCTCTCTATGCTTGAGACATTCACCAAGTATTCTGGGCATCCTCGGCCGTCCTTCCACTCGATATGACCCACGTGTTCTGATTCTGGTTCCGATTCTCAACCGAAGTCCGATATCCTGCTCCCGGAGTCGAACGAAACGAACACCTCAACACCCTATAATTACAATTTACATTCTGCCAAGATTGAAGATTGCTTTCTCGCCATCGTACCTGCGGAACAGTATGGGCGATATACTGTCCGAAAATTAGCTTAAGTTTGCAGGGTTTTGGAAGACAACTTCCCAAAAAAGCCCACAACTTGGGTGGCAACCTTTCCTTCTTGGTTGCATCTTTAATTTGGGTTACATCTTGGGATTGGGTTGCAACTTTGTGGATCCCATCAGCATTGCTCATGTTTGCTTTTGATCTGCCAATACTTCGGCTATTGGTTGAGCTCAGCATCCAGTAAAACCTGCTAGTCTGAGCCTCGATTGCATACAGCAAGTTCGGATGGGGACTTATGCCTTTGGAACAGTATTTGGACCATTGTAGAAGGCCAGTGAATAACATCCCTCCAAATGTTAGTCAACTTACCATGCTTGCTGGCTCAATTTCTGAAGCAACATAGAGAGGTATAGAGATTGTTTTGGTGGTAAGAACATGGTGAAACACTATTTATAGTGGAACATAATCTCAGAAGTCATGTTTTGGGCCTCCCATAGTCTTCAAATGGATGGAATCCCTTGGCTCCCACTTTGGGATCTTCGGCACAATGTTCCATCATTGTTTCGACCACTTCCATCAAAGGTTCGAAATCTCCTCACAACAAAGTCCACAACATGTGAACCATTCCAAGTGTAATCCAGGGAAGCAAGTCAAAGACACTGAGAACAAGCCATATATCCATGTTCCAAGATGCAAACTCTTGGGCAGATTTGTTGCCAGTTGCAACCCAAAACCTGCAGCCATGGTGGTGTAAACCTTCATTAATTTTTGGACAGTATATGTGCCATAGAACAGCTTTCACCCACTGCATCAGCAACGCGTTTGGCCACCGACCTGAGCCTCTTCTGTCTTCACTCCCCTACCTCCCTCCTAAGTATATCTAATCTCCCGCCTGCGCCTCGATGACGCTTGGCCTCCGGACCCTGCAAGGGTCCCTCCCCAATTCCATCTCGCCATCGGCGCGAGGAACGATAGCCTGACCTCGCGGTGGGGGGGTAGTGCGTATCTGGCTCACACGCTCCAGGGGTCAGCAAACCCACAATTAATACCGGTTGTCTGTGCCTGAAGATATGATAGATAAGTAGGATGGGGCGCATTTATGTATTCGAACCCCCTCGATCTCCAATGATGCTCCTTGAGTGCCCAGATGTGCAGATGTGCTGGGATAACTCGACATCATGCTCTCAATTCAGAATTATAATGTGCACAGCGTTAATTTTCTCTCAACGCAAGACTAAAACCGAAACCGAAAGCCCTCCTCAAAAAAAACGACGCGGAAGGAAACGACCTGACCCGATTTGAACGGGGACCCCTGCTTTCATACATCGCCGTGCAGATGTGCTGGGATGGTTGACACAACACTAATTTTCTCATCGCAAGACTAAAACCGAAATCGAAAGCCCTCCTCCAAAAATAATGACGAGCAAGGCAACGACCTGACCGAATTGAACGGGGACTCCTGCTTTCATGCATCGCCGTGACCAATGCTCAAGTTTCAACACGAAGCAGGTGTGGACCATCCACCCACAGGTCTTGCTCTGTTAAAACTGGTGGGCAACTTATACTGATTGATCTCCTGTACCTCGAGTACAGTTCCGTCTAAACTTCCTTCTTTCTCTCTCAAATCCCATTCTGTACTATTTGTTTTTCCGAGTCTGTATGTTAATCCAAAACGGAGACACCATATTCCCGCAAAAACGCAAACCGGAACAAAAAGAAGTTCGACTGAAGACTCAAAGTAGATACATAAATAAGAACATATATTCAAGAAACAAATTTAGCATAAGAGACCAACAGGATAATTAAGATACAGGGACTACGCATTCTTCAGCTTCTCCACCAACAGAATCTTCGCCTTTATTCTCAGAGCTTTCTTCCTCCACCAACTGAAGAGGTGGGTGTAGAGTATCAGGCTTTATCACAGCTTTCTGATCAGCATTTTCAAGTGCTGCAAGCCTGGAGTTAATGTGGGTCACGTCTTTAGTTTGCAATGACCGCTCAAACAGTGGCCGAGCAGCTGCCCACAAGGTTATTGCCTCTGAGATAAATCCATGTTTGTTGGCCAGATCTCCGAGACGTAGCATGCATTGTGCTCTACTTTGATGCACATCCATTCTGGTGAATCCTTCGAGGGCAGCTTGATAGAGATTGGCTGCTGTGCCTTCATCATTCTTGGCAATGAATACATCTCCCAGAAAAAGAAGTGAATTGTGAAGTGCCAGCTTCTCTTTTGATTTGCAGGCAAACCCCAAGTATATTATTGCCCATTTATGGTCTCTTTTGCTGGCTGGCCAGGCCGTGATGTTAGCCAATTGTTCCAAGCAAAGAGACACCCCTTCAGAGACATGTCCCCAAGACAATGAGAGGCATTCCCGGAATATCACCTTTGCTGAGTCAAATTTCTCCCCTCTGTGTTTGATAGTTGCCTGTACAAAATCACAGTAGATGATGTCATGAACATTACTCCTCCCCAAAATTCCTTCGGCAGTTTTCAAGTTGTGGTAAATAATTTCATCAGCCCCACCAATCACTGTGTCAATGTGTGCAATATTGAGAAGTGCAACTGCATAGGACAGAGAATTTTGCTCCACAGAAGCTGTTTCAACAATTTGACAGTAGATATTTCTAGCCTCCTTGTATTCTGATTTCAAGCGATGGATCTCTCCCTGGCTCACTGAAATTTGATAGGCAAGCTGCCCACCAGACAAACCACAGATATGAAGAATTTCCGTCGCCATATATAGTTGTCTTACACTCTCTTGGTAGGTGCCTAGGGATCGCAAGCAGGTGGCTGCAAGCTGATGGGCCTGAGCTGCTTGATAGAAATTTGCGGATAGCTTAGTCAGCCTTTCTGCCATAGATGCATATGCATATCCAGCAGGGTAATTGCCACTAGCCAGTTTAGCCTCACCAAGCTCTAGCAGAACAGTCACCTGTCCCTTCCTGTTCCCACACAGCTCAGACATTTCCAGTGCCTTGTGGAGAAATTGGATGCCTTGTTGTATATCACCTTTATGATGACTGAGGTGGAATCCTAAATTGCAATAGAATTTGACTAAAATCAAATGAGATAGGGGATGAGTCAGATAATGGATAGGACTTACTGCCAAGAACAGGATCTTTTGTATTATCGAGATACAGCAGAACTTGGGCTATTGCGTCTTCTGACACACTCCCTGAAGTAATGTCGAGTGGCCAGACATTCAGTGAGAAACATAGTTTCAAGCTGGTGATCACAGAGTTGAGACAAAGGGGACTGAAGATCATCCATCAATGGGAAATGATCACGTCCCGTCATCCTGTAAAATGCATTTACAGATATTGCACAATGAATTGCATCTGCAAAAGTTGGGGACTGGAGATGCAATCCCCTATGCAAGAGCTCCTGCAAATTTGCGAGGTTCAAGGTTATTTGATTGATCACAGGTTTCATTTGTTCTCCATTGTATTTCATGGATAGCTCTAGAAGCACATATAAGTGCTGGCAAATGAGTTGTATGCAAGAAAGGGAAGGAGGCAAGATCTGCTGAATATATTCTCGAATGGGCACTAGTACCATCAGTCGCTGATTGCTGTCCTGATAGGTCAATGAAGTGGCCTGGAGAACAGCCTTGCAACTGAAGATATTGGGAATGCCCAGATTGCTCTGCACAAGTTCTTCCTCAGAGAGTCCATTTGGGAGAATTGACAGAAGGCTTAATAATGCCTTGCTATCAGAAGTGATTCCCGGACTTGAAAGCGAAAGGGTGATGGATGCCTCCACACTTGATTGTCGGTCAAAGCCCACAGACAACAAAGAGGTTTTCTCTGTTGTCCAACGTGAAAGAACATTGGAGAAGCCCTCGTAGTCTGTGAGATGAGCAATGAGATCCACTGCCAATGGCATATTATCTGTGAATTGCAGGAGTGGTCCATTTCCTGAATCATGTTGGAATTGTCTGTAATTTCTATGAAGGTTTGTCTTGCAGCATCATTTGACAGAGGTTGTAAAGGCAACCAAAATGGATGGCTCCATTGAACTTTGGCTGGCCTCTCAGCACCTCGCATTGTGATCTGAGAGACATTAGTGAAGTATTACTGAAATGCTGTGAACATACCATCAACGCAAGGTGTTCTATCCCTGTGAGCAGGGACAAGAATTCTTCAACTACACCTCGAGACTGTATTGGCTCCCAAATTGTCTCCAGATTGTCCAAAATCAACAGAGAGGGCTCTTTCTTTGAGAAATAGTGAATTACAGGTTTTGTGAGATCTTTCCCAGGATTCAAGCCCAGATGTAATCCAATAAGTGCCGCAAGTTCAACACTGGTGGTTGCAGCTTCAGCACTGACAAAGAATTGGTGTTCAAATTTGGAAGAGATGTCTGGATGGTGAAGCACAGCTCTTGCAAGACTTGTTTTGCCCATTCCACCACCTCCTAGAATGGCTATCCTTGGTGACTGCTGGGTGAGCAATTTGAGAATATGATCCATCTCATGTTCACGACCATGGAAAATCTTGGGCTTGGAGGGAAGCATTGAAAGTGAATTTGAGCTGAAACAAAAGATGAAGAAAAGAGGTGAACCATGAGACTGATCATCCACCTATTTTTTGAGTTGTTGCGACCCAGATAGACCTGTCTGAATGAGACAAATGTAATAGGTGGTAGCAATGTACCCACCGATGACCTGTCTGACACTGTATTGGTGTCTGAAAGATTTTCAACCAACTCCATCAATTCCTTGTGCCTTAGGTCTGCCAACTTTTTGAAGTCCCTAATACCATTCAGCACTTGAGGCTGTGTTTGAATCTGCGTGGATCCTGTCAATCCACTGTTGACGAAAAAAGAATAGACCATACCCCGAAGACCTCTCGAGCTTGCTCCAGTCCTGCATGACATTCTTCAAGTAATTTGTTCATCTCATTCTTTTGTAACAGGTGTTTGACCTTGTTGCCCTGCTGTTGTGCTCTAACAAATGTATATATCTTGTGAAGAGTTCTGTATGTACAGATTCAGTCAAAAATTCAATACCAGTTTAACAAACCCAACTCCACAAATTTTCCGATGTTGTCCAGCATCAATGGAGGGAGAGACCCCACTGGCTCTGAGTTCATATGCAGGTCTACGATGGCGTAGAGGAATCCGTGAATATTTTCCATCAGTTGAACACAATCACTCTTATTGTGTTTTACAGCCTACAACAGTTGAGTAGTTACAATGCAGGAATTCATAAAATATACCTGAATTGAATTGACCAAAGTCTGAATAGTGTTCACAATGGATTGAACAAATGGAGGTCCAAATGCATCATGCAGCTCATTGAGAAGTGGGAGGGCAAGTGTTAAACAAGTTTTGATGCCATTGAGTCGAATTTCGTTGACAGTTGGCTGGCGCGGCATGACGGATACGGGATCCTAGCTTGAATCCCCAAGTTTTATATCTCGCCCTGGCTGTGGTCACGGTTGTGGTTCAATACCCCGGTGTTTCAAAAAGATAGCAAATAGCAGTAGTCGGAGTCCGACAAGAACAGCGTGCACGGCTCCGTACATAAACCCCCGTGGCTTCCGTCAGACGCCTTCCTTATATCCATCCATTTGGCACCAACTGTGTGCGTTCGGTCACAGGCAACCCAATTTCTTGTACTGGAAAAACCGATTGTTCCTCGCGAGACAATAATCAAGGGGCGGAACCGCACATAGCGGCGGCATTCAAGCAAAAGTCAAAACCATCAAAAGTCCTCGCACTTACGTCCACGTCACCAAGTCGCTGGTACGCAGATATGTGGAATGAAACTCAATTAGATCTGTAATTTGACAAACTGGGCCCTGTGCCAAGGGTATCCCGGCAGCAGAACTGTGATCATTACACAAGGCCAGCGGTGCCCTCGGCTGTGGTAAGTATAATCACCCTCCCCTCGCTTCAGCACGTCATCTATCGATGCGAATCCTACCGCGCCTCCCTGCATTACATCCGCACACAGGGTACGACGCCCACACGGCTCATCAACCCCTCCCCCGCCCGGCACGGCAGGGAAACCCGAGGCGAAGGTGTGCTTGTGCTCCATGTCGCCCACCCACTCACTAACGCGACTCCGTGGGTCCGGCGTTCTCCACCAACGCCCTACAGTGCGGTACGAGACATCATCTCTCGGCCCCCGTCGCTCCTCCCCGCCCCCCTCAGGAATACAGTTGAAGTCGAAGTAGAGGTAGAAGTAGAAGGAAGATGCGTCGGACGTACACTCACCCTGCCTCTCCCTGCACCGGCTCCACCAAAAACGCGGTCACGCGCGGGCCGTGTGGCGCCAGTGCGCGCTCGCGCTCCGCGATCTCGCCTATAAAAGAGGAAAGATGATTGCGTTAGCGTGATGTATTATGGGTAGGGAGTGTCACGAAAGAAAGGGAAGGGAAGGAGGGAGGAGGTGCGTGGGAGGAGGAAGGAGGTGCTGGGGTATAGGGGGCGGGCCGGAGGAGGGATAGAGGGGTGCGTAGCTGGAGAGGGCGCGGAGCAAAGGGAGGAGGGGGGCATGAAGGGAAGGCTGTGAGCAGGTGGGGCGGGACGAGGCGGGGCGAGGGAAGGAAGGAGGAGGAAGGGGTAGCGAGTAGTTGCAGGAACGCAAAGACGGATAGGTGTGAAAATGGAAAACGACCCACCAAAGCGAATAACCCGCTTCCCGCCTGGGGCTTCGGCGTCTACGAACGTGGGGCCGACGTTGGGGAGGAAAGGCCCGAAGTCGGTGCGCGCGGAGGGGTCAGTGGACATACTAAGGAAACGTCAGTTCTCGTTAGATAGCAACAAGGCAAGGGAGAGAGGGGTAGGATGAGGAGAGAGCGGAGGGAAAGTGGGAGGAGGCGCGGGGAAAAGGAGTAGAGCTCGAGCACCCATAAGACGAGAACACCCACCTAACGACGCCCAACGTGCGCCCGTGGAAGTTGTCCGCGACGCTAAGGATGATGGCCTCGCCCTCGGGGACATATTTGCCTGTATATGGGTCATGTTAGCATGCCGAAGTCACTTGCAATTGCGGCGGACGTGGATGGAGACGCGTCACAGTAAAATCGCTAGATATGCTCCGCCGCTCGCCCCTAATCCCGCCATCGCGCACGCACTCAAGGGGCCTCGAGCGATACCTCGGCGGTACCTCGGCTGGCGCGTGGGGGGCGCAACCCCGCACCCGCGCCCGGGCCACCTGCCCTCCGTTGCGCTCTTCGCACGCGTCGCGTGGGAAGTGACTCGCCGATTGAGTCTAGAGTCGCGCCTCACCCCGCAAGACGAGTGCAGACTCAACCCGAGAGGATCGCGTGCGCAACTCTCTCCCTTACATGCTGCAGCTCTCGCGCCACCCTCCTCTATGCCTCTCCGCAGAAAAAAGACAAAACACTCACGCAAAGACGCCCACTTCCTCACTCTTCCGCTTCCGTCTCGGTAACATTTGGTCTCCGAACCCTGCAGGGCAAGCTCCCTGCCTGCCCCTCATGCCAAATTCATTCGCGCACGCGCCCGTCCTTACTCGGGGTGCGGAACGATGAAGCGCGGATAGTGCGTATCTGTTATCTCTCTGCCTGCCTCTGCTTTCGCTTTCAACCAATCACTGCGTTCATACCGCCTGCCGATATTCGTCCCTGAAGACGTACATATATACATAAGATGGGGTGCATTCCCTTCCCTCAAGTGTACAGCTGATGATTTCCGAACTCGCACCCTAAATACCATTCCCCTGCGTGCCCCAGATTCGCCGCAGCCGAGTCAGCTGTACTATGTCGGCAGACATGTTATAATCATTTCGAATTCCCAATCCCGCGAGTGTAGACATTCAATTAATTTGTCGACGCAAAAAAAGTTCGGCTGTGGAGCTTAACAGTGGTGTTGTGGCTACGAATGACCTGACCCCGAATCGAACGGGGACTCCTGCTTGCATCGCGTTGAATCGAAAAGTGCACATGAAGCAGAAGCAGGCGTGGACCATCCTCCAGGTCTTGCTCCACTCAAATCAGTGGGCAGCTTATATGTGCATGGTGTTGAGCGTTCATACTTTTGAGTAGAGTTGAGTCTCGTCCGAACTGTTTTCCCTTCGCAATTCCTCGCGTTTCTGATCTTTTTCCGAGTCAACTGTATCTCAATCCAAAAAGTAGAGACCTTTTTCTCCACCTAAACAAAAGTGCGACTGCAAACCTAAAAGGAGGTTGCTTGCCAGGGAACGTCCTGACCCGAATCAAACACTTGCATTTGTCAAGTTAGTGGCCTACATGAAGCAGGCGTGGACCATCAACTACCAGGTCTGAATAGGTGTAAATTGGTAGGCAGTGAATATTGGTTAATTTCCGAGTCGAGTACAGACGATTTCCTTTCTCTTCTCTATTCCTTTCCTCGTTTACCTTTCCGCCAGCCTGAGTCACCTGTGTACATTAATCCCCAAAACGGATGTAGACATCATTCTCTCGATGCCGAACGCAAGACTCAAACCTCAGACGCAAAAAAACATCCTACCCAAGGCAAGAGGTGTCAGATCTCCTTATCAGACCCACGTTAGTCGACACGTGAAGCCACCCCCCCCCTACCAAATATTTGGCCAGGTTTGTGACCAAACAAACCACCTTCCGCCACCTCCTGGCTCAGGCGCAACACCGCAAGGTAGACGTCGATCTCTCAGTCGGATTCCTGAACGAGAGGAAAGGAAGTAGACGAGACAGGAATGTTGGTAAATAAATTTGTGGGAACAACGTTCCCAAAATTCGCGCGGATATCTTTTATTCGTGTGTTTGTGGGGGGCTTGGCTGGGCCGGCTTTGGCGAGCTTTTGGGGCGCAACGGAAGCAGCCGCCGAGAAAGCGAACGGGCCGGAACGGAGCGCAGAACAGCCAAACCCGTACACAAGGGCTGCAAAGGGGAAAGGGTGCGAAACGAACCCGAAGCAACCCCGAGGAGCAAAAGCTCTAAGAGCAAAGCTCGTGCGAGGGTGAGTGAAAGGGCCCCGAGGACCCCAATTGAGCATAGCGATGAGCGAGGTGTAACGAGATATCGAATGAAATGGGGGTTCGCCACGTCATGCTCTACACTCAGCTGCTTCATAGCAGCGAGGAGATTGAGCGAGCACTGCAGCCATGTGCTGGGCGTCAGGCTCGTCTAGTCATTGATGCCGCTGTGCAGCGTCGTCAACTCGTCGCACTTCAAAACGTCGAGCTTAATCACCGACGTGCCCTGTGCGATGCGGACTGACGTCATGGGCAGAGAGTGGGGACTCTCTATGGCGGCGCGTAAAATGGAAGATTTCCACCATTGCAATGGCGGGTAGATCTTTTGTCCCAAGGACACGAGAAAGACCTTTGGAATCTCGACCTCGTTGTCCACGACGGAAGAAAAGGAAACGGGCTTAGACATGATGAGCGTACCGAGGCTTGGGCCCATAGTCTTCGCCTTCTCCTGTTCGCGCTTCGTTTTCTCTGCGACGTCGTCTTCCGCAGCCTTGATGCGTTCCATGGCAAGCCATTGGAACAGTGATGAGGGTAGAGGGCCAGTGGCGTCGACAAATTCCTTTGAATGCAAAAACATCTTCTTTAGCGCGTCCGAGTACGCGTAGAGCGGCTGGAGGGGTGCGCCCACGTCGAGAGCACCGATGCCGGCGATGGTGGCTCGGGTCATTTTGAAAGCCAGCATCTGCTGTATGCTGGTGGCGTTGTTGGCTTCTACGGTCCGGTTCCACGCGTTCAAGTCGGTGGGGGAGAGGGCTGCGGGTGGTCCGATGTCTGCTGGACGCGCCATGTGGGCGTCGCAGTCGAAATTGTCGGGGAGAGGCATGGGTAGCCCTGCATGAGAATTTTGTGTCATGTCGAATGCGAAAAAATGATGCGAGGATGCGAGGATGAGCACGAGAGAGTGTTTTCTTGCTGAACGCGTAGACGGAAACAAAATGGTACGATCATGATATGATGGCTCATATCACGGGACGCGGAAACCTATCTAATCTAATCTAGCTTGCCTACCACGTAGCATGGCTCGCAAGCTCGCCTTTGCTTGGCTTACATCAAATGAGCTGTTCCAGGCTGAAATCCTTGAGTTTGGACTCTGGGTCCTTGTCTGACACAATTTCTGTGAAAAAATCAGCTACAGTGTATAACACCAGTGCGTGGGATAAAAATAGTTGACGCATAAAGGATTTATAATTATCCACAAAACAAAGAATTGAATTATCCAGATGTGAAGGAGGCCAACTTCCGACATGAAATATTCTCAAACTGTGCTAGAGAAGGCCAGAGAGTGCTCAGTCTGTCCGTTGAAAGAGTTCACGACGGAATTATGCTCGGCTATGATAGGCTATCAGCGATTCACGTGTAGTTGATAGTGGGTCCGATTAAGGTTCCAACTGTTTATTTTTGTTTACGAAGGCTCGTAAACTAAACAGTAAATGGTTCCCAAATGTTTACAAACAGTTGTAAACATTTAAAAACAATAGATTTCACCATAAATGTTATCAAATTTCAGGTGTAAATGGTACTATGTAGCTACAACTGTTTTGACTTGAATAAACTGCCCTTGATCACATTTACCATGCGGGAATCATCACCTACCTGCAAGGACACTTTGATGTACAGCACTGGGTGCTTCACCGTTTGCGCTGTCGTTCAGCCGGGAAGCCACTTGGTGATTACATTCAGGGTGAGAACTCATTTTGCAAAGCAAGTAGACTGAACAACACATTAGACTTGTGGTCCAGTCACGCAAAAAGGCACAGCCTTTTAAAGCGGTCTTGGGTGGTCCGTGCGAGGCCTGGCACATAATATTGAAGGTATTTGGGGGGAGCTTTGTGGCAGGCTGTGATACAGGTCCTATAGGGCTTACCATGAGGAAGAGCTTGGACTAGGATTGCGATAGTGCTCGCTAGTGCGAGATGGATACAATTGGCAGTGTCAGGGGAACCCCCCATCTGGCCCTACATCCGTCCGTCCGTCCAGCTCCAGCCTATCATACTGCTCCGCCTCCTCGTCCGACCCTTAGTCCGGAGCCCCCTCCTCATCCAGCCTCTCCCCCGGCCTCACCCATCCGGAGCCCCCGTTCGCACTCCAGGCGGCACCTCCACCCTGAATGTCGCCCCCCATCCCTCTGGACTCTGTTCCCCTCGCCTCCCTTCGTCCGGCCACTCGCACCGGAACATGCTATGTGATCGAGCCCGGGACCACTGCCTATCACTTCGGACATGTGCTACTGGCTAGTACCTAGTTGTTATATAAACCTCACCTAGCGTGGGAATCCTCATCCTTTCTTCTCTTCGGATTCTCCCACTAGGTGCGTATTCCTAGACTCTGTATTTAGTACTGCAAATTAAGCATCTTCGGATTCTCCTGCTAGTTCCCACGCTCCCACACTGAGCTGAGGTTGCCCTTACAGCAGAAGAAAGGATCTAAGGGATCAACTGGTCAAGATTGGGAAGTTTGGTGTAGACTCGGACTCGGACCCCTACACCAGCGCTCCAGCCTCCCCCACTTCCAATCTCAACCCCTACTCCCAGACTCCGATGGATGCTCAAATGCCCAGAAACAGTGTGACCTGAGCTCCCGGATGTTCACATCCCAGACTCGGCTTCCGACCCCGAAACCCAGCTGACAGCACTCAAAGACTCTCTTGCTAACATCGAGGTCCTACTCCTCCGCGTCTTGCACAACAGCCAAAATCCACCCGCAGCTGCCCCCGTCCCTGCTGCTCCAGCTCCAGCGGTGGGTCCAGACTTCACTACCCTCACCCCCGCACCAAAATCGGTCCTCCGACCAAACCCCCTGGCTGTTTTCGACGGCGACCGGACGCAAGGACAGATGTTCCTCCACTCCGTCCTAATGTACCTCTGACTGGTTCCAGAAGCCTTCATAGTTACAGCTCTTTGCGAAATTGATGACAGTCGGCGTGAAAATAAAACATTTCAAAACATTTGATGGCTCTGCTTTCTGAGCTTGATTTCCTTCCTCTGAACGGTTTTCAGACATTTTTGAAGGTACCAGACATGTTTTCATAAGCTAAACGACCCTACGGTGAGTTTGAACCCACGAAAACTGATCATTAGAGGATTAGCCCTTTCGGCACCGCATCGGACGTTGTTCAATACATCCTTGCGTAGTATCTTGCGTACATTGTTCGCTTCATTCGCGCTTCAGCTCACTAGCAAGAAGCATAAACTATGCATATAACAGACCATATACCACACCACAGATGAGACACAATTGTATTAAGTACTGGTATTTATGCTGGTATTTACTGCCCCCTCCTGCCGCCTCCACTGTCACTCTACCCGTACCCGCCCACCGCCACAGCCCTCGCGCCAACACCACCCCTGCGGTTGCCGCCGCTGCTGTTGCTCTTGGAAATAAAGCAAATTTGTCCTGCAAGAAATGTGGTAGAAACCGCGTCAGACGCTCGCAACGCCTCATAGTAAGTCCACCACGACCTCCCACATCGCGCGCCGCTGCTGCTGCCCGAGCCCCTTCTGCGTCCTGACCGCGCCCAGTGCCGCCTGCGTCCGAAACACCTGCCTGCCCGCCCACGAAGTCCGTCGACCCGCCGCTGCTGCTGCCACTGCGCGCGGAGGCAAGAAAGATGTTGTTGAGGCGGTGATGTGGATGGCGCTGAGCGTGAATATCGGGGGCATGTGCGGCGATGCTGCTGCGAGCGGGGGCGAAGGAGAGCGTGGTGGGCTGGATGAAGGTGAGCAGCAGCTGAAGGGGTGCGGGAAGGAGCTGCGCCTGCCCCGCTGGCATCCATTCTTCGTCAATGACCATAACCATGCCAGGCAGGAGCTCGTCGTGTCGTTTGCGAGTCTCAGTGACCGCGAATCAGTCAGACCGCGAATCAGTCAGACTCAGGGGTCAACAGAAGGCGGGAGACGAACACTCGTCATCGTCATCCGTACCCTCGTTCTAGCGGCGGTACTGAACGTACCCAAATATGAGAAACCCTTGCCCTCGAGAGCTTTGATTGACCAGCGCAAGAAGCCTTGAGAGGTGCAAGTAGGCGCCCACAGTCTTTAGGAAAATCAAGATCTTTTGCGTCGTGCACGATGGCTGAAATCTTCTTGGGACTGTGCTCGAAACCGACAAATCTGGGAACAACAGAGTTTTCGAAGGCCGTTTGGATTCCCCTGAGCGCAGGCTGCTGTGTCCCGTCGTGTCGAGTATGTACAACGGGAATGCGGAAGCAAGAGGGAAGCAAGGTGGGAGCGAGGAAGAAGCGAGGCAGCAATTGGTAATCGAGTCCATGATCCGATGTGATTCGGCCGATCCTGCCATGATCGGTTTGGGCTCTTTCAAGCTCGTTAAACTATACTTTGGCTTAAAAAAATGACTTCTACAACAACAGAAATTTCGGAAAACGATCCAGAGGTTGAAAAAAGGGCTCAGGAAACAGGTACATCAAATGTTTTGAAATGTTTTATTTTCACGCTGACTGTCATCAATTTTGCAAAGAGCTGTAATGGACAGGTCATAGAGGAAAAACTCGTGCGGTACACCATGTCCTTTATAGCGCGAGACACGGCCGGACGGTGGGCTGAACAATAGTCCGCAATCATCCCGTTCCCGTTTCTGTCCTGGGCAGAATTTGAGTCCGAATTCCAGCTCCGGTTCATAGAGGAGAACGAGCAAGACCAGGCCCTCCTCCAGCTAGAGACCCACGGCTACCACCAGGGCTCCTGAGACGTCTACAGGTACACGGGCGACTTTGAGGAACTCGCCGCCACGGCCAGATACACGGACCCACTCATCCATGTCACCAAGTACCGCATGGGACTAGATCTGCGGATTAACACGGCGATCACAACGTCCGGGACCGCCCCGGCCCTGGTGGACTACACCGGATGGTGTCTCCGTGCCTTTTGCCAGTACAACATCCTTGCCCGCACCTGAATGGGACCGCCCCCAGCTCGCACCCTGGCTCCGGCTGCATGCCCCCACACTGGGACGTTTCTCCCAGTCCCCTCCTTCGCGCCCGCCCCTAGAGCCGTGCCAATGCCTGCTCTCCTGCCTGTTAACATCTATACATCGAGCTACGCGTCGGGCATGTGTCCATGCCAAGCTAAATTATTTTCCAGTCATGCTTTTTCCTCTCACTGGTTCTTATGACGAACTACAGTGAGAGGTATGTCTATTCATTGGACTATTTATACCATACACCTACTTATTATTTACTTAGTTTGTACTGACTGAGCTGTACAGGTAAATTTAATAGACTGGTTCTTATGACGAACTACAGTGAGAGTTTGTACTGACTGAGTTGTACAGATCTCCGGTGTTCACACTGCCCGGCATCCTGATGGATGTCGACCGGACCCGCGCGCGCTTCACGCCCCGCGCTTGCTTTCGTTGCAGCGCAGCCGGACACCTTGCCCGAGACTGTCCGACTCCCTTGGATGTCTGGCACGCGGACGTCCTAGACGAGGTTGTCCATCAACTCGGTGACGACCTCCTCGGAGAACTCTTCACTCGCCTCTCCACCACCGCTGGGCTCCCGAGCAAGCCGGAAACTGAAGATGCGGAGCTGGAGGGTTTTCTGGATGCGGCCGAGTGAGCGGTGTGCCCACAGTCGTGTCTCCCAATTGTTACTCCTGCTTGTACAAAGACATAACCAATAAATCAGCAGTTGAAACTAAAGACGCACCCTCCATTCCGGCTTCCGTCCCTGAGCTGGAGCCTCCTGTCCCCATGCCGGAACCAGAGACAGAACCCCTTCCTTCCATTCCCCGCGTTTGTCGCCCAAGGTGGGAGATTGATTCCATTGAGGGCCGGAACTCCCTGCACATTCCGTTGGAGATGCAATTGGTAGAGACCGCAGCCGCGATGTCCGTGAAGGGTCTGGTCGACTGCGGAGCGACCGGAAACTTCATTGATTCGGAGTACGTGATCTGCTGTAACCTTCCCGTCTGAAAGCTCTCTCAGCCCATTCCGGTTCTCAACGTCGACAGTATGCCCAATGCGTCCAGCAGCATTTCCGGCATAGTCAATATGGTCGTCAACTACAAGGGGCACTCCAAACACATCCAACTCGCAGTGACACGACCCTGGAAGCAGCACGTCATCCTCGGTTACTCTTGGCTCCAGAAGCACAACCCAGAGATTGTGCGAGCGGCCGAACAAAGGGGAACAAGGGGGAACAGAGTCCGGAGGGATGGGGGGCGACGTTCCGGGCAGAGGCGTGGCCTGGGGCTCTGGCGGGGGTTCCGGATGGACGGGTGAGGCCAGACGGGGAAGGGGCTCTGGACCAAGGATTGGACAAGGCAGTGGGGCAGTGTGATGGGCCAGAGCCGGACGGACAGGCGGACGGGGGGTTCCCCTGACATCACCCCCCCCTTGGAATGTGGTGTCCCGACGCATGAACTGGACGTGGGCGTTGCGCTTCCGGAACAAGAGCGAGTCAAATGCGGCTGAGGCGATCCGGTGCGGGGCGTTGGGGTAGTGGCGATAATAGGCATTGATGGTGTCTTTGGCAAAGACGTCGGAGTGCTTTACCCACTTATTGTGTTCCAGGCCGTAGCCTTTCCACCGCACCATGTACCAGAGGCTGCCGTAACGAACCTTCGCTTCTAGGATCTCCTCGACCTCCCATTGAACATCACGGTCCGTCTGGAGGACAGGCAGTGGCTCGTCGTTCCGGGGGCGTCCGGAACGGGTCCAGTTCCACGAGTTGGAGTTTCACCACCGGAAAAACCGGGTGAAGCTGGGAGTACCATGGGGGGAGCTCTAGCTTGTATGCACCCTTTCCGACAACCTTCACAACTTTAAAGGGGCCAAGACATTTGTCTGCGAATTTGACGGACAGATGGGTCGTCCGGATGTCGGAGGTGTCCAGCCAGACTCGGTCGCCTACTTTGATCTCCGGGGCAGGTGTGCATCGGCGGTCGTAGTACAGCTTGAACTTGTCTTTGGCCTTAACGAGTGCGGCTTCAGCTTCCAAGACTCCGGACGCGATCTGGTCCCGAAACTCGTTTGCGGGTTCCACGGTCTAACGCAATCCGTTGGGCTCAAACCCCATCCAGGGGAGCCTCCCGGTGTCCGTCATGAATGGGACTTGTTGCGTCAAGGAGTGGACGTGGTTGTTGTATGCGAACTCCGCGGTCGGAAGGAGCTTGTCCCAGTCGTCCTGTTTGTAGTTTGTGAAGATCTGGACAAACTGTTCGAGCTCCTGGTTGACGTGCTCGGTTTGGCCGTCGGTTTGTGGGTGGTAGGCGGTGGAGGTCGCTGGTTCTATCCCGATGAGGTGCCACAGCTCCATAGTGAACTCCATGATGAATTGTGGTCCCCAGTGAGAGATATATTTCCGGGGGGTTCCGTGGTGCCTCCAGACGTTCCAGTAGTAGAGCTGAGCGGCCCCGACTGTGCCGAGGCCGGTGTGGCACTCGTTGAAGTGGGCTCGCTTACCCAGGACATCGACCATGACCATGACCGCGTCGAACCCGTGCGCATCCGGGAGCTCGATGATGAAGTCCACCGAGACAGTGTCCCAGCGTTCTTCCGGGATCTCAGTCGGGTGGAGCTCTCTGTGGGGCAGCTTCCGGAGCGCCTTCGTCTGGTTGCATGGGTCGCAAGTCCGGAGGTACTGGCCGATGTGGCGGGACAGCTGGGGCCACCAGTAATTCCGGGCGATGAGCTCGAGGGTTTTGAAGTGCCTGGCGTGTCGGGCAACCCGAGTGTCGCGGTGGAGCACCTTATAAGGTCAATGTAATGCATTACATCCTGGGGAGACACCGCAGATGCAATGCATTATCTTTGGGGAGACTATATATAGTAATAAATCATGTGATTTGTAGCAAGAAAGGAAACATAAAGAAAGGTCGCTGCCGAGGATCAAACACAAAATCTTTTGGGTACTCTGACTAAAATACAGAGCACTATATTATAGCAACTAGACTAAACTGACCATTACAACCTGTCATGCTAATTGGCATATACTGTGGGTAGAGAGCACACATACCAAGGAGTGTACCCACATATTATGGCCCGACTAGGGCCACTGGTTAGTGGTTGAGGTTAGTGGTTAGTGGTTAGGGATAAGGTTAGGGGTTAGTGGTTGAGGTTCCCAGGGATATTTTGGCTGTTTGGTTAAGGTTTGGGTTTGGTTAGTGGTTAGGATGGTTAGCAGGTCAGCAGGTTAGGGTTTTAAACAATTCAAAACACATAATAAGCAGTGCCAAACAATTTCCGAAGACCTAGGGCAGCTTGCCTGCTCTAGGTGTGGGTATTAGCAGTCCCAGGTAGGGTAAGGCTAGCCTTACCCTAGCTGGGAAGGAAGTACAGGGTATTGTTGCCTGAATAGCTCAATTGGTGTTGAATGTGTTTGGTATGACTAATCTATTGGAAAGGCCATGGGTTCTAATCCCCCCCGGATTGCCCTTTTTGCTGTTTCCTTATTTGGTCTCTCCAGAGCTAACACGTTACATCTGCATTGTCAATCCTGACTAAGGTTTCCTTATTTGGTCTCCCCAGAGTTAATGCATTACATCTGCGGTGTTTCCCCAGGATGTAATGCATTATCCGGAGTATATGAGCTGGGTGGAGGGCAATAATCTGGCGCCAGAGGTCCTTATTCCACGGCACGACAATCTTACCGCAGTAGTGAAGGAGGCCATCAGCAATGCGCCACTCGAACGACTGGGGGGAGCGAACATTCTGTTTCTTGAGGAGTTCCCACACGACAAGCGCAACGGGGTCCTCAAGCTCCAGTTCACCCACAAAGGCCTCCCGGACGTCGTGAAGGAGGGGGATCTCGGGCCCAGTAACCACGACACCTTCTAGCGCATGGACATGGAACAAGTCCGGGCAAAGGAGGGTGACGCCTGTGTTGTCCGAGCCTACTCCGTGGTCCGGGCGATGGGACAGCGCGTTCGGATGACCCATGAGGCGGCTGGGCTGGTGGTGGAGCGCGAAGTCGAACCAGGACAGGTACAGGGACCACCGCACTTGTCTCCGGTTCAAGTTCTGCACCTTCCGGAAGTACTTCAAGTTTTTGTGATCCGTCCAGATCTCAACCAGATGTTGCGTACCTTCGAGGAAGTGTCTCCACTCCTCTAGGGCTCGGATGATCGCGAGCATCTCCTTGTCATGGATCTCGTAGTTGCGCTGGACGTCACTCAGACTCTTGGAGTAGAACACGACTGAATGCCACTTTCCGTCCGTGTCCGGCTGGGACAGGACGGCCCCGGTAGCATAGTCGGAGCTGTTCGCCTCGACTCAGTATGGACGTGACTCATCCAGCAGGATCAGCATGGGCTCCGCGGTCGGCAGTGGTCCAGGTCCACTTCTTCGTGAGGTCGAAGAGGGGCCACACAATGTCCGAGAACGCTCGGATGAACCTCTGGTAGAAGTTCGTGAAGCCGCAGAACTGCTGCACGTCCTTCTTGTTCTCCGGGGTGGGCCAGGCAGCCACTCCGGCGACCTTGACCGGGTCCATCTCGATGTGGTTGTGCGAGATGATGACGCCGAGGTACTCAATCGATGACTTCTCGAACTCGCACTTCTCTGGCCGGAGGTAAAGCTTGTGAGCCCAGAGCTGTCGGAGAACCTCCCGGACGATCTCCCGGTGGCGCGCGAGGTCGGAGTGAGCGATAAGGATGTCGTCTAGATACACCATGACATCTCCGGACAGGATGAGGTCTTGGAAGATGTCGTTCATCATCATCTGGAATGTGGCCGGAGAGTTGGTGAGGCCGAAGTACATCACCAGCAGCTCAAAGAGCCTTCAGTTCGTACGGAACACGGCCTTCCACTCGTTGCCTCCCCGGATACGGACATTGTTGAAGCCCCACCAGACATCGAGTTTCGTGAAGAACCAAGCTCCCTTCAGGCGGTTAATAAGGTTGTTAATCAGTGGGAGCGGGTATCGGTTCTTTACGGTCATCGCGTTGAGCGCCCAATAGTCTTGGACAAACCCGAGGCTTCTGTCTTTCTTTTTGATGAAGAAGACCGGAGACACCATTGGGGACTTAGACAGGCGGGTCCGTCCGGTGCTCAGCCTGTCTTTGATGAATGTGTTGAGCTCCTTTTGTTCGAGGGGAGAGATCAGGTAGACTTTGCAGTTGGCCGGTTTCACATCTGGGACGAGTTCGATGGTGTGGTCCTACGTCTGGCATTCCGGCAGCGTGTCGAACGACTCCTTGTCGAAAATGTCGGAGAAATCCTCGACCCAGGCCGGAACCGAAGTCCCAGGCGGGGCCGAGTTCTGAGCGAAGGCCTCTGCAAGCTGCTGAGAAACTGTGCTGCCAGCGCGGATTTCTTTGGCCGGAGCAAACACGGTGTAGAGGATCCGGTCGCCGTCCTCAAGCTCGTCATCGTTGTCATTGTCCGGATCTGGAGTGAGGTCCGGGAAGTCGTCTCCTTTGTCGTCCAGGTTGTACCCGTCGTCTCCATGCCACTCCTTCGAGTTGATGGCATAGATGGACGGGACAGGCCCTTTGCGGAGCTGCTGGAGGATCGCCGCAGAGATCTTCGCGCTGCGACAGACGGTGCGGAGCTCATCGTAGCAAGTGCTGCAGCTGGTCAGGCATCAGGTCATCCGGACCTCTTTGGTCTCCCAGTCGATCTCCGGGTTGTGCTTCTGGAGCCAGGAGTAATCGAGAATGACGTGCTGCTTCCCGAGCCACGTTACCGTGAGTTGGATGCATTTGGAGTGCCCTTTGCAGTTGACGACCATATCGACCACACTGGAAATGCCTCCGGACGCATTGGGCGTGCCGTCGACGTTGAGGACCGGAATGGGCTGGGAGAGCTTCCAGACGGGGAGGTTACGGGAGATCATGTACTCCGAGTCGATGAAGTCTCTGGTCGCTCCGCAGTTGACCAGGCCCTTCACAGACATCGTAGCCGCAGTCTCTACCGATTTCATCTCCAACGGAATGTGCAGGGAGTTCCAGCCCTCAACGGAATCAATAATGTACCACCGGGGTAGTTTGCGCTCCCACCTCGGGCGGCGGATGCAGGGAATGGAAGGAAGGGGTTCTGTCTTCGCCTCCAGGGCTGGAATAGGGGGCTCCAGCTTGGGGACGAAAGCTGGAACAGGGGGTGCGTCTTTCGTTTTGACTGCTGATTTATTGGGTATATCTTTGTACAAGCAGGAGTAACGATTGGGAGACACGACCGAGGGCACACCACTCACTCGGCTGTGTCCGGAAATCCCTCCGGCTCTGCATCTCCGGTCTCGCGGTGGTGGAGAGGCGAGTGAAGAGCTCTCCAAGGAGATCGTCACCGAGTTGACGGATGACCTCGTCCAGGATATCCGTGTGTCGGACGTCCGAGGGAGTTGGACAGTCTTGGGCGAGGTGTCCGGCCGCGCCGCAACGGAAGCAAGTGCGGGGCGTGAAGCGCACGTGGGTCCAGTCAACATCCATCGGAATGCCAGGTGGAAGGGCGGGCGCCAGCGCGGCTTTAGGAGCAGGCGTGAAGGAGGGGACTGGGAGGAACGTCCCAGTGCAGGGGTGTGCGGCCGGAGCCGGGGCGTGAGTTGGGGGTGCTCCTGCTCGGACACGGGCGAGGGCGTTGTACTGGCAGAAAGCACGGAGACGCCATCTGGCGTAGTCTAACAGCGCCGGGGCAGTTCCGGATGTCATGATCGCTGTATTAATCCACGGATTGAGCCCTGCGCGGTACTTCATGACTCGGACGAGTGGGTCCGTGTATCCGGCCGTGGTGGCGAGTTCCTCGAAGTCGTCCGTGTACCGGTAGACGTCGCGGGAGCCTTGGTAATAGCCGTGGATCTCTAGCCGGAGGAGAGCTTGGTCTTGCTCATTCTCCTCTATGAACCAGAGCCAGAACTCGGACTCAAATTCTGCCCAGGACGGGAATGGGAACGGAATGATCGTGGACTGCCGTTCTGCCCATCGTCCAGCCGTGTCTCGTGCCATAAAGGCATGGCATACCGCACGAGTTTTTCCTCTACGACCTGTCCGTGGACCATAAAGGCTTCCGGAACTAGTCGGAGGTATGTAAGGACGGAGTGGAGGAACATCCGCCCTTGTGTTCGGTCGCCGTTGAAAATGGCCGGGGGGTTCAGTCGGAGAACCAATTTTGGTGCGGGGGTGAGGGTGGTGAAGTCTGGACCCACCGCTGGAGCCGGAGCGGCAGGGATGGGGGCAGCTGCGGGTGGATCTGGCTGTTGTGTAAAACGCGGAGGAGTAAGACTTCAATATTCGCGAGAGAGTCTTTGACTGCTGCCAGCCGGGACCCATTTCCAAGCGTCGGGGCGTCCATGGAGGAGGGGTCGAGGTTGGAAGTGGGGGAGGCTGGAGCGCTAGCGTAGCGGTCCGAGTCCGAGTCTACACCAAACTTCCTAATCTTGACCGGTTGATCCCTTAGATCCTTTCTTCTGCTGTAAGGGCAACCTCAGCTCGGCGTGGGAACGCGGGAACTAGCAGGAGAATCCGAAGTAAACTCAATTCACAGTACTAAATACAGAGTTCTAGAATACGCACCTAGCGGGAGAATCCAAAGAGAAGAAAGGATGAGGATTCCCACGCTAGGCAAAGTTTTTATAGCAAATAGGTGCTAGCCAGTAGCACGTGTCTGAAGTGATCGGCAATGGTCCCGAGCCTGATCGCATAGCACGTTCCAGTGCAAGCGGCCGGACGAAGGGGAACAAGGGGGAACAGAGTCTGGAGGGATGGGGGGCAATGTTTTGGGTGGAGACGCAGCCTGGGGCTCTGGCGGGGGTTCCGGACGGGAGGCCGGATGGATGGGCAAGGCCAGACGGGGAAGGGGCTCTGGATGAATGATTGGACGAGGCAGTGGGGCAGTGCAATGGGCCGGAGCCAGACGGATGGACGGACGGACGGACGGACAGGAGGTTCCCCTGACAATGACCCGCTGCCCGACCAGTTGCAATACCTGCTGAGATGAGCTCCACACTGTCCGTCAAAGTGCGAAGGTCTCTGCCACAATCCTCTGGCAGCTCCACGAAGGTCCCATCCCATCCATCTGTGCCATTGACTTGGAGGAGTGGCTCGGAGATGACGGGTACGACCCAAACAACAACGGAGACGACTTCCCGGACCTCACTCCGGATCCGGACGACAATGACAATGACGAGCTCGAGGACGGCAACCGGATCCTCTACACTGTGTTCGCTCTGGCTGAAGAAATCTGTGCTGGGAGTACCGTCTCCCAGCGGCTTGCGGAGGCCTTTGCTCGAAACTCGGCCCCACCTGGGACTTCGGTTCCGGCCTGGGTCGAGGACTTCTCCGACATTTTCGACAAGGAGTCATTCGATGCGCTGCCGAAACGCCAGACATGGGACTACACTATTGAACTCATCCAGACGCGAAACCGGCCAATTGCAAGGTCTACCCGATCTCCCCCCTCTAACAAAAGGAGCTCGACACCTTCATCAAGGATGGGTTGAACACCGGGCGGATCCATCCATCCAAGTCCCCGATGGCGTCTCCGGTCTTCTTCATCAAGAAGAAGGACGGAAGCCTCCGGTTCATCCAGGACTATCGGGCACTCAACGCAATGACCGTAAAGAACCAGTACCCGCTCCCGCTGATTAACAACCTCATTAACCACCTGAAGGGAGCTCGGTTCTTCACCAAACTCAATGTCTGGTGGGGCTTCAACAACGTCCGTATCCGGGGAGGCGACAAATGGAAGGCCACTTTCCGTACCAACCGAGGGCTCTTTGAGCCGCTGGTGATGTACTTTGGCCTCACCAACTCCCCGGCCACGTTCCAGACGATGATGAACAACATCTTCCAGGACCTCATCCTGTCCGGAGACGTCATGGTATATCTTGATGACATCCTTATCGCTCACTCCAACCTCGCGCGCCACCAGGAGATTGTCCGAGAGGTTCTCCAACGGCTCTGGGCTCACAAGCTTTATCTCCAGCCGGAGAAGTGCGAGTTCGAGAAGTCGTCAATTGAGTACCTCAGTGTCATCCACCAGTGGATGTTACTAGAATGCAATGTACCCAGCCCGAGCAGGGGGGTACTTTGCATTAGCGCAACCTCTGGGTAATGCAGCCGACGTGTGGCTATAATGCAATGTACCCCCCATCACACCCCATTAGGGACACTGCCACAAAATCCATTATTTGGGGCTTTCTGGCCATTTTTCCCACCCCTTTAGGCAGTCCACCCTCCCCCCCCTGTCCGCCGCGAAAAATACATAATCTCCTCACCAGGACATTGAACATTTAAAACATTCCTTGGCTGCCCCTTCCCATCAGCGGTACCTCACACCCGACCAGAAAATCCCGAAACAGTCATGTATTGACGCATATTAAAGATACAGGGCTTCGTTATGCGGTGCTATGCGACGTCCTCCTCCTCCTCCCCCTCCAGGCGTGCCTCCTCCTCTTCAGGGTCCAGCTCGTCACCCAATTCCACCTCTATTGTCACCTCACCAGCCACTCCGGCATCACCCAAGAGATGCATGTCCGCCTTTAAAAGAATGCCACGCCACCTGCATTGGAGATCTGCGCAGCGCACGCGCTCCTTTATGGCATGCTCTATGGCATAAGCACGCCTGCCCTCCATTAGCTCAGTGCTTGCACCTGGCAGGTTCACGGAGGCCAGGTGATCCCACTCCCGTGCCACCACCTCTCTGTAAGCGACCATGCAATGCATTTCCTCCCGCAGTAGGCGCACTCCCTCATTGTAGTGGGAAGACCGCGCAAGTGCCTTGCACCACTCAACACGCAATGCTACCAGATGTATATTAATACATAAAACAATAAATTTAAAAAGGAATTCCCGTACCGTCTTCGAGCCGAGGGTCATTGTCCGCCTCGTGCACCCCTGCTATATACCGGATCCATGACAGGGTATGTGTTGTCTCTCCCTGTGCCACTCCCGCTCCCCACGCAATCCCGCCTTCCACTATTGCCCCGCCAATCTCTGCCCACTGCTCGTTCTGCGCCTTCTTCTCAGTGGTCAAGGCTCGCTCATTCAAGGTGCACACATCATCGTCGAGGAGAAGCTGCAGGTGTTCCTCCCACGGGCCGTGGCCCTGCAGAGCCAGGAGCGCTGCCCAAGAATATTGGTAGCGAACTTTGGCAATGTGAATGCGGTCATTGATCTGGCATAGTATACCTTGACCCCTAGTCTTCATCCCCTGCCCAGTATAGTTCCGCAGTTTGAAGTGGTTTGTCATCGTCTGCATGGAAAGGCCCCCGCGCACCTTTTCCAGGGCCTCCGTCGCCTCTCCGTTGCGCATGCGCTCCTCCAAAGCTGGTAGGCCGATGGCACACACCTCTTGACGCTTCACGCGATCTGCGATCTCTTTCAGCAGCGCTGTGCACCGCTTTGTGAATGCCAACTTCTGTGTGGCCGACGGGTCTTTGAGAGTGCGCACATCCACGGTTAATCGACGCCTTCATACATTCCCCAAATCAGTACCTTCTCAGGTTTTCCATGCAACGAAACAAATGCACTGTGTCTCCTCAATTTCCAAGCCCAATGTGAGAAACCCGCCCGGCGTGTGCTCCCGCTTGATCTCCATCCCGTTACCTGCGGAGACGAACTCCTCCATGGCAATTTCCAGTTGAATGGCGCGGAGCATGGTCACTGAAGAATTGACATCAGCTTCACCAATCACATGAATAAAACCGGCTTCACCCTCCTCCTTCAGCTCAAAAGGGGAATCCTCTGACGTAGTGTGTTGCTTCAATTCCCATTTTTTGACGAGCTGCCTCCATTCCTTCACTTGGTCTGGGCGCTCCTTCTCCAGTCCCTCCGTAAACAACTTGAACGACGCCGAGTGCGCTGTGGCCTCTATGATAGTGGTTGCCAATCTTCTTGGCAAAACACGATCTACATGTTGTTAGCCGACTTCCCAACAACTGGACAACCGACTTAACTTACGCAGGGCAAGCATCCGATCATAATTATGAAACCCAAAAATATCCTCCAGCGTCGCTTGACGTGACCCAGGTCCCATGAGTTGTGTGGAGGCCGCCGCCCCGTTTGAGAAAGCCCAATTCTGTTTGACAGTTTCCCTGTACGTCAAGCCCGCACCTTTCATCCAGTGGAAGGAATACGGGCTATGGCAGGGTGGCTTGTGCGGTTAACTGTGAAAAAATGGAAGGAAAGCACCTGTAATTGGCCTCAGCACCACCATGTCAAGCACATTGTAAATTGGGGAGACACCTTGTGAATAGTTTCAGGCATTCAAAGTGAGTATGGACAAGTACTGTAAGTTGAGCAGAGCACAAGGTGTAATGGTTCTCTTTCACAGGAGTCACGGTAGTCAGGCACTCTTTCCAGCATCTGGGAGCCTTTGACAATAGAGACATAAGTAAGAAAGTTTATTCATGAAACTAGTTCAACATAACACACGAACAACATAAATAAATAAACGAGTTCAACAGACACACCCACATCAATAAGCATGGAGAAGAATCGATGACATCCTTTATAATCAGCTGGGATGCCCTTACATTGTGACAGTTACTACATGCTCTTCGGCATCTTCATCAACAGAATCTTTGCCTTTATTCTCAGAGCTTTCTCCCTTCACCAGCTGAAGAGGTGCATGTAAATTTTCTAGCCTTAGCAGAGTTTTATGATGAGCATTTTCAAAGGTTGCAAGCCTGAAGTCAATGTGGGTCACATCTTTAGCCTGCAATGACCGCACAAATAAGGGGTGAGCAGCTGTCCACAAAGTGAATGCCTCTGAGATATGTCCATGTTTGTTGGCCAGATCTCCAAGACGGAGCATGCATTGTGCTCTACTTCGATGCACATCCATTCTTGTAAATCCTCCCAGGGCAACTTGATAGAGACTGGCTGCTGTGCCTTCATCATTATTGGCAATGAATACATCTCCCAGAAACAGAAGTGACTTGTGAAGTGCCAGCTTCTCCTTTGATTTGCAGGCAAACCCTAAGTATATTGTTGCCCATTTATGGTCTCTTTTGCTGGCTGGCCAGGCCATGATATCGGCCAATTGTTCCAAACAGAAAGACACCTGTTCAGAGACTTGTCCCCAGGACAATGACAGGCATTCCTGGAATTTCACCTCTGCTGAATCAAATTTCTCCTGTCTGTGTTCTATCATTGCCCGTGCAATATCACAGAAGATGGTGTCACTGAGACTATGCCTCCCCAAAATCTCATGGGCTGTTTTCAAGTTGTGGTAAATATCTTCTGCAGCCCCACCAACCATTGTGTCAATGATTCCAATATTGAGGAGTGCAGCTGCATGGGGCATAGAATTTTGCTCCTTGGAAGTGGTTTCCGCAATTTGACAGTAGATATTTCGGGCCTCCATATATTCTGATTTCAAGAGATGGACCTCTCCATGGGCCTCTGCGATTTGATTGGCAAGTAGCCCGCCAGACAAACCACAGACATGAACAAGTTCTGTAGCCATATATAGTTGTCCTATGCTCTCTTGATAGTTGCCCAGGGATCGCAAGCACATGGCTGCAAGCTCATGGGCCTCGGCTGCTTGATACAAATTTGCTGATAGCTTAGATAGTCTTTGTGCCGCAGATGCATATGCCAGTCCAGCTTGGTAATTGCCACTGAACAGTTTGACCCAAGCAAGTGATAGCAAAGCATTCACCTGGTCATTCCTGTTCCCACACAGCTCAGACATTTCCAGTGCCTTGTGGAGAAATTGTGTGCCTCGTTGTATACCACCTTTCTCGTGAATGAGGTGGAATCCCACTGCACGATAAAATTTGGCTATCATGATGGAAGATCATATGAGATAAAGAACAAGTCAGATAATAAATTGCCTTACTGCTAAGACTAGGATTTTGTATATCATTAAGATATAGTATAACTCGAGCTATAATCTCTTCTGATACACTCTTACGGTACTCTCGGGCGGAGAGAAGTTCAGTAAGAAACCTAGGTTCAAGCTGGTGATCACCGAGTTGAGACAAAGGAGAGTGAAGACCGTCGATCAATGGGAAATCACCACATCCAGTGATCCTGTAAAACACATTTAAGGATATTGCACATTGAATTGTATCTGCAAGAGTTGGGGACTGCAAATGCAATCCACGATGCAAGATCTCCTGCAAATTTGCAAGGTTCATGGTTATTTGATTGACCACAGGTTTCATCTGTTCTCCATTATATTTCATGAATAGGTCCAGAACCATATAAAAGTGCCTGTGGATGAGTTGTATGTGGGAAGGGGAAGGAGGCAGGATCTTCTGAACATATTCTCGAATAGGAACCAGTACCCTCAGTCGCTGGTTGTTGTCGCAATAAGTCAATGAAGTGGCCTGGAGAGCAGCCTTGCAACTGAGGATATTGGGAATGCCCAGATTGCTCTGCACAAGTTCTTCCCCAGAGAGTCCATTTGGAAGAATTGAGAGGAGACTTAATAATTCTTTGCTATCAGAAGTGATCTGAGGACTTGAAAACGAGAGACTGATGGATGCCTCCACACTTGATTGTCGGTCAAAGCCCCCAGACAACAGAGAGGTTTTCTCTGTTTTCCAACGTGCAAGAACATTGGAGAAGCCTTCATAGTCTGTGAGATGTGCAATGAGATCAACCGCCAATGGCATATTATCTGTGAATTGCAGGAGTTGGTCCATTTCCTCAATTGTGTTGGAATTATCAGTAATCTCTATGAAGGTTTGTCTTGCAGCATCATTTGAGAGAGGTTGCAAGGGCAACAAGAATGGATGGCTCCATTGAACTTTTGCTGGCCTCTCAGCACCTCGCATTGTGATCTGAGAGACATCAGTGAGGCATTACTGAAATGCTGTGAGCATACCATCAATGCAAGATGTTCTATCCCTGTGAGGAGGGACAAGAATTCCTCAACTCCATTTCGAGACTGTAATGGCTCCCAAACCGTTTCCAGGTTGTCCAAAATTAACAGAGAGGGCTCTTCCTCTGTGAAATAGTGGATTACAGCTTTGGTGAGATCTTTGCCAGGATTCAAGCCCAGATGTAATCCAACAAGTGCAGCAAGTTCGATACTGGTGGTTGCAGCTTCTGCACTGACAAAGAATCTGTCCACAAATTTGGAAGGGATGTCTAAATGGTGAAGCACTGCTCTTGCGAGACTTGTTTTGCCCATTCCACCACCTCCCAGAATGGCTATCCTTGGTGAGTGCTGGGAGAGCAATTTGAGAATATGATCCATCTCATGTTCACGACCATGGAAAATCTTGGGCTTGGAGGGGAGCATTGAAAATGAATTTGAGCTTAAACACAACATGTAAGGAAATAGTTGAATCATGGAACTGAACATTCACCTATTTTTTGAGTTGTTGTGACCCAGATAGACCTGGTTGAATGAGGCAAATGTAACAGGTGGTAGCAATGTACCCACCGATGACCTGTCTGACACTGTATTGGTGTCTGAAATTTTTTCAACCAACTCCACCAATTCCTTGTGCATTAGGTCTGCCGCCTTTTTGAAGTCCCTGATGTCATTGAGTGTTTGAGTCTGTATTTGAATCTATGGTGATCATGTCAATCCACTGCAACGGAAAGACCATATATCATACCCCAAAGACCTCCTGTGCTTGCTCCAGTCCAGCGTGACATTCCTTCAGTAATTTGCTCATCTCATTGCCTCGGAACAGGTATTTGATCTTGGTCCCCTGCTGTTGTGCTTTAACAAATGTGTATATCTTGTGAAGAGTTCTGCATCCACAGATTCAGTCAAAAATTCAATCCCAGTGGAACAAAACCAACTCCACAAAATTCCCAATGTTGTCTAGCATCAATAGAGGGAAAGACCCAATCGGCTCCGATTTCATATGCAGGTCTACGATGGCGTAGAGGAATCCGTGGACATTTTCCATCAGCCGAATACAATCACTCTTATTCTGCTTGATATTCTACAACAGGTGAGTGGTTACAACAGTGCAAGAATTCCTAAAATATACCTGGACTAAATCAACCAATGTCTGAATAGTGTTTGCAATGGATTGAACAAATGGAGGCTCAAATGCATCATGCAACTCGTTGAGAAGTGGCAGGGCAAGTGTTAAACAAGTTGTGATGTCGTTGAGGCCAATGTCGTTGACAGTCTCCTGGCGGGGCATGATGAACGTGGGCATCCAAGTTAGGATCTCCGCCTTATATGTCCTTTGTGGGCGGGGTTTGCAGTTTGCGGTAAACACATTAGCATCGCAGCAGATAGCAGATCAGATATCAATATTCACATTGAGCTCAAGGACAGCGTGTCCACCTTCCATGAATCAACTTCTACCCGGTGTTGTTGTTCACCATCGCAAATTGGGACTACGGCAGGCCCATTGTCGTACATATCATCCTTGGTGTTTAGATATTTTATTATAATTCACTTGGACACAAAATTGACCCGTCCGAGCGCACATAGCGGCAATTAATTTGCGGGAATCGCGGCATTTAAATCGTTCCATAACGTTGTCGCACTTATTTTAATCGCCGAGTCGCTGGTCGAAATATTGTATTGCGTTTGCATTTGATTTGGTGAGAGGCTTGCGTCCAAGTAATTTAAACCTTCTCATAACTCCCCAAACTGAGTGGACCCATCTACTTATGCAAAAATGGAGAGGCACACCGCTCTCTGCGCCCTAGGGCTATATTTGACAACGTTTATCACCTGCGATGTGGACACGTCCCGACAAACACCCGTCTCGCCACACCGCACATCCTCCCTTACATCACTTCCGGCAGCTCCGTCCCCGCCAAGCCCTCAGTGCACGTCTCCACCGCAATGTTCCGTGCTCTTGCGCCGAGCCGCTTTTGAGTCGCACTCCATCCTCGCTCATCATCAGACGCAGGGAATGTTGCTCACAGTATCGTCTCCCACCAAGACCTCAGCAGGGCACAACGTCTCCCCACGACATCTTCCCAGATCCCCGTTGCCCGCGGCCTTTGCGCCTCGTTCTCCTCCTCTCCTCCTCTTCTCCCCGTCTCCCTACAAAACTGTTCCTCCCGCTCCCGCTCCCGCCGCCTCCCTTTCCTCTCGACGAAACGGGCGTCTGGTCGACTCCCGAACGCACTTGAGCGGCGGCGCCTCGAGCAGTTGCCCGAGCTGCGCCTAGAAAGTGGCGGGCTGGGGCGTCGAGCATAGCGCAAACTCAAGAAAGATAGGCTCAGCCGCTCGCCCCCAATCCTGCAACAAAGGTATCGCGCACCCAATCGAAGGGGCCTCGACCGGTTACTCGAGCGGCGGCACCTCGACTGGGACTCCGCACCCGCGCCGCCCACCGCTCACCGCCCACTCCGCACGCGTCAGAAGGTGACTCACCGATTCAATCCAGAGTCGCGTCTAAGAGCGCAAAACGAGTGCAAACTCGACCCGCCTCGGCTCTCCTCTCGGTTCCATGTATCCCTCGCGCCCACCCAACACTCCGCACCTTCCCTTCCAAAAGCCCCAAGATTCCAAACACAGAGAACCGAAACACTCACGCAAGTGCGTCCACTTCCGCGCCAGCTCCAGCACCGACTCGACCGCCTCTGCGCCCGTGTTCATCGGGAGGACCTGGGTGCGCGTCGTAGGTAGCCATGTTGTCCTCGTATGCAGCGAAGAAAGAAAGCCGTGCGTGTATGCAGGGACGGAAGGGAAGCGTGAAAGGGAAGGAGAAGGCACGGAGCAAGGGAGCGCCCGACACGGGCACGGTCAGACGAAGAACGCCCTCGAGCGCTGCGAAACGCCCGTACAAAAAAGCCGCCCTCCTAACGTCCTGACTCGGCGCACAAATGGCCGAAAGGCAAGGTCACAGTGCAGAGAAAAAACTCACCATCCCATACCCAAACAGCCCGCCCACCTTCTCCGCAAAGACCCCAAAGACGTTGTGGAAGGTGCGGCTGGAGAGCGCGAGTTTCTGGGCCTGGGCGCTGAGCGCGGCGACGATGCGCGGGTGGCAGTGGCCTTGGTTTACTGCGCTGTGAGGGCGTGTAAGTGCTTATCTTATTAATTAAATTAGAAAGACAGATGAAGATGGTGGGTGAAGGGATGGGAACCAAAACCCCAAAGGAGGCGAGGGATGATGAGGAAGGAAGAAGACATACGAATATGCCGAAAGCATGTCGATGTACTCCCGGCCCTCTGGGTCCCATACCCTGCAGCATCGCGTTAGCACCACATATCACATAAGAGAGCAATGGCAAAAAACACGGACTTGGCACCTTGTGGGCGGTCACAGACCACGGGGAGGGGGTGATAGCTAGTGGCGAAAAGAGCGCAGTCAGTTACTGGGTTTACAGCAGAGTATAAGAGGAAGGCACGGAACAAAGGCTGTGCGTTCTGGCTCTATTCCTTAGCGCTTGCATCCCATCCTATTCGCAGGACAATGTCGACTGGGAGGAGGTCGCACAAGACAGCGCGAGAAGAGGATTCGATACTCACTTGTGTGCTCCATGCTCGTGCTCCAGCCGGATGAGCTCTTCCGAGCTCAGTTTTACATCCTTCTTCTTCACTATGCCGTGGCCGTTGGTGCCGTTGGTGCCGTTCTTTGCCACGCCGTTCTTCGCCTTAGTCACTGCGCCGTTCCCATTGGTAGCCGCAATCGCAGCGATGGGAGTAGTAGCCGATGGAGGCATGCTTTTGTGGGTTTCTGTTCTGTTTTGTTTCTTTATATCGAGTTTCTTCTGCTGAGCGCAATGATGATGGTGGTGGTACGGATGCAAGAGGTGCAAAGGGATCGGGAATATCGGACTCCTCGCCTCACCTCCCAAGCTCCGCCCGCCACGGTCTACGTCACGCTTCTATTTTCCTCTCCTCCAATCTATTACCATGACCCGTATCCGACTCGCCCGGGCTGATTCAAATCTGGGGCCCGACCACCACGATCTCCATACGGGCTGCTTTGTTTCTGCTCTACCCGGGCAAAAAGGGGTCAAGAAAATTGTCGATCCATTTCCTCGTCATTTCCTAGGCATTGCCATGTGCTCTGGTCGACGTTTACCCTCTGGTTCTCGAGCCCCTGGCCCTGGCCCCTTATCCCGACTCCGGTTGGAAACCTTGAAACCCGCCTATCTACCTCGGCGGCAATTGGCGCTCGAACTTCACTTTCGGGATCGCATCTCGGTATTTGTCTGTCGTGGACAGACGCCACAAACATTTTTAGCTCGTACCTCGCTTACCTGCCGTCGATCGTTGTTCATTTCTTCCCGCTGTGTATATTAATGGACTCTCGCTGATTAGCCTTTGGTTTGTAAAACCAACACGGCTGCCAAGATTATTGCTTATCTGCGCTCCCTACTTGCTTCATCGGCCACGTTTGCTTGCCGAACTGACCGGTTCTATCTTCGCCGTCCTCGAAGTCCAAGTTCACCCTTCCGCCTCCGTCTCGGCAACGTTTGGTCTCCGAACCCTGCAGGGCAAGCTCCCTGCCCCTCTTGCCAGATTCATTCGCGCACGCGCCCTTCCTTGCTCGGGGTGCGGAACGACGAAGCGCAGATAGTGCGTATCTGTTATCTCTCTGCCTGCCCTTGCTTTCACTTTCAATCAATCACTGCGTTCACACCGCCTGCCGATATCCGTCCCTGAAGACGTACATACATACATAAGATGGGGTCCTCTGCGTGCCTCAGATTCGCCGCAGCCGAGTCAGCTGTACTATGTCGACAGACACGTTATAATCATTTATAATTCCCAATCCCGAGAGCGTAGACATCGACGCAAAAAAAGTTCGGCTGGAGCTAAACAGTGGTGTTGTGGATACGAATGACCCGACCCCGAATGGAAGGAGGACTTCTGCTTGTATCGCGTTGAATCGAAACGTGCACATGAAGCAGGCGTGGACCATCCACCTCCAGGAAGTCCGCAATCCAATTTATTGATGTCCTGCGAGTTGAGTTTCAGCTGAACCTCTTTTCCTTCTCAATTATTTTCCTTCGGCTGCCGGTTTTTTCCCGAGTAACCTGTACGACAACACCCAAACGTAGACATTATTTTCGCGATGCGAAACGCAAACCCAAAAAAGTCTGACTGGGTGGAAGGGAGACACAAAAAGACATACACTAAGCCAAGAAATGACCTGGCCTCAAATTGAACAACGCACTCCTGCTTTCATCAAGCACATTTACACGAGATATGAAGGAGGTGGACCATCCACCTAGGAGTAAATTGGTTGGCAGTGAATACTCGTTAATTTCTGAGTGGAGTATAGTTTCATCTTTCTCTTCTCCATTTCTCTCCTCGTTGGCACACTGTCTAGCAGCTGTGTGGGGAGCCTTGAGACTGACAACAGATACATAAATAAGAACATTTATTCCACAAACAAATAGATACAGGACAAGGCCCGTATTCAACATATATAACAGCCTAACAGGATGATTGGGATGTAAATAAATAAAGGAGTTCAACAGACACAAGCACGCTGATGAGCGTGGATCTGGAGAAGAAAATTGATTTCATGCTTTATTGTCAGCTGGGATGGTCTCACACTGGAACAGGGAATATGTGTTTTTCAGCATCTTCATCAACAGAATCTTTGCCTTCAGTCTCGGAGCTTCCTTCCTGCACCAATTGAAGAGGTGGATGCAGAGTATCAAGCTTTATCAGAGCTTGCTGATGAGCATTTTCAAGCCTGGAGTCAATGTTGGTCACATCTTTAGTCTGCAATGACCGCTCAAATAGCGGGCGAGCAGCTGTCCACAATGTGATTGCCTCCGAGATATGTCCATGTTTGTTGGCTAGATCCCCGAGACGTAGCATGCATTGCGCTCTACTTTGATGCACATCCATTCTGGTGAATCCTTCCAGGGCGACTTGATAGAGACTGGCTGCTGTGCCATCATCATTGTGAGCAATAAATACATCTCCGAGGAAAAGAAGGGCCTTATGAAGTGCCAGCCTTTCTCTTGATTTGGAGGCAAACCCCAAGAATATTATTGCCCATTTGTGGTGTCTTTTGCTGGCTGGCCAGGCCTTGATATTAGCCAATTTTTCCAAGCAGAAAGATGCCCGTTCGGAGCCTTGTCCCCAGGACAATGAGATACATTCTTTAAATTTCTCCTCTGCTGAGTGAAATTTCTCCTCTCTGTGTTCCATAATTGCCTGTGCAATCTCACCGAGGATGATGTTATGAACATCACCCCTCCGTAAAATCTCTTGGGCTGTTTTCAACTTGTGGGAAATATCTTCTTCAGCCCCACCAATCAGTGTTTCAATCAATCCAATATTGAAGAGTGCACCTGCATAGGAAATTGAATTCTGCTCCATAGAAATGGCTTCCACAAATTGACGGTAGATATTTCTAGCCTCTAGATATTCTGACTTTGAGAGATGAATCTCTCCCTGATTTGCTTCAATCTGATGGGCAAGCAGCCCACCAGATAAACCACAGACATGAAGAAGTTTTGTACCCCTATATAATTGTTCCATGCTTTCTTGGTAGTTGCCTAAGGCTCGCAAGCATTCGGCTGCAAGATGATGGGCCACAGCTCCTTGATACAAATTTGCTGATAGCTTAGATAGTCTTTCCCCCATAGATGCATATGCATGTCCAGCACGGTAATCCCCACTCAACAGTTTGACCTGAGCAAGTCCTAGCAAAATGCGCCCCTGGCTATTCCTGTTACCACACAGCTCAGACATTTCCAGTGCCTTGTGGAGAAATTGTGTGCCTTGTTGTATATCACCTTTCTGGTGAAAGAGGTAGAATCCTACATCACAATAGAATTTAGCTATCACAGGAGATCATATGAGACACAGAATGAGACACATGATACATGAGACTTACCACTAAGAACAGGATCTTTTGTTTCATCAAGATAGAGCATAACATGAGCTATTGCCTCGTCTGACACACTCTGGTAGTAATGTCGAGTGCAGAGAAGTTCAGTGAGAAACCTAGTTTCAAGTTTGCCATCACTGAGTTGAGACAGAAGAGAGTGGATATCATCCATCAAGGGGAAATGATCACGTCCTGTGATCCTGTAAAATACATTTACAGATATTGCGCAATAAATTGTATCCGCAAGAGTTGGGGACTGGAGATGCAATCCCCGATGCAAGAGCTCATGCAAATTTGCCAGGTTCAAGGTTATTTGATTGACCACAGGTTTCATTTGTTCTCCATTGTATTTCATGAATTGCTCCAGAACCACATAAAAGTGCCTGCAAATGAGTTGTATGCAGGCATTGGAAGGAGGCAGGATCTGCTGAATATATTCTCGGATGGGCACTAGTACCATCAGTCGCTGATTGCTGTTCCGATAAGTCAATGCAGTGGCCTGGAGAGCAGCCTTGCAACTGAGGATATCGGGGATGCCCAGATTGCTCTGCACAAGTTCATCCTCAGAGAGTCCATTTGGGAGAATTGAGAGGAGACTTAATAATTCCTTGCTATCAGAAGTGATTCGAGGACTTGAAAGCGAAAGGGTGATGGATGCCTCCACACTTGATTGTCGGTCAAAGCCCACAGACAACAAAGAGGTTTTCTCTGTTGTCCAACGTGAAAGAACATTGGAGAAGCCCTCGTAGTCTGTGAGATGAGCAATGAGATCCACTGCCAATGGCATATTATCTGTGAATTGCAGTAGTTGGTCCATTTCCTGAATCGTGTTGGAATTGTCTGTAATTTCTATGAAGGTTTGTCTTGCTGCATCATCTGAGAGAGGCTGCAAGGGCAACAAAAAAGGATGGCTCCATTGCACTTTGGCAGGCCTCTCAGCACCTCGCATTGTGATCTGGGAGACATCAGTGAAGCATTACTGAAATGCTGTGAACATACCATCAATGCAAGGTGTTCTATCCCTGTGAGCAGGGACAAGAATTCTTCGACTACACCTCGAGACTGTATTGGCTCCCAAATGGTCTCCAGGTTGTCCAAAATCAACAGAGAGGGCTCTTTCTTTGAGAAATAGTGAATTACAGGTTTTGTGAGATCTTTCCCAGGATTCAAGCCCAGATGTAATCCAATAAGTGCAGCAAGTTCAACACTGGTGGTTGCAGCTTCAGCACTGACAAAGAATTGGTGTTCAAATTTGGAAGAGATGTCTGAATGGTGAAGCACAGCTCTTGCAAGACTTGTTTTGCCCATTCCGCCACCTCCCAGAATGGCTATCCTTGGTGACTGCTGGGTGAGCAATTTGAGAATATGATCCATCTCATGTTCGCGACCGTGGAAAATCTTGGGCTTTGAGGGGAGCATTGAAAATGAATTTGAGCTTTAACAAAAAAATGTAAGAAGACAGTTGAATCATGAAACTGAACATTCACCTATTCTTTGAGTCATTGGCACCCAGATATACCTGTTTGAATGAGGCAAATGTAACAGGCAGGAGCAATGTACCCACTGATGACCTGTCTGATACCGTATTGGTGTCTGAAAGTTTTTCAACCAACTCCAACAATTCCTTGTGCACTAGGTCCGCCGACTTTTTGAAGTCTCTGATGTCATTCAACACTTGGGCCTGTGTTTGAATCTACAGTGATCATGACAATCCACTGCTGAACAATAGACAATAGACCATACCCCGAAGACCTCTTGAGCTTGCTCCAGTCCAGCGTGACATTCCTTCAGTAATTTTCTCATCTCATTGCTTTGGAACAGGTATTTGATCTTGGTCCCCTGCTTTTGTGCTTCAACAAATGTGTATATCTTGTGAAGAGTTCTGCATCCACAGATTCGGTCAAAAATTCAATCCCCGTTGAACAAAACCAACTCCACAAAATTCCCGATGTTGTCTAGCATCAATAGAGGGAGAGACCCAATCGGCTCCGATTTCATATGCAGGCCTACGATGGCGTAGAGGAATCCGTGGACGTTTTCCATCAGCCGAATACAATCACCCTTATTCTGTTTGATATTCTACAACAGCTGAGTGGTTACAACAGTGCAAGAATTCCTAAAATATACCTGGACTAAATCAACCAATGTCTGAATAGTATTTGCAATGGATTGAACAAATGGAGGCTCAAATGCATCATGCAACTCGTTGAGAAGTGGCAGTGCAAGTGTTAAACAAGTCGTGATGTCGTTGAGGCGAATGTCGTTGACAGACTGCTGGCGGCGCATGATGAACGTGGGCATCCAAGTTAGGATCTCCACCTTATATGTCCTTTGTGGGTGGGGTTTGCAGTTTGCGGTAAACACATTAGCATCGCAGCAGATAGCAGAGCAGATAGCAGAGCAGATATCAATATTCACATTGAGCTCAAGGACAGCGTATCCCATGAATAAACCTCTCCTCGGTCCTTTTGTTCAACATCGCAAATTAGGACCACGGCAGGCCCATTGCCGTACATATCATCCTTGGTGTTTAGATATTTTATTATAATTCACTTAGACACAAAATTGACCCGCCCGAGCGCACATAGCGGCAATTAATTTGCGGAAATCGCGGCATTTAAATCGTAATTCTCCGTTCCCTAACGACGTCGCACTTGCTATGATCGGCTCTGCTGAGGTGCTGGTAGAAATATTGCATTGCGTTTGCATTTGATTTGGTGAGAGGCCTGCGTCGAACCAATTTAACCTATCTCTCAGTCATCGTAGAGCCATGTGAACTTCAACTTACCAAACTGAGTTGACCAATCTATTTTTGCAAAAATGGAGAGGCACACTGCTCTTTGCGGCCTAAGGCTATATTGGGCAACGTGTATCACCTGCGATGTGGACACGTCCCGACAAACACCCGTTTCGCCACACCGCACATCCTCTCCTACATCACTTCGGCAGCTCCGTCCCCGCCAAGCCCTCAGTGCTCTTGCGCCGCGCCGCTTTGAGTCGCACCCCATCCTCGCTCATCCTCAGACGCAGGGAATGTTGCTACGCAGTATCGTCCCCCACCAAGACCTCAGCAGGGCACCACGTCTCCCCCACGACATCGTCCCAGATCTCCGCTGCCCCGCGGCCTTTGCGCCGCGTTCTCCCCCTCCTCTCCTCCTCTCCTCCCCGTCTCCCTACAAAACTGTTCCTCCCGCTCCCGCCACCTCCCTCTCCTCTCGTCTCTCAAAATGCCCGAACTAGAAAGCTCGAAACGCCCCAAAAGGAACATATATGCTCAAGGAGGAAACAAGACAGATAACGCACCAAACTTAACAACCCGCTTTCCGCCTCGGGGTCGGCGAACGTGGGTCCGACGTACGGGAGGACGAAGTCAATGCGTGCGGAGGGGTCCGTGGACATGCTGCGAAGCAAAATTTGGGTTAGCATCAAGTTAACGTTGTGGGTGGCGAGAGGGAGGAAGACGAATGGTGGCGAGGGAAGAAGGGGTGGGAGGAAGGCACGAGTGGATGGAGGGAGGAGAGGTACACATATATCGGGTGCCCATGATATGTCGAGGGCGAAGGCAGTCCCCGACGCTAAGGATGGTTTGCTTGTATGTGGGTCGTCTCAGCGTACCAAAGTCACTTGCGGCGGACGTGGATGGAGACGTAAAAAAAGAGGAATAAGCAGGGTCCCGAGCGTCGCACCAAACCGCTAGAGAGCGGGGAGGTACCAACCGGCGACGCGAGGGGAGTAGCAGAACCGCGGCTCCAAAAATCGCGCGCGCCCGCCCAAAAACATGCATAGCGGCACCGCGCCGACTCGGTAACTCATGCACACGAAACGGGCATCTGGTCGACTCCCGAACGCACTTGAGCGGCGGGGCCTGGAGCAGTTGCCCAAGCGGCGGCGCCTCGAAAGTGGCTGGCTGGGGCGTCGAGCATAGCGCGAACTCAAGAGAGATACGCTCAGGCGCTCGCCCCCAATCCTGCAATTAAGGTATCGCGCACCCAATCAAAGGGGCCTCGGCCGGTTACTCGAGCGGCGGCACCTCGACTGGGACCCCGCACCCGCGCCGCCCACCGCTCACCGCCAACTCCGCACGCGTCGGAAGGTGACTCACTGATTCAATCCAGAGTCGCGCCTAAGCGCGCAAGACGAGTGCAGACTCGACCCGCCTCGGCTTCCCTCTCTCTCGCTTCCATGCATCCCTCGCGCCCACCCAACACTCCGCCCCTTCCCTTCCAAAAGCCCCAAGATTCCAAACACAGAGAACCGAAACACTCACGCAAATACGTCCACTTCCGCGCCAGCCCCAGCACCGATTCGACCACCTCTGCGCCCGTGGTCATCGGGAGGACCTGTGTGCGCGTTGTAGTTAGCCGTGTTGTCCTCGTATGCAGCGAAGAAAGGAAGCCGTGCGGGTATGCAGCGACGGAAGGGAGGCGTGAAAGGGAAGGAGAGTTGGCACGGAGCAAGGCAGCGCCCGACACGGGCACAGTCAGACGAAGAACGCCCTCGAGCGCTGCGAAACGCTCGTACGAAAAAGCCGCCCTCCTAACATCGGCCTTTTAACAACTTGCTTGTTTGGGCTTGTACAAGCTTGTACAAGCCAAAACAGCCGACCAGCTGACCAGACCGCAGGCTGAGACGAATTTTCGACCAGTAGATCGAGACAAGCTAGACAAGTCAGACAAGCCAGAAAAGTTCACAGGTCTTCTACAAGAGCCACAAGCAGTAGTTTAATATTTTCAATAAAAGCGGGGATACACATGGTACTACATTGGGCAGAGCGACACGGCAAACGTGCAATCGACGCGCGCTTCCGCAGTCAGATGCGAGCACTCGGCAACTCAAAATCTCACTTTCATCGCCTTCGGTCTCCTGCCTTGCGCACTTGACCAGCTCCAATGCCCTTGTAGTGCTCGATCAGAGGCGCGCAGATTATGATCAGCGCAGGTCTATTGAGACTAGGGAAGAGCAATTGAATAAGAAAAAGTACAGCGGGATGCTTACTGGTGAAATATAGTTTTTCTGATATGTAGGGTCCTGGTCCCCAGTTCACGAGTGCAATGCAAATCCAGCTGTGCGGAAGAAATGAAAGGTATCAGTGGGCACCCGGCGAAAGAAGCAGTAACAGACGCACGACTCACAAGCATGATGCTTGCGCCTTGGAATCCTAAACCTTTCGGCGGCCCCACGGTCGCCCATCAGTCAAAACATGTCTAGGTCTATATCAAGGAAATAAGTGCCGAGTCCGAACGGCAGAACACTGGCTTACCAGTACTCAATTGAGTTGCGGCACCCGGCGCTCAATTTGGATCCAACTTGGTAGGGACCAACCTAAAGCCCCGACTGAGCACCGGCGACAGAACAAGACGAAAATTCATACATGCACAACGGCTTCATCTGCGACCGTCCGTTTGTGCTTGCACTGGTCCAGTTGCGTGCTGGTCAGGTCAAGAGAGGTGTCCGACGGCCATAGTCTTGAGGGTGAAGAATGTGAGCGTAGATGGAGCGCCAGCGAGCTGGAGAATGAGAGGCAAACGAGCGACGAGGTGGGGAGAGAGAGAGAGAGTTTATTGACAGATGTTGTGGAGCCCTCCAAATCCGGTCATCAACCACTTTCTTTCTCGCACGTGGGCGCCCATATGGTCCGTGCGCAGATTTAGGGCTGGTGTCTCGGCAACGGACTTATCAGTTTTTCTCGCTTTTCTCCCCGCTTTCATTTTGTCTAAATCTTTGTCTTCCCTTTGCTCTTTCTAGTGCGCGGGCACCAGAGTAAGTACCGTACTCTGTTATTTCACATTTGTGGGTCATTTCCTGTCCCTTCACAGCTCATAATAAATCCTTGAAAAAATGATGAATATTCTTCTTGTTGGTCTTGTGTGGCTTGTCGGACTTTTCGGCTTGTGCGCAAGAGAAACAAGCCAAACAAGAGCCAAAAGCCCGAAAAGGAAATTGCTCAATTACTGATGAACGCCCTGACTCGGCGCACAAATATCCGACAGGCAAGGTCACAGTGTAGAGAAAACACTCACCATCCCATACCCAAACAGCCCGCCCACCTTCTTCGCAAAGACCCCAAAGACGCTGTTGTGGAAGGCGCGGCTGGAGAGCGCGAGTTTCTGGGTCTGAGCGCAGAGGGCGGCGATGATGCGCGGGTGGCAGTGGCCTTGGTTGACCGCGCTGTGAGGGCGTGTAAGTACCTATCTTATGAATTAGAACACAGGGGAAGATGGTTGGCGAAGGGATGGAAACCAAAACCAAAGGAAGCGAGGGATGTAGTGATGAAAAAGTTCGGTTCAAACAATCGGTTCGAACCTGAACCGAACCGAACTGAACGCCAGGTTCGGGGTTCAGGTTCATTGAATTACCGAACCTGAACCTCAACTGGAGGTTCAGGTTCAGCTGGATCGAAGATTTTGCCGAACGCGTTCGAACGCGTTCGAACGCCGAACCCGGCCCGGGCGGTGGGAATTCTTGTGGCAATCTCCGACGTCACTGCAGCGACGCGTCGCGCATTCTACCTGCCTACATTGACACCCACGGCGTTGCCACGTCGCTGTTCCCTGCTTCCCTTCTTTCACCATCTCGTTTTCCTCTTTCCATGCTCTAATCACTGGTTGGCGATGTTCTCAAGCATTCAGAGCTCAAAGTTTCAAGTCCTCTGAGCTCAACTGTGGTCAAAGCTTCTTGTCCTCGACTCTGGTCAAAACCTCAAAACTTGCTCTCCTACCGGTTGCTTCAAGACCTCCGCAATCCATTTGAGCTGTCGGACTTTCACCAAGTCCAGCTGCTGGTAGCATCAACTTGAAGGTCTCGGGTTCTGCTTTCACTCGGGCATGGAACTCCTGCTCTCTCTCAATGCAACGAACAACAATTCCGCGGTGCTTCAAAACTATTGGGGTCACGAACATGATATGTACATGGACGATGCGGGGTTTCTATGCTGTCTCAACCTGGATCACGCGTATGTACGTTGACTTTATCGTAGCGTCAATGCTCCGCAGAGTCCGCACTGATCGTATTCGAGGTGGCGGCGAAGGTCAAAACAATTTTCAGCCCATCAAGGCTCACCCACATCTTAGCACTGGGATCCCCGAGGACAGCGCAATCCGTCTCATTTGCACGTGAGTTTCGATCTTTGTGCTTTTCTTTGTGGCTGATATGTTTGCTCATCAACGGACACAAAAGGATGTGTGCCTCAGATTGTTTTCTAACAGAGAGAGGAAGCCGCTACTACTCCATATCGTGTAGTAGGCGAGTTTCCAACTTTTCCAGTGTTTAATAGGATATTTTTCTATCTCTTGCTGTCAATTTAATTTTTCGTGGGCAAATGGGTTCGGTTCGGCGTTCGAACTTGGTCGAACGCCGAACCGAACGTGCTGAACCCCGAACGCAAGGCCCAGGTTCAGGTTCAGCAATTCTCTGAACCGAACCTGAGGTTCAGGTTCGGCGTTCGGGCAAAAGAGCCTCGAACCTGAACCGAACCGAACTTTTCCATCACTAGAGGGATGGTGAGAATGGAAGAAGACGTACGAATAGTACGCTGAAAGCATGTCGATGTACTCCCGGCCCTCTGGGTCCCGTACCCTGCGACGCCGCGTTAGCACCACATATCACATAGGAGAGCAACGAATGGCAAAAGACACGCACTTGGCACTTTGCGCGCGGTCAAAGACCACGGGGAGGGGGTGGTAGCTAGTGGCGAAAACAGCGCAGTCAGTCGTTATTGGCAGGGACAGAGTATGAGATGACGGAACAAAGGAATTCGTTATGCTCTGTTCCCACTAGTACACGCATCTTATCCTGTTCGCAGACTGCAAGGCAAGGTCGCACAAGACAACGCGAGGAGAGGATATGATACTCACTTGTGTACTTCGTGCTCGTGCTCCAGCCGGATGAGCTCCGCCGAGCTCAGTTTTGCATCTTTCTCCTTCAGTGCGCCATTGCCGTTGCTGCCGTTCTTTGCCACGCCGTTCTTCGCCTTAGTCACCGCGCCGTTCGCATTGGTAGCCGCAATCGTAGCGATAGGAGTGGTAGCCGATAGAGACATGTCGAGTTATTGCTTTGGTGGGTTTCTGTTCGTTGAATTCTTCTGCTGAGCAGTGAGCAGTGATGATGGTCGTACGGATGCAACAGTTCGGGTATATCGGACTCCTCGCCGCCGAGTCACCTCCGCCCGCCATGGTCTACGTCACGCTTCTATTAATATTATTCTCCTCTCCGTATCCGACTCGCCCGGCCTGATTCAAATCTGGGCCCGACGAGGACGATCTCTATACGGGCTGCTCTGCTTCTGCTCTACTGCGCCAGGCACGGTGTGATACCAGCAAAAAATAGGGTCCAGAAAATTGTCTGAGGCTCTATTCGGGTAGTTCTTGAGTTTTTCTTGGGTTTTCTCGTCATTCTCCTGGGGATTGCTGGTCGACCGACGACGTTTAACCTCTGGTTCTCGAGCCCTGGCCCCTTGTCCGAATGCGGCTTGGAAACCTTGAAACCCCTGGCCAAGCCTACCTACCTCGGCGGCGTTCGGCGCTCGAACTTCACTTTCGGGATCGCATATCGGGACTAGTCTCTCGTAGACAGACGCCACAAACATTTTTAGCTCGTACCTCGCTTACCTGCCGCCATTTCTTTCCGCTGTGTATATTAATGGACTCTCGCTCTCACCTCTGTCCAACGATTAGCCTTTGGTTCGCAAAACCAAAGATTGTTGCTTATCTGCGCTCCCTACTCGCTTCATCGGCAACGTTTGCTTGCCGAACAGACCGGTTCTATCTTCGCCGTCCTCGAAGTCCAAGTTCACCCTTCTGCCTCCGTCTCGGTAACGTTTGGTCTCCGAACCCTGCAGGGCAAGCTCCCTGCCCCTCTTGCCAGATTCCTTCGCGCACGCGCCCTTCATTACCCGGGGTGCGGAACGACGAAGCGCGGATAGTGCGTATCTGTTATCTCTGCCTGCCCTTGCTTTCGCTTTCAACCAATCACTGCGTTCACACCGCCTGCCGATATCCGTCCCTGAAGACGTACATACATACATAAGATGGGGCGCATTCCCTTCCCTCAAGTGTCCAGCTGATTATTTCCAAACTCGCGCCCTAAAGTATAATACCATTCCTCTGCGTGCCCCAGATTCGCCGCAGCCGAGTCAACTGTACTTTGTCGACGGACATGTTATAATCATTTCGAATTCCCAATCCCGAGAGCGTAGACATTCAAGTAATTTGCCGACGCAAAAAAAGTTCGGCTGGAGCTAAACAGTGAATGACCTGACCCCGAATCGAACGGGGGACTCCTGCTTGCATCGCGTTGAATCGAACAGTGTACATGAAGCAGACGTGGACCATCCACCTCCAGGTCTTGCTCTACCCAAATCAGTGGGCAGCTTATATGTGCATATTATAGTGTGGAGCTTCGTACTTTTGAGTCGAGTCGAATTTCGTCCGAACTGCGGTCCCTTCGCAATTCCTCGCTTTTCTGTTCCTTTTCCGAGTCAACTGTAAGTATGTCAATCCAAAAAGTAGAGACCTTTTTCTCCACCTAAACAAAAGTGCGACTGCAAACCTAAAAGGAGGTTGCTTGCCAGGGAATGACCTGGCCCGAATGAAACACTTGCATTTGTCAAGTTAATGGCCAACATGAAGCAGGCGTGGACCATCAACTAACAGGTCTTAATAGGTGTAAATTGGTAGGCCGTGAATATTGGGTAATTTCCGAGTCGAGTACAGACGATTTCCTTTCTCTTCTCCATTTCTTTCCTCTTTTACCTTTCCGCCAGCCTGAGTCACGGTCACCTGTGTACATTAATCCCCAAAACGGATGTAGACATCATTTTCTCGATGCCGAACACAAGACTCAAAACCCCGGGCGCAAAAAAACATCCTACCCAAGGCAAGAGGTATCGGATCTCCTTATCAGACCCACGTTGGTCGACACGTGAAGCCCCCCCCCCCCAAGGGGGGATCGGGATTAAAATTCCGTACGTGGGGAGGGGAGGGGTCCAGGTTGGGCTGAAAAAAACTTTTCTCTATATAAAGTTTAGAGCTTCAAAATACCTAATAAACCATGAGGGAGGTGTTGGTTGGTTCTAAGAAACACATATAAATGCCCAGGGAGAGTATAGAAGAAATTTATCAGTCTGAACCCATGTCTTCCATGATTAACGCCAAATTGAAGCCAACTGTGGTCAGTTCTCAGGTTAGAAATTATTCACCTCTTGCAGTGTTGGGTGTTCAATCTATCACCAACAGTCATTAGATGATATAAAAAAGCATTATCAAGTTCAAGGAGGTGGTGGGAAATAAGTTGAAGTGGCGGCTAGCCGCGGAGAAATTGGCCCGGCCCTAGGAGTGGGAAACTCCTTCCCTATTAGGAAGGAGGAGGGGGGGGGTCAGCTTAGGGCCGAAAAAAACTTTTCGACCCTATATCTGAATTTCGAATCCCGAACTCCCTCCGCCCCCCTACCAAATATCTGGCCAGGTTTGTGACCAAACAAACCACCTTCCGCCACCTCCTGGCTCAGGCACAACACCTCAAATGAGCTGTTCCAGGCTGAAATCCTTGAGTTTGGACTCCGGGTCCTTGTCTGACGCAATTTCTGTGAAAAATTCAGCTACAGTGTATAACACCAGTGCATGGGATAAAAATAGTTGACGCATAAAGGATTTAGAATTATCCACAAAAACAAACAATTGAATTATCCAGATGTGAAGGAGGCCAACTTCCAACATGAAATGTTCTCAAACTGTGCTAGAGAAGGCCAGAGACACTGGGGGCAAAGGCCAGGGCATATGGACTCCCAGTGCCTTACACACATGTGGTCCGCATGTGTGGAAGCCACTGAACAAAGGTGCCAATTGGCTTTGTTGCACCTTTGTTTTCCTTTGGTTGCCCGGCAGAAACAAAGGTGCAACAAAGCCAATTAATATCTTTGTTCAGTGGCTTCCACACATGTGGCCCACATGCGTGTAAGGCACTAGAAATCCACATGCCCTGGTCTTTGCCCCCAGTGAGAGTGCCCAGTCCGTCTGTTGAAAAAGTTCACGACGGAATTATGCTCAGCTCCGGGCTATCCAGCGTCTGCCCCAAGTCCTAAGACCTTACCCTGTTCCTAAAGCCTTAGACTAAATCAAAAATTTTGGATGTTTGAGACAAGGCCTTAGGATTCACGTGCTCATCGGCAAATATTTTATTTTATTTTGTTAAATCTGATCACAATTTTGATTGCACAAATGCTTCACAGGTCAAGCCCTTTGGCAATGTTGGCTACCAATTAACTGGTTAAACCAAAGCCTGGAAGAGCTCAAACAGCTGACCTTGCAGTAATTTGAGAATTCTCCCTGAAATGGGCATGGGCCAGGCTTTGTTTTGATTTTCCATGTAAATTGTGAGTTGGAAGCAATGAGTTAGCACTCCATAATTGTCCCCATTATCGCTTTTTCAAGTCCTAGAAAAAATTTCCTTTTTTAGATCTAAGGCCTAATGTCCAAGGCCTTAAATGAGCCTAAGGCCTTAACTCACCAGAAGGCTCTCATTTAAAGCCTTAGGGCGGACACTGCGGCTATCAGCAATTCACGTGTAGTTGATAGTGGGTCCGATTAAGGCTCCAATTGTTTATTTTCATTTACAAAGGCCCGTAAACTAAATGGTAAATGGTTCCCAAATCTTTACAAACAGTTGTAACCATTTAAAAACAATAGATTTCACCATAAATGCTATCAAATTTCAGGCATAAATGGTACTATGTAGCTATAACTGTTTTGACTTGAATAAACTGCCCTTGATCACATTTACTGTGCGGGAATCATCACGTACCTGCAAGGACACTTTGATCTACAGCACTGGGTGCTTCGCTTTTCGCGCTGTCAGTCAGCCGGGAAGCCACTTGACGATTACGCACAGGGTGAGGACTCATTTTGCAAAGCAAGTAGAATGAACAACACATCAGACTTGTGGTCTGGTCACGCAAAAAGGCAAGGCCTTTTAAAGCGGTCTTGGGTGGTCGGTGCAAGGCCTGGCACATAATATTGAAGGCATTTGGGGGGGGAGCTTTGTGGCAGGCTGTGATACGGGTCCTATGGGGTTTACCATGAGGAAGAGCTTGGACTGGGATTGTGATACTGTGGTTTACAGGTAGCACAATAGCATGGCCATCAGCCATATTTGGTAGCTTAGTCATCATTCCGTGGTAGTCACTGCCACCATAGCTTAGTAATGATCATTCTATCTTAACTGCACACTATGACAAGCTGAAGCTCTCAAGAGCCAGAGTGTCTGTGCGACCACCTAGAACCCCCTCATTGGCTGAGCATCCATATCTGCTCACCTCTCAAGGTTACACAAGCCCCACCAAGGGTCGCATGGTCCCTTTATCCAGGGTTACAGAATCCCTAGCGCCTGGGTCACTGGCGCCTGCCTTGTGCTTGATACCGCAAGACAGCCCCGACTTGATACGGTACGAGAAGCTTCCCTGCGTCGAGATGCTTCGGTCCCCAGATTGGACCGAGGGTTTCACAAGGATCGCAATAGCGCTCGCTAGTGCAAGATGGATATGACTGGCAGGCACTGCTGCTGCAACCCTCTGGCGAGGGAGCTTGTGACCCTAGCTAGGGACCTCTGCAGCACCGAGGTTGTGGAGCTTTTATACACTTGCTCAGGCAGGCAGGGGGTGGCAGGGGTGTTCCCTAGGTCTCAGTCTCATGACATAGCATTAGTGTGGTAAGAATAAGATTCTGATTACTGAATCCACCCACCTTATCTGGAAACTCCGCTGTGAGTTTGTTGTTGGGCGAGAAGGCACAGACCCACCGTCTGACCATGAAGTCCGAAACAAGTGGGTGTTCGCCATGAACGAGCGAATTGAGGTTGACCGTAACCTCACCAATACTCTTAAGTATGGAAAGCAATACTCTGTTGCTCCCTCTCTCGTACTTGGTACCTGGAGGGGTGTTCTCAAGGACGAAGATCAAATGCCAGATGATTGGCTGAGAGAACCTGAGGTTTTAGTGGGTATAGCTGCTGATAGGTCAAGAAGACCACCGTCCCCGCCTGTTGGGCGACGCGGCCGGAATAGATAAAGGCAGGAGCGAGCCCCACACTACAGCTTAGGCTAGTGCGTAAGGCATTTCCTCAGGGGTGGAAACACTCACTCTTCTTGGGGGTCCACAGGTCCCCCATACTTACCTGGTTTGGGGAGGCCAACCTTGTTGGTTGTCCCCTTACCTCTGTGTACCACCAAAAAAAAAAAAAAAAAAGATGATTATGTAATATATACTACAAATAGAAATATAGTACAAAGTGTAGAAGAAACGTAGGATAAATGTAAGTGGCTGCTGGCTGTGTATCTACAGTATTTTACAACATCACACAGGCACAAGGGAGATGAGCCGCGGAATTATCAGGTGGTAAATCTATGTGCCATTACTAGGATTGGGCTGAACAATGACTTATGAAACTTACACAAGCAGAAATAGAAAACATGTGGAAAATTACCGTTTAAACTGTTTATTTACCATTTTTTTACCATTTCCCTGAGTCTGTGAACTAAATGGATTATTAATCTGTTTACAACCAGTTATCAACATTTGAAAATGAAAACGGTTGGAGCCTTAGGTCCAATAAGAGATCTTGACACCTCTTGACCCGGGGAATGACCTGACCCCGGGTCGAACGGAGGATTCCTGCTTTCATACATGTGCATGCCCTACATGAAGCAGGTGTAAACCATCTACCACCAGGCTTTCCAAGTTGCAAGCCGGCGGTCTGATTTACCTATGTCCTGCAAGTTGGGTTTTGTTGTCTGAACCTCTCTGTTTTGCTTCTCTTTCAGCTGACAACTTTTTTTCCAATCAACTGTACGTGAAATGTAAATGCAAACAAATAAAGTTGACTCGGACGAGGGGTAGACCCAAAAAGATGTGTGTGCAAACCCACGACCTGTCCCCGAATCAAATGAGGACTCCGACTTTCATCTGATCTTCCCAGTTGTGAGTCGGCCCTCTAATTTATTAACATCATGTATGTTGAGTTTTGTCTCTTGATTTTTTATTTTGTCTGAAGCTCTCTCTTTGCTTGAGCCCCCATGTTTTTTCTGGGCCACAAATCCAAAACATAGACATTATTTTTGATGCAAAATGTAAACCCAAACCGTAAAGGACTGCTCAGTGTTATATTTCCCTTTCGCATTCTTGACCTAGTCTACGGCTACTGACCACCAACCCCTCTCATTGAACCTCCCACCAGGCTCATTACCCTTACACAGTGGGAAACCATCCATTATCAGGTCTTGCATGTATAAGCTGGTGGGCTTTCAAGCATCATGCATGATGTTGGAGAATATTGCTCAATGGAGGCTACAACACAAGGCGGAAATTACATCAAGCTCCATCTTATATGTGCAAAAGGTCATTCTTATCTTAGCCAATGAACAACCTGACCCCGAGTTGAACATGAGCCTCCCGCGCATGTTGCATCTTACCGGGAACATGAAGCAGGTGTGGATGATCCACCAGCACGTCTTTCTCTATGTATATTGGCCAGCCATTAGAGCCCATTAATGTACCATAGCAATGTTGGAATATTAGAGATTTTGCGGTGAGCCACCAGTAGCCACCCGGTGGCTCCCGAGGCATGCAGTGCAAGTGGCTCCACCAGCGCTACGCAGCGTGATGTCATCTGGTGGCAGCTGGTGGCACATTTTGAGTGGTGAATATGTCATTTGGGGCGCCACCAGCATCGCATGCCTCAGAAGCCACCAGGTAGCTACTGATGGTGCACCGCAAAGTCTCTATTGATTCATCACCACAAGGAGAGAAATGTGAAATTCAGACCAACTTTGAGAAATAGTTCAAATGCACAAAGAACTGTGAAAAAATGGAAGGAAAGCACCTGTAATTGGCCTCGGCACCATCATGTCAAGCACATTGTAAATTGGGGAGACACCTTGTGAATAGTTTCAGGCATTCAAAGTGAATATGGACAAGTACTGTAAGTCGAGCAAAGCACAAGGTGTAATGGTTCTCTTTCACAGGAGTCACGGTAGTCAGGCACTCTTTCCAGCATCCCGGAGCCTTTGACAATAGAGACATAAGTAAGAAAGTTTATTCATGAAACTAGTTCAATATAACACATGAACAACGTAAATATATAAACGAGTTCAACAGACACACACACACATCAATAAGCATGGAGAAGAATCGATGTCATCCTTTATAGTCAGCTGGGATGCCCTCACATTGTGACAGTCACTACATGCTCTTCAGCATCTTCATCAACAGAATCTTTGCCTTTATTCTCAGAGCTTTCTCCCTTCACCAGCTGAAGAGGTGCATGTAAATTTTCTAGCCTTAGCAGAGTTTTATGATGAGCATTTTCAAAGGTTGCAAGCCTGGAGTCAATGTGGGTCACATCTTTAGCCTGCAATGACCGCACAAACAAGGGGTGAGCAGCTGTCCACAAAGTGAATGCCTCTGAGATATGTCCATGTTTGTTGGCCAGATCTCCAAGACGGAGCATGCATTGTGCTCTACTTCGATGCACATCCATTCTTGAAAATCCTCCCAGGGCAACTTGATAGGGACTGGCTGCTGTGCCTTCATCATTATTGGCAATGAATACATCTCCCAGAAACAGAAGTGACTTGTGAAGTGCCAGCTTCTCTTTTGATTTGCAGGCAAACCCCAAGTATATTGTTGCCCATTTATGGTCTCTTTTGCTGGCTGGCCAGGTCATGATATCGGCCAATTTTTCCAAACAGAAAGACACCTGTTCAGAGACTTGTCCCCAGGACAATGACAGGCATTTCTGGAATTTCACCTCTGCTGAATCAAATTTCTCCTGTCTGTGTTCTATCATTGCCCGTGCAATATCACAGAAGATGGTGGTCACTGAGACTATGCCTCCCCAAAATCTCTTGGGCTGTGTTCAAGTTGTGGTAAATATCTTCTGCAGCCCCACCAACCATTGTGTCAATGATTCCAATATTGAGGAGTGCAGCTGCATGGGGCATAGAATTTTGCTCCTTGGAAGTGGTTTCCGCAATTTGACAGTAGATATTTCGGGCCTCCATATATTCTGATTTCAAGAGATGGACCTCTCCATGGGCCTCTGCGATTTGATTGGCAAGTAGCCCGCCAGACAAGCCACAGACATGAACAAGTTCTGTAGCCATATATAGTTGTCCTATGCTCTCTTGATAGTTGCCCAGGGATCGCAAGCACATGGCTGCAAGCTCATGGGCCTCGGCTGCTTGATACAAATTTGCTGATAGCTTAGATAGTCTTTGTGCCGCAGATGCATATGCCAGTCCAGCTTGGTAATTGCCACTGAACAGTTTGACCCAAGCAAGTGATAGCAAAGCATTCACCTGGTCATTCCTGTTCCCACACAGCTCAGACATTTCCAGTGCCTTGTGGAGAAATTGTGTGCCTCGTTGTATACCACCTTTCTCGTGAATGAGGTGGAATCCCACTGCACGATAAAATTTGGCTATCATGATGGAAGATCATATGAGACAAAGAACAAGTCAGATAATAAATTGCCTTACTGCTAAGACTAGGATTTTGTATATCATTAAGATATAGTATAACTCGAGCTATAATCTCTTCTGATACACTCTTACGGTACTCTCGGGCGGAGAGAAGTTCAGTAAGAAACCTAGGTTCAAGCTGGTGATCACCGAGTTGAGACAAGGGAGAGTGAAGACCGTCCATCAATGGGAAATCGCCACGTCCAGTGATCCTGTAAAATACATTTAAGGATATTGCACATTGCATTGTATCTGCAAGAGTTGGGGACTGCAGATGCAATCCACGATGCAAGATTTCCTGCAAATTTGCAAGGTTCATGGTTATTTGATTGACCACAGGTTTCATCTGTTCTCCATTATATTTCATGAATAGGTCCAGAACCATATAAAAGTGCCTGTGGATGAGTTGTATGCGGGAAGGGGAAGGAGGCAGGATCTTCTGAACATATTCTCGAATAGGAACCAGTACCCTCAGTCGCTGGTTGTTGTCGCAATAAGTCAATGAAGTGGCCTGGAGAGCAGCCTTGCAACTGAGGATATTGGGAATGCCCAGATTGCTCTGCACAAGTTCTTCCCCAGAGAGTCCATTTGGAAGAATTGAGAGGAGACTTAATAATTCCTTGCTATCAGAAGTGATTTGAGGACTTGAAAACGAGAGACTGATGGATGCCTCCACACTTGATTGTCGGTCAAAGCCCACAGACAACAGAGAGGTTTTCTCTGTTTTCCAACGTGCAAGAACATTGGAGAAGCCCTCATAGTCTGTGAGATGAGCAATGAGATTAACTGCCAATGGCATATTATCTGTGAATTGCAGGAGTTGATCCATTTCCTCAATTGTGTTGGAATTATCAGTAATCTCTATGAAGGTTTGTCTTGCAGCATCATTTGAGAGAGGTTGCAAGGGCAACAAAAATGGATGGCTCCATTGAACTTTTGCTGGCCTCTCAGCACCTCGCATTGTGATCTGAGAGACATCAGTGAGGCATTACTGAAATGCTGTGAGCATACCATCAATGCAAGATGTTCTATCCCTGTGAGGAGGGACAAGAATTCCTCAACTCCATTTCGAGACTGTAATGGCTCCCAAACCGTTTCCAGGTTGTCCAAAATTAACAGAGAGGGCTCTTCCTCTGTGAAATTACAGCTTTGGTGAGATCTTTGCCAGGATTCAAGCCCAGATGTAATCCAACAAGTGCAGCAAGTTCGATACTGGTGGTTGCAGCTTCTGCACTGACAAAGAATCTGTCCACAAATTTGGAAGGGATGTCTGAATGGTGAAGCACGGCTCTTGCCAGACTTGTTTTGCCCATTCCACCACCTCCCAGAATGGCTATCCTTGGTGACTGCTGGATGAGCAATTTGAGAATATGATCCATCTCATGTTCACGACCATGGAAAATCTTGGGCTTGGAGGGCAGCATTGAAAATGAATTTGAGCTTAAACACAACATGTAAGGAAATAGTTGAATCATGGAACTGAACATTCACCTATTTTTTGAGTTGTTGTGACCCAGATAGACCTGGTTGAATGAGGCAAATGTAACAGGTGGTAGCAATGTACCCACCGATGACCTGTCTGACACTGTATTGGTGTCTGAAATTTTTTCAACCAACTCCACCAATTCCTTGTGCATTAGGTCTGCCGCCTTTTTGAAGTCCCTGATGTCATTGAGTGTTTGAGTCTGTATTTGAATCTATGGTGATCATGTCAATCCACTGCAACGGAAAGACCATATATCATACCCCAAAGACCTCCTGTGCTTGCTCCAGTCCAACATGACATTCCTTCAGTAATTTGCTCATCTCATTGCCTCGGAACAGGTATTTGATCTTGGTCCCCTGCTGTTGTGCTTTAACAAATGTGTATATCTTGTGAAGAGTTCTGCATCCACAGATTCAGTCAAAAATTCAATCCCAGTGGAACAACACCAACTCCACAAAATTCCCAATGTTGTCTAGCATCAATAGAGGGAAAGACCCAATCGGCTCCGATTTCATATGCAGGTCTACGATGGCGTAGAGGAATCCGTGGACATTTTCCATCAGCCGAATACAATCATCCTTATTCTGCTTGATATTCTACAACAGGTGAGTGGTTACAACAGTGCAAGAATTCCTAAAATATACCTGGACTAAATCAACCAAGGTCTGAATAGTGTTTGCAATGGATTGAACAAATGGAGGCTCAAATGCATCATGCAACTCGTTGAGAAGTGGCAGGGCAAGCGTTAAACAAGTTGTGATGTCGTTGAGGCCAATGTCGTTGACAGCCTCCTGGCAGGGCATGATGAACGTGGGCATCCAAGTTAGGATTTCCGCCTTATATGTCCTTTGTGGGCGGGGTTTGCAGTTTGCGGTAAACAAATTAGCATCGCAGATAGCAGATCAGATATCAATATTCACATTGAGCTCAAGGACAGCGTGTCCACCTTCCATGAATCAACTTCTACCCGGTGTTGCTGTTCACCATCGCAAATTGGGACTACGGCAGGCCCATTGTCGTACATATCATCCTTGGTGTTTAGATATCTTATTATAATTCACTTGGACACAAAATTGACCCGTCCGAGCGCACATACCGGCAATTAATTTGCGGAAATCGCGGCATTTAAATCGTTCCATAACGTTGTCGCACTTATTTTAATCGCCGAGTCGCTAGTCGAAATATTGTATTGCGTTTGCATTTGATTTGGTGAGAAGCTTGCGTCCAAGTAATTTAAACCTTCTCATAACTCCCCAAACTGAGTTGACCCATCTACTTATGCGAAAATGGAGAGGCACACCGCTCTCTGCACCCTAGGGCTATATTCGACAACGTTTATCACCTGCGATGTGAACACGTCCAGACAAACACCCGTTTCGCCACACCGCACATCCTCCCTTACATCACTTCCGGCAGCTCCGTCCCCGCCAAGCCCTCAGTGCACGTCACCGCAATGTTCCGTGCTCTTGCGCCGAGCCGCTTTGAGTCGCACTCCATCCTCGCTCATCATCAGACGCAGGGAATGTTGTTCACAGTATCGTCTCCCACCAAGACCTCAGCTGGGCACAACGTCTCCCCACGACATCTTCCCAGATCCCCGCTGCCCGTGGATCGGACCTTGCCTCCGACCGGCCATCTCCGTCCACGCTTTTGATCGGACATCGCGCCATTTTTCGCCGGATTTGTCCGCATTCGTATCGGACCTCAAGGGCATTTTCAGGGCGTTTCCGTCCGCATCAGGATCGGAACTCCAAAGGCATAAGCCGCTCTCCTGTCACGATTTTATTCTCTCCTCCACTCCACCTTGACCCGTATCCGACTCGCCCGGTCTGATTCAAATCTGGGGCCCGACCACCACGGTCTCCATACGGCCTGCTCTGCTTCTGCGGGCAAAAAAGGGGTCAAGAAAATTGTCGAGTCATTTCCTCGTCTAGGCATTGCCATGTGCTCTGGTCGACGTTTACCCTCTGGTTCTCGAGCCTTGGCCCTGGCCCCTTATCCCGACTCCCGTTGAAACCCCTGGCCAAGGCCTATCTACCTCGGCCACGTTTGACGCTCGAACTTCACTTTCGGGATCGCATCTCGGGACTAGTCTCGTAGACAGACGCCACAAACATTTCTAGCTCGTACCTCGCTTACCTGCCGCCTCCGATCGTTGTTCATTTATTTCCGCTGTGTATATTAATGAACTCTCGCTCTCACCTCTGTCCAACGATTAGCCTTTGGTTCGCAAAACCAGCACGATTGCGAAGATTGTTGCTTATCTGCGCTCCCTACTCGCTTCATCGGCTACGTTTGCTTGCCGAACTGACTCGCCGTCCTCAAAGTCCAAGTTCACCCTTCCGCCTCCGTCTCGGTAACATTTGGTCTCCGAACCCTGCAGGGCAAGCTTCCTGCCCCTATTGCCAGATTCATTCGCGCACGCGCTCTTCCTTACTCGGGGTGCGGAATGATGAAGCGCGGATAGTGCGTATCTGTTATCTCTCTGCCTGCCCTTGCTTTCGCTTTCAACCAATCACTGCGTTCACACCGCCTGTCGATTATACATACATAAGATGGGACGCATTCCCTTCCCCCAAGTGTCCAGCTGATTATTTCCGAACTCGCACCCAAAATACCATTCCTCTGCGTGCCCCAGATTCGCCGCAGCCGAGTCAACTGTACTATGTCGACGGACATGTTATAATCATTTCGAATTCCCAATCCCGAGAGCGTAGACATACAAGTAATTGGTCGACGCAAAAAAAAGTTCGGCTGTGGAGCTAAACAGTGATGTTGTGGGTACGAATGACCTGACCCCGAATCGAACGGGGACTCCTGCTTGCATCGCGTTGAATCGAAACGTGCACATGAAGCAGGCGTGGACCATCCATCTCCAGGAAGTCCGCACTCCAATTTATTGATGTCCTGCGAGTTGAGTTTCGGCTGAATCTCTTTCCCTTCTCAATTCTTTTCCTTCGGCTGCCGGTTTTTGCCCGAGTATCCTGTACGACAACATCCAAAACATAGACATTATTTTCGCGATGCTAAACGCAAACCCAACCCAAAAAAGTCTGACTGAATGGAGGGGAGACACAAAAAGACATACACTGAGCCAAGAAATGACCTGACCTCAAATTGAATGACGGACTCCTGCTTTCATCAAGTGCATTTACACGAGACATGAAAGAGGAGGACCATCCACCTAGGAGTAAATTGGTTGGCAGTGAATACTCGTTAATGTCTGAGTGGAGTATAGTTTCATCTTTCTCTTCTCCATTTCTCTCCTCGTTGGCACACTGTCTAGCAGCTGTGTGGGGAGCCTTGAGACTGACAACAAATACATAAATAAGAACATTTATTCCACAAACAAATAGATACAGGACAAGGCTCATGTTCAACATATGTAACAGGCTAACAGGATGCTTGGGATGTAAATAAATAAATGAGTTCAACAGACACACGCACGCTGATGAGCGTGGATCTGGAGAAGAAAATTGATTTCATGCTTTATTGTTTTCACACTGGAACAGGGAATATGTGTTTTTCAGCATCTTCATCAACAGAATCTTTGCCTTCAGTCTCGGAGCTTCCTTCCTGCACCAATTGAAGAGGTGGATGCAGAGTATCAAGCTTTATCAGAGCTTGCTGACGAGCCTTTTCACAGGTTCCAAGCCTGGAGTCAATGTCAGTCACATCTTTAGTCTGCAGTGACCGCTCAAATAGTGGGCGAGCAGCTGTCCACAATGTGATTGCCTCTGAGATATGTCCATGTTTGTTGGCCAGATCCCCGAGACGTAGCATGCATTGTGCTCTACTTTGATGCACATCCATTCTGGTGAATCCTTCGAGGGCAGCTTGATAGAGATTGGCTGCTGTGCCTTCATCATTCTTGGCAATGAATACATCTCCCAGAAAAAGAAGTGAATTGTGAAGTGCCAGCTTCTCTTTTGATTTGCAGGCAAACCCCAAGTATATTATTGCCCATCTATGGTCTCTTTTGCTGGCTGGCCAGGCCGTGATGTTAGCCAATTGTTCCAAGCAAAGAGACACCCCTTCAGAGACATGTCCCCAGGACAATGAGAGGCATTCCCGGAATATCACCCCCGCCGAGTCAAATTTCCCCTCTCTGTGTTTGATAGTTGCCTGTACAAAATCACAGTAGATGATGTCATGAACATTACTCCTCCCCAAAATTCCTTTGGCAGTTTTCAAGTTGTGGTAAATAGCTTCATCAGCCCCACTAATCACTATGTCAATGTGTGCAATATTGAGAAGTGCAACTGCATAGGACAGAGAATTTTGCTCCACAGAGGCTGTTTCAACAATTTGACAGTAGATATTTCTAGCCTCCTTGTATTCTGATTTTAAACGATGGATCTCTCCCTGGCTCGTTGAAATTTGATAGGCAAGCAGCCCACCAGACAAACCACAGATATGAAGAATTTCCGTGGCCATATATAGTTGTCTTGCACTCTCTTGGTAGTTGCCTAGGGATCGCAAGCAGGTGGCTGCAAGCTGATGGGCCTGAGCTGCTTGATAGAAATTTGCGGATAGTTTAGTCAGCCTTTCAGCCATAGATGCATATGCATATCCAGCATGGTAATTGCCACTAGCCAGTTTAGCCTCACCAAGCTCTAGGAGAACAGTCACCTGTCCCTTCCTGTTCCCACACAGCTCAGACATTTCCAGTGCCTTGTGGAGAAATTGGATGCCTTGTTGTATATCACCTTTATGATGACTGAGGTGGAATCCTAAATTGCAATAGAATTTGACTAAGATCATATGAGATAGGGGACGAGTCAGATAATGGATAGGACTTACTGCCAAGAACAGGATCTTTTGTGTTATCGAGATATAGCAGAACTTGGGCTATTGCGTCTTCTGACACACTCCTGAAGTAATGTCGAGTGGCCAGACATTCAGTGAGAAACATAGTTTCAAGCTGGTGATCACAGAGTTGAGACAAAGGGGACTGAAGATCATCCTTCAATGGGAAATGATGACGTCCCGTCATCCTGTAAAATGCATTTACAGATATTGCACAATGAATTGCAGCTGCAAAAGTTGGGGAATGCAATCCCCGATGCAAGAGCTCCTGCAAATTTGCGAGGTTCAAGGTTATTTGATTGATCACAGGTTTCATTTGTTCTCCATGGTATTTCAGGGATAGCTCTAGAAGCACATAAAAGTGCTGGCAAATGAGTTGTATGCAAGAAAGGGAAGGAGGCAAGATCTGCTGAATGTATTCTCGAATGGGCACTAGTACCGTCAGTCGCTGATTGCTGTCCTGATAGGCCAATGAAGTGGCCTGGAGAACAGCCTTGCAACTGAGGATATTGGGAATGCCCAGATTGCTCTGCACAAGTTCTTCCTCAGAGAGTCCATTTGGGAGAATTGAAAGAAGGCTTAATAATTCCTTGCTATCAGAAGTGATTCGCGGACTTGAAAGCGAGAGGCTTATGGATGCCTCCACACTTGATTGTCGGTCAAAACCCGCAGACAACAGGGAGGTTTTCTCTGTTTTCCAACGTGAAAAAATGGTGGGGAAGTCTTCATAGTCTGTGAGATGAGCAATGAGATCAACCGCCAATGGCATATTATCTGTGAATTGCAAGAGTTGGTCCATTTCCTCAATTGTGTTGGAATTGTCTGTAATCTCTATAAAGGTTTGTCTTGCAGCATCATTTGACAGGTTGTAAAGGCAACAAAGATGGATGGCTCCATTGAACTTTGGCAGGCCTCTCAGCACCTCGCATTGTGATCTGAGAGACATCAGTGAAGTATTACTGAAATGCTGTGAACATACCATCAATGCAAGGTGTTCTATCCCGGTGAGCAGGGACAAGAATTCTTCAACTACACCTCGAGACTGTATTGGCTCCCAAATTGTCTCCAGATTATCCAAAATCAACAGAGAGGGCTCTTTCTTTGAGAAATAGTGAATTACAGGTTTTGTGAGATCTTTCCCAGGATTCAAGCCCAGATGTAATCCAATAAGTGCAGCAAGTTCAACACTGGTGGTTGCAGCTTCAGCACTGACAAAGAATTGGTGTTCAAATTTTGAAGAGATGTCTGGATGGTGAAGCATAGCTCTTGCAAGACTTGTTTTGCCCATTCCACCACCTCCTAGAATGGCTATCCTTGGTGACTGCTGGGTGAGCAATTTGGGAATATGATCCATCTCATGTTCACGACCATGGAAAATCTTGGGCTTGGAGGGAAGCATTGAAAATGAATTTGAGCTGAAACAAAAGATGAAAAAAAGAGTTGAACCATGAGACTGATCATCCACCTATTTTTTGAGTTGTTGCAACCCAGATAGACCTGTCTGAATGAGACAAATGTAATAGGTGGTAGTGATGTACCCACCGATGACCTGTCTGACACTGTATTGGTGTCTGAAAGATTTTCAACCAACTCCATCAATTCCTTGTGCCTTAGGTCTGCCAACTTTTTGAAGTCCCTGATACCATTCAGCACTTGAGCCTGTCTTTGAATCTGCGTGGATCCTGTCAATCCACTGTTGACGAAAACAGAATAGACCATACCCCGAAGACCTCTCGAGCTTGCTCCAGTCCAGCATGACATTCTTTAAGTAATTTGTTCATCTCATTCTTTTGGAACAGGTGTTTGACCTTGTTGCCCTGCTGTTGTGCTTTAACAAATGTATATATCTTGTGAAGAGTTCTGTATGTACAGATTCAGTCAAAAATTCAATACCAGTTTGACAAACCCAACTCCACAAATTTTCCGATGGTGTCCAGCATCAATGGAGGGAGAGACCCCACTGGCTCTGATTTCATATGCAGGTCTACGATGGCGTAGAGGAATCCGTGAATGTTTTCCATCAGTCGAACACAATCACTCTTATTCTGTTTTACAGCCTACAACAGTTGAGTAGTTACAATGCAAGAATTCATAAAATATACCTGAATTGATTTGACCAAAGTCTGAATAGTGTTCACAATGGATTGAACAAATGGAGGTGCAACTGCATCATGCAGCTCATTGAGAAGTGGCAGGGCAAGTGTTAAACAAGTTTTGATGCCATTGAGTCGAATTTCGTTGACAGTTGCCTGGCGCGGCATGATGGATGCGGGATCCTAACTTGAATCCCCAAGTTTTATGTCTCGCCCTGGCTGTGGTCACGGTTGTGGTTTAATACCCCGGTGTTTCAAAAAGATAGCAAATAGCAGTAGTCGGAGTCCGACAAGAACAGCGTGCACGGCTCCGTACATAAACCTCCGTGGCTTCCGTCAGACACCTTCCTTATATCCATCCATTTGGCACCAACCGTGTACGTTCGGTCACGGGCAACCCAATTGCTTGTACTGGAACAACCGGTTGTTCCTCGCGAGACAATAATCAAGGGGCGGAGCCGCACATAGCAGCGGCATTCAAACAAAAGTAAAACCACCAAAGTCCTCGCACTTACGTCCACATCACCCAATCGCTGGTAGGCAGATGTGTGGAATGAAGTTCGATTAGATTTGTGATGTGACAAACTGGGCCCTATGTCAAGGTGTATCGTCGTCTCCTCGCAGACCCGGCCCGGCACACCCGCGGGTAGCGAACATTTCACAAGGCCAGCGCGCCCTCGGCTGTGAGTAAGTATAATCAAATCTCCGCCGCCCCCGTCGTTTCAGCGCGTCATCCACCGATGCGAATAGCCGCACATCTGGTCGTCATCTCCAGCACACGAAGATGCATCCAACAGGTCCTCGATAATCCTTCGTAGCGCCTCCCCACATCACATCCACATGCAGGGTACGACGCACTCGTCTTCCCGCTCGGCAGAGCGATGCGAAGTCGTGCTCTACACCCCACCAACAACCAGACGCGACTCTTTTTCCGGCGAGCGAGGACCCCGACCCTCTCCGCCAACAGCACTTTAACACGCCCTGGGACGAAACGTCATCTCTCAGCCTCTCTGACTCCCCGACTCCCGGCCCTCGCACCCGCACGGGCCGCACCCCTCCTCCCAAAGTAAAGATAATAAAGAAACGCGCGACTCACCCCGCCTCCCTGCACCGACTCCACCAGAAACGCAGCCGCGCGCGGACCGTGCAGCACCAGTGCGCGCTCGAGGTCGGCAATGTTACCTGCGAGCGTATGGGTCAGCACGTATTTTGAGCATCAGATAGCTAAAGACGGAGGGAAGGGAAGGGAGGAAGGTGGCAAGAGCCGTGGTGAGGCAAGGGAAGGAATGCGAGGAGATGCAGCGCGAGGGAGGAACCCAGCACGAGGGAACGGAGGTGTGAAGAAAACAAGGGCAGGGAGGGAGGGAGACGCAAGACGTATGGAGGGGAGAGATGGGGGAAGGAAAGGGCGGTGAGGAAAGGCAAGGCAGGGGAGTGGGGGCAGAGGGAGCGAGGGAGGTGGGTCGGAACGGGTAGATGGGTGCGGAACGGGGTAGGGACGCGAATGGGATAGCAGAATAGAGGAATGTCCGTAGGGGAATGCAAAGAGGAATAGGTGTGGAAATGGAAAAGGACCCACCAAACCTGACTACCCTTCGCCCGCCTTCCACCTCGGCGTCTACGAACGCGGGCCCGACGTTGGGGAGGAAGGGCCGGTGGACCTACTGAAGAAACGTCTGTGTTTGTTACGTACTTAGGAGAAGAGGAGCTGGGGAGCGAGAGGGGGGAAGAGGGGAGGGGAGAAAGGAAAGTGGGAGGAGGCGCGGAAGCGAACAGAGGGGTAGGAAGGGGCGTGTGCGAGGGCATGGAGGAGTGGAAGAGGAGCAGATGGAGGGAAGAAGAGAACGAGGGCGCGGGACGGAAGAGAACGCGGACAGCGATGGGAGAAGGAAGGGCGAGTGCGACGGAGGAAGAAAAGCGTAGAGCTCAAGCATGCATAAGACGGGAACACTCACCTAACCACACGCAACGTCCGCCCGTGGAAGTTGTCCGCGACGCTGAGAATGATTGCCTCGCCCTCGGGGACCTCCTTGTCTAAGGCCGGGTTGGCACGGGAAGGGTAGGGTAAGGTACATTCAAGGCGAGATAAAGGAGACGAGACGCGCCGCTCTAGACCGCAGAGGCAGAGCTGAGTAGCTGCGCATTGATGCCGACTTGCGACTCGAGGCTACTTGGCGTCCAACGAGCACAACTCAAGAGCCTGCTCGGGCGGACCCTCCAAAAGTCGGTTCTGACGTGGCAACTCGAGCCGCGCCGTGTGGCAGCGCGGCCGCTCGAGAATAGAGTCAAACTCACAAGGTCCGAGAGAGACTTACTCTCTCAAATAAATCCATCAAGCCGGGGCGAGAGTTACGCCCCCCTCGCACCTCGCAGGCCCTCGCGCACAATCGTGTTCGCCCGCTCAGAAAGATGCCCTGTAGCTACTCGAGCAACAGCGTCTCCAGAGTGGCTGGCGTAACCACAAGCCCGAGGAGTATCTTCTCTCTCGCCGCTCCCTCCCAGCTCTCCGCGACGTCGAAAGGTGGTTTCAAGGATTGATACAGTGCGTGGACTTGACGCGATGATTGAATCCAGAGTCGCGCCTCAGCCCGCAAGACGAGTGCAAACTTACCCGAGAGTATCGCGTCTCTCTGGTTCGTTTCCGCGCATCTCTCGCGCCCTCCTCCCCAGAAAAAAGACAGAAGTGGACATGGCGAGACACGCACGCAAATACGTTCACTTCCGCGCGAGCTTCAGCGCCGACTCGATCGCCTCCGCGCCCGTGTTCATCGGGATGACCTGTGTCGCATGAGAACGTTAGCGCTCGTCCACTGGCACGGCCGAAGAAAGAAAAACGGAAGGGACGAATAACAGAGAGAGGAGCGCCCGACACGGAGACGGAACGCCCACAAGCGGCCGTACGAGGAAGCTGCCCCCTAACGAGTATGGATGCCCGACAGGCAAGCGTGCGTTGTCCGCTGAGGACATGCGCAAGACGAAACCGAATCGCCGTGCGGTGGCGGGTGAGACGGTTGAGCGTTCGAAGGGCACACGAATGCCGCCCTCGGACACCTTGCTTCGCGGCAGAAACGACCCCCAATTCCGACGGGTCAGGAACACAATCTCGTACTCCAGGTGGACGTCCTCCTAAAAACTCCACCGCCCCCCACAAATACCCTTCCTCCCCCTCCGCCATAAAACGAAAAGGAAGGATGTATAGAGAGAAGCGCACAGAAAACACACACCATTCCATACCCAAACAACGCGCCGACCTTCTCCGCAAGGACCCCAAAGACGCTGTTGTGGAAGGCGCGGCTGGCGAGGGTGCGCGGTCAAAGACCTCGGGGCGATAGCTAGTGGCGAAAACAGCGCAGTCAATTACTGGGTTTACAGCAGAGTATAAGAGGAAGGCACAGAACAAAGGCAATGCGTTCTGGCTCTATTCCTTAGCGCTATCATCCTATCCAATGTCGACTGGAAGGAGGTCAACAAGACAGCGCGAGCAGAGGATACGATACACTTGTGTGCTCCATGCTCGTGCTGCAGCCGGACGAGCACCGCCGAGCTCAGCTTTACATTCTTCTCCTTCACTGCGCCATTGCCGTTGCTGCCGTTCTTTGCCACGCCATTCTTCGCCTTTAACCTTAGTCATCGCGCCGTTCCCGCAATCGCTGCGATGGGAGTAGTACTACTGTAGTAGCCGATGGAGACATGTCGAGTTATTGTGGGTTTCTGTGCTTTGAATTCTTGTTTCTCTTCTGCTGAGCGCAATGATGATGGTGGTACGGATGCAAGAGGTGCAAAGGGATCGGATATATCGGACTCCTCGCCTCACCTCCCAAGCTCTGCCCGCCGCAGTCTACGTCACTTCTGTTCTCCTGCGTCTATTCCACCGTGTCCGACGCCCCCGGGCTGATTCAAGTCGCCCGAGGAGGACGATCTCCGTGCGGGTTGCTCTGCTTCTGCTCATCAGCAAATCCAAGGGGAGTTCGGGATTCGAAATTCGGATATAGGGTCGAAAAGTTTTTTTCGGCCCTAAGCTGACCCCCCCTCCCCCCTCCTTCCTAATAGGGAAGGAATTTCCCACCCCTAGGGCCGGGCCGATCTCTCCCCGGCTAGCTGCCACTGTTCAACTTATTTCCAACGACCTCCTTGAACTTGATAATGCTTTTTTATATCATCTAATGACTGTTGTTGATAGATTGAACACTCAACACTGCAAGAGGTGAATAATTTCTAACCTGAGAACTGACCACAGTTGGCTTCAATTTGGCTTGAATCATGGAAGACATGGGTTCAGACTGATAAATTTCTTCTATACTCTCCCTGGGCATTTATATGTGTTTCTTAGAACCAACACCTCCCTCATGGTTTATTAGGTATTTTGAAGCTCTAAACTTTATATAGAGAAAAGTTTTTTTCACCCCAACCTGGACCCCCCCCCCTCCCCACGTACGGAATTTTAATCCCGATCCCCCCTTGAGCAAATCCCCGGAGAAATTACAATCGGTTATTGATGTTGTGATCGGGCCGGTATATCACAAGCCGTCCAAGGGGCTGTCGGGATTCGAATTTCGGATAGGGGGTAGGGGGGGGGGGTCCCGACCAAGGTCTTAAAAATCTTTTCATAGTAGATTTCAAATTAGGCCAGAATCTTGTTTAAAGCACATTTTGACCCATGGAAGGCCCTGGAAGGCATATGTTAGGTCCCCAGAAGTGTCTAGTCTCAGTCTAGAACCTCCCCCTGGCCTTGGTAGCCCCTGCATAAATATTTTTTGCAATTGAATGCCTCCAAAAGTGTATCAGAAATTGCCCAGTGCACATATTTGAGTGATTTGCTGACTCAAATAACATGTCTGATGTTCAATATGCACTCAGAGACTTGCGTGTAGAATGTATGTCATGTCGGCCTGTTCGGGCGGGAAGTGGCCATCAGGTGGCAATGTAAATGCACATGACCCGGGACGACGGTCCGGCACCACCCGTGGGAAACTCCTTCCCTATATAGGGGGGAGGGGGGGGGGGTCTGTCTGAAGGAGGGCCTTAAAAATCTTTTCGACCCCCTATCCGTTTTTCAAATCCCGACAGCCCCTTGAAGCCATCACAAGACCAGCAATTGCTCACAATCCGCTCCCAATCCTAGCACAACACAGCTGCAACATCCAACATTTGTTCTGCTTATTATATTCATGTTGTGACTGCTTATGAGCTGAATATGAGGCTCTTAGGCCATGATGTGGGCAAACAGCAGCCCAGAGACTCCCTGTGACAGCCAGCGCACTAACGGACCCACCGCCGACAGTCTTGTACATTTTTTCTTCAACTTCGAGACCGTGGTTGTCTCTCAGCCACCCAGGCTTGACTCGGAGCCGCCGCGGCTCATTGATCGGTTTTGATCATGGTAGTAAATGCGAATTTGAATTGCCTCTTGCTTAGGCAAGCAAACCTCGCCACCGTCGTACATTGCTGGTGCACGATGCGTCTCTGGACCATCGTTATCTGTCTATCTGGCTGGTTCAGAACCTTTGGGTCTCCGCTGCCTAGCACTAAATCCAGTTCTCTCGATCGGAACCCCCCACCACACACTGCGGATATTGCGTACTTTGGCGATCATCCCGGGTGCCCAATGGACGATGACAATGACCTCGTTTGTCGCTGCAGTGCCAAATATACGAGTGAGTCCCATTTCTCACGACACCAGAACCAGTGCGCCGCGGTGCTCAGCACTGCTCACAATTCTTGGACCATGGTGGTGAAGAGGAAACATAAAAGCAAAAATCCCTCCACATCTGCTGAGTCTTCCGGTATCAGGTCGACAAAGAAGAGCCGCGTAGATCCTCCGGTGGCGAGTACCTCATCAGATTATAATAGATATCAGTCGTTGTCTCCCCCGGCCAATGACACTATGGTGCGCACGCTTGCTGTCTTCTACTAACCAGTGTGCTCAAGCTGATAGATATCCATTAGCTGAACAATTATTCGTCAATGCCTGACCCAGTCCCGTCCCCTCCTGCGAACGGGTCCGTTCCAGCCAAACGAATTCGTCGTCCGACCGAGAAAGCCTTGCAGGCTCTAGAAGATCCGCTGCCTGAGGGACCCGGGCCTCTGGAAGAGGAACCCACTAAACCGGCGCCAATCATGTTGCGGATTCCTCGTCTTTTCGCACCGCTGCCAACTCGTTCGGTCTGTCTAGGATTTATCGCCAGAAACCGACAGGCATTCCCGATATGGAATGTACTTTGCAGGATCGCACTGCCCCCAGTCTCCAGGAACCTTCCTCTAAAACCCTATCGAAGCGAACTCTTTCGGACATCATCTGGCCGTATCCCAACATCAGTTCGTGGCTATTCGGGAAGTGGTTTTGGAATGATGGCACAGACAAATCGAAATCCTCCCGCAAAAAACTTCTCGACATTCTTCTCTCCGGAGTATTTGAGCTCGATGATCTGCGTGGCGTTAATTTTGACAAAATCGACAACATTCTGGGGACAGTCGACACGTCGGAGATGCAGTGCGAGGGCAATGGATGGAAAACATCGACCGTCACCATTAAAATTCCAATAGGGAAGAAGGCGACGAAGGCCGCGAGACGTGACAGAGCTGCCGCCGCTCAGACCGCGAAACATAATGATCAAATCAACCCAGACACAGACGATGTCGAGACACAGAAGTTCGCCATCCCCAGGTTCCATCACCGTAGCCTCGTCCACATCATATGCTCCATCATCGAATTCGACGGCGCAGCGAAGTCTTTTCATTGGCATCCGTACGAACAATACTGGACACCAGCAGTACCGTGGGCGCTCCCAGACAGGGTTCACGATGAGCTCTACTGCTCACCAGCCTGGATTGAAGCAGACCGCAAGCTACAGGCATCTCCCCCCGTTCCTGGCTGCACCCTACCTCGGGTGATTGCTGGCCTCATGTTCTGGTCCGATGCGACCCATGTCGCGCAATTCGGGCAGGCAAAGCTCTGGCCAATATATGCCTATTTTGGTAATCAGTCAAAATACGCGCGCGCCTAGCCTAGTGCCAGAGCATCATCACAAGTAGCATATCTCCAAAGTGTACGTGCTCATTCCCCTCGTTTCTCCCCGCTAATCTGTTATCTGCAGCTCCCCGACACCGTACAAGACTTCATCCGCCAGGAAAGCAAGGGAGCAAGTGCTCAATTGCTCGCCCACTGCCGGCGTGAACTCTTCCACGAGTCCTGGAGGCTTCTCCTCGACGATGAGTTCGTTGAAGCGTACAAACATGGCATTGTACTGGATTGCAAGGACGGGGTTTGCCGCCGAGTATATCCGCGGATATTTACTTACTCGGCAGACTATCCCGAGAAGTATAGCCACTCTTTTTCCATCTTTGTCGTGCTGATATTTAAACCCCAGGGTGCTCATAGCCACGCTCCGCGATATGGGCAAATGCCCATGTCCTCGCTGCAAAATTGTGAAAGAGGATATCCCTAATCTCGGCACTCCCGCCGATGCTGCTGTTCGAGTAGAACAGGTTCGTTGTGATGACGCCGCTCGGCGCGAGAAGGTCTCCCAAGCTCGCAAGTATATATACGAGGACGGCTACGTTGTCAACAGCACGAAAGTCAACGATCTTTTGAAACCTGAATCACTTGTACCCACCGAGGTCCGTGTCATCCTCCAGTTCCTCTTGTTGCTGTTGAATCAAGCCCACCCTAGAATGCTTTTTCTGACTGGCTCGATGGACTGGATTTCGACATATTTGATGCACTCATCGTAGATTTTATGCACGAAACTGAATTGGGGGATTTCAAGAGCATAATCAAGCACCTGATCCTACAGCACCGCGATCGTGAGTTTTCGTGCCTGGCCACTATCACTGTACTCACATTCTACCAGGGGGAGCTGCAGCATCGGATCGTTAAACGATGAAACGGGCGCTCCAATAAAAATAACCCTATTCCTCAGATTATCAAGATGGATGTCCGCGAGACAGCCCACGAACGAATGCAGCAGGAGCTTTCAAGCCTTTTGCCCCCAGCAGTGCAAGCACCAGTCAGTCCGCAGGATCCAATCCCGTTGGACCTGCACCATCGCATTGCGACCAATGAAGGGGGCAAAATCTATCTATCAGATTGGCTGACTGACAACTCCGGTGATCCTGCTTTCAAAGTAATTGATACAATCCTACTCATCTTGGTCTAATTCCCTTTTAGGATTTCCTCTCCCGTTTGAAAGCGCATCTGTATGGTCGGATGCACAACATTTCGTCCGTGGACACAGCCCAATTTTCTTTGGAGCAACTCGCCACTGTCAATATACAGCACAATCGCGTATTCGGGCATGCTACCGCCGCATTTAATTACACAAGATACGATGTTCGGCGAGACCAAGACACCATTAATGCGCACACAGACCGGTGTCACGTCATGGTCAAGTCGAATGAAGACAACGAGGATGGGCAAGCACCGCACCCGTATTGGTATGCCCGAGTTCTGGGTGTATTCCATGTCAACGTCTATCCCCCGGGTGCCCGTGCGCCCCGTCGCTTTGAATTTCTATGGGTGAGATAGTTTGGCCGGGATCCCGACTGGAATTCAGGCCCCAGCCATCTTCGTCTGGATCGTATCGGCTATGTTCCACAGACCGACACCGAGGTGTTTGGCTTCCTGGATCCATCGCTCGTCCTCCGAGCGTGCCATCTCGTTCCCGCCTTTGCGTTGGGCACAACAACTGCTTTATGAGGTCCTTCAGCGACGCGGGATTTCACTGACGGTGACTGGGTCAATTACTACGTGAACCTTTTCTTAATTTTAACGCCAATATTTCGTTTTGGCTAATGTGTTTCAGATTCGTCGACAGAGACATGATAATGCGCAATCTAGGCATCGGTATAGGTCATCTACAACCTGCAGACTTTCCAGCCGAGGTCGATACTGATTTTCAGGCACTGATGCGGCAATATTCAGAATTTCATATTTCTGCCCAGGATCAGGGGCACGATGCGGACCAGGAGTCGGCGCCTCACGATGTTGAGGGAAATGAAAGGCAATGCAGCCCAGCACGACATCACCGAGGCGACTTTCGAGTCCATCTGTTATGTGGCCCACATCATACGTGATCATGTCAAGCTGTGCGCCAAGCAACTCACTGTCTGTTCTAGATACATTTTTGCTATTCCTCGCAGAACGCCTTTCAGGCCAAGGGCGGCAACGGGCTCTTCCACTATCGCAAGTACTTCAAGTACCTCCAGAGCAGCGTCAAGAAGTGGCCCGAGGCCGACCAGAAAAACCTTCTGATGTGGTGGAACGAGTACGTGTCAAACGGCTTCTCGTGCTGGTTTTCTGACAGCATTACACAGGAAAATATTTACTCAAGCTAACAATTCTCAGCCCACGAAGCGCGCAGATGGCTCTCTGAGCATTGCGGAGCAAATGGCTGCCCAGGCCGCCGTGGCTAGGGCGGCTGCGGCGCATGCTGCGTCGCAGGAATCGCCGCGCAGGCGTGGCCGGGCCGAATCCATAGAGCTCGTTTAGATCCATTTTTTATACAATATATCTGATTCCTTTTTATGCAATATACACTTTTATTCCCACAATTGGCCGGGCCGAGGCATGAGCATACAGACGTCTTGCAACAAGCAATATTGCATTACAATCCGGCCAATTGCTGACACTGACCTATAGGATTGCATCTGCTCCTTACATGCTGGTCGCAATTCTTGGCTATCTTGCACGTTACACACAACGGCGGCACAAGCCAGGCACAAGCCGCTTGCGAGATAGGTGGGCCCCTAATATCCAATTGCGCATGCTTGCAAGTGATTATGGTAGTTGCGAGTGTCTTGCGGTCCGTTTTTGCCGATTGCGACCACATGTGATTCGATCATAATTCTGCGCGCTTTTTGGTGATGCTTTAGGGATTTGTACGGTCACGTGCACCCAACCCTTCCTTTACATCAACCGCCAATCAACCGCCATGGACGTTAACGCCGCCAAGTGAGTACGCCGGAGTTCACCCCGGCTTCGCAGCTCATTGCTTGCAGACAGAAAAGAGCTCTTAGGAGGAACGGGCCCAAGATTTACGGGTATATTCCGGACGAGGAAAAGGTTATGCAGTACGCACTGGAGCACAAGTATCGGGGATTCGACGGAGAGAAAGAGCTCAATCCGTCATTCGAAGGCGCCCTGATGTTCGTCATGCGCCAAAGCGGATTCGCCAACCAGGACTACGACGTAGATGTGGTTGTCAAGCAAGGTGAGGACGTACTCATTATCGTCATCGCCAGCACCAACCCAAGAAGAGGCCTGCCGGCCACACCCCCCAGCCCGTCTCGCATCGCCGCCCTTCAAAATGCCCTGGGTGTATTGGAGGCTCCGAAGTGGTACCGAGATCGCAGTGAGTCTGTTCTACCACTACCGTGGACTTGATGAACTGACGAGTGTAGTGGTGTAGGCAATGTGTTCTGTGCCATGGCGTTGGTTGGGTGGGGAGTTCCAATACAACGATGTTTTCTTTTTCACATAGCATACTTCGCTATTTGCCGTGGTGTAGAAGGGGCGCGGCTCACGCGGGCGGATTGATAAGCACGGGGGCGCATTTTTCAGTGGTGGTACAAGATTGTGCAGCCTAGCGAATGTGAGTGACAAGCTGCGTGTTAAAATTAAGGCCGGGGACAAAGACCACACAAAGACCACGCGTAACGCGCCGGCGCCGCGCCATGCAAGGTCTATCCATGGCGATGAAATTATGGCGGAAAACAACAAGGCAGAACGAAATTCCACTCGGGAGAACGTGAGTCGGCACGGGCAAAAAGTGGGGTCTAGAAATTGCCAGAGGCTCTATTCGGGTTTATGAGTTTTTCTTGAGTTTTCTCGTCATTTTCCTGGCGATCGCCATGTGCTCTAGTCAACGTTAACCTCTGCCCCTGGTCCCTTGTCCCGGAAACCTCTTTTCAACACTTGATTTGCTGCTGCTATCTGCTTACCTACCTTCCGCCGCGGCAGCGTTTGGCGCCTGAACTTCGCTTTTCGGGGTCGTTGCTCGCATCTCGGGCCAGCTGCAACGGTAATGTTTACCTGCCGCTGGTCCTTGTGTTCATTCCATTCCGCTTTGTATATTAACACAAGGAGGATAAGCAATTTTGTACTGGGCAAACATGAAAAAGACATTGAGAACCAATTTACAATGTGCTCCATATTTTCGACAGAACAGCATGTAAAATGTGTTGAAAATATGTTCTGCATACCCAAAATCATGCAGAATATATCCAAGTCATGGAGAAGGCATTTTTAATATCTTTCAAATATTGAAGCAGCAACCATTCAGAAGGCATTGTAAATTGGTTCTCGATGTTTTTCACATGTTTGGCCAGTACAAAATTGGTTATCCTCCTTGTGTAATGGACCCTCACTTCTGCCTGAAGCTTGAATTCCCTGCTCGCTTCACCGGCCTTTGCCTCCCGAACTGACTCGCCGTCCTCGAGGTCCAAATTCACCCTTCCGCCTCCGTCTCGGCAACGTTTGGTTTCCGAACCCTGCACCGCAAGCTCCCTGCCCCTCTTGCCAGATTCATTCGAGTGCGCGCCCTTCCTTGCTCGGGGTGCAGAGCCATCAAGTGCGGATAGTGCGTATCTACTATTTCACTCCCTGCCCTGGCCTTCAATCAAGCGAACGTTCATACCGCCTGTCCACATCCGTCCCTGAAGACGTACATACATAGGATGGGGTGCATTGCTTCAAGTGATCCTCATTTATCATTCCCGAACTTGAGCCCTAAGTCTCGTTCCTCTGTACCGAAGAATGTCTTGCCCCAGATCTGCCCCCGTTGAGTCAACTATGTTGCGACGAAGGACATATTATTTCTTCAATCTAAGTTGTAGATATTATTTTTCCCAGCGCAAACCCAAACTAAAAAAGTTCGACTGTGGAGGTAAAATAGGTCTCGTTCAAAGAGATGACCTGACCCCAAATCGAACGGGGGACTCCTGCGTATCCTCAATTTCAAACCATGGGTTGCCCACATGAAGCAGGTGTGGACCATCCACCACCAGGTCTTGCTCCACTTAAATTGGTGGGCAGTTTATACTCAGTTGAGCCTCTCTCTTTCTCTTCTCAATTCTCTTCTTTCAGCCACCCTGTTTCTTCTGAGTCCTCCTTACATCAATCCAAAACATAGAGATTATTTTGTCAACTCAAGACGCAAACCCAAACCAAAAAGGTTTGACTCGAACCAGGGGTAGACGCAAATAAAGGTGTCCTGCCGTTACCAAATCTTCGTAGTTGCAAGTCCGCACTCCAATTTATTGATCTCCTGCAAGTTAAGTTTCGGCTGAACCTCTTTCCCTTCTCAATTCTTTCCCTTCGGCTGCCGGTTTTTTCCCGAGTAACCTGTACGACAACCTTCAAAACATAGACATCATTTTCTCGATGCGAAACACAAACCCAACCCAAAAAAGTCTGACTGGGTGGAGGGGAGACGCAAAAAGACATATACTAAGCCGAAAAATGACCTGACCTCAAATTGAATGACGGACTCCTGCTTTCATCAAGCGCATTTACACGAGACATGAACGACTCGGAGGTGGACCATCCATCACCAGGTCTTACTAGGTGTATATCGGTGGGCAGTGAATACTGGTTAATTTCCCAGTATAGCTTCATCTTTCTCTTCTCCATTTCTCTCCTCGTTTTTCCTTTCAGCCAGCCTGTGTCACCTGTGTAGCACAATCCCCACAACGGATGTAGACATCGTTTTCTTGATGCCGAACGCAAACCCAAACCAAAAAAAGTGACCATTACTTAATGTCGAACCAATGCCAGAATATTTGTTCCTCAACACAACGTGAAAGTCAGATCAACTCTAAGAAATGAGTTCAACTACACAAAGAACAGGGAAAAATGGAAGAAAGCATCAGTAATCGACGTCGACACCGCCATGTCAAGCACATTGTAAATTGGGGAGACACCTTGCAAATAGTTTCAGGCATTCAAAGTGCGTGTGGGCAATAGAATACAGGGGTGAAAACTGAGGACAAAAAGAAATGATCCTCTTTCACAGGAGTCACAGTGGCCAGGCACACTGTCTAGCAGCTGTGTGGGGAGCCTTGAGACTGAGAACAGATACATAAATAAGATTATTTATTCCACAAACAAATAGATACAGGACAAGGCCCATATTCAACATATGTAACAGGCTAACAGGATGATTGGGATTTAAATAAATAAATGAGTTCAACAGACACTAGCACGTTAATGAGCGTGGATCCGGAGAAGAAAATTGATTTCATGCTTTATTGTCAGCAGGGATGTTCTCACACTGGAACAGGGAATATGGGTTTCTCAGCATCTTAATCAACAGAATCTTTGCCTTCATTCCCGGAGCTTTTGTCCTTCACCAACTCAAGAGGTGGACACAGAGTAAGTTTTATCAGAGCTTGCTGATGAGCATTTTCACAGGTTCCAAGCCTGGAGTCAATGTCAGTCACGTCTTTAGTCTGCAATGACCGCTCAAACAGCCGGCGAGCAGCTGTCCACAATGTGATTGCCTCCGAGATATGTCCATGTTTGTTGGCAAGATCCCCGAGATGTAGCATGCATTGTGCTCTACTTCGATGCACATCCATTCTGGTGAATCCTTCCAGAGCAACTTGATAGACATTGGCTGCTGTCCCTTCATCATTGTGAGCAATGAGTACATCTCCAAGAAAGAGGAGTGCCTTGTGAAGTGCCAGCATCTGTTTGAATTTCCAGGCAAACCCTAAGTATATTATTGCCCATTTAGGTTGTCTTCTGCTGACTGGCCAGGCCCAGATATTAGCCAATTGTTCCAAGCAGAAAGACACCACTTGACAGTCCTTTCCCCATGACAATGAGAGACATTCCTGGAACTTCACCTCTGCCAAATCAAATTTCCCCTCTTTGTGTTCCATAGTTGCCTGTGCAAAATCACAGATGATGCCAGGAACAGTCTCCCTTCCAAAGATTCCTTTGGCTGTTTTCAAGTTGTGGTAAATATTTTCCTCAGCTCCACCAATCATTGTGTCAATGAGTCCAATATTGAGGAGTGCAAATGCATGAGAATCAGAATTTTGCTCCATAGAAGTGGTTTCAACAATTTGACAGTAGATATTTCTAGCCTCCTTATATTCTGATTTCAAGAGATGGATCTCTCCCTGGGCCCCTGTGATTTGATGGGCAACTATCCCGCCAGACATACCACAGACATGAAGAAGTTCTGTAGCGCTATGTAGTTGTCCAGCACTCTCCTGGTGGCTGCCTTGGTATCGCAAACAGGTAGCTGCAAGCTGATGGGCCCTGGCTGTTTGATATAAATCTGGTGATAGCTTAGATAACCTTAGTGCCACAGATGCATATGTATGTCCAGCATGGTAGTCGCTGCTGTTCACTTTGGTCCAACCAAGTGCTAGCAAAACACGCACCTGGCGATTCTTGTTCTCACACAGCTGAGACATTTCCAGTGCCTTATTGAGAAATTGTGTGCCTCGTTGTAAATCACCTTTAAGGCAAATAAGGTGCCATCCTAAATTGCAATAGAAGTTGACTATCATGATGGAACATCATATGAGACACAGAATTACTCAGGTGATAGGTGTGACTTACTGCTAAGAACAGGATCTTTTGTATTATCAAGATTCAGCATAACTTGAGCCATTGCCTCTTCTGACACACTGATGGAGTAATGTTGGGTGCAGAGAAGTTCAGTGATAAACATAGTTTCAAGCTGGTGATCACAGAGTTGAGACAAAGGAGCATGAAGATCATCCATCAGTGGGGGATGATCATGTCCTGTGATCCTGTAAAATACATTTACAGATATTGCACAACAAATTGTATCTGCCAGAGTCGGGGACTGCAGATGCAATCCCTGACGCAAGAGCTCATGCACATTTGCCAGGTTCAACGTTATTTGATTGACCACAGGTTTCATCTGTTCTCCATCGTATTTCATGAATAACTCCAGAAGCAGATAAAAGTACTTGCAGCTGAGTTGTATGCAGGAAATGGAAGGAGGCAAGATCTGCTGAATATATTCTCGAATGGGTACTAGCAGCTTCAGCCGCTGATTTATGTCCCAATAAGTCAATGAAGTGGCCTGGAGAGCAGCCTTGCAACTGAGGATATTGGGAATGCCCAGATTGCTCTCCACAAGTTCTTCCTCAGAGAGTCCATTTGGGAGAATTGAGAGGAGACTTAATAATTCTTTGCTATCAGAAGTGATTCGGGGACTTGAAAGCGAGAGACCGATGGATGCCTCCACATTTGATTGTCGGTCAAAGCCCACAGACAACACAGAGGTTTTCTCTGTTTTCTCCTCAATTGTGTTGGAATTGTCAGTAATTTCTATAAAGGTTTGTCTTGCAGCATCAGTCGACAAAGGTTGCAAGGGCACCAAAAAAGGATGGCTCCATTTAACTTTGGCAGGCCTCTCAGCACCTCGCATTGTGATCTGGAAGGAATCAGTGAAGGATAACTGCAGTGGTGTAGCCATACTATCAATGCAAGGTGTTCTATCTCTGTGAGGAGGGAAAGAAATTCTTCAATCCCAGCTCGAGACTTAATTGGTTCCCAAACTGTCTCCAGATTGTCCAAATCAACAGAGAGGTCTTTTTCTTTGAGAAATACTGAACAACAGGCTTTGTGAGATCTTTTCCTGGATTCAAACCCAGATGTAATCCAAGAAGTGCTGCAAGTTCAGCACTGGTGGTTGCAGCTTCAGCACTGACGAAGAATCGGGCTTGAAATTTTGAAGAGATATCTGAATGATGAAGCACAGCTCTTGCCAGACTTGTTTTGCCCATTCCACCACCTCCCAGGATGGCTATTCTTGGTGACTCCTGGTTGAGCGATCTGAGAATATGATCCATCTCATGTTCACGACCATGGAAGATCTTAGGCTTGGAGGGGAGCATTGAAAATGAATTTGAGCTGGAACAAAAGATGTAAGGAAATGGTTGAACTATGGAACTAATCATCCACCTATTTTTGGAATCATTGCGACCCAGATAGCCCTGTTTGAATGAGGCAAATGTAACAGGTGGTAGTGATGTGCCCACCGATGACCTGTCTGACATTGTATTGGTGTCTGAAAGTGGTTCAATCAACTCCAGCAATTCCTTGTGCATCAGGTCTGCCGACTTTTTGAAGTCGCTGATGTCATTCAACACTTGGGCCTGTGTTTGAATCTAGGTGATCATGTCAACCCACTGTTGAAGAATAGATAATAGACTATACCCTGAAGACCTCTTGAGCTTGCTCCAGTCCAGCATGACATTCCTTCAGTAATTTGCTCATCTCATTGCTTCGGAACAGGTATTTGATCTTGGTCCCCTGCTGTTGTGCTTTAACAAATGTGTATATCTTGTGAAGAGTTCTGCATCCACGGATTCAGTCAAAAATTCAATCCCAGTTGAACAAAACCAACTCCACAAAATTCCCGATGTTATCTAGCATCAATAGAGGGAGAGACCCAATTGGCTCCGATGTCATATGCAGCTCCACGATGGCGTAGAGGAATCCGTGGATGTTTTCCATAAGCCGAACACAATCACTCTTATTCTGTTTTACAATCTACGACAGCTGAGTAGTTACATTGCAGGAATCCGTAAAATATACCTGGATTGCATTGACCAAGGTTTGGATGGTGTTGATGATGGATTGAATAAATGGAGGCCCAAATGCATCATGCAGCTCATTGAGAAGTGACAGGGCAAGTGTTAAACAAGTTCTGATGTGGTTGAGGCGAATTTCGTTGACAGTCGGCTGGCGGGGCATGATGGACGTGGGCATCCAAGTTAGGATCTCCGGCTTATATGTGACCTCTGTGGACGGTGTTTGCAGTTTGGAGTAAACCCATGTGCACACTAGCATCGCAGCAGATAGCAGAGCAGATAGCGACATTCGAATTGAGTTACGTAACAGTGTACACCTTCCATAGACAAACTTCTACTCGACATCCTATTGAACGTCGCGGATTTGAGACCACGGCAGGCCTATTGTCATATATACCATCCGAAGTGTCTCAATATTTCCTTATAAATTCACTTGGGCACAAAATTCACCCGCCCGAGCGCACATAGCGGCATTTAATTTGCGAAAATCGGTGGCATTCAAATCGCCACTTTCCGTTCCGTAACGACGTCGCACTTACTATACTCGACTCTGCCGAGTTGCTGGTATAAATATCACATGCCGTTTGCATTTGATTGGTGTAGACGTGAGCACGGGCCCAACCCCGGGAACGAAGGCGTCAGCGCCAACATCGGTGTGTGTTCTCGCATTAATATTTTTCTACGCACGGGAAGAAGCAAATGAGAGTGAAGGGTAGAAGGGAGGTAGAAGGGGGGAGGAGAACAAGAGGAAAACAGAAGGCGACAAAGGACAACAACAGGTATTCAAAGAGGAAAGGTTTACATGTGCAGAGTGCAGTACGCGTGGGTCCATGGACACGGTGGAAAAATGAAAAGAGACAGAGATGAAACGCGCACCTAACAACGCCCAACGATCTCTCATGGAAGTTGTCCACAGCGGCAGAGGACGATGGCCTAGCCCTCGGGCGCCTGTGGGGCGGGTTATTAGTTGGAAGCGTAACCTGATGAATGGCAGAGAATGATAAGGAGGGAAATCCCGCACGCCGGAGCGATTCTGTCTCGAGAAAATGCATCCTCAATCAAGCTGCATCAGAGTCGCCCCACCCCACCTACGCATCGCGTCGCTCTCGAGAATCGTGATGAACGCAAGGGTGGCAGTATTGCAGCGCTTGCGGGAGTTGCGATGCTCTGTAACGAAGCCGAACATCGCTATGGCTGGGAGATCTCCCGCAAACGCTCTCGCTTCCACAGCTCGTGAGCATCGCGAGTAGCATTGGTGAGCGGACACTCGATTAAGTCGGGAACCACACCCCGTTCAGGTAGGCATTAGTTCCCTCCACTCCTCTCCGTAAATAAATCAAAGAGGAAACCCACTTGGACAAATACGCCCACTTTCGGACGAGCTTTAGCGCCGAATTGACAGCCTCCGCGTCCGTATTCATGAGGAAGACCTATTATGCGTGAGCTCGCGTCGCCTTGTACACAGTGCTTGCAGAATGAAAACAGTCTCGAGGGAAAGACGCAGCGTGCTCCGAAGAGCTGGCTTACGGCGTCTCCCCCTCTGGCAACGCCGCACCAATGCGTCGTGTCGTGCTGAAATAATATGAAGCACCCTGTGAGTCCCACAACGCCCGACAAGGAGGCAAGGACGCCCGGAAGCGCGCAACGCGCACTGAACACGCACGCGCGCGGCTTCCCTTCAGGAGATGTGCATGCGCAACGCACTCCCTTCCGTCCGCACCTCCACACCTCTTCTCCTGCCCCTCTAAAAAGGAAACGCGCTCATGCAGAGCGGGAAACACCCACCATCCCACACCCAAACAATTCCCCCCGCCTTGCCTTTTCCCACGTCAAAGGCACTGTTATGTGTTGTGGAAGGCGTGCGAGGAGAGCGTGAGGTAGTCTCGGCTAACAGTCTCTCATGACATCCCAATTTGGGAACCCTGTCATGAGAGTCTGGGTCCAAGTGCGGCCATATACTTAACCGTACCTCTGCGCTATCATTTTTTGATCGAAATTTCCCACAATATGTAGCTTTAAATCAAGCTCTAGAAAGGGAATCTCCCCCATATCCAGGTCAGGAAGTCCGAGTTGCGGAGGACTAGAGGATGCACCAATAATACTAACTGTGTCTCCTTCATAATCGAAGCACTGCGTTGAACCGGTCCCTAAACCGGCAACCGGCGAGGCCCAGCGAGGTCCGCGGAGCCGGCGGGCGCCTAGCGAAGGCGATGCCTAGGGCCATAGCAACGCCTAGACACGCCTAGAAAGTGCTATTCTAGGCGTGTCTAGGCGTTGCTATGGCCCTAGGCATCGCCTTCGCTAGGCGCCCGCCGGCTCCGCGGACCTCGCTGGGCCTCGCCGGTTGCCGGTTTAGGGACCGGTTCAACGCAGTGAAGCTGTCGGAGTGTAATTCAGGATAGCTGGGTCTTATTACATGATTTCTTTGAGACAGGGGCTGATTTGATTTTGGGTCCATTTCTGGGTGGAACTGGGGCAGAGAAGAGATAAGAGGGCAGATAAAGGTGCTATGAAGAGTGTACAGTCATGCAAGTGGGGTGTGGAGAAAGAGATACAGAGCTCGAGTCTCGCGCAAGCCTCGCACAAGCCACAACTTGCGTGGGAATGTGTCATCCGGCAACTCCGGCAACCTCAGTTAAAGCCACATATTGTGGGAAATTTCGATCAAAAAATGATAGCGCAGAGGTACGGTTATATGGCCGCACTTGGACCCAGACTCTCATGACAGGGTTCCCAAATTGGGATGTCATGAGAGACTGTTAGCCGAGACTAAGCGTGAGGCGCTGCGCTCGACCTGCGCACTCGATACTTTTCGCCTTTGCCCCTGTGCCTTTTTGGGACGACTACCTTTTTGGAACAGCCCGGCCGAAAGTTGGCATCAGCGGCATTCGTTGCTGGGAAACTCTTGACAAACAACGTCAGCACGTCACCGCTCTTCATCTCCTTCCACCATCATCCGCGGCGCCATCCTGCCCTCCATGCTGTTTCGCCACCACGCCACAATGGACATAAACTCTCGACAATTTCGCTGCCCCGAAGACGGATGCAAGCTGTACTTCCCTCCTCTAGCTATGCACGAATGGAGGACCAAATAACGATTCTTAATTCTCAGTCGTGCGTTTACGCATGCCTCTGTTTCCCGCCGTTTACTAATTTATCTGCTCCAGTGTCGTAAGCAATCCCATGGTCCACGCTTCAAGTTTTGACCAGTGGGCGTCGTTCCAAACACCATTCGGTACACGACTGCTCCCCCTGCGCCCGTCACCTCCGACCACGCTCGCCATGCAGCTGCTACTCCCGCGCCTGCGACCGTCTCCCACCACACCCCTCCCATACAAACTCTCCTCGCGTTGCGTGCATCCACTGCGACCGATCCCCAAACGCTCATATTCATGCTTAAAGCACTGTCAACTCAAACCTAAAGCCTCACAAGATACACGGTGTCACTGTTCCTGCCTTTCCTTGAACAACACTTTCCACGGCGACATGGCGCCAATGCGTCCCACGGAGACGACACACCCAAAGCTCTTCGGCGACCTCGCCACGCACCACCCCATGATGCAACGTCAGCTGAGCCATCATTCTCTCAGCATGCGTTCACCCATCGACTGCGCGGCCAGCTACGTACGGTCTTGGATGCTCATTACATCCAACATAAGTATTACCCTACCTATGCCCCACTCTAGTTTTGTATACTTGTACGCTCAACTTGTTTGAAATTGACACGGCATTTCGGCACCTTTTTGAATGCCGTCCTTCCGCCGAAGCTTCCTAAAAAGGTAATCGTCCCAAAAAGGCTTAGGGGCAAAGGCGAAAATTTTGCAACTCGACCTGCGTGCGCCGTGCTCGTGCTCGAATCTATTGAGCTCCGCTGACCTCAGCTTGACATTCTTCCCCTTCTCTTTCACTACCCCGCTCTCCTTCGCTGCTTTGCTGCCGACGCCGAAGTCCCCGCTGTCGTTCTTCGCCTGACCTTTAGTCACCACACTGAGGGCAGGACCGAGGAGCCGGCATATACAATGGCTGCGTCACTGAAAGGAGGCTCAGAGGGCGATGAGCAGTCGCGTCGAATCGCGCAAACTTGCAGTAGAGTCAGGGAGATTTTAGGTTAGAACGACGAAAACCGGAGTCTCGTTGAGTTGCGATTAATGCCGGTTCTCGAGTTTTGGTTGAGACGCGGATACCGGGAAGAATTTGAGTCCTGGTTGAGACCTAGGGCACTAGAAGTGAGTAAGTAGGGTAGACGCAGGAGGCAAGACGCAATCGGCCGAAATGGCCGTTGAGATCAGTTACTCAATTTCGGGCCTTTCGGCAATCGCAGGTCTTCTCCAACCATCATCCCCATCCCGAGTGATACGACGAAGACGATTTCGATGCAGATTACCCTGCTGCTATACTTTCCTTCTGGCATTAATAATCGAAGGTGTTGCTATGTCGACACAGCAACGCAAGATTCTCAAAGTTCGACTGTCACGACAAGACCACTCGCACAAGCGGAGAATGGCTCACCGCTTGATTTTTCTGTTTCCGGATAGTGTTACCAGAATCTTCATGCTGCTGGCTCATACGCCTTCGTCGATGATGTTTAGCGTGCTTATGGATGGCTTTTCCACGCTACGCGGCCGCGGCGGCAAGCCCTCGATCTCATTCTAATTCAATCCGAAGGCTGACCATTTACTCGATCCACTAGGACCAAGCCCACCTGAATCCCACCCTCTCGATCAAACCCAAGACATGTCTTATTGGTGATATAGCGATTGAACGGGTGTACGACCGCGGCGGGTCAAGTTTTCACTCGAAATTGGTCGGGCTATATCGCTCGCTTCCTGTCACGTTGATTTTTTTTTCGCGTCCTCCCTTTTCGTCTCAATTTGTTTTCCCCCAGAGGTTCAAGTCTGTCAGTTAAATGGCCAAAATCAATCAAGGGATCAAAAAATCTGCCGTCTGCGATGAGTGCGACCCGGCCACAAGTCGAATGAGGATAACTACATCCAAAGAAGTGGTGTGGACAGATTTCAAGAATGCTCGCGAGTGCACTATGGGATAATCACTAAGAACAAAAGTCAATCGAGACCAAGGTCTGCCAGGGTCTGCCTGGTCTCAAGAGGTAATCACTCTTGAAATTTCCGAGCAAACTGACTCAAGCTGCAGTAGAACGCGGGCTCTCGACGGTCATTCTAAAGGTGAGCTCAAGGCGAGCTGCGAGATGATCAAACGTCACATGGCCGTCGATTGCAATCGTCTCCTCGCCGGCTTCTTGTTGCATTTAATTGCAGTGCATTGCCTGCTTGCTCATGGATTTGATGCTTGCTGATGCATGACGAATATAGTGATCTCAAGACGGGCTCCGTTAATATTCTGTGATTACTCCGTTCCTGAAGCGGATGCTTTACAAGCATGATCGTTGCAACTTACGCCGCACAGTTGCGGCTGGAGTGCACCCCGTATTGAAAGAGGCAGACAGGCCCCCAGTCATTTGGGTCAAGAGCGGGCGGAATAGAGCAAAAAGGTTGCCCCATTAGGTGAAGTTATCCCAGCTCCCAAAGGAGTAAAACAGGCGAAAGCCGCCCGTAATTCTTGGGAGGACTAATTCGCAACCCGTAGGAGTACTCTGCCTGTTGGGGACAGGCTGATTCATGAGCTGAGTAACGGTATGGAAATACCCCCATTTCAGAGGATCATCACCTATATAAACAATCCACGAAGTAAGTTCCATATCAATTCCCCCAATCGAAAGTCCACTCCACTCAAACAGATAACTACCAAAGACTTGCTGCACTACCCGGAATGCAGCTCATTCGCATTTTCTCTGTCTTGTCTCTGGCTGCCGGCGGGTTGGCCTGTGATCACCCGCATGCGCGTGATGAGCATGAATTGGTCGCACGAGACTCTCTCAAAATTGCACCAGGCCCAAGTGATACACAAATCCAATTTGCGCCTGTTCCCAACACCGTCAACTCGGTTAATATCAGCGCCACGCTCGGCTACTTTGTTGGAGACCTCGGCGGTGGCGCGTATTGGGTCACGGATGGCGCGTACACAAACATGTTCCTCGTGAGCACACATGGGGTCATCGTGGTTGAGTGAGTCCCGCCACGCCAGTTTGGCAGCTACCCAAGGTCTAACGTCGAATGCAGCGCGCCGCCGACAATTGGGCATAAGCTGCTATATGCGATTGGCAATACGACGAGCATCCCCGTCACCCACCTCGTGTACTCACACCTGCATTCGGACCACATCGGCGGCGCGTCGCTCTTCAACGCCTCGCACCCGACCATCATCGCGCACGCGGAGACACTCAGCCTGCTCGCGTCGCTTTCACCGCTCGACCCGCTGCGCCCGTTACCACACGTCACATTCCAGGATAACTACACCGTGAGCGTGGGCAACCAGACGCTCGAGTTATCGTACCATGGCCCCAACCACACGCCGGGAAACCTCTTCATGTACGCGCCGGCACAACGCGTCGCGCTGCTCATCGACGTCATCTTCCCCGGCTGGGCGCCCTTCTCACAGCTCGCGATATCTGACTGGATCCCTGGGTGGACCGCCGCGCATGATGTGCTGCTCACGTTCGACTTTGACGTGCTCGTGGCTGGTCACGTCGCCAGCCTTGGTACCAGGAATGATGTCTTGCTGCAGAAGAAATGTGAGTCCTCGATCCCCAATGATGATCCACATATTGATTTTCACTGCCTACAGACATTGAGGACCTGCAGGACTCGTGCGCGTCTGCGATCAACGGCGGATTCAATGTGACGGCTGCGATTGGGCCAACCGTCGCGGCAAATCCAGAGAACGTCTGGGCCGAGTTCAAGGCGTACTTGCGCGTCGCCACACAGACGTGTGCGGACAACACCACCTCACGCTGGCTCGGCGTACTCGGCGCTGTGGATGTGTTTGCGTTCGAGAATGCGTACAACATGGTCAACGCTCTGCGCGTCGAGTACGATGTGCTTGGCCCGTTCTCTGTGTCATAGGCGGTCTAAACCCATTCTCCTCATAAAAAAGTTGCGATATATTTTTCGAACGATTTGCTTACCTTTTGTGTACTCTCGACTCGCGTGCGGTAGCTGGAATTGTCATTAGAATAGTACGACAAATCTAACAGCACTGACAACAACTCCCTTTTTTATTGGCGCCACTCAGCCGGCTCGAGTCGCGGAGCCTGCAATACAATCCATAGCGGTACCATAAGACCTGATGCATCAGTAAATGTGCAGGTTTGTTGTTGGCATCGTTGGCATCAGAAAAAAAACCTACGATCGAAATAGTACTTTCGCTGGAAGACACTTGGGCACTCACCACAATCGCCTCATACAGCTCGGCGCCGTCCCCACTTTGACACCTACGGAGTCCAATTCCTTCTAACAACTGCACCGGGATCACTATCCCTCATATCCGAGGCAGAAATCAGCGACAAGAGCAAGGCAGACAGGCTCGCCAAGCTCCTGGTCGCATTACAGGCGGCGTGGTTCTGCCTCTAATGCATAGCCCGCGGCGCTCAGCATCTTCCTATTAGTTTTTTGGAGATCACCACCGGAGGACATGCACTTTAGACGCTGTTCACGTACATGTTGTGGGCGTACAAACCCGTGGATATCGCCGTTCCCACCCTTATCCGCTGCGATTCAACGTTGCGTCCCCTATGCGCCTACATATTCATATGTAGCCCTCTCAGCGGAACGACGATGGAGACCACACCTGGAGCCAAGTTCATCAGCAATGGGGCAGAAATCAACTGGATCCAAATATAAGATGGCCCTCACGATTCGTCGCTAAGACATGTTGGGCTTATACCTGGGGATCGTGACCGGATTCTCGCTTCGGGGCATCGAAGATCTTTTGTCCGCCACTCAGAGTCTGAGTGGCGCCCACTCCGCAAGGCGATCGTTGAGCCCCGCAAGCTGCAAATGCTTACGCTTGACCCAGTCGCTGTTTTACCCAGGAGACTTGCATGGGAAGCCGTCGCCGAATATCGACTGGAGGCGCTGCCCCGCGAATATGTCGTCGCGCGTGCTTCCCACGTGCCAAGCTTTCAGGGGCAAGCCACCGCGCGCTTGATTCTTGCTTTCATGCTTGCTGAAGTGCTTTACGCGTGGATTCACGTCTTGGGTTGGAATGCAGAGTTTGCGTCGGCGAAATTGCAGTTGGCCTGGCGGATAGCGTGCTGCACTATAGGCGGAGGTGGCATTTTCGTTGCCGTATTCGGGTTCTCGTGGGCGTTCGCGGACGCAGGAGAGCCATATTGGGATCAAACGTGAATCGATTCCACTATCAGATTAACGGTGTCCTAAATGATAACACCGTTACACGGAGGTAACCTGCGCCGCGAGCGCAATCCGCTTCACGCCCGCCTTGATGATATTGTTCCACGTTGTCGAGTCCTGCCACACCGAGCAGTCGCCCCCGTATCTGATTCACCTTCCATCAGCCTCAATCTCAATCCAAAAGTACGAGAGCAGTAGCAAGACATACTGCGCCGTCCCATTCACACCCCTCAGTCGGACCGATGAATAAACCTGCCCGCGGCCATCACGCGGAATTGCTGGCGGCTGCAATTAAAACAAAATCATCGGCAAACGCTCGTCAAAAAAGGCTTTCCTCCTTCTAAAAAAGGAAATCTGTTCGTCTCCTAAAACCCCTGGAAAATAAAAGACCGACGCACGTCGTACTGAAACTCGGCCCCCATGCGCCTGCTTCGGGCACACGCCGCCCGCCTCGGCGGGGTCCGTGCTCATCGCGATGGGGCCGCCGTTCAGGGTACTGTCGAACGCAAAGTACGGGTGCGTGTCGCGGTCGCAGCCAGGGAAAAAGGCCCCAGGAGGCGGTGCATGGAGCGGGTCAGCGCACGAAGGTGAATGGGGGAAGAGCGGAAAGAAGATGTGGAGGCGGAAGAGAGGAGAGACGAGAAGAGATGCGCAAGCGCTAACAAATGGTTCATTGCATGCTCTATAGCCCGTTATGCCAAGGATCACGCCCCCGAGGAAGTAAGCTTGCCGGAGCGGTTATAGCCTGCAAGGGTGCGTCAGTGTGGGATGGGGGAGAAGGAGAGGAGGGACGGTGAGGAGAGAGGGACGCCCGACGAACGCCCTTGCACGGAGCAGCGCAGGTAATGTCCCCTCCCCATAGGCGCAATCCCTCACGCACGGCGGAAGCAGCGGTCCGACGGCAACGCACAATGCGCGATGCGGGACAGAAGACAGCAGAAAAGGCGGGACGTGTTGAAAGCGGACACACCATTCTGCGACCCGGGTGCGGTGTGCAGGTCCCGATTCCTCTGCGGGCTGTACTTGCGTGTCCAGCCGAAGGGGCAGAGGATTTATGTGCGTTAGGGTCAGCCAAGCGCAAGGGGGTGGAGCGTCAGCATAGGCGGTTGGGAAGTAGAGGGGAGGAAAGGGGAGGGAGGAGCGGGGAGGTGGTGGGAGGGCGAGGAAAGGAGAAAGTGAGATACAGGTAGCTGCGGGGTTGGCCGGAGACGAAAGAAGCGAGATGAAAACAAAGGCAGCCGACTCGCTTCTAATAAACGAGAACGGACCATGGTGGTGACATCCGAGTCCGAGCCTTCCCCGAAAAGACAGCCGCGCGCGTGTACGAATCGTCGTCCGGAAGGGCAGGAAGGGAATGGACGCTAAGCGACCGCATTCTCCGCGTCGTCCTTTCCCCCGCAGCACAACGCGAGAGATGTCCATCTCATCGGCGCCTCAAGGCGAACGAATGCTTGCTTCATCGCTCAGCAACAACAGACAAGGAAGGAGCGCGGCCAGTGCGATGGGCGAGTGCAGCACCTTCAACGCGCATGCGCGCTCAGCATGGGCAGACGCGCGAGTAGCTCAACCTCAGCACGGCTAGCTCCCCTCATTCCCGCGCCTCACCTGATGAATGACCCCGCCGGTCAGCCTGCCGCCGCCGCCGCCGCCTATGTCACCGCGCAGACACCGCACAAATGCCGTACCCAAACATGGGCGTCTGCGGAAAAAGCCCACAACGGCGTACGAATTCAGGAATCCCGTCCAAATTCCCGACAGACAGCCAAAGGACACGCAGAGGGGCACAACGCGTACCACCGTCCCGGAGACACCCGGAAGCAACGCGGACGAGACGCTCCATCGAGTCGAGCGTCAACTCTCGACTGTCGCCTCAAGTGAGGGGACTCGCTTTCTCGAGAATGTAAGGAGGATACGCTACTCACCATGCTCGAGCCCCCGTCACCGGAATTACGCTTCACTGCGCCATTGCCGTTCCTGCCGCCGCCCCACCAGTGCCGGTCTTCGACTGGCTCTTGGCTGACACTGCGCCGTTTCCATTGGCCAGCGCAATTGTCGCGATAACAGCAGCAACCTGGTGGTAGCCAATGCAGACATGTCCAGTTGTGTTGCGGTCAGGCTTTCTGTTTCTTATTTCTTTAGTTCGAGTTTATGTTCTGTCGAGCGCGACTCGGAACTCCGCGATGGTGGTGATCAAGTGGTGATGATGGTTGGAGAGGGTTCGGACCGTTCGGGTATTCGGCTCCGAGTCGTCTCGGCTCGGCTCGCAAGATCTCGGGCCGCCGTCACGGTCCGACTCTTCTCTCCTCCTCGCTCGAATCTATTCTGCTCCGCTCCAAGGCCTACTCGCCCAGACGCATTCAAATCTACCCCATCAAGACAATCTCCGTACAGGTTAGTGCTCTGTGTCTAGTGATCATGGTTCAAGTTCTGCCCGAATTTGCTCTCACTTTCAACTCCGAGTCTCAACTCGGCCTCGCCTGCTTGCAATGATGGATTTCTCTGTCTTTCTACGACTTTCCACTGGGTATTCTGGGCGAATTTTTGGCAATTCCTCCTCGCTTTCATACACCTTGAAACCCTTGAACGCTTGAGCGCTTACTAAGATTACTTACAATCTCCCTCGCTGTGGCAGCAAAATTTAGCCCCCAAAACCTCTCTGTCCTGTATCTGACCTCCCGCCTCCGAGTCCGCGGCGTTGCCGCGGCGCCGCCTCGACGACGTTTGATTTCCGAACTAAACTTTAGCCTGTCCATTCCCCATGCCGGATCCTCCCTCTTCCTCGGCGCGAGGAACGATGGCCCGCATCTGGCCCACCATATCGAGGCTCGCTCCTTCCCTCGCCCTGGGATTCAGCAGTCAGCGCTCACTATGGGTTCAAACGAACATTCATACCTGTTTTCAGCAAAGAACCGCCTGCCGTGCCGCATTCATTCCTTTCATTCGAACCCTACCCTAACCTAGTAAAATTCCTTCTTCCAAATTCGCCCCTGGGATAGGCTGAATTATAGACATGTCGTTTAAACACAAACAAAAAACAAAACATCATTGACAAGCAAGTAAGACCTGACCCCGAGTCGAACGAGGGAGTCACGCTTACTTATATCCGTGCGACAGATGCAGTAAGTACATGGACCATCCACCACCAGGTCTCTCTCAATCAGAAGGGGCGGCAGTTTGAACTTTGTAGTTGATTTTTCGGACCTCAAGCCCCAAGTTCAAGGCGAGGCGATATGTTCAGTTCGAAGTTGCCTTCCAAGTACGAGTCTCTGTCAACAGTCATGCAAATATGTTTATTCATTCCCGGCTATCCAGACGGGTGTCAGGAAAAATCAACCAACGGTGTGCAAAAATGCCCCTTGGGAATCAATTCGAAAGACCTGGCCCCGGGTCGATCAGAGGACTGATGAAGTAACGGGGGTGTGGAACCTTCCACCAGGTCTTCCTGCGGATAAATTGAGACTGCTCTACTGTGTTAATTCGCTGTTCAGTATGGCAGTTGAGCTGCGTGCCCATGCAAAAAAGCGCAACTTACACTGCATTCCGGGGGTCCCTAGCCACGGCATCGTGCTGTACCGCCTAGCCATGGCTAGCCGAACTGCATTTGGCTAGCCAATGGCAGCTGACATAGCCACATCCGGCTATGTCCGGCATGTGATCTAGCCATAGCTCGCTACAGCTAGCTAATAGCTAGCACAACTAGCCAGAACTAGGTAATTCTCACTGAGCTCCTTCTGATCCAAAAATTGGAGGTACAATATTTTTCTTGGTGTCAGAGTTGCCAGTCTGGGAGAATGCCGCAATAAGTGCGGCGATCATTGCGGAGGTGCTGCATCATGGCATATGCGGCCAGGGCTGAGTTTGACAGCGATACGTCGGCAGAGAGAGTGCCGTTGACTGATGGATTTGCGTTCAGTGAATACCAGTCGTAACGAGCATACCTGGTGGTCTGAGATCAGTCCAAGAGGTCAGTGTTGGGCAAGGCTAGCATTAGTGTGGCTTGCTTGGGGAAGGTTAGCTACCCAGATTATGGCTGGGCCAGCTGCTGATAGCTAGCAAGAGCTCGCCATACATGTCGCTAGGCAACTATGGTTAGGCAGCTGTCTGGAGCTAGCCGAAGGATAGCCACGGCTAGCCAAAGGATAGCCATGGCTAGCAAGAGCTAGCCATAAGTGCAGCTATGGGGGCCCGGAATGCAGTGCTACACAAGGAGTGTTGAATGAGGAGTCCGCGCCGTCTCCGTCACTTAGTTACTTCGCTTAGCGTTGCAGAAGTTCGGGAGTTTGATCGCACTATGAAAGTTTGTGAGTTCAGCTGAATGTAGGTGAACTTCGTCACTTCCTCTGCACACAGTGAAAGCTCGTAACTTAGACCGCAGTGACGATATTCACATGACCGTGACCAGACGCATGGATAGTGCACGGTCAATCACGTGCATAGTACACTATCATCGTTTCGTTCTTTGAGCATGCTCTTTTTCTATGACTCCAAAAGTCGCTGGCGGTACAGCTAAATTTAGACTTAGGTAGGGGTCAATATTGAGTGGTTCAATTTGAAGTGAAATGCGCTGTAAGAATAGTCAACAGTATATATCTAGCTTATGAATTTTCAGTTGAAATCAGCGACCGAGAGAGTTGCGGGCCAACGATCCCATTCTCAGCTATTTCGGAAGAAACTCGAGGGTTGTTATTTGAACAATGTTGAGGATCATGACCGCTTGTCGTGGAAGCGTTGAAAATGCTCAAACAGGAACTTTGTTTACATCCTCTAACTAATATGTTGAACAACACTATTGTCATGTTCACCTGGTTCAACCGTTCAGCTCAATCGTTCAGGCAGCCTTTTGAGGTTCAGAGGGCTTTCTTGTGGCTCAAGTGAGTCTGATACCAGGTTCAACCGGTCTTCTCAATTTATTGGGCACTTTTTTCTATTTCTAGAAGGCCTTCTGAAGGGTGAAGTATACGCGTTGATGCAATATCTAATTCACCCGTTCAGTTCAACAGATAGGATGCGCAAAAGCCGCACCAAAAAATTTGTTTTAATAGAGGTTTCAAATTTCAATACCATATTCACCATGTAATCGAGGGAGGTCCTGGTGCCATCTGGTGTGTGCTGGTGTGTGGTAACTCAGAGGGAGCGGCATCAAACCATTGTCGCATGTGTGATGTCATCGCACGGTGGGCAAGAGTGTTGCCGTCAAAGTACGGCATTTCCCAGGTTGCCTCCCCAGACGCATTCAGCAACGCCGAAGAGGTGCAAGGTGGGCCATGAATACATGATTTGAGGTAGAATGACGCTACTTGAGTTACGAAACTTGATTTAAAAAAATTCCCGTGCGGCTTTGCGCAAGTATCAAAAGCCGCGTGCGGGTCATGCGCATCCTATCTAATTGCTCCGGCATCGTGAAGGGGGCTTTTGCGTACGGTTCAAAAAGTTTCCGCTATAAATTTATGGTAATTTCAACTCCTTATCTTTGAGGATGCGCAAGCTGAGTGAGTCTAATTGCAATAATTCCACAGACCACGACTTTCTCTTTTCGAGCCGGAGTTGAGATGGTGAGTGACTGCTAATAGGCTAGAACGATGCGAGCGACAATATAGGCGTTTTGGAAACGAATCAGAGCTAATATAGGACCATGGTCGAGTCCAGGAAACTATGGTGGCGGAGGTCGTTGTTGAACTAACTGCTGGGACCAGGCACGAAATGTCAAGTGTCTGCACCCATGATGAGGTGTAAGAATTCCTACTTTCTTTTGTGAAGCATTGATAAATGAAGTTGCTCCAGCTTTCCAGGACAACAATCAGATCACAAACCCACACTGCTTCCAAGCACGGACAAAAACCGGCAGATGCAAATTGCGCAGGTGGACAAGTGCTTCAAGAGTTGAACCGTGAGAACGTGGGCAATAACGTGGACTTAAAGTGGCCACGGCGACCGCGGGATGCATGTATATGATAATGGAGAACGATTGGTGTTACTCTCGAGAGCTTATTCAAATTGACCCCCATAAAATTTCAACTTGCAGCCATCCCAAGACCATGTTGAACCCTGTCTCGGCGATCTGGGCGCAATACACAATGGGTCGTCAATTCCACAAATCGAGGTACCAGGTTAAATATGTTGAAGTGTCTGTCTATGAATCCACCGAACATGGCCCGAATTAACATTTCGCTGGTTGATTTCACTTGATTTCACGAGCAAAGCCGGCTGAACGGACTATTTGTGGCGGATTTACTTCGATGATTTTAATGCATGCAATGTATGTATAATTATTGGAAAATTTCAACAGTGTCAACTCTAATCTTATAGTTGAAAGGTTCGGATTATTCTCTGCAGGTTTGGTGCCCCAGGGGCGACAATCTTCCATGCGACTCATCTCCGATTTGTTCAAGTTTGCAACAGGGTAACAAAACCTAAAAAGAATGATTGACCCCTCACCTTGTCACGAAGATCGCCCGAATTTCCACTCTGAATCATGTGTTCCGCCTGAGCGACGCACCGGGCATTAAGATCTTATCGCGACAGGATATGAGCGACGGGGAAAAAAAGAGATCAGTGCTTGTATTCCAATGCGCGCTGAACTGAAATTTCATCAACTCCATTGCGCATGCTGGGCTTCTTCGATATAAATTAATATACTTTCACCTCAACGAGAGCGCTGGTAATGCGCCAGTATCTGTCAGGTATCAGAGACGAATGTGAGCTCACATTGATCAACTCGGTTGACTTCGTTGGTCTCCCCCAGTGGTGCTGGAGATTATTGAACTTCTTCCGACGAGGGACATCAGGCTCGACTGAAATACCGTGCTCGAATACTGGAAGTTGAAAGCCACATGTTGTGTTATCGCTGCTTCGTCGTGGTCGAAACGAGCAACTAGGCCGGGAAAAAGGTGTGTTACTGGGAGTGTTCGCTGTAATCAAATCAAGTGACTCACCCGAGCGCCACTCATCGCTCAACGCGCCCATCGCAGGCGGGAAGCACGACCAAGGGCGGTGTGCGGATGGCGGTTAAGGAAGAAGGAGATTCCCGCGCCTCCGTTCCGCGAACACAGCATATGATTAAACAATCCGCATTGGCGGGAATTCGGTGGAAGTGACCAGATTTCCCAGAATTCTCTCTACCTGACGATCTTCCACAGTTTCCGATCAAACTGACGAATTTTCGCATTCCTTAGCGAAGTAACGAAGTGACGTAGTTGGGTACGACTCTCGAACGAGGGTCTCCCGCATCTAGTGAATACCAAGCTGGCGGCAGCTCAAGCGGGGGTGTATCCGTCCACCACCAAGTCTTCCTGTGTGGCAATTGGGGCTTGGATTTATGATCCACGTTTCGTGCTCCAACTCCAGTTGAGTCTCGTTCAGTTAAGCTGCGAGTATTTATGCTGTGTCTACCATGCAACTATTTCGCTTTCCCAACGGAGCTCAGCAAGGCGGACCAAAAAATGAACCAACCCTGCTGTAGATGTAAAAACCAAAAAGGATTTTGTCCAAGACCTGACCTCAGTACATCCTGCAAAGATCTTTTTGAGCCCAAGAAAATTCAACCAACCACCAACACCATTGCAATGTATTTGAAACCACATTGAATATATGCTGAGTAACGTGACCCTAATTCGAATAAGGAACTCCCACTTGATCAGAAAGGTCCACACAATAGAGCGAGCGCAAGCAATTAGTCAAATTTCCTCTTTATTCGGTGAAGTCACCTTCAAGTATACAAGAGCGCGGTTGAGGAAGCAGACTCGTCAGTGCTTGAATGAGTACTATTAAACGGGCACACGGACTCACTAGTGCTTAAATGAGGCTAATAAATGTGTGGTCCCAAACGTCTGTCTGTCATCCAATATATTGATTTTTTAGTGTAGCCCTACAACACAAAGCAAAATTCAACCAACACCGTGTAGAAAAATCATGCGAACATGATCACGAGGTTGAGTTGAGCAAGGGACTCCTGCTGACGGCCATGCTTCTGTGGTGCATTGGGCAGGTGTGGAACTTAGGACTCCAATTCACAATCAAACCTTTCATACCCCACCCCACATCTTTACATCAATTTGACCATTATACTTCGAAGATTCATTTCTCAACACAAAATAGGAAAAAACTTGAAATTCAAATGAGTTCAAACTCACAAATATTGCCAATGATTTCAGGCATTCAAAGTGAAATCAGGAACCCTGAGATGAAAATAGATAAATAAATAAGAGAATCAATTCAAAAAACAATAAATAGATACATGACGAGGCTCATACCCAGATTCAGTAACAGGTTAACTAGATGATTGGGACGTAAATAAATAAATGAGTTTAACAGACCCAAATGATCACGGGGAAAAAATTGATGTAGTGCTTGAGAGGCTGCAAAGAGAGCCGTAGTCGGGAGGATGTGTTCTTCAGCATCTTCAGCTACAGAATTTATATCCCTGCCCTGACCTTCAATCAAGTGAACGTTCATACCCCCTGTCCACATCCGTCCCTGAAGACGTACATACATAGGATGGGGTGCATTCCTTCAAGTGATCCTCATTTATCATTCCCGAACTTGAGCCCTAAATCTTGTTCCTCCGTATCGAAGAGTGTCGTGCCCCAGATTTGCTGCCGTTGAGTCAACTGTATTGCGATGATGGACATCTTTAATCTCAGAGGTAGATATTATTTTCCCAGCGCAAACTCAAACTAAAAAAGTTCGACTGTGGAGCTAAAATAGGTCGGGTGCAAACAGATGACCTGACCCCAATCGAACGGGGGACTCCTGCTTATAGGAATTCCACCGTGGGCTGCTCACATGAAGCAAATGTGCACCATTCACCACCAGGTCTTGCCCGAGTAACCTGTACGACAACATCCAAGACGTAGACATTATTATTTTCTCGATGCGAAACGCAAACCAAACCCAAAAAGGTCTGACTGGGTGGAGGGGAGACACAAAAAGACATACACTGAGCCAAGAAATGACCTGACCTCAAATTGAACGACGGACTCCTGCTTCATCACGCACATTTAGACAAAACATGAAGGAGGTGAACCATCCAGCACCACGTCTTACCAGGTGTAAATTGGTGGGCAGTGAATACTGGTTAATTTCAGAGTGGAGTATCGTTTCATCTCTCTCTTCTCCATTCCTCTTCTCGTTTTTCCTTTCAGCCAACCAGAGTCACCTGTGTAGCTCAATCCCCAAAACGGATGTAGACCTCATTTTCTTGATGCCCAACGCAAACCCAAACCAAAAAAGTGACCATTAGTGCCACACCAATGCTGGAATATTTGTTCCTCAACACGACGTAAAATTCAGATCAACTCTAAGAAATGAGTTCAACTACACAAAAAACAGGGAAAAAATGCAACGAAAGCATCAGTAATTGATCTCGACACTGCCATGTCAAACACACTGAAAATTGGGGAGACACCTTGCAAATACTTTCAGGCATGCAAAGTGCGTGTGGGCAAGGAAGCCAGTAGAACACAGGGGTAGAAGCTGAGGACAAAGAGAAATGATCCTCTTTCACAAGAGTCACAGTGGCCAAGCACACTGTCTAGCAGCTGTGTGGGGAGCCTCGAGACTGACAACAGATACATAAATAAGAGCATTTACTCCACAAACAAATAGATACAGGACAACACCCATATTCGACATATGTAACAGGCTAACAGGATGATTGGGATTTAAATAAATAAATGAGTCCAACAGGCACAAGCACGTTAATGAGCGTGGATCTGGAGAAGAAAATCGATTTCATGCTTTATTGTCAGCTGGGATGCTCTCACACTGGAACAGGGAATATGTGTTTTTCAGCATCTTCATCAACAGAATCTCTGCCTTCATTATCGGAGCTTTCTTCCTTCACCAACTGAAGAGGTGGATGCAGAGTATCAAGCTTTATCAGAGCTTGCTGATGAGCATTTTCACAGATTCCAAGCCTGGAGTCAATGTTGGTCACATCTTTAGTCTGCAATGACCGCTCAAATAGTGGGCGAGCAGCTGTCCACAATGTGATTGCCTCCGAGATATGTCCATGTTTGTTGGCCAGATCCCCGAGACGTAGCAGGCATTGTGCTCTACTTCGATGCACATCCATTCTGGTGAATCCTTCCAGAGCAACTTGATAGAGATTGGCTGCTGTGCCTTTATCATTGTGAGCAATATGTACATCTCCTAGAAAGAGGAGTGCCTTATGAAGTCCCAGCTTCTCTTTGGATTTCCAGGCAAACCCTAAGTATATTATTGCCCATTTAGGGTGTCTTTTTCTGGCTGGCCAGGCCTGAATATTAGCCAATTGTTCCAAGCAGAAAGCCACCCCTTGGGAGTCCTTTCCCCATGACAATGAGAGACATTCCTGGAATTTCACCTCTGCCAAATCAAATTTCCCCTCTTTCTGTTCGATACTTGCCTGTGTAAAATCACAGAAGATGATGGCATGAGCAGTCTCCCTTCCAAAGATTCCTTTGGCTGTTTTCAAGTTGTGGTAAATATTGTCCTCAGCCCCACCAATCATTGTGTCAATGAGTCCAATATTGAGGAGTGCAAATGCATAAGAAATAGAATTTTGCTCCATAGAAGTGGATTCAAGAATTTGACAGTAGATATTTCTAGCCTCCTTATATTCTGACTTCAAGAGATGGATCTCTCCCTGGGCCCCCCTGATTTGATAGGCAAGTATCCCGCCAGACATACCACAGACATGAAGAAGTTCTGTAGCACTATGTAGTTGTCCAGCGCTCTCTTGGTAGCTGCCTTGGTATTGCAAGCAGTTGGCTGCAAGTCGGTGGGCCGCAGCTGCCTGATACAAATTTCCTGATAGCTTAGATAGCCTTAGTGCCACAGATGCATATGTATGTCCAGCCTGGTAATTGCCGCTCATCCGTTCAACAGAAGCAAGTACCAGCAAAGCAAGCCCCTGGCTATTTCTGTTCCCACACAGCTCAGACATCTCCAGTGCCTTGTGGAGGAATTGTGTGCCTTGTTGCTTATCACCTTTATGAATGAGGTGGTATCCTAAATTGCTGTAGAAGTCAACTATCACCATGGAGGATCAAATGAGACAGAGAATGAGTCAGACAACGGTCGCAGCAGCTAGGATTAATTTTTTGCACAAAATCGTACATCATCAAAATTAATCTTTTACACAATTTGCTATGCACTTCCCACCTACCCAAAATGGAATCTCCACTGCGACCAAGATTAATCTTGTAAGTTAATTTTCCCAGCTTCCATATAGCATAAAAAAGGTAATCTTCTCCTACTGACAGCAGCTGCGCCTCGTAAGAATATAATCTTCTCATTAGTCTGAAATTTAATCGAAACGTGACTCATTGAAGACGAATCTTGCAAGATTAAATTATGAGGAGATTAATTTCAGTGGGAAAAGCAGCAAAAGAAATACCAACAAGGGTGTTTGAACCCACAACCCCGCAATATAAGAGAAGAACACGGGACTAAGTACATAGTTTAACCGCTACGCCAAACTGCACATGATAAAGCAGTTGTGAATGGCCCCTATATCGATACACATACTCTGTATATCAAGCACTCTGGACAGAACAAAGGGAAATTCTGTTCAAGTCCAGTTCATGTTGTGGAGAGTCTTCGTAATTGCACTACTGCACTATTTTGACCAAGTTTTCAGGCAATGTGTGATGCAACATGCTGAACTGAACACTTCAGCCATTAGTGACAGTGGAATTGATGTTTTGGGCCTGCAATAGACCAAAGAATGCGAAATTCTGACTCTAGACTGAACTCTTGATAAAGATTAAATCTTCAAAGATTAGATTTTTAAACAAGATTAAATCCTCTCAGATTGTACTTCATTGGTTTCCCTGGCCTCAGTTACATTGATATGGTGACTCCATCTGGAATGGGTATGGTCCTGCTGGTCTAGTGGTAATAGGCTGTTCCTTGTCTCTGAGATTGAATCAGGGGTATCTTACTGTCACAAATTCAACTCTGTCAGAGCGTACTTTTTGATTTCCACTTTGAGCAGATTTAATCTCCCCGAAAATTAAATTTTCATCCACTACATCCAAATGCGGTACTTTTCTTAAGCCATACAAAAGCGTGGAGAAAATTAATCTTCATGATGTACAATTTCGTGTAAAAAATTAATCCTATCTACTGATATCACTGAGTCAGATAATAGATGGGACTTACTTCCAAGAAAAGGATCATTGGTGTTATCAAGATAAAGCATAACCTGAGCTATTGCATCTTCTGACACACTCCTGGAGTAATATTCAGTGCAGAGGAGTTCAATGAGAAACCTAGTTTCAAGTTGGTGATCACAGAGTTGAGACAGAAGAGAGTGAAGATCATCCATCAATGGGAAATGAGTACGTTCTGTGATCCTATAAAATACATTTACAGATATTGCACAATGAATTGTATCTGCAAGAGTTGGGGACTGCAGATGCAATCCCCGATGCAAGAGCTCATGCAAATTTGCCAGGTTCAATGTTATTTGATTGACCACAGGTTTCATCTGTTCTCCATTGTATTTCATGAATAGCTCCAGAAGCAGATAAAAGTACTTGTGGATGAGTTGCATGCAGGAAATGGAAGGAGGCAAGATCTACTGAATATATTCTCGAATGGGTACTAATAGCCTCAGCCGCTGATTCATGTCCCGATAAGTCAATGAGGTGGCCTGGAGAGCAGCCTTGCAACTAAGGATATTAGGAATGCCCAGATTGCTCTCCACAAGTTCTTCCTCAGAGAGTCCATTTGGGAGAATTGAGAGGAGACTTAATAATTCTTTGCTATCAGAAGTGATGCGGGGACTTGAAAGCGAGAGACTGATGGATGCCTCCACATTTGATTGTCGGTCAAAGCCCACAGACAATAGAGAGGTTTCTCTGTTTTCCAACGTGAAAAAACCCTGGAGAAGCCCTCATAGTCTGCAAGATGAGCAATGAGATCAACTGCCAATGGCATATTATCTGTGAATTCCAGGAGTTGGTCCATCTCTGTGATCGTGTTGGCATTGTCAGTAATTGCCATAAAGGTTTGTCTTGCAGCATCAGTCGACAGAGGTTGCAAGGGCACCAAAAATGGATGGCTTCATTGAACTTTGGCTGGCCTCTCAGCACCTCGCATTGTGATCTGGAAGGAATCAGTGAAGGATAACTGCAGTGGTGTAGCCATACTATCAATGCAAGAGGTTCTATCCCTGTGAGGAGGGAAAGGAATTCTTCAATCCCAGCTCGAGATTTTATTGGCTCCCACACTGTCTCGAGATTGTCCAAAATCAGAAGACAGGCCTTTTTCTTTGAGAAATGCTGGACCACAGCCTTTGTGAGATCTTTCCCAGGATTCAAGCCCAGATGTAATCCAACAAGTGCGGCAAGTTCCACACTGGTGGTCGCAGCTTCGGCACTGATGAAGAATCGGGCTTCAAATTTCGAAGAGATATCTGAATGGTGAAGCACAGCTCTTGCCAGACTTGTTTTGCCCATTCCCCCACCTCCCAGGATGGCTATTCTTGGTGACTGCTGGTTGAGCGATCTGAGAATATGATCCATCTCGTGTTCATGACCATGGAAGATCTTGGGCTTGGAGGGGAGCATTGAAAATGAATTTGAGCTGGAACAAAAGATGTAAGGAAATGGTTGAACTACGAAACTGATCATCCACCTATTTTTGGAGTCGTTGCGACCCAGATAGCCCTGTTGAATGAGGTAAATATAACAGGTGGTAGTGATATGCCCACCGATGACGTGTCTGATACTGTATTGGTGTCTGAAAGTGTTTCAATCAACTCCAGCAATTCCTTGTGCATCAGGTCTGCCGACTTTTTGAAGTCGCTGATGTCATTCAACACTTGGGCCTGTGTTTGAATCTACGGTGATCATGTCAATCCACTGTTGAAGAATAGATAATAGACCATACCCCGAAGACCTCTTGAGCTTGCTCCAGTCCATTGTCACATTCCTTCAGTAATTTGCTCATCTCATTGCTTCGGAACAGGTATCTGATCTTGTTCCCCTGCTGCTGTGCTTCAAGGAATGTGTATATCTTGTGAAGAGTTCTGCATCCACGGAATGAGTCAAAAATTCATCCCAGTTGAACAAACCAACTCGACAAATTTTCCAATGTCATCCAGCATCAATAGAGGGAGAGACCCAATTGGCTCCGATTTCATATGCAGCTCTACAATGGCGTAGAGGAATCCGTGGATGTTTTCCATCAGCCGAACACAATCACTCTTATTCTGTTTTACAGTCTACAACAGTTGAGTAGTTATATAGCAGGAATCCGTAAAATGTACCTGGATTGAATTGACCAAGGTTTGGATGGTGTTCACAATGGATTGAATAAATGGAGGCCCAAATGCATCGTGCAGCTCATTGAGAAGTGGCAGGGCAAGTGTTAAACAAGTTGTGATGTGGTTGAGGCGAATTTCGTTGACAGTCGGCTGGCGGGGCATGATGGACGTGGGTATCCAATTTAGGATTCTCAGCTTATATGTGGCCTCTGTGGGCGGTGTTTGCAGTTTGGAGTAAACCCATGTGCACACTAGCATCGCAGCAGATAGCAGAGCAGATAGCCATATTCGCATTGAGCTAAGCAACAGTGCGCACACCTTCCATAGATAAACTTCTACTCGACATCTTCATTGAACGTCGCGAATTTGGGACCACGGCAGGCCTATTGTCGTAGATGCTATCCGAAGTATTTGAATATTTTCTTATAATTCACTTGGGCACAAAATTCACCCGCCCGAGCGCACATAGCGGCATTTAATTTGCGAAAATCGCGGCATTCAAATCGCCACTCTCCGTTCTGTAACGACGTCGCACTTACTATAATCGACTCTGCCGAGTTGCTGATAGAAATATTCCATGGCATTTGTATTTGATTTGGTGAGATGCATGTGTCGAACTAATTTTAAATTTCTCCCCGCTCATCATTGAGTCAAACTTCAACTCCCCAAACTGAGTTGAAGACTTTATTTTTGCAAAATGAAGCGGCACACGTCGCTCGTCCTAGGGAAAATTACTGCGTAGCGTCGTTCCCCACCAAGACCTCAACGGGGCCGCACAACATCTTCCTCACCAGTGCCGGTCTTCAACTGGCTTTTAGTTGACACTGCGCCGTTTCCATTGGCCAGCGCAATTGTTGCGATGAATCATGACAGTGGCACCTTGGTTGTAGCCGATGCAGACGTGTCCAGTTGTGTTGCGATCATGCTTTCTGTTTCTTGTTTCCTTAGTTCGATGTTCTGTTGAGCGCGACGCGACGGTGGTGCTGGAGAGTTCGGACCCTTCAGGTATTCGGCTCGGCTCGCAAGATCCCGGGCCGCCATGACAGTCCCACACTTCTTGCTCTCCTCGCTCTAATCTATTCTGCTCCGCTCCAAGGCCTACGCGCCCAGACACATTCAAATCTACCGGATCAAGACAATCACCGTACTCTGTTTCTAGTGATCGTGGTTCAAGTTCTGCCCGAATTTACTCTCATTTCAAATCTCAACTCGGCCTCAACTGCTTACAATGATGGATTTCTCTGTCTTTCTACGGATTTCCACTGGGTATTCTGGGCGAATTTTTGGAAATTCCTCCTTGCTTTTCATACACCTTGAAACCCTTGAACGCTTGAGCACTTGCTAAGATTGCCCTGTATCTAACCTCCCGCCTCCGAGTCTGCGGCCCCGCCTCGATGAGGTTTGATTTCCGAACTGAACTTTAGCCTATCTATTCCCCATGCCTGATCCTCCTTCTTACTCGGCGCGAGGAACGATGGCCCGCATCTGAACCACCACCTCGCTCCTTCCCCTCGCCCTCGGATTCAACAATAAGCGCTCACCTATAGGTTCAAACGAACGTTCATACTTATTTTCAGCAAAGAACCGCCTACCTGCCTTGCCGTCCCGCATTCAGTCCTTTCATTCGAACCCTACCCTAGCCTAATAACATTCCTTCTTCCAAATTCGCCCCCGGGATAGGCTGAATTATATACATGTCGTTTAAACACAAACAAAAACTAATTGATAAGCAAGTAAGACCTGACCCCGATTCGATTCGAACGAGCGACTCATGCTTATATCCTTGCGACAGATGCAGTAAGTATATGAAGCAGGCATGGACCATCCACCACCAGGTCTAGATCTCTCTCAATCAGAAGGGGCGGCAGTTTGAACTTTGTAGTTGATTTTTTGTACCTCAAGCCCCAAGTTCTAGGCGAGGCGATATCAAGTATGAGTCTCTGTCATTCCCGACTATCCAGACGGTGAACGATGTGCTCCGAACTAAACCCAAACAATCCAATTATCACCCAAATATAACCCAAGTCTTTCCGATATAAGCAGTGATGCCCACAGAAATAAGACGAGGATCAGAAATAGGCCGATCAGTGGAAGCAAGAGCTGAGATACAGACGAGTGGTAGTCCCTTGTGCAGGGCCTAACAATAGGTTGAAGGGAAGGTATAAGATTCCCACAGAAAGATGAACCTTCACTACAAGATATCACCAGGAATTGGCCTGAGAGATAATCGAGCAATGGAAATAAGATAGTTAAGAGCTTCGCAGCTATGAGACGAACAAGTGTTGTGTATGTGGTGGTGGTGATGTCCGGAGACGTGCGATAGACCTCCTAGAGGCGAACAATAGACTATTTCCACGAGGATATATGCCCAAAAGCTTATTTCCCAGAGAACCCGATTGACGATTTACGATGAATGATGAACAATGAGCGATACAATTTGAGGATTGACGATGAGCGATGACGATGACAATAAAACGATTTCGATTCCAGTACTATGTAGCCTCGATCACGCCCTAAGACGTTTCCAGTAACCAACTTCTTATTCCAACAGAAAGGTTTCCCAATGTTAAAGTCCAACAACGATACACACTGCGCTAACCCCAGAAATAGCCCAAATCGCAGGTGTTATGCCTACTAGTACAAGGGGATTCTGTGTCCTACTCGTAATAATGTCCCAACTACTTATACAAATCCCAAAATCATATGAAAGTCCTCAAACCAAGCAGAAATTAGTAAAATGACCTGAGATCGTCCCTCCTTTCCCGTTTACCCGTCGGAGGAATAGCTGCGAGTGTATTGCCATTGGCCAGTGCCCAGGTAGTCCCTGATTTCCCGACCATGCGGCTTTTGTCATCCAAGATATTTGAAAACACCAGTCCCCTGGCTGACTGATATCACTTCGTCCGTCTATCCCTTTTGTCTCCTGCCCCTTTCCCGTAGCTCCTGACCATCGGATCTTATTCCCCTGGCCTCCAGCTTTCCGTAGATACCCCTAGTGTAACCCTCTTCCCAGAAAGGTTTCTTATTCCCAACTTCGCTTCCTCGGAATAAGATCAATCCCATCAGATTGTCCTAACCTTCGCTTATCCCGGAATCCCTCTGGTATGAGCTTCCCCGACCTCACACGCCTGTCACATGGAAGGCCCTTCCTTTAGCCGAGCAGAAATAAGCTTATTCCCACATGTCCCGTCGTAAGTATCTCTGGCTTATTTCTCGTTGTGGAAATAAGCTCCAGAAATAGTCTCTTTACAGGTTTGTGGGCTACACTTTCCTTTACGGTTTTTGAGGCAAGCACTGCCAGTCCGCAGGGTAGTCACCTACCCTTTGTACCCGTTACTCTGTGATCCTGACCCTGCCAGCTATACCGAGACCGTATACTAGCTCTCAGAAATAAGCCTATACTGTAATCAGACTATTCCGAAATGCGCGAAAAGTGCGGTGTTTAGGTATAGTTCAATTCCAGACAGTTCAACGGGCCTGAGGAAAAATCAACCAATGGTGTGCAAAAATGCCCCAAGTTCTAGGCGAGGCAATATCAAGTATGAGTCTCTGTCAACAGTCATGCAAACATGTTTATTCATTCCCGACTATCCAGACGGGCCTGAGGAAAAATCAACCAACACTGTGCAAAAATGCCCCTTCCGAATCATTTCGAAAGACCTGGCTCCGGGTCGATCGGAGGACCGATGAAGTAAGGGGGGTGTACAACCTTCCACCAAGTGTTCCTGCGGATAAATTGAGACTGTGATCTACTGTGTTAATTCGCTGTTCAGTATGGCATTTGAGCTGCGTGCTCAGGCAAAAAAGCGCAACTTATACGAGGACTGGGCACGACCTGGCCTTGAATCGAACGAGGATCTCCCGCAACTAGTGAATACCAAGCTGGCGGCAGCTCAAGCGGGGGTGTAACCACCCACCACCAAGTCTTCCTGTGTGTGAATTGGGGCTTGGATTTATGGTCCACGTTTCATGCTCCAACTCCAGTTGAGTCTCGTTCAGTTAAGCTGTAAGTATGCCATGCGACTATTTCGCTTTCCCAACGGGGCTGAGCAAGGCGGACCAAAAAATGAACCAACCCTGCTGTAGATGTAAAAACCAAAAAGGATTTTGTCCAAGACCTGACCTCAGTACATCCTGCAAATATCTTTTTAAGCAAAAGAAAATTCAACCAGCCACCAGCACCATTGCATTGCATTGTACTTGAAACCACATTGAATATATGCTGAGCAACGTGACTCTAATTCAAATAAGGAGCTCCCACTTGACCTGAAAGGTCCACACTCAATAGAGCGAGCGTGAAACCATCCACCAGGCAATTGGCAAGCAATTAGTCAAGTTTCTTCTTTGTTCAGTGAAGTCACCTTCAAGTATACAAGAGTGCGGTTGAAGAAGCAGACTCGCCAGTGCTTGTATTAGTACTATTAAACGGGCACACGGACTCACTAGTGCTTAAAGAGACTGATGGATGGCTCAACACTTGATTGTCAGTCAAAGCCCCCAGACAACATAGAAATTTTCTCTGTTTTCCAACATGAAAAAACACTGGAGAAGCCCTCATAGTCTGCGAGATGAGAAATGAGACCAACTGCCAATGGCATATTATCTGTGAATTGCAGGAGTTGGTCCATTTCATCAACTGTGGTGGAATTGTCTGTGATCTCTGTGAAGGTTTGTCTTGCAGCATCAGTCAACAGAGGTTGCAAGGGCACCAAAGATGGACGGGTCCATTGAATTTTGGCTGGCCTCTCAGCACCTCACATTGTGATCTGGAAGGAATCAGTGAAGGATAACTGCTGTGGTGTAGCCATACCATCAATGCAAGATGTTCTATCTCTGTGAGGAGGGAAAGGAATTCTTCAATCCCAGCTTGAGACTTTATTGGCTCCCACAGTGTCTCCAGATTGTCCAAAATCAGAAGACAGGCCTTTTTCTTTGAGAAATGCTGGATTAGCCTTAGTGAGATCTTTGCCAGGATTCAAGCCCAGATTTAATCCAACAAGTGCGGCAAGTTCGACACTGGTGGTTGCAGCTTCAGCACTGACAAAGAAATAATTGGGCTTCAAATTTTGAAGAGATATCTGAATGGTGAATCACAGCTCTTGCCAGACTTGTTTTGCCCATTCCACCACCTCCCAGAATGGCTATCCTTGGTGACTGCTGGGTGAGCAATTTGAGAATATGATCCATCTCATGTTCGCAACCGTGGAAAATCTTGGGCCTGGAGGGAAGCATTGAAAATGAATTTGAGCTGCAACAAAAGATGTAAGAACATAGTTAAATCATGAGACTCAGCATTCACCTATTTTTTGAGTCATTGCGACCCAGATAGACCTGTCTGAATGAGGCAAATGTAACCAGTGGTAGCATATACACAGCAATTACCTGTGTGACACAGTATTGTTGTCTGAAATTTTTTCAGCCAACTCCATCAATTCCCTGTGCATTAGGGCTGCTGATTTTTCGAAGTCCTATCGCGTGATCCCACAGCCTTTCTTCCGACAAAGAATCAAACCCTCGTGCTTTTCACGCCCTTTTTGTCATCCATGCTTTTTACACCGGTCCGGGTTCCGGGGGCCTTTTTCAGCGCACTTCACAGTTTAGATAGTTTATTGGTGTCAGTCACATTGGAGAAAGGGGTACATGGATTTTTTTGTATTTTATCACTTTCAATATATAAATTGTCTGTAAGTATGGTATCCTTGTCTGCCTCAAGTGGACCGAAGTGTGTGTGTTTAATAATTTTAATCTTCAGGGGCACTGGTTTGGTCTTGACCAGGGACCCCTTCAAAAACCCTTCTCGTGGAGGACAGCCGCCAGGGCTTGCAGGTCCTCCTGTGAGTAGTCATCAGTCTGAAAGGACCGGATATTAAATTTCTTCTTGCGAGGCTCTGGGCACTCCCTGCGCATGTGGCCGTCCTTGCCACAGTTGTAACATGTGAACGCACGTGGAGTGCGTGCGTGATCGACATCCATCTTGGCGGTCTTACCCGGCCCAATCCTCTTCACCAAATTTGGTGTCCTGCCCGTATTCTTTTGATTTGCTGTGGGCGCAGCATTCTTATAGGGGACCCAGAACATGTTGTTCCGAGCTGCCGGTCCTGTCCAGAGCTTTTTCTGCTCCAGGACACTGCTGATCGTCATCAGCCTATTTTTCAACTCCTGGTCCGTCTTCGGAAGAGCGATCTCGCCAGTGTAAAGGTGGTCCTGGACCTTGGCCGTGACATGGCCCTCGAGAGTTCGCACTAGGAGTGTGTCAAACACTCCTTCATTGTCGTTCGGGGAATACCCCGCTTCTTCTGCATTCAACTCAAACACCTGAATGAGTTCTGGCAGGGTCATCCCTTGCTTGGTATGAATGAGGTGCACGAGCACTGCCTGTTTGCTCAAGTGATTCATGACTGATGGTTGCTGCAATTGTTTAGACTCGTTGTGAGCGAGGTAGAGTTTCGGGATAGAGGAAATTGATCTTCAGGTAAGAGGAAGAGGAGAACATAACCAAGTAGTGGATAGAGGAGGGAAGAATAGGAAAGGAGGTCGGTGGGGGTAGGAGGGGTATGAATGGTATGAACATAGTGTTTTATTATACTAAAAGAACAAATGTCTGGGCATCCACTATCAGTATGAAGATAAGGATTAGGGGGTACTCGGTATTAATCATTCATTAATGAAGTGAATAAAACACTAGGAGAGGTACAGAATAAACTACAACTATTCTACTGTTCTTATACTGTCTATTGAACCATGCCTACTGACTGCTTCTATTGTCCGGATGGTTACCACACATTATTGTCTGTGTTCTATGCATCAACCGCTACCATTGCGTGAATCGCCGTCCGTCAATGCCATGTCAACAAGGTTGACAGCTGTCCGATCATCCATGTGTCAATTGTGTGGATATTAAATAAACAATGTTCGTGTACGTCGTTGTATGATCGATCCATAATTAAAATGTCTTTGGTCGTCGGGAGTCGGGGTTTAAATGATGTTGTCACGTGAGAACAATGCTCGAAGCGTGACAGGCTCAGACCGATAAATTTTCTTCTGTACACTCCCTGGGCATTTATATGTGTTTCTCACAACCAACCAACACCTCCCTCATAGTTTATTAGCCATTTTGAAGCTCTAAACTTTATATACTGAAAAGTTTTTTTCAGCCCAGCCTGCCCCCCCTCCCCCTCCCTACGTACGGAATTTTAATCCCGATCCCCCCTTGGTATTGGTGTCTGAAAATTTTTTGACCAACTCCACCAATTCCTTGTGCATTAGGTTTGCTAACTTTTTGAAATCCCTGATGCCATTCAGTACTGGAGTCAGTGTTTGAATCTATGGTGATCATGTCAATCCAATGCAAAGAAAAGACAATAGGCAATACCCCGAAGACCTCTTGTGCTTGCTCCAATTCAGCATGACATTCACTGTCGTTCTTTGCTTGGCATTTGGTAACCACACTGAGAGCAGGACTAAGGAGCTGGCAGATACAATGGCCGCGTCACTGAAATGAGGCTCAGAGGGCAATGAGCAGTCGTGTCAAATCATGCAAACTTGGAGTGGAGTGGAGATCAATTAGGTTAGAATGATGAAAACCAGAGTCTCGTCAAGTTGCGAGTGGTGCACTGCCGACTCTCGAGTGTTGGTCAAGATGCAAATACAGCGTAGAATTTGAGTCCTGGTTGAGGCCCAGGCACTAGAAGAGAGTAAGTGGGGCAGTCACGTGAGGCAAGAGAGAAGAGGCCGAATTGGCCGTTGAGATTGGTCACTCAATTTCGGGCCTTTCAGCAATCGCAGGTCTTCTCCAACCATCATCCAGCTGCAACCGACATTTGCATAATGGAGCGTGACATTGCCCAAAATGGGCAAAATTTGTCAGAAAATGGCGAAAAATATTTGCATAGTCCAATATCACAGTAATAAATTTTTCGCATGCACCCCTATGCCTTTTTGGGAAGTCCTTCCCAATTAGGATAGACCAGCCAAAAATTGGCAGCGAGCTTTAGCCGAGAAGCCGTTTCGATTTGAAATCATAGCTAAGCGTTGCGTAAGTGTACAAAACAAGATATTACACCAAGTCCTACTGCTCGCGCACATAAGGCGGGGGGGTGGTGCGAGGACTGCTGGTAATAATTATGGGTGCGGTGCGGGAGCCGCTGGCAACAGGCGCAGGTTGGGAGGGTGTACGCGCTTTGATCATCAGGAAAATCTCACTTTGCTAGGTTGCTCTCAGTAGCTTCAGTAGAAGTGGTAGCCTGGTAGGCAAGTCCCCAAATACTTAGCTCTTGGTAGCTGCCACACAAGCTCAGTAGCACCTGGTAGCTATCATACAAAGCTCAGTAGCACCTGGTAGCACTGGGTAGGAATTGCTACCAGATGCTACCAGAGCTACTGGCGCTACAGAGCACTGGTTTCTGGGAGACAATAAAACAAAAGATAATGTGGTTATTCCATCACTCTTGCTGTGGGCTTTCATTGCATACTCTTCTGGGCCACCCTTGGTGATATTCCGACAATGAGACTAGCAACCTACGTATTGGCTTAATGGAATGTTCGCAGCCAGAATCGAACGGGGAACCTCTTCAGAACATATAAATTTCAAGAGGTACAAAATTACCACTACACTAAGAGACCATAGAAAATGTGCTCCATCATCAACCCACATGGACGGACATCTGTGTTTGCTAACCTCACTTCGTCTCAACAAGTTCATGCTACATGTCAAAATCAAATTATAGTCAAGAGGCTCCATACCATGATTATTGACTAGTCTGGGCACTGGGGTCAGCTTTAGTTCAATAATCATCTTGAATTCCACTAGGTCAATCAGATGAGATTAGAGATGGTGGTTTCACATTAAATCTCATCTGTTAAGTGGTTGCTTCTCAATCAACCCAACTTGAAGCTTGATCGGTCTGTGAATTCCTTGTCCCAATCTCATATATTGTGAGCTGTATGTTATTGGTATGGTGGCTTGACTGTTGGAATTTTGAGTCAGTTGCTTGCTGTCACCGGCACTGGGGTGATTTCCGGGTGCTATATGCAGGCATGCCTGGTTTCTTGCATTCACTGTACATTCACAAATTTTTAATGAGTCCCTACATGTTTGTGAGGGACTTCTACTATCTCCCGAGTGATGGACGTGGACATGCTGATTTTTACATTGACTTCTCTTTAGAATGAACATTACAGATTCGCAATTTTACATTAGTATGAAACCTGCAATAATATATCCAGATATCCTTACAACATTACTGAGAGCAACTGAGCATTTCATACAGTACTATGTAGTGCTACCAAGGACTGCATAGCCGACTACTGAGTGCTACCCAGTCAACATACAACCCTACTGAATGCTACCAAGGCAGCATACCAAATCTACCAATGCTACCAAGCTGCCTACCAAATCTACCAGTACTACTGGTGCTACCAGACACTACCAGTCAAACGGTGCACTGCTACCAGAGCTACTGGGAGTAGATAGCACTGGCTGTATGCAACCAAGCAATTTACGGTTTCCTGATGATCTTGATGACATGATGCTCACTGACAATTTTGATGTTGTCATCGTTGCTGTCCCTGTAGCATAGATGGCTGCTCTTCTGCCACACATGACGCTCGTTGATGGGATCGACTGGCGGCGATGGAAAGCGGCGATGCTTGCTGTTGCTGATGGCGCCACACGAGGACGACCAAGTGGAAGTGACGAGGGCGCGGGGGCGCAAGGAAGTGGGCGGGGGAGATGGTGATGACGAGTACTGTAGTATTTCGACCAAATGTTCACGGGGTGTCACCTGTCACCACAAATGTTCACTGGAAATAGTGTTCATTTCTCGGCAATCATGGGGAAATTACCATATATGGCAGTCCAGCAAATGCCGGACCGAAAATTTTGGTGTTCTATTGCCTATTTGGGCCATAAAATAGAAAAGTCACTGTCACCTAGACCAAAAATGTCCAGTTCACAACCCTCTGTCACCCGTCACCTGAACATTTTGTCGAAATACTACAGTACCCTAAAGCGGTACGTTGAGCAAGGTTACGGTTGCATGCCTCTTGAGACACCATAGGTGATGCGGGCAGGGGCTCAGTGCCACAAGCCAAGCGGCCCACTGCTGCTCGGAAATCCTTCAACGGGTAGTGGCCTCGAGATGATGCAAGGGGTCAGTGATCTCGCACGCCATATTGTCCATGGTCGCAGTGAAGACGTCGAGATTGTTGTCCATGCGGGGTCGGGGCCAGTCCACGCGGGTGCAGGGGGTGTTCACCTGACACAGGGGCATAATGTATTCACGGGAGGCACTGTGAGACGGTTCCGATAGGGCAGTGCAAACAATTGTACCCAGGCGACTTACTTCCGACTGGATTTGGAAGTCAATTAATGTGATGCAATGCGACACGTCTTTCTAGGATATTGAAGATGGAAAGTATCAAGTGATTGTCACCAATGTTGAGACCCTGATGCAGCAGGATGGGGGCTTTGAGAAACTGTGGAAGAAGCCCCTTTTCACGTCGCGTCTGATTAGCGTGGTGTGGGACAAGGCTCACTGTGTGAACAAATGGGCTGGCTTCCATCCGGAGTACAAGGAAGCCGGTCGTTTGCGCTTCCTCATCCTACAATCCATCTCCTTTGTCATTGTATCTGCCACCCTGCCTCCCGCAGTCCTCTCAGATGTGATGCAGACTCTTCAAGAAAGTAACAACTATTCGGCAGTCTAATGGCTACCCAAATATTTATTTCACGGTCCGCGAGATGAAGTACTCTATGAGTAGCTTCAAAGACCTTGCATTTCTCATCAACGAGAACTGGATGCCCAGCGATCTGCCGCCTCCCAAGTTCCTGATCTTCTTCGACAGCATTGCTGATTCGATTGAAGCCGCAAAATTCCTTCGCGCACGTCTTCCTTTGGCATATCAACACAAAATCAAATGGTTCAACTCGCAGATGTCGCCGGAGTTCAAGGACCTGGAGTCGGACGGACTGAAAACAGGAAATGTGTGGGGTCTGTGTTGCACAGATTCGTTCAAAATGTTTAGTTCCCGATGTGAAGATATAATTAAATGCTGATGAGTTACGACAGGGCCTTGACTTGCCTGACATACTTCTCGTCATTCAGTGGCAGTCCACCTGCAACATGTGCACTCTGTGGCAACGCCTTGGAAGAGCTGCCCGCGCTCTTCATCTTACTGCAATGGGCCTGTTTTTAGTCGAGCCAAAGCGATTCAACACAAATATCGCCAAGGCCGAGGCCCGTGCCACAAAGAGGGCCGAAGCAGGCAAGAAGATAAAGCGGCTGTCCAATGCTGAAGAGCAACCGGCTGCCAAGCGTGCAGCTGTATCATCCCACGAGGCCCTCGATGTCCCACTTCCTGCCCCAATCTCTTCTACGCCCACGCCAGAATTACCTGGTGAAACCATGGATGCCGCCCATGCTCATCCTGAAACAACCGATCCGGACGACGTTCCCGACGTCCCTCTTGACGTTGATGCCCTTCCCCAACTGCCAACAATTTCTCTAGAAGAATACCACGCTGAAAGATGTGCCGTCTATGATGCTGTTGTAGCGCATGAGCCCACATGGAAAAAGCAGACCAAGAAGGGGCAGATCATGTCGAGCTGGCTCTTGATGACCTTATCAATGTGCCCACAAGGCAGCCTGGGAATCCGTGCTACCGTGAGCCTACAATGCTGTTTTTTTGGGAATGATAAGACAGGTGCGGTTTATTGTTATTGTCCAGAAAATTTAACTTACTGCGGATTCCAGTCTCCACTCACCTTGAGTGCTGTCCCGACATCCCTGGCAGCTGCGAAAGATGCAAAATTACAGAGTCCAAGGTTTGCTGTGAGCTGTGTACCCCCACGGATTTTGCAGACTTCGCGCGAGTCGACATTCTGAAGCCAAAACAGCAGCCCACATGTTCCCGCATTGCAGATTACGAGGCCGATGCATCTGGCATGGCGTTGCGCAATGCTCTCCATTTCTTCTGGAAGGAATTTACTAACAACGTCCTTGGCCATTTAGCTTTCGAAAGCACGGTGCTGGCGCTATCATATCAGATGATGTCCTTCATCGGATTTCCGATTGCACCCACCTCCACAAAATCCAAACCACGGCAGATCTGCTCAAGGAAACGAGCTGGCACTGAGTCACCGAGGATGGTACCAAAGTGCTGGATCTCATCTTACAGCACTGTCCGATCCCGTTACCGCCCGCACCAACACCCGATCCCCACTTTCTCGGGTTTCACCCACGCCCCCTAGAGGAGCTCATGGCCACTGCTCGCTCATCCTTCATGGATAAAATAGTACAGTGGGTAATCGTGGGCGAGGTGCATGAGATGCGGATAGAGAGCGTGTTGCTCTTCATGTCCACCGTCTTTAGCTAGGCGGGGAACATGTTGGGCTAGTGTTGTTGAAATGGGAAGGGGAAAGGCAAGGGCTGCGACTAGTTGTAGCGCATATGCAGAGACTTTCCTTTTTTTTTTTTGTAAATTTTTGAATCCGGAAGAAAGTGTAGTGTTGCCCTTTTCAGTTTTTGATAAGATTAGATTTCATCAAGATTTTAGCCAAGAGATTGACAGGTTAGACAGATAAGAATGATGTGGTATGGGTATGGGTATAACCCGTCCATGGTGATAAGCCGTGAATTTGCCGACACCTGAAATTTAACATTTTCCGGATTTACATTGCAATTACATGCACATCTGGGTCAATGATGAGTCCCGAGTCAGTAGACCTGGAACTATACACTAAAAACCCAATCTGGAACTGGTTGCAGCTGAGTATCCAGAAAACACACTTACTGGGTACCTCCAACTAATATGCCATCAGTTCTGGATCCCACTGTTGTACCATAGGCAGGAGGCTGTGGATAGTCCAAATGAGCATTAGGGAATATAATATCTATTCTGTGCCAATTATTGAGCTCACAGCAAGTTTATCTCGAACAAGTTTATCTTGTACAAGTTTCAACATTGTTTATCCATGCTTATATGAAGAAAGCAACATGTATGGCCATGGCAGCAAATGTAGGACACGTTGGATGGCTTTCACCTACAAATACTTGTAATCAGGTGAAGCAGCCGAGGGAGCTCCCAGCAGGCTATAGTCCGAAGAGATGTGTCTTTAACCAGTGAGCCAATTAGGCCGAGGAATATCCTTTAGCATTGGTTCACTGTACTCGAGTGAAATGTCCGCTCAAGTTAAAAGATCACAGGTATCACTGATTCAATAGGATCACAGGCACAGTGTCAGCGCTGGATGGAGACTATAGCCCACCTTAACCCGAGTAGCATCCAAGGGTTGGGACCGTTAAGAGGGTCTAGTGAAGCGTAGGCACGTACGAGTGTAGAGTAGATGAAGTAAGTATATTCGGGCCGTGATCCGGCTTTATATACTGGTACATGTAACTGCGTGACTAATCTTAAGCCTGCGCTTATACTGCATGCTTTTCAGAAGTCCACCACGCTCTTATATACTTACTGATTATGAACCAAGCTGCGAATCATAGTCACATGACCTGTGGTTTGCGGTATGGAGGTAAATTGAACATGATCATATGATGAACACCAAACTAAATTGCAAACATGTTGCATGAGTTGTGAGAGTGGTAAATAAATAGGGGAAACATGAGGTACAGCAGTTAACAGCAGGCAAGGCCAGTGAAAGAGCTATAGGGTTCAGCTGAGCAAATAATTCTGCGAGGCCTCGATTACGCAGGAAGAGGGATGCCATCAAGGTATTGATGAATGAAGGTGCAGTAGGAATGGGGATAATGGGAGCAGGGGCATTTCCAGCAGCACTGTTGGCCACATTTTTCATGTCAAGAAGAATTTCTGGTACTCAAAGGAAAATCAGGAGCACTGAGATGAAAGCCAATAAATAGATTCAACAGACATACAAACAAAAGGAGAGATGAGGTTTCCGAATCAAAACAAAATTCAGCAACAGTGTAACTGGGGGATTGGGATTTAATTGGATAAACTGGTTCAACAGACACAAATAGGTAGATACAATGCTTGAAAGGCAGCCGGGATATGCTTACATTGAGGAGTTGTGTGCCTCAAAATCTTCATCAGCAGAGCCTTTGGCATCAATCTCGAAAGTTTTGCTTTGCCATTTGAAAAGGAGCATCCAGTTTCATAGGACATGAACACTGTCAGCGCTTGCAAGCCTGGATTCAATTAGGCAGACATCTTTGGCCACTGACTGCTCAAATAGTGGTCGAGCAGTCTTCCAGAATGCAATTGCCTCAGAGGTATTTCCATGTGTATTTGCCAGATCTCCGAGACGTAACATGCATTGTCCTCGGCTGTGATGTACATCCATTTCCGTAAATCCTGTCAGGGCTACTTGATAGAGATTGGCTGCTGTGTCTTCATCACCATTCATAATGAATATATCTCCTAGAAAGAGGAGTGCCTTGTAGAACGCTAATTTCTGTTTGGATTTGTGGGCAAACCCTAAGTATATTATTGTCCATTTATGCTGTTGCTCATTGACTGGCCAGGCCTTGATGTTGGCTAATTGTTGCAGCGAAAGAGATTGGTCATCAGAGCTTTTGGCCCAGGACAAGTGAAGGCATTCTTGAAATTTGACCTTTGCGATATCAAATCGTCCTGCTCTGAACTCTATCATTGCTTGCACAATGGCTGGAAGAATGAGGCCCCTAGAACCTTGCCTTCTCAAAATCTCTTGGGCTACTTTGAACTCATGGTGAATATTTTCTTCAGCCTCCCCAATTATTGTGCCAATGAATGCACTGCTGAGGAGTGCAATAACATGGGCAAGATAATTGTCTTCAGCAGAAGTGCTTTTAATGACTTGACATAAGACATTTTTTGCCTCTGTGTATTCTGATTTTGAGAGATGGACATTTGCCTGTATCAATCTGATCTGATGCGCAACTGACCCCGCAGACATACCACAAAGATGAAGAAGCTCTGTGGCCCTGTGTAGTTGTGCTGCACCCTGCTGGTAGTCTCCTAGAGCACTAGAGCAGGCAGCTCCAAGGTGAGTTGCTAAAGCTTCCTGGTACAAATTTACTGATAATTTAGATAGCCTTTGTGCAGCAGTTGCATATGCACTACCAGCCCTGTAATTGCCAGTATGTTCTTCAAATCCACCGAGACTTAGCAAAACATTGCACTCCTGAGTCCGGTCTCCACATAGCTCTGACATTTTCAGCGCCTTTTTGAGAAATTGGGTGCCTTGTTGGGTCTCCTCCTTATAATAAAAGAGATATTCTCCTACTGCTTGATAGAATTTGGCTATTATGATACAAGTTCATATGAGACTGACAATGACCAAGATAATAGATGGGACTCACCACCAAGAACATGATCATTTGTTTGCTCAAGATAGATCATGGCTTGAGCCATCATTTGTTCCGATACTGGCCAATAATGTTGGGTAAAGAGAAGTTCAGTAAGAAAGATAGTTTCAAGTTGGTGATCACAAAGTTGAGACAAAAGACATTGGACATCATCAAGCAATGGGAAATGCTCACGTCCAGTAACCCTGTAAAATCTGTTCAGAGCCAATGCACAGTGGATTGTATCTGCCAGGCTTGGGGCCTGGGGATGCAATCCCTGCTGCAAAATGTCATGCAAATTTGCCAAGTTCGAGGTTATTTGCTTGACCACAGGTTGCAGCTGCTCTCCACGATATTTCCTGGACAACTCCACTAGGACATAGTAGTACTGGCGAATGCGGTCTATGCAAGCAAGGGAGGGAGGCAAGATACGCTGGATATATTCTCTGATGGGCATTAGGAGCATCAGCCGTTGATTGCTATCCCAATATGCCAATGAAATGGCCTGCAAAACAGCCTTGGAACTCAGAATATTTGGAATGCCTAGATCGCCCTGCACAAGCTCTGCCTCAGAGAGTCCATTTGGGAGTATTGAGAGAAGGCTTAGTAATTCCTTGCTGTCAGGTGTGATTCGAGGACTTGAAAGAGAGAGACCAATGGATGCATCCAAACTTGATTGTCGGTCAAAGCCAACAGAAAGAAGAGCTGTTTTCTCTGTCTTCCAACGTAATAAAACATTTGAGAAGCCCTCATATTCAGCCAGATGGGCAATGAGGTCAATGGCCAGTGGCATGTTATCTGTAAACCCCAGAAGTTGGTTGATTTCCTCAATTGCATTGGAATTGTCTGTGATATCAATGAAAGTTTGCCTTGCAGCATCATCTGACAGTGGTTGCAAAGGTGGCAAAAATGGATGGCTCCATCGAACTTTGGCAGGCCTCTCAGCCCCTCTCATTGTGATCTGTTCAATATTAGTGGAGCCCAATTGAAATGCCGTGGACATACCAGCAATGCAAGGTGCTCCAGTCCTGTGAGCTGAGACAGGAATTCTTCAACTCCAGATCGAGACTGTATTGGCTCCCAAACTGTTTCCAGATTATCCAAAATCAGAAGACAGGATGTTCTTCTAGAGAAATACTGGACAACAGATTTTGTGAGATTGTGGCCAGGATTTAGTCCCACATGTAATCCAATAAGTGCAGCAAGTTCAACACTAGTGGTTGCAGCTTCAGCACTAACAAAGAATCTGTTTTCAAATTTGGAAGTGGTATCAGGATGGTGTAGCACCGCTTTTGCCAGGCTTGTCTTCCCCATTCCACCACCTCCAAGAATGGCTATTTTGGGTGACTGTTGGGTGAGCAACATGAGAATGCTGTCCAATTCGTGTTTGCGGCCATGAAAAATCTTGGGCTTTGATGGGAGTATTGAAAATGAATTTGAGCTGCAAACAAAGATGAAAAGAATGCATGAATCATAAACATAATTATTCACCTATTCCTTGATTCATTAACACCAAGATAAACCTGTCTGAATTAGAGCAATGTCTGAGGTGTGCTACAAGGTACGCACTGATGCCCTTTCTGACAGTGTACTAGTGTCAGAAAGTTTTTCAATTAAATCCATCAGTTCCTTGTGCATCAGGTCCACTGTCTTTTTGAAGTCCCTGATGTCATTCAGTGTTTCAGTCTGTGTTTGAACCTATGAATATCATGTCAATGCACTGCAAAGATGAGGAAACATGTTGTACACTGAAGCACTCTCTCGCCTGTGCCAATCCTTCATCACATTCTTTGAGTAATCTGTTCATTTCATTATTCCGGAACAGGTGCTTGATTTTGTTCCCTTCATGTTGAGCTTCAATAAACAGGTATATCCTGTGAAGTGTTCTACGTGTAGATTCAGCCCCGATTCCATTTAACCTTGACAAAACTTACTCCATGAATTTCCCAATATTATTCAGCATTACTGGAGGGAGAGACCAGACCGTCCCTGATTCCACATGAAGATTGACAATTGCATACAGGACTTGGTGGATGTTGCCCATCAGCTGAGCACATTGACTTTTGTTTTGCTTTACATTCTACAATGGATGAGCAGTTATACTGTAGTTGTTTGTAAGATATACCCGAATCGAATGGATCAAGGTTTGAACAATGGTTGCAATGCCTGAAATAAATGGTGGCCCAAATCCACCATGGAGCTCCGCCAGAAGCGGCAGGGCCAGTGTTAAGCACGTAATGATATGGTCAAGGTGAATTTCAGCAGCAGTTGGCTGGCGGGGCATTGTAGAGGTGGAGATCAAATTTGAGATTTGCCAATTATATATGCGGTTTCTGTGGGCTGTGTCACCCCTTTATTAAAATTAAGCTGTTCTGTCTGAAGCCATTTCAAACTCCGCTGCTCAGTTGACCTTGCTGTGATCCGATATTACCCCATCTGTCTCCCTGGTCTAAAGCCTTTTTAAACTCCGCTGCTCATCTGACCTTTGCTTCGATCCGACATTACCCCTTTATTCACGTTCTCATGACATATGTATCACTTCACCCTCTTTATAAAATTACGCATGTCCGAAGCTTTTAAACCCCTCTGGGGAAAATCAGCCCGGACTTTTGGATGAGCGCCAAAGCAGCGTACCATGTGCTTAGAAATAGACGCTCGTGTGGGACCCAAAATTAAATTTTGAATTCAAAAGAGGATGCGAGGCCGCGAAGCAGCCGAGCAGCCGCTTGTAAGTGTTCACATCTTCTCGCGATGGGTCCGGAATTTATCCGGTTCTCATCTTTGGATCACGACCCTCGCAAAAAATAAATGTAACGGGAACACTTCTAATGTAATGTCTGATTGGAAGTCAATGCCCTTGTATTTGGTCATCTTTTACTCCTGTCCTGACAACACCCCGACTCGTAAATATTGTACTTCTCGGCAGCCGCAACGTAGTAAGAAGCTGGATGGTTTGAAATTGTTGTAATGAGCTCAAAGGAAGGCTTTGAGTCTGCAAAGGCCTGCAAAGAGGTCCATTTGGGATCCCGCCGAAGTACTTCAGTGCGCCAGGCATCCAAACGAAAGGCGGCTCCGGCATGAGCGATCACCTCGTGCATTCGGCGGAACCCAAGATCAGAACCAATTTTCCCAGTTTCGTTTGGCCGGAGCAATGCAACAAAATGCATCAGACTCGTTGGGTCCTCGCGTCCGGCCTTGAGCTCGAGAAAGATCCTCTAAATCGCATCTGCGGCAGCTATTTTGAGGTGGAAAAGCCCTATGACATAAATCACGTATTGATATCGGCGCCATAGATTTCTTCGATTGAGCGCCGCTGGAGCAAGGACAGGATACGCTCGCCCGTACCAAGGTCACCGTGAAATAGAATCACGAAGGGAATCATGGAGAGGACATTTTGCTCCCAGATACCCTGCACTTTCTCAGATGGATCACCAACGCCACCTTGCTTTATGAATTCCGGAATAGCTTGCAGATTCCCCTCGACAGTGGACTGCTTCACGTCGAGAGACTGAGCAGGAGCCCAGCGCATTTTTACGACTGGAATCTGCTCGACCATTTCGGGTTTGCCGAGGAGGGAGGTGAACTCAGAGAAATTATTGGGACCAGATTTGATAAGGTCCGCCCGAAAGAGCCACGCATCAAATCGTTCGCGGCAGGTCAGTTTGGATGCATGTTCAACCTCGGGATGAAGACGATCCAAATGCTGTTCTAAATCGATCATGGTAGGCGGTGGAGGTGCCATGGTGGTGTTGAAAGCAGGATTCAGCGTGTTTTTCTTCCAGAGCTCCTCAGAGCAGCAGAGATCAGCAGCCTTGACACCGTGCTCAAGAAAAATGAGTCCGTTAGATGTCAGGTGAGTGAGAGTGTCGGTGGATTTCTCGGCGATAGGCACAAGCCCAGGGAAATTGATGTCGAAATTGTTGTATGCATATCCAACAAGAAGGGTCTGTCCCATCGCACGGTTCCGAAGACAGAATTAATACTATTACACTGGCAGCACCTCAGTCAAGACCTACAATGATAATTAGACCGTCGCGTTGTTCTGCGATCTTCTGTGCTCAACGAGTTAGGTTATCTTCCTCTGCCAGATCCAGATCCATCGGATCATCGTCAACACTGGTTGGACGGAGCAAGATTCCAAGCATATCCCATAGATCAGGTGCCAGGTCCCGCATTCGTGCGGCCATGTCTTCAATACGAAAATTCTGCAGCTGCTTAGCCGAGGTGTTGGCGGCCAAGAAGTGCCAGGCATTATCTATATCTGCCAGATCTCGGATGAATTGGGCATATTTCGATTTTATCACTCCACGAGCCCATTTCAAGGTAGACTGTGAAGTTCTAGGATGATGAAGGAAAGCATCGAGGACATCTTCCGAGTGGGCAAGCAGATCATCGACAGCGGGATGCTCCGAGAAGTCCAGGTGTCTAAGGATGGAGACCACTACTTAATCCGGGGATAGTTAAATGTTGATTTGCGAAGGCGACGACCAGAGCATTGAGCTGGGTGCGGGATGCGGCTGCCAGTGCCATCAGTGCGCAAGTGTCGACCGGTTATCCTTGCGGAAATGTCAATCCGAATTGGAAATCGGGGTCCTGTGGCTATGTTATTTGTATGTGTTATAGGCCAGCCGCGCTCATTCCAACTTTCTGTCACAGTAACATCACACGTAACACGGTCCGAAATTTCCGGTCAGTCAAAGATCTCTGTATTACCTCTACAGGGACTGTGAGCCTCGGAACCGCGGCTGGGGAGGAACCTGGCTCTGTACTCATCCAAATTTATCCTAATGCGCGTTTCGGCTCCGGCCGGCCAATGGGTTCAAAATCGAACCATCTTGGGCAAATTTACAGTCGTAAAATACCGTATACGGTCTTTACGGTGTACGGCTGGTAGCCTAACAGAGAATGGAAAACAACTGAAAAGAGAAACATAACTTTGATAATATCTGAAGTGTGATGTACCGACTTAGTATACAGGTATGGCACTCCTTCCTATAGCTAGGGAACACTTCAACAAGAAAAGACACCATTGTACTCACTGCATTCAGCCACATCAGGAAAATCCCAAATACCCCCATAGACAGTAGGGTGTTTATGGGAGGCTATCAGGGGCTATGAGGCACTATGAGAATTTGTGTGCACTATGCCGAGCTATGGAGTGCTATGGGGAGCTATGAAAGTCATTTCTGCAGCTATCATGGTTTATGGCTGTCTATCCAAGTCATTGCTTCAGCTATCATTGTCTATGGCTGTCTCTCCAAGTTGTTGCTGCAGCTATCACAGTCTATGGCTGTCTATCCCTATTGGTGAGCAAACCCATTTTTAGGCTCTTGAAGAGTATCAAGGCAGCATACCTTGAAAAGATCACATTTTTCAGTATATAAAATAATCCAGAGATGGTCATGTTCTGCTCAGGTTCCACATTGCAACCAAATTGGTCTCACATACCTAGGCATTGAGCCAGATCTTTCATCTGGCAATGCATTGTTGCAGGCCACAGATTACAGTGTCCCTTGTGTCTATATAACATTTTGTTTGCAATCTAATGCTTTTCGTTCTCCTCAATCTAATGCTTTTTCAAAAACCTTTTGCATCTATCTAAAAATATCCCCCAAACCAAAGTTGTAGAGCTCAATGAGCTCTACAAGAAGTGTCTAAGGCAATTTTATGATCCACAGCTTCGTTGGCGAGCAGAACATGAAATACTTTTTAGGACGCAAGTCTTTTGAGTTGCTTACTGGTTTGATACCTCCACGTACCCCATATACTGATCAGAAACAGATCTTATACAGCTTCTCTGGTGTAGTGGTTATTCTGTTCAATAAATTTTGTCCGAACGTGAAGGTTGCGCGTTAACCCCATAGAAAACACATTTAAATTACTCTTTCACATGATATATCAGTTCAATACAATAACATAGTCAGTTGAAATGAAAGCAGTCAGAAAACTAATGAACGAAAGGTAATTTGACTGGTCAGAATCAAGTGAAATGTTTTTTACTTTAATTTTGTCCATTGGCTATGGCTATGAGGCACTATGAGTACTATGAGTGCTATGACTATGACCACTTTTATAGCTGACACCTGGGCTATGGTGGGCTATGAGCTGCTATGGGGTTGACCCACCCCCCTCCCACCTTACTATGGGGTTGGTCCTTCTGCTATGGTGACTATGGCAGCTATGTGGAGCTATGTGGGTCTATATGGCAACTTTGTGTTTTCCTGATGCAACGGGTAGATGACATCATTTTGAGACATCTCGCCAGACCCTGGCCGAAGACTGTGTTGAGGCACTGCTGGCTGGCTAGACACCTCGTGTCGAGGTGCCTAGGCTCAGTTCAGTGGCCTAGGCTGAGCTAGATGACCAATGCTGAGATGGACAGAACATCTCAGCATGTGAGGTCTAGACGGCCGTCGCAAGCCTCAGTGTAACTAGACAAGGCTGTGTCTAGTTAGCCGAGATTTGCGCTGTCTAGGTGCACGTGGTCACCTTCTTTTTTTTCTTTTTTCTTTTTTGTTTCTGCATTTCTATATCACAGCAAGTAAACTAACTACTAAGAGACGCGGTGGCCGTGGGCACCAATAAATAATGGGGGTGCAGTGTGTGGAGGATTGCACAGCATTGATCAAGATTACATTGGGAGTGGGGGTTAGGTTTGGGGCACGTATGCAGAGCTGCCCGGTGTCACGGTGGGGGTGGTGGCATGAAACATGGGGGTTATGGGGATTTGGATGATAATTTGGATGAGGGGGGTGGGGGGTGTCAGGGCCAGGCGCGGTGCGCGCCACTATTCTTCTTCATCTTCGTTGTCCGCCAACTGGGGTTCGGGCTCGTCCGCAAACGTGGGGGGCTCGGGCTCCCGTCTTGCTTTGCCTGTCTTGCTGAAGGCACTGGACCCCTCCAGGAATTTGGCCAGTGCAGCCACGCCGTCCTTTGTGCCCAGTAAATCAGGCAGGGACAGGTCCCGGGAGGCTTCTCGGAATAGGTACCGTTGGCCCTCGTATTGAGGGCACTCGCATGTTTGGAACACCTCGCCACATGGGCAGTCAATGTCCTCGGAGAACACGAAGCAGTTGTAGTACTCACCTGTGAAACCATGTCCTGATCGGCATTGTATCCACTCTTCCCGCTGAGCTCCAAGGGGAAATTGGGATTAAAATTCCGTACGTGAGCAGGAGGGGGGGGGGGGGGTCCAGGGTGGCCTGAAAAAAACTTTTAGTGTATATTATCCAGAGCTTCCAAACAGTCATTAGAGCCTCAAGGAGGTGTTATTTGGGTGCCAAAGATGTACCCTGGTCTCTAGAAAGGGTCTCGGATGGTATTTGAGCTCTCAACTCGGTACCCTGTGCCTCATGCTGGAGTCCAGCCAAATATGGTTAGGTGGTGAGGTCAGATTTTTTGGAACTCTCACAGTTGGGATGAGTTCAAATATTGCCGAAAGCTATGAGAAAATATCATTGGGTATATTCCAGGTTTAGGAAAGTCGTAGTAAGCAAGTTGAAAGGCATCGGCACGAGGCGGACAGCCGGCCCGGTGCTAGGGATGGGAAACTCCTTCCCTATATGGAAGGAAGGGAGGGGAGCTCAGCTTGGGGTTGAAAAAAACTTTTTGACCCTATATCCATTTTTTAATCCCGATTTCCGCTTGCTAAGCTCCTTGAATATCTTTGTGGGCCTCAACGACGGTGGGAAGCGATTCGCAATTGCGTAGTGTCCTGTCTTTGGGTGCTGCCTTCCACTGCTTAGTCCAGTTCTCTAACACCTTTGCCTTCGACATCCGCAGCGCGTGTGCGCGTGTGCCCTTGTTCGAGGTCGTGCGTGAAGCGCACGTGGTCCCCTAGACAGGCCTCGGCATTGCCTCGATTTGCCTACGCCGGCCTACGTTTTGATTAGCCGAGGGGCCGGCTGAATGCAGTGACTCTTATTATTTGTACTATACGGTCTGTACGGTCGAAAAACGCGTGCATTTGATTGGTTATCGCGCGTCCAGATGGTTCTCGATGACCTTCATTGCTTGCGTACTCACGAACCCTCTCAAAAAGGTTTTAACCGACAAAATTTCCTGTAGCGCGATCAAAATGTCGGATTTTCACATCGCTAAGTGACTAAGTGACGAAGATGGCGCGTACTCCAGAAAATCGTCCAATATATCACCGAGTGTATAATGTATAGAAAGAGATGCAAGCGACCAATTGCAACATATAGGCTGTCCGTCTAATAATGTTCGAAACTTCGAGTATCGTCCTGTTATGCCTCAGCGTCAGAAACGATTTTGAGCCTCACGCCTTGGCTGTCATCGACAAGATGCCATTTAGTTTTCTGTTATGCATGAGTCAGGCGACTCTCCCAAATAATTGACGGTTATGTACCTGCTCGAGGGTAGAAACGAGCCTGCCTTCGCCGTTTTCGCCGATAAGGGCTCCTGACAGAATCTTAGGATCCCGGTCATCCTACGTACGTCCACAATCAAGTCGTTTGGAAACATAATTCGTATCGGCTTACCTCATCATCTTCCTCGATGGTTGGCCGAGGAGCCGCGTTGGGATCCTTCTGGGTGATAGAAGTGCCGTCAGGGATAGGACGCTAGAAAACGGCCTTGAGAATGTTGTAAGAAGGGTTGTGATAGAAAAATCACATACGGCAGTGTCAGCATTAAGTGAGTCGAAGAGGCCTGTGAGGAGTTGCCGTTCTGTATACCCAATGGCTCAGAAATTCAGACCCCTCGATATGTAGGGTAGGAGCGCACCATCGATATTCTGTGTAATGTATGCGTTTACGACCAATTCGTCACACTGGGGGGCAACGCAAAACTGCGAATTTCTAGACACAAGATTAGAAAAAGTTCGCGAAACACATTTCCGACGCACAGGACTCCACGAACGACGACAAAAGGGTGGAAACTATCCTTCATTTTATCCTTCCTGGCGTGGTATGTGCCTAGTAAATAATGGTATTTGAAATATGTGATTGAGTCCGGAACCCCAAACCGAACGACACACCTAACGCAAAATCGACAGGCTCGAGAGCAGCGTTGTTCGCAACTACCATAGCCGATAGGCCAGGAATTATAAATCTCGCAGATCTCCAAGCTGTCGACGTCGTCTTTGTGACAAGGGTCCTCAACTATTGTATCACGTTGCGTTAGATGGAATAAAGAAAAAGCAATGAAACGTACAGGAGCAAAATTAAAGAAGCCATTGGAAAGCTTGCCCCCAGAGTCCTCCACATCTCCAAACCCAAGACTAGGTGGTGTCATAGGTGGAATTCCTTGAATGATAATGATTTTCAAACTCACTCCCTCGGCAAACGGACGGATTGCCCTTCCTGTCTTGCGGCTATGAATAAACAGTTAAGAACCAATTTACTGAGGAGGAAGTCAACTCACAAAGCGTAAGAACCTGAATGCTCGATGTGAATATAAAACTCATACAACGGTTACACAAGCGCCTGTACCTTCCAAGCGACCGGCTCGTGACTCGTGCTCGTGGATCCAGCGAGGGTGAACCCGCTTTCGGGTTTTTTATTCGTCAAGGTCAAGTGAGCAGGCTGCAATACAATGGTGATCTGATAAAGTTGAATATTTTTGCGATACGTGGCGAGAACGCCCTCTCACCTGGGCGTCTTGTAACATTTTACCTCGGAACTTGATTGGCAATGGGAATGTAAAGACAAAATCAAAGCCTGCGGCGACGGCGGGGCCGGGAGCCTGGGAGATCGTCAACAAGTGCGCTACCGTCATAAAAAAAAAGTCGCAGAACTTTAAGGTATTGGCAAATCACCGCAGCAGCAGCAGCGAGAAGAGCTACGATCCCAAGGGCACCGCCGAGAGAACCACCCAATTCTGCTCTGGTTATAGATTGTAGAGATTGATGTATTTCCGTTGCAGGCAAGGCTGTAATTGCGCTCGAAGGAGTAACAGATGTACTTGCGCTCGAAGGAATAACAAATATACTTGCGCTTGAAGGAATAACGGATGTCCTTGTGCTTGAAGGAATAACGGATGTCCTTGCGCTTGAAGGAATAACGGATGTCCTTGCGCTAGAAGGAACAACGGATGTCCTTGCGCTTGAAGGAACAACGGATGTCATTGCGCTGGAAGGAATAACGGATGTCCTTGTACTTGAAGGAATAACGGATGTCCTTACCCTCGAAGGGATAACAGATGTCCTTACCCTCGAGGGAATAGCAGATGTGCTTGCGCTCGAAGGAAAAACACACAGACGTGTGCTCAGAAGAATAGCAGGTGCTATGCCGGTGCCCTTCCCATCATCAAAGCTAAAATTCTGTCAGATCCCGGTGAAACATGATGAGAAGATAATTTTAATGACCCACGTATACGTCGCAAAATCGAATAGTAGTAATGTCGAGCTCTGGGCCTGTGCTACTAACGTGTGCGTTTCGTTGCTGAGACCGTCCTTTGAAAACATTGGGACAGAAGATGGAACCTGGGTAGTGCTGTCTGGGATGTTGGAGGTGCCGGCGAATGCGCCATCCAAGCTGAACGTCAAGTTTACAAGGGGGTTTGTGTTGGCAACGGTATTGGGAACAGCGCTGAAGAAATATATCGCCGTCCCTGAAAGAAGTTACAGGAGTGTGGGCTCGATTTGCTCTATTGACGCACCCGTGAAATTGAGGGTAATAGAGCAAGTGGTGCCTGTGGTATCATGCAGCGTTTGATCGACCACTTGGGCGGGGTCCAGTTTCACGGAACAACTGGTGCAATTGTTGGCCTGCTCTCCTTGCTCACCACCAAATGCTGCATACAGTAAAAAAAAATGTGCTCACCACCACCGTACTCCAATTACCCGGTGGGCCGAGGAATGGGAGGGCCCCCGTTGCTTCATCCCCTTTGGCATCATCGGTGGGATTCGGGGGCGCAGAGGCGTTCGGGACCGCAGAAGCATTCGGGACCGCAGAGGGATTCAGGACCGCAGATATGCAGCGTTGAACTGGCCCCAAAGCAAACAGAACGAGAAGGAAGGAGCGATTGATCATCCTGAAAGACGTAGGGACAGTTGAGCAAGAGAAACCGTGTGAGACTCTTGGAAGTGGAGCGGGAGGCGGAAAGAAACCTAGGGAAAGAATGGAAGTGCCAGAAGGCAACGAGTCCTCGCGCAGGTTTGCTCGCCTAAAGAATCATGTTCGAAGCCTACGTCCAATTTCCGAAATGTGGCGGTGCTTTCATTTGCGCCCAGTGACATCAGCTGTCAAAGCTTCAACAACTTCTTAAAATCTTACGGACAATTTTCCTTAATCAACTATTCCCAACAGTGCCGAAACTGCAAATAAAAATGATGGAATTTGATAGCGTAGAGTTCTTGGAAGCCATCATTTCTGAGCGCAAATCAATCGTTCTCGTTGGTAAATATACGGACATGAGGTCCTTCAAGTGTTCTATTCAAACCCAACATATCGCCGAAGTAATTAAGCTTAACTAACCAGGGCTCAAATTCTAGATCTTACGCTTCCTTTCAATGGATTCTATCGTGACGCATGGGGCGACCTATGGCGACGCTTGGTTCAGGTGTTGATGAGGTCGATGGTGTAATTAACTTGTACACCGGTGTTCTTATTCGGACCATGCAGTGTACGTAATTACTCACACTGTGAGTGTCAAAGCTCATGAAATTCATAGGCCTGGGATATGAATTTCACAAGTCATGCTTGGTTTGCATGAAAACATATTTCAGGTACTTTGCCTTTCATGTATTTTTTCAGGTGTGTATAGTCATAGCAATAACATGCTGAATATCATGGTTCAATCCCATGAATTCTTTCATCACGAAAAGGCATGAAATTCCAGTGCGGGCATGAATTTCATGATTTCCCAGGCTGTGAAGCCATGATGGGCCTCCACCCGGTGGTTCAGCCAAGGTACAAAACTCAGGTCACGACCTCCCAAAATTTTCTCTAATGGTATGCACACGTGTGGCAGGCTGAAGTAACAAGTCTTATACAATATCATGAACCCATTGATAGTAAGTTAACCCGATTCCCTATCCTTATGTCATATGTTATATCTCACAAAGCTACTGATCCTAATAAATCATCAATAAATTCAGTTGAGTCCTACCTGAGAGCTGTTTTTTTCAGCTCCTGTCCGTTCATGTTTCATTGGTTAATTGCATGGAGTTCATGACCAAAGTATGTGAAATAACTAGCTGGAATGTTACAAAAACTAACTGAAACAAAGATGCATGACTTTCATTCATTTCACATGGATTCCATGGACATAGTGGATGGGTATTATGCATAGAATGCATGAAATTTTGTGTGAATTTCATGAGCTTTGACACACACAGTGTCATATCTTAAACAGATGAACTGATTTATGTGCGCCTCTTTGCCTTCTTCTTTTTCTCCCACATCCGCCGAAGAATCTGATTATTACACCGGGCACTCGCAAATTCCCAAGCTTCTCAGATCAGTATCATTTTCATCTTTTATTTTCCTAACAGTTTCCAGGTGTACTAGCGACCGCTGTAAGGCGCACTCTGTGAAGAGCACATTAAATGAATTCCTTGGCCCATTGATTACTCGTATCGTATTCTTCTCATCTTAAGCAGATGTCCTGATTTTATTTGGATGCTGTTTACATTCTTCTTTTCTGTCCCACGTCGCGCCAATTCCCGAAAATACAGTTGTTTATTTTTGATGGAGCGGTCATCTAGCGCTCGGATCCATCCCTCGGCATCGCACTTTAACTTCGAGGGGTTCTTCGCTATGACATGAACACCATTCTGACCCCATGTCCACACTTAGAGCGCACAAGGCCCGTTCAAAACGCAGACCTGTCTAAACCTCTCTTCCCCCCAGCCCGTTCTCCGCTCGCTGCCCTCCCTTCAAGTTCTGGGTTCTTCAATATATCTGTCTATACCAAGCCGTCCTCAAAACATTGCTACCTCATCAAGTGCTCATCCATCCGCCGCCTTCCTCCCCTCAAGGCACGGACCGACCGATACCGCACCCGCGGACCAAGCCTTCCTCGACAGAACGAAAATCCAATGAATCCCTCAGGCCTTGACTGCCCTCAAGATTTCTGAGCCTCCTCTACATTTAACGTACCGTACAAAAGCCGCAAGATGGAACCACAGGAAGACCTCAAGAGCAACAGACGCTTCCCCGGCCGCGGGTGACCACTCTAGGTTTCATCAATGTCCAACTCGTCGGTTAGGATACGCTTAATCCTCAATCGTCAACGCTATAGCTTCAATTTGTTCTCTGTGTTTGCAAACCCCTCAAGACCTCAATGAATGTCTCCTGCAATATATCAAAGCTCAATCATACTTATCCTCGAGTTCCTTCTGCCGCAACAGGGTCCCCGGCGTCCTTTGGATCCATCATCAAGTTTTCAAGGCCCCCTTGAGCTTCGAGCACAAGAGAACGACAAGTCAATTGCGTTCCAAGTTCGCGACATTGTCATTTATCTATCCTTTTCGATTTTCAGACCGTGACCTCCGACATCATCACCCTCAGGTCGGCTACATTCCGTTTCATTTTATTAGAAAGATCTACAGATCACAACATTTTTCGTTCAATTTGTGCGTTTTTTTCGTTCATTCAATTTGGTCTTCAGGTTAGAGAACTAAGTGTCTACAGACGCCCGACAGGAGCTACAACACCGGCTCGCAAAACGTAGGTTTGTTTCTTCATTTCCTAGCCAATCCGGTGCTCTTAATCTTGCTCAACGGTATTCATTTCGTCTTGTTCAAATCCCGCTAAAACACTCGTCAAAAACAACCCAAGCGTTGGAAATCTATTCCGGTATGTTGTCATCCACTGCAATATGCTGAATTCAACGCTGAGAAATTTCCATGCGAGGCCTATTGTTGACTGTTGTCGACGAAATTGGAGGATGATCTTCTCAGTTTCCCTTCGACCTCACGACAAGCGACAATGCGAGGCTTCATTTTCACCTGAGTTTCTAGTGATTTTACCTGCAGGTTCATTCCGTCGTGCAAGATTGTATGAATTAACTTCGACCTGGCAAAATATACTTATCATTCAACCTGCTCTGTTGTACGTAGCCTAGATATAATGGACGTGTTGCCTTTCTAATTCCTGGGTTCCGTTTGACTTCACAATAATCTACCCACGCGATCGCTCGCTCCGGCATATTGTGTGTTACTTTACAGATTTGATCTGAGTTTGCTCGGTTTCGGCACAGCTGGGAATAGTTGATTAAGGAACATTGTCCATAATATTCTAAGAAGTTGTTGAACCACCCGCTCTCGTACTTATTGCTACATGCTACATGCTATCCTCGTTCTCCCGCGCAGTCCTCTCCGCCGTGATATTTCCTGGCGTCTTTTCTTCTACTCCTATTCCCATACGCTGTTCTGCCCGGCTGTCGCATGTCCCGTAAAACCAAGACAACAGGCTTCCCATTGGTCATAACGATATTCGCGGCACTCAGCTATCTCGGTGTGTATAATAACGAGGCGGCGGTGATAAAGTGTGTTTTTTTCTTGCCTTTTTTTATAGATTGTGCTGTGAATCACTGTGGATCTACGTGCTCAAAGATAACGCGAGGTGTTCTGCATCTTGGAAGTTACGCGATTGTGCTATTCATGCGTTTGTTCCGTGGAGAGATACGTCCCGAGTTGGGCGGGGAGATGCTTGTCGTGAATATGGAAGTCGCGCATCTATTTGTTTATGCTACGTGTCTATTCGTTCGTCGCGCGCGCCTACGCTTATAGCTCCATACGTCAACCCGTTTGTTGATATTGTCGGGGATGTCAATGTGGATTGTGCGGGCGAGAAGATGGGTAAGCAAGCGCCCATCAATGGCCATCATGCACTGCGCGTCTAGCCAAATGGTCCATCCATCCTTAGACGCTTGTTCCACACCTAAAAAGGCAATATTTCTGACCAGTTGAAAGGTGTGCGGAATGTAAGAGGGATGGGGGTTTTGGAAGATTTTCAGTTCTGAGACTCAACTCAAGTCTACTTGAGTTATTCCATGATGAGTGGTGCTGTCAGAGCTCTCAATAAACCCTGTTCTCATACAGTATGGGAGTGTGCCAACCTCATGAAAAGAATACACCACCTGGCGCATTCATGATTTCCTGGCCAAGTTGAATCTCTCCATATTCTTCATCGACTGCACGGCCCACTGTTCGACGGTCCATGAATCTGGTTCTGATCTTGATACCGAAAGCTTTGGCGCAGCTCTGCACCACGAATGCGACTTTCCCGGCAGCTGTCAGGGGAACCCTACGCTTCCGCGGTTCCCTGTTGCGTGCGCCATCCAGCTCCGTCCAAACTCCGGTTCAGACATCCGGACGCTCCGATCCTCCGGCCATCCGGACGCTCCGATCCTCCAGACGTCCGGACGCTCCGGCCCTCCGGCATCGTCACTTTACCCAGACATCTGTCCCTTGGTGTTCCACTTTCCGGACATTCCTCCGGCCTTCCGGACGTTCCGTCCCTCGGACCTCTCAACTTCCGACTTCCGGATCTAGACCCGCACCTCGGGTTCCGGACCCGGTTCCCGGACTCTTCCAACAAGCCTCAGACATCTCGCTTGTCGAGTCAGCACTCCCCGTCGTCCCTCCTCGTCCCTCTTCCTCATTCTCCTGACCTCGCCACGGTCATCACATCGGATCCCTTCCCCTCCTCCGCTCTGGACGTACGGCCCGGACCTCCGGAACCTCCGTACGCCCAGTCTCCCGGATGTGGCCTACTGCTGTACAGGCTCGTGCCAGATACTATGGCCTTTGCATAGTACATCCGCTCCCGCCCCTCTCTCCCTCTCGCATCCTGTCGTCCGGATTCCGTCTTCCGACTTCCGAGCCTTGGAATCCGTGCCCCGTGTTCCGGACATCGGACTTGCACCTCCGGACTTCCGGAACTTCCGGACGACCTCTGGTCGTCCCTCTCCTCGTTCACCGGGTCGACCAATCTCCCTCGGGCATTCGCCCGGCTCCTCCGCCCCCCATCCTCCGCGCCTCTGGTCCGGACCTGTGTCCTGTCCGTACTCTCGGACCCGGGCCGGGTGCTCCGTCCTCCGAGACCTCCGGAACCTCCGGGCGATGTCCGTCTTGTCTTCTTGGTTCCTCAAGTCGACTGACCTCTCTCCTGGGTATTTCCCAGTATTCCGTCTCCTCCGTTGGAACTTACCTCTCGATCACATGTCTTGTCATGTGTGGAACTGCATAGTCACATAGTCACATCAGTTACACGTCACGTACACATAAAAGATGTGACACCTGGGCAGGTGATCCTTAGCTTGTTCTCTAAGGATCTTCCTTCTGCCCAGGTGAGTAGATACTTCCTTCCTCCCTTGTTGTAGACAGTTATACTAAGGATCTTCCTTCTGCCCAGACCGCTCTTCACTGAGCCGTCTCCAGTTGTTGCCCTTACAGCAGCACATCCTGCAAGGGTCAAATTGCGAGTAAGTTTACGTGCCACAGAATGATATTGGCTCCTTATCTTGGGACTCCGTGTACGCAGGTTTCTGTACTGGGTCGGTTTCAGGGATGTCTGCGCACATTTAATCTGCTTCTGAGACCTACAAACGAATCCTTGTCGCATTTATCGTCGACTGCCTCCTTCGAATGTCGGCCTTCAGTGCAGTAATGGTGGAGTCTCGGGACTTCGGCGCGGCTAGCTCCCCTCATTCCCGCGCCTCTCCTGATGAATGACCCCGCCGGTCAGCCTGCCCCCGCCGCTGCCGCGTATGTTATCACGCAGACACCGCGCAAACGCCGTACCCAAACATGGGCGTCTGCGGAAAAGCCCTCAACGGCGTAAGAATTCGAGAATGCCCTCCAAACTTTCGACAGGCGGCCGAAGGACACACAGAGGGGCGAAACGCGTACTACCGCCTGGGAGTCGCCCGGAAGCGACGCGGACGGAACGCTCCATCGAGCCGAGCATCAACTCTCGGCTGTCGCCTCACGTGAGGGGACTTGCTTTCTTGAGAATGTAATACGCTACTCACAGTGCTCGAGCCCAATGAGCTCCGTCACTGAAATTACGCTTCACTGCGTCATTGCCGTGCCTGCTGCCGCCGTGCTTCGCCACATCAGTGCCGGTCTTCGACTGGCTCTTAGTTGACACTGTGCCGCTTCCATTGGCCAGTGCAATTGTCCGACTGCTTGTCGCGATGAATCATGAGTCATGACAATGGCAACTTGGTGATAGCCGATACAGACATGTCTAGTTGTGTTGCGATTAAGCTTTCTGAAATTCCGTTTCTTGTTTCTTTAGTTCGAGTTTTTGTTCTGTCGAGCGCGACGTTGAATGCAAGAGGGTTCGGACCGTTCCGGTATTCGGCTCCCGAGTCGTCTCGGCTCGGCTCGCAAGATCCCGGGCCGCCGTGACAGTCCCACAGTCACTCTTCTTGCTCTCCTCGCTCAAATCTATTCTGCTCCGCTCCAAGGCCTACTCGCCGACACGCATTCAAATCTCCCCGATCAAGACAATCTCCAGACAGGTTAGTGCTCTGTTCTAGTGATCATGGTTCAAGTTCTGCCCGAATTTGCTCTGGATCTCAACCCCCGACCCGGCCTCAACTGCTTGCAATGATGGATTTCTCAGTCTTTCTACGGATTTCCACTGGGTATCCTGGGCGAATTTTTGGCAATTCCTCCTCGCTTTTAATACACTTTGAAATCCTTGAACGCTTGAGCGCTTCAAGTTGTTGAGATTGCTTACTATCTCACTCGCTGCGGTAGCAACATTTGGCCTCAAAAACTTCTCTATCCTCCATCTAACCTCCCGCCTCCGAGTCCGTGGCTCCGCCTGGATGAGGTTTGATTTCCGAACTGAACTTTGGCCTGTCCATTCCCAATGCCGGATCCTCCCTCTTACTCGGCGCGAGGAACAATGGCTCGCATCTGACCCACCACCTCGCTCCTTCCCCTCGCCCTGGGATTCAACAATCAGCACTCACCTATGGGTTCAAACGAACGTTCATACCTGTTTTAGCAAAGAACCGCCTACCTGCCTTGCCGTGCCGTGTTCTTTCCTTTCATTCGAACCCTACCCTAGCCTAATAAAATTCCTTCTTTCAAATTCGCCCCCCGGATAGACTGAAATATAGACATGTCGTTTAAACACAAACTAAAAAACAGACACACCAAACACAAAAAACAGTTGACAGACAAGACCTGACCCCGATTCGAACGAGGGACTCACGTTTATATCCGTGCGACAGATGCAGTATCCTCGGAAACCAGTACAATGCTGTCGATGAAGCAGAGATGGTGTATTTCCTTCCGAGCCATGTTAATCCGTATTCAAATTACTACAGCACAAGAACCTAGCCCCCGCTAACCCGGTAGGCTATGACTGGAACCTGATCCATGGCTTTTACGCCGTCATGGGGGGCTATGTTCTGGACTTCACCGATATCAAGGAACCTTTCCTTCCAAAAGGAATCAAACACCTCACTTTGACCACCGACGGAGTCCAATTCCTTCTAACACATGCACCGGGGTCACTATCCCTCATATCCGAGGCAGAGATCAGCGACAAGAGCAAGGCAGATGGGCTCGCCAAGCTGCTGGTCGCATTACAGGCGGCGTGGTTCTGCCTCCAATGCATAGCCTGCGGCGCTCAGCATCTTCCTATTAGTCTCTTGGAGATCACCACCGGAGGACATGCACTTTACACGCTGTTCACGTACATGGTGTGGGCGTACAAACCCGTGGATATAGCCGTCCCCACCCTTATCCGCTGCGATTCAAAGTTGCGTCCCTATGCGCCTACATGTTCATGTGTAGCCGTCTCAGCGGAACGACCATGGAGACTGGGATCGGCAGTGGGGCAGAAATCAGCTGGATCCAAGTACAAGATGGTCCTCGCAATTCGTCGCCAAGACATGTCCACCCGATCATTCTTATACCTGGAGATGTCCTGACCGGGACCGGATTCTCGCTTCGGGGAGTTGAAAATCTTGTCCGCCACTCAGAGTCTGAGTCGCGCCGACTCCACAAGGCGACCGTTGTGCCCCGCATGCTGCAAACGCTCACGCTTGACCCAGTCGATGTTTCACGCTGGAGACTTGCATGGGAAGCCGTCGCCGCATATCGACTGGAGGCGCTGCCCCGCGAATATGTCGTCGCGCGTGCTTCCAACCTGCTAAGCTTCCAGGGGCAAGCCACAGCGCGCTTGATCCTTGCTTTCATGCTTACTGAAGTGCTTTACGCGGGGATTCACGTCTTGGGTTGGAATGCAGAGTTTGCGTCTGCGAAGCTGCAGTTGGCCTGGCGCATAGCGTGCTGCACTATAGGCGGAGGTGGCGTCTTGGTTGCCGTATTCGGGTTCTCGTGGGCGTTCGCGGACGCAGGAGAGCCATATTGGGATCAAATGTTCGCTGCAGTGCTGATGGTTGGGGCCCTTGAATTTGGAATACGCATGTTCCTGCTGGTTGAGGCACTGCTGAATGTTGCAGTACTTCTGGATGGAGTTTTTGAGCTACCGCAATGGTCGAGATATATTCCCCACTGGGCCTAAATATGTGTGCGAACGATATCTGGATTGTTCTATCCCTAATGTTTTCTCGCAGACATTGCTTTATTCTGTCATATGGTCTTTAGATGTTAAGAACACGCAACTTTATCTTGAACAATTCCCTGGTTGGGGAAGAGATTCCACCATCAGATTAACTGTGTCCTAAAATGATAACACCCTTACACGGAGGTATCCTGCACCGCGAGCGTGAACTCCTCCGACGTCCGTCGCACTCGTCGGCCTCCCGCTGTTCGCCACCACCGCCGACCTCGTGTGTGCTCGCAGCGCGGACGTCTACGAGATTGAGAAGACCGGCACGAGCACGTTCCAGGACGACATCAGGTGGCGGCTGGCTCTGGGGCGGGTGCTGACTCCTTTGTTGTGTAGCATTATATTCAAATAAAACCTCTATTCCTCTCTAGTAGTTCGACGGCACCCGTCCCGTTGAGGATTTTTTGCCTCCTCCAACGGCCCGTTGAACGACGGCCGTGATGGCCGTTGGAACGGGTACTTGGAGTTAATGTTTCAAACCAAGCATGTAGGTAGTTATTTCGTGCAGGAATCCATTCAGCTTGAAGAGACTACCTTTTGAATGCACAATCGCATTTTTGGAGCCACAATCCGAGGACGAATACATTTTATTGTGATATTCGGCAATGCCCGCAGATGATTGCCGATTTGCCGAAGTTCAACCCCACAGCTTTTGCGCAGTTAAAAGGGTCGGTTGGGGCGTGAATGAGAAGATAACATTCAATTAGCGATATTCAAGTTGAAATGAATTGATGCGTGAGTAAAATGTGCAGTGAATACCAAAAAAACAAACGGACGCAACCCGTTACCGTTTCAACGGCCGTCACGGCCGTCCCATCGCTCGTCCCGTCCCGTCAGATGTTTGAAATCGAGAAAAACGGCCGTCACGGTAACGGGCGGAGGCCCTAGCATCGGTATTCTCAGCTAGAAATCAGTGTCCCGACAGCTGAATTTCAGCTGCTCCAAAGACGTGTGCCACAAATTGCGTCCACGTTTTGCCCATGTGTCCCGACTTTGGCGGTGTAGGCGCCGGAGGCAAGACGCAATCGACCGAATTGGCCGTTGAGATCAGTTACTCAATTTCGGGCCTTTCGGCAATCGCAGGTCTTCTCCAACCATCATCCAGCCATCCCGAGTGACACGACGAAGACGATTTCGATGCAGATTACCCTGCTGCTACACTTTCCTTCTGGCATTAATAATTGAAGGTGTTTCTATGTCGACACAGCAACGCAAGATTCTGAAAGTTCGACTGTCACGACAAGACCACTTGCACAAGCGGAGAATGGCTCAGCGCTTGATTTTTCTGTTTCCAGATAGTGATGTTTAGCGTGCTTATGGATGGCCTTTCCGCGCAACGCGGCAAGCCCTCGATCTCATTCTAATTCAATCCGAAGGCTGACCATTTACTCGATCCACTGGGACCAAGCCCACCTGAATCCCAGCCTCTCGATCAAACCCAAGACATATCTTATCGGTGATATAGCGATTGAACGGGTGTACGACCGCGGCGGGTCAAGTTTTCACTCGAAATTGGTCGGGCTATATCGCTCACTTCCTGTCACTTGATTTTGTTTCGTGTCCTCCGTTTTCTTCTCAATTTGTTTTCCCCCAGAGGTTCAAGTCTGTCAGTTGGATGGCCAAAATCAATCAAGGGATCAAAAAATCTGCCGTCTGCGATGAGTGCGACCCGGCCCCAAGTCGAATGAGGATAATTATATCCAAAGAAGTGGTGTGGACAGATTTCAAGAATGCTGGCGAGTGCACTATGGGATAATCACTAACGCAGAAAGTCGAACAAAAGTCAATCGAGACCAAGATCTGCCAGGGTCTGCCTGGTCTCAAGAGGTAATCACTCTTGAAATTTCCGAGCAAACTGACTCAAGCTGCAGTAGAACGCGGGCTCTCGACGATCATTCTAAAGGTGAGCTCAAGGCGAGCTGCGAGAAGATCAAATGTCACATGGCCGTCGATTGCAATCGTCTCCTCGCCGGCTTCTTGTTGCATTTAATTGCAGTGCATTGCCTGCTTGCTCATGGATTTGATGCTTGCTGAAGATAGTGATCTCAAGACGGACTCCGTTAATATTCTGTGATTACTCCGTTCCTGAAGCGGATGCTTTACAAGACGAACCCACCAAGCATGATCGTTGCGCCGTACAGTTGCGGCTGGAGTGCACCCCGTATTGAAAGAGGCAGACAGGCCCCCAGTCATTTGGGTCAAGAGCGGGCGGAATAGAGCAAAAAGGTTGCCCCATTAGGTAAAGTTATCCCAGCTCCCAAAGGAGTAAAACAGGCGAAAGCCGCCCGTAATGCTTGGGAGGACTAATTCGGTAACCCGTAGGAGTACTCTGCCTGTTGGGGACAGGCTGATTCATGAGCTGAGTAACGGTATGGAAATAACCCCATTTTTTATTCAGAGGATTATCACCCATATAAACCATCCAATTACTGACCAAGTAGACTCCAGATCAATCCCCCCAATCGACAGTTCACTCCACTCAAACAGATAACTACCAAAGACTTGCTGCACTACCCGGAATGCAGCTCATTCGCATGTTCTCTGTCTTGTCTCTGGCTGCCGGCGGGTTCGCCTGTGGTCATCCGCATGCGCGTGATGAGCATGAATCGGCGGTCGCGCGAGATTCTCTCAAAATTGCACCAGGCCCCAGCGATACACAAATCCAATTTGCGCCTGTTCCCAACACCGTCAACTCGGTTAATATCAGCGCCACGCTCGGCTACTTTGTTGGAGACCTCGGCGGTGGCGCGTATTGGGTCACGGATGGCGCGTACTCAAACATGTTCCTCGTGAGCACACATGGGGTCATCGTGGTTGAGTGAGTCCCGCCACGCCAGTTTGACAGCTACCCAAGGTCTAACGTCGAATGCAGCGCGCCGCCGACAATTGGGCATAAGCTGCTATATGCGATTGGCAATACGACGAACATCCCCGTCACCCACCTCGTGTACTCGCACCTGCATTCGGACCACATCGGCGGCGCGTCGCTCTTCAACGCCTCGCACCCGACCATCATCGCGCACGCTGAGACGCTCAGCCTGCTCGCGTCGCTTTCACCGCTCGACCCGCTGCGCCCGTTACCACACGTCACATTCCAGGGTAACTACACCGTGAGCGTGGGCAACCAGACGCTCGAGTTATCGTACCATGGCCCCAACCACACGCCGGGAAACCTCTTCATGTACGCGCCGGCACAACGCGTCGCGCTGCTCATCGACGTCATCTTCCCCGGCTGGGCGCCCTTCTCACAGCTCGCGATATCTGACTGGATCCCTGGGTGGACCGCCGCGCATGATGTGCTGCTCACGTTCGACTTTGACGTGCTTGTGGCTGGTCACGTCGCCAGCCTTGGTACCAAGAATGATGTCTTGCTGCAGAAGAAATGTGAGTCCTCGATCCCCAGTGATGATCCACATATTTATTTTCACTGCCTACAGACATCGAGGACCTGCAGGACTCGTGCGCGTCTGCGCTCAACGGAGGATTCAATGTGACGGCTGCGATTGGGCCAACCGTCGCGGCAAATCCAGAGAACGTCTGGGCCGAGTTCAAGGCGTACTTGCGCGTCGCCACACAGACGTGTGCGGACAACACCACCTCACGCTGGCTCGGCGTACTCGGCGCTGTGGATGTGTTTGCGTTCGAGAATGCGTACAACATGGTCAACGCTCTGCGCGTCGAGTACGATGTGCTTGGCCCGTTCTCTGTGTCATAGACGGTCTAAACCCATTCTCCTCATAAAAAATTAGCGATATATTTTTCGAATGATTTGCCTACCTTTTGTGTACTCTCGACTCGCGTGCGGTAGCTGGAATTGTCGTTAGAATAGTACGACAAATCTAACAGCACTTACAACAACTGCTTTTTTTATTGGCGCCACTCAGCCGGCTCACGGATCCTGCAATACAATCCATAGCGGTACCACAAGAACTGATGCATGAGTAAATGTGCAGGTTTGTCGTTGGCATCGGTGGCATCAGAAAAAAAACCTACAAACGAAATATGTAGTACAAAAGTACCGGTTGTGGGAAGACCATTGGCACTCACCACAATCGCCTGATACAACTCGGCGCCGTCTCGGATCGCCATGGACACCCGCGGGTTGAAGCCATTCTTTTTGTCCGGGCTTCGCCTTTGGGACGCTCGAGGCGCTGGACTTCGGCTTCATTGCCAAATCCTGGCAGGGACTCATGACTTGCCGCGAAGAATGTCCAACTAGCTAGTACTCACCTTGGTACGGGGTGAGACGTTCGGATTGATCGGTCAATTAACTTCTTTTCTTCTGCGCCAAAATTTTACCAGCTGCCGCAAAAGGTTTAGGGGTAAATCCTTGCCCAGCTCGCGTGCGTCATTGAATTACAGGCGATCATCGAGGTTTGCGCGAATCGTTGAGAGAGACAACGGGACTGTCTAAAAGTGTCCTAGAAATCTAGCTTCAAAGAAGATGGATAGCACGTCGTGTGTCGTACAATAATTGTCGTGTCCAGTGGAGAAACGAAGGCGGCTTAAGTTATTACTGCATCGAGTGAGCTCCGTGTTGCCGAGATTCCGAGTTCATTCAAGGAAGGGTCAATGCACACTCCAAGGACCCACCGGCATGGAGTTGAATTACACACGGGAGTATACATAGACCACCGGAGGCTGGAGGGGTAAACTTGAAGGCTGCCAGCGAGGCAGGTAGGGGAATAATAACCTTGCAGGATACACGCGGTGCGGTAGCGTCCAAGGCGGGGTTCTGGATTTCTTGTGACTGCCCCCCTGAATATCCGTCTGAGGTATGTATGCGTGCGAAAGAAATTTAACTGTTGCTCACCTCTTGATAGCAATTTAATGCGTAGACCTAAGCTGTGCTTGGCGCTGCCACAAGATGTGCTCCTGCTTGAGGCGGATTGAGCTCCACCGCAACTCCCGGTTTTCCACGCCTGTGAGGCTCAGAGCGACGGGAAGACGCGCCGGCTTGCGAGTAGATTCAGAGAGATTTAGGCCTTGTTTAGGTCCTCGGACGACGGAGGAGCATTGCATAGAATATGAAAACCAGAGTCTCGTCGAGTCGCGAGTCGTGCCGACTCTTGAGGGTTGGTAGACGCGAATACCGTGTACAGTTTGAGTGCTGGTTGAGGGCAGCCGAGAGTAGCGGAAGGGGCAAATGGCAAGAGGCGCAATTGGGCCATCGGCCGAGTCGCCCGTTGAGATCAGTTTTACTCAATTTTCGCGCTTTCGGTAATCACAGGTCTTCTCTACATCCAGCCATTGCAAGTCATCAAAACTTCAGTGAACGCGCTGGATGTCGTCCTGAGAAGATGTCTGACGGAGGGCGAGTGGATTACTTATGCTTGATTTTTTAGATATATACAAGTAAGATGCACACACCCGGCCCACTTGCGTGTACTGATTCATTGTTGCCGTCCATCCTGCATACTTATCCGGCATCCTGATCCTGCTTGTAGCAGGCGGGCTCCCGCTCGGCCAAGACATACTCGTCGTTGACTTCGCCATGCATGCGCAGCACTATTCGCTCCGCCGACTTCGCTCGACAGCCTTCGTGTCTTCCCTGTCCTCATCCACTTGATTACTCGCGCCACGGCCGAAAATGCTTGTGACAGAAGTAGGGCGGGTCTCTATTTAGGTACGAGCTCTACCTTCCTCTCCCACAGCTCTCGAGTAGTAACAAAGGCGATATACCGCCAGTATCGATGTCCCCGATCACACCGCCACCTCGCACGCGCACTCACGCTTGCTTTTCCCTCGTCCCTCAAGCTATGCCTTCTCCCCCCAAATCATAGGACTCGTCATCGAAGGGTTCCCGCTCCCACACTGCTTGCTCGACCTGACAAACGCGACTTTCTCCTCAGCCGCGGATAAAAGTAGCCCACGCCGCGCCTCTCGTTCCACTCCTGCCTCCCTCCCCCACCAAGTCGAGTCTTCGCAGGGACACCTCCTATACATCCACCCGTGCCCCTGGAAATGGACATTTCTGCGCGCCGTTTTTGCGAGCTGGGACGCCAGTGTGTGTTGGAAGCCTATGAGGCCGCCGCGAATGGACCTCTACTTCCCTGCCTCGGTGCCGTAGCAAGATGCAAGGCGGGAACCCGGAATACACATTCAGGCGCCTTCGCAAGCGGCCTCCTTCCCATGGGCTCGAATGCGCGGGACGCGCTCCTGGTATCAGAACCGTAGCGCGACATAAGACAATGCACCACGGTCCTCCTGCTGCGTGCCGCATACCCGTCCCGCCCCGGCATCTCATGCTGCGGGACGCATTTACGCGCTGTCCCGCGGAGCGTTGGCTGCCGGTGCTAGAAATTCGGCGCAAAGCAGCTAGTGTATCGGTCGAGAATTATGCTCGTGGATTCCCCCCTCGTACTGAGCATGCGACGACACAATTCCCCGCATTCTGAGCACATCACGCGAACTGCTCCGGATCGTAGTCATGCCACTGCACCTTGCCTGGACGGCGGCTACGGTCTGCTGAGGTGATTTCAGCGCTCTCAGACATGGTCCCGTACTTCGCCGTCCATGGTGGAATCGGCTCGCGCCGTTCTCGAACTTCCTCTGAACTTCCCGCTACGCTGCAGCGATATCGATGTCAATGTTTTGGCGGGCTCAGTCGCAGGCATGGTATTTTACCGTTTCGAAGACCGGCGTCTACAGTATTGCTCGGCGTTCTTGGTGGCTGTTGGTTGCACAGCCGGAGCATCATCTAATTCAAATTGGGCAAAATTAATGGAACCACAGCTTTACAGTTGCCTGGCATTTGTCATTCCGTAGGTGTGCCGTCCGTAGCCCTGGAGGAACCTTCGTGAGAGATCCACAAACAGCACGCACAGCCGAGGGAAGGAAGAGGTAACATCATTTTCACCAGACAAACTCCCCGTCGGCTACAATGGTGCGTCTGTTTTTCAAGGTGATGCACCGTCCCTCGCCATCGAATGCTCTATCTCTGTCGAAGCCACGAACTTACGGCTAGCGGTAGCAAGCTGACGCTATGTTCTCGGCTAGCTCTGGGTAGCCGACTAGGCCAGGCAATCCTGCCGCACCTGTTGCGAGCGGTAGCGAGCTGAGGGTAGCTTTGCTGACTTCGTCCTGGGTATGTGGCCCCGGTAGGCGAGCCAGATCAAGGCTATCCAGCCTTGACTAGATATTTTTCATCTCTCAGGCTGTAACCAAGGCCCAAATGAAGCCCTTTCTTCGCTTGTTTATCTTTCGCCTCCCACGCGACGCCACAAGCCCTTCGTTGTATGCGACTCGGCATTTTGCCGTCATCACCAAAACAGAATCTCTCTGGCAGGTATGGCCCCATCTGGCGGTATGTGGCGCGTATGGGGTGTGTGGTGCCATACCAGCCAGATTGACCAGAAATTTCTTACTGCCATTTTGTTCTAATCACTACGGTGGTGAGAAACCCTGAATGCAGCGACTTCAATTCAGTCAAATAAGTTGACAACTGTCAGCACGAACCGATGAACCTCAACAGCTTCTTGACAGATTGACGCTCGAGATTGGGAGGTCGCCGTTCCATGTTTTGGAAAGCTCACGGCCTCTATCCAACATTGTCGATCTTGATTTCTTCCGCGCTTTGCCCAACTTCCGCTTTATAAGGCGAAGCGCAAATTTCTTGTCAAATGTCTTGATCTCTCCTCGTCATATTCTTCTGTTAACCATGATCGGGGACTTGAACCTTATCCGCGCCGCTGCAGCGGTACGTAGGTATACTTAGTCAAGATCTAGTGCGCGTTGGGGAGTCAGTGGATTAGAAAAAAAGTACGAAACAAAACTTACCCGGGTTAATCCGGTCGGTAAACGAATTCCGAAGGGAAGAGAGCCGAATGCGGGATAATCCTAATGAGAAACCCGGTTTCTCAAGTAAGCCCCTCCCATCAGAGAACTCTTTTAATGTTCGAACGAAAAACCCTGCCGCAATTTCGGCGAGCAGTGGGCAGGCTTGGCCTCAGATCATCGGCATTTCCTGCCCACACTACTCCAACATCTCAGTTGACGGCAAAGGTCTGAAATTCAACGTTCTTTATCCGCCAGAGGTGATTTTCCTTGCAGTATGAGAAAGCTGATACCAAGACCCTGCCTTTGCGATGCAATCTGTTCTAACTCGAGCTCCCGTCAATAGCTGAATTCAAAATTTACTACCGTTACTTGCTCCTTTTTCACGTCCGATGCTCTTAACAGAACCTCACGCATTGAGACTACTATCACAAACTCAAAGGCTGTTGGACCCGGATATATTCCACAATTTTCAGAATTCCATTAAGTAAATCTCCGGTGTCCAAACTGTTCAACAAGTCGATTAACTTGTTCAAAGCCTTGATGATTCTCATCACAGCCTCAGGGGACTTTGTCTTTCTGTTCCCGTATCTACTGCCGTTTTGCTTATATGTGCGAAAGGTTCATCCTAAACAATCCGGCATGTGTCGGCAATCCGGAACTTTTCGGCAAGGGATTCTCGAGAACCGGGTTTTTCAATAACACTCGATTTTTTGGCAAGGGATTCTCGGGAAACCGGGTTTCCAATAAGAATTATCCACGAATGCGTGCATACAAATCACGTCCAAATTCTAGACAAAATTAAGCAAGGCACGGGCGTTGAAACGAAAAACGTACCCCGAGTCGGGGGGAAATCAAGGGAAGGACAGCAGCAAATCTATTGGTGCAAGTACGAGCAGATCAGTGTGGTAAAGAAACGAAGTGCGAACGAAAAACAAAACTTACGTTCCAATTCAGAGAGAGAGAGAGAGACTCGGAGACGTTGATGAGTTATTGGGTTCGATCGTACGAAATAGCGCAGTGAAAGTTCAATATTAATGACCTCGAAGGAAAAAGTCGTCAGTTACCGAGGATGGCCTACGTAATGTACAACTCAGCGTTCCTGGTCCAAATCCGACCCGCGATCACAGTTCCGATTTGACGTTGAAACCAGAATGTCCCTGTCGAGCCCACGAGCTTCCCGATCTCTGCTCGGTACGAAGAAGATGTGCGAGGAGAAATACGCGCAGATGTGTACTATACCGGCAAAGGAAGCTGATTCGAAAGTTACCCAATTGCTGTGCAGCATCGTTCAAGTTCGAGCTAAACTATTTCATATTTAGATCCACAGAACATGAAAATGAATTCAGACCAACTTTCTAGGGTTCGTAATTGCAACCACAGTAGTAACATACCAGGTTAGATTGGCCTCAAGACCATCTGATTCATGGGATCCCTACCATCCCGATAAACCGCTTCGATCTCCCATCCAGCCTCGGTTGCCAATTGACAGTAGTGAGGCAACGTGCGCTCACAGCCGCTGAGAACAGCCATCATCTGCATTCCGTTCCATTCAATAACGAACAATAGTTTATGTGGGACAAGGAATTGTTTCCGCACCTGCATGTCGATGAGATAAGGCACAATACGGCCCATGTTCGCCAGGAGCGGTTTCGGGGGAGTGGTGTTGGGCATGGCGCCAGGGATATGTCCGTACGCTTCGTTTTCCCCACACACGAAAAGAATGATGCGCTCTTGAATAATGAGCTTTGTTGTGGGTTGCGCTGCGTCGCGGAGGTGTTTCAGGATTCTAGATAATTAATTGGTGGGTGGTAGCCAAACGAGATGATAGTTGACGAACCTCAGAGTGTAGGCATCGGACCAATCGTGACAAATACGGGAAAGGAGGAAGAAGTCCGCATTTTTCGCTGGTTGCGGGCTAAAGAAGTTGTGCTCTTGATAATGGTGAAATTAGATTGGGAATCGAGTCTTCGTTCTATGCTCACCTTGGAAGGAGACCCTCCCAGACGCAGAAGCGCAAGGTAATTCTTTATCCCAGAACTGAGGGCGTTTCAGCTGGTACCGCACATGGTAAATTACAAGACTTACTTCTTTCCCCTCTTGAATCACCGAGGCTTTGTCTTGAATCACAAATCGTAGTTGCGGATTGGCTTTAGCAATCCCAAAGGAAATGGAGCCAATTCCAGCGCCAACATCGACGATGAGTGTGTTCTCCGGAAGGGAGGACCAGTTGAATCCTGGGCAGTTATGATGATGCGGAAGCTAAAATATTAAACTAAAACTATACGCACGTTTTACTGCCAAACCTGACGTAGGAGGGAAAATTCTGCGACTCGCTTCCATCGCCATTCCAAAACGTCTGAACCGAACTCTGTTCTCCGGAAGCTCCAACCAGGAAAACAGATCGACATGGGTGTTGAATGCCCGGTTCAACGGTGTGTCTAGTTCGTCTGCGTCGTTTTCGTGGGCGGTGAGAACCACGTCTTGGATGTAAGCCCCGGCCTTGAGCGTTTCGTCGGTACTGATGAATACTGTCTGAGATGGTGCGTCCCCGAGAATGGTCCAAGCACTCACACGAGCTCGACTACAGCAGCGTAACCCTTGGATCCATGATGTTTGTCTTCAGGTCTGCGGTTTCAATGAGCTGGCTAGTTCATTAGGAGACAAATTCTTACGCACGCAGCCAAGACCTCTTTAGAGCTTTTGCCCGTATCCAAAGCTACCGAGACCCTGTTGTGCGCGAATACGTCCGGGGATACCTCGCGGAAGATATGCTGCGTGGCCAACGGACGCAAAACTCGCCCTGGGGGGATGAAACTTCCTGACATAATTCCAGCCGTGCAGAACTGGTTACCAATTTTCATATGATCCATGCCGTTCTTTTTTGCAATTTCTTTGATGTGGCAACCCTGCATCTCCTTAACGTCGTCCTTCAGCTCAGCATAAAGACTAACCTGTGGTCCCGCCTCCCTGATAATCTCCGCAGTGGCGGATGCACTCACTACGCCCAGTGCGGCCGAGCAGAGGAACTACGAGAGAATAGGGTTCGATCGCGGCCAAGGCAAAAGAAACGGATACGTACGGCAAGTGACGTCTCGAGAATCTTCTGGGCGGGCAACTGCAACTGGGCGATGAGCTGCGATGCTGCTGCTAGCGCTACAGAGGCCGCTTCAGCTATTTCGCCGTCATTCACCACACTTTCGTCGTCTACCGCATTAGCTGGATTGTCGAGATCGGGGTACGTCCGAGACAAGGCCTTGCACCGAGAGTCGACAGTGGCAACTGAAGAAGAAATCAAAGCACAAAGTTCAACCAAGGTGGATGCATGGTGGTATAGCAGAGAGCGACACCGCTTACTTCGAGAACCCGTGTCTTCCTCTTTATAAAATCACGTGCGTCTGAAGCTTGTAAAGTCTGCTCCCGGGCCGGGCGATTTCGTTCTCACACCTGTGCAAAAGTCATTCAAACTCTGTTTATTAATTTCGCAGCTGAACTGCAGTACGGGACCAACATTGAGCTTCAATGCTTCTGAAATATACCTTTCCATGTCAGACCCTGCGCGGTTGAGCTTTACTGTTCGATTTCCTTCAATTCGTAGGACCATTTGGCAGTGTTGCGTGTTAAGGCCTAAGGGTTAATTAAGGGTTAGGCTTAATTTGGGGTTAACTTAAGGCCTTGACGAACTGAGAGATCTCCTTAACCCTTAATAACCCTTAGGAAATCATGTGATTGCCATCACCGTGCCGCACGTCTTCTTGGCATTTCATTTCTTCGCGGTGCACTACATAAGGCTCCAACAGTTTCTGTTTGTAAACGTTTCACACAGTTAAAACTGTTTTTGTTTCCGTTTGGTTTGCGCACCTTGGAAAACAGTTTGTACACAGTAAACACACAGTTAAACAGTTGAATTTATTGTTCAATTTTTTGGGGGGTAAGGCGAGCAATCCAGCTGAATCGGCAATGCCATATTTGCGGAGCATTCCACTTGTCATCTCAGGTATGTAAGAATATGGGCCATCTAAGCTATTCCTCGCTTCTGCTTCGGGCAGCATGTATCCTCGCCACCGACTCTGTATATCCCCCGTCCAAATTGCTCCATTTTCGACCCTTAGCCACTGGTTACGCGAACGGAGATCGTGAATATGAATACAATTCTCTTGCTGGCAATTTTCTATTGGTTTCTGCTTGCCCCCGAGCGGTGTGGAGTAGTGGGTGGCAAAGCACAATGAGTTCGAAGCCTTGGAGCTCAGCGATGCCGAGTGGGATTTGTTGATGTCTTTGGGAGCGTTATTAAAGGCATGTGAATATATTATTCATTTACCCGTCACAGAGACCCATCTCAAAACAGGTTTTCACCGAGGTTACGCTTCAGATGTCGAAGGCGAAAACTCCAACACTCCCATGGGTACTCCCGCTCTACAAGCAGATGTCCGAACACCTTGAGAAGACCCGCGAAGACCAGACAATTCTTGAGCCGCTCCGTGTCGCTGCAGCAGCGGGCCTTAGCAAACTTGCGACGTATTACGCCAAGGCTAGCAAGTGCCAGTTTAACGTCATTGCAATGAGTATGCATGAAATTCCTGTCTTATTTGATACATGCTAACAGGCCAGGTAGTACTTCATCCGTCACTAGGCCTGTCGTGGTTCACAGCGGAAGATAGACCAAACGCTCGCACCCTTTTCACCTTTGTTTACAATACCTACAAAAAACGGTATGATCAGGAACGAACAGCAGCTAAAAGTGCAACACCTGTGATACCGAAGCCCTCCAGGCGTTCCACCGGCTTTTTGCTTGACACAATCTGTGATTTCGAGGAAGAAGACGACGAGGCCAACGCTGCTCCAGGGTTGGTGGGTGAGCTCGAGCAATTCTTTGCTGCTCGTCGTACATTTGGCCGTGGGGATCGTGAGCGGCCCTTGCTGTGGTGGAAGGTAAGTTCGATATTTGGTTGATCATTTTTTTCAAAATTCAGTTCAACTGTACAGGAGTTCGGTTTTCATTTCCCAGTTGTGTCGCGTATCGCACAAGACTTTCTGGCCATTCCAGGGGCTAGTGTCTCTGTTGAACGCCTCTTCTCCAAATCCCGCAACTTATGCCGTGAAACTCGCAGCTCATTGAAGGCGAATACGATCATGGAGGCCATGCTTACGAAGATGTGGGTCAAAGAGGGATACTTCAAATACTGATACCATTACACTATTTGCCGTGCCAATTACTTACTACAAAAAACCGTGTGCAAACGTTTGAAACAGTTTATAAAATGTTTGTTTCCGTTTCTGTTTAGTTTGTGCTCAGCCACACACACAAACAAAACAGTTGGAGCCTTAGCACTACATCCATGGGTACATTCATCTCCAGGCCCGATGCGGGGACCTTCTGTCGCCACATAGCAGTGTATGTATCTGCAGGGCAGACGGAGACCAACTCAACCATGTCGGCATAGATTTTATCTTTCTCCTTCTCGGTATAGTAATGACTGTAAGGTACTCGTACGAGTCGTACTTATCCATTTAGTTATATCGAGGCACTTCAAACTTGATATATATTCGTGTATTCAAGTCACCTTTCTTCAGACTTCCGCCACTTCTCTGTGCGTAAAGGCAGAGGTACTCCTTGGTAATCTTACTGTCTCATTCTTACACAATCTCCAGACGCGAAATGCCGCCCCGAAAAGGCCCCTTGTGGGACTACTATGCGCGAGGTGCCAAGAAAAATACTGCTCATTACGAGGCCTTTTGCGTATTCTGTATCAAGCACCACCTCGGCCCAGACCATCCAGCGAATCGAACACTTGGCAGCATGAGTTCGCTGCACTGGGATGAGCCGTCATATGCGCAGGGTATGCTAACCAGTGCACCCAAAGGCTCACACTCTAATTATAAATTATGGTTAGCACGCCAAGCTGCAGGCAGCATCCTGGGCGTTAAAGATTCCATGATCGCTCACCTCATTGGTACGACTCCTTGTCCTCACGCGACCGATCAGGCAAGGAAGCGTGTCAAGGCCATCAAGGCAGGAACTACTCCGCCTGCCACTACGTCCGCTCCTGCCTCTGATTCGGAGGCAGACGAAGCTCCAGTACCGAAAAAGAAAAAGATCTTCCATGCCGTAGAGAAGGTGATGAACCAACCGGAGCTCCAGGTGTATCGCGGTGCCAATATACCCTTCAGTGCCGCTGAAGTCGACCGCGTGAAAGCGCAATTTCTGCGCGCTACCATTTCTGCGAACATCCCGTTTCGCTGGACGGAAGACATCGAGGTCATCAAGCTATTTCTCATGTTCCGGGCGATGGCTTGTAATGTCATGCCCACACGAGATGTCCTTTCTGGACGACTCCTGGACGAGGCAAGCGAGGAGGTGGAAAGGCTGCTGGGAAAAGAGCTGCGTGGAGCTACTGTTGTGCTATCGTGCGTTTCGTTCCTTCCCAGTTAACTCGAATATGAACTACCTTCAATTAGAACTGATGGATGGAAGGATGATTCGAAGAATTCTATCACTGGAGTCAACGTGGCAACAAGCCAGAAGGTTAGCTTCATGCGAAAAAATCTTCCCCCAGGCTGAGCGCAAATTTCAGTCATATTTAGTTGATCTCTTGAAGTCCAACGGCGAGAAGAAAGATGGCGTGGCCATGTGCACTGCTTTTGAGAAAATGATTGATAAAACGGAGCAGAAATATGGCTGCATTGTGGTACTGTTTTGTTGTGATAACGACGGAGGCAGCCAGCGCGGACGCAAGGATCTCGGCATAAAGCGTCCGTGGATTTTTGTGGTTCCATGCTGCGCACATCAGGTTTGCTTCCTTGCCAAATAGTTATTGACATATACATGCTAACGTTGATCTGCTAGGGCCAATTGATTCTCGGAGAGTACTTCATCGTCAATGACGTTGCTGCTAGGATTGCTGAACAAGCTACTGAACTTGTCGGTTGGATTTTATCTCACGGTCGGGTCCGCAACATCTTCGATAAATCCCAGTTCGCCAAAAACGTCTCCGTCCTCGTTTATCTGGTGGCTAACCTAACCCGCTGGACCACGCATTATCTCGCTTTTTCCCGCCTACTTGAGCTGAAGGCCCCCCTTCGACATGCAGCTTATCTTCAGCGCTCGGAAATCATCGACGCGCAGGTTGGGGCCGAGAAAAATGTGAAAGCCAAGGCCAAAATGATTGCAACTGCTAACAAGCAGTGCGACCTCATTGAGAACAACGACTTTTGGACCGGTCTTCAGACCGTTGTCGATGACATCGAGCCCATCTGCTATGCAACCAATATCAACCAAGCGGATCGGACACGTGCCGATCAAGTCTTGCTGTGTTTCGCTGGGTTATATCGTCATTTTCACGGCCATTCGATCCGCAGAGTATCTCAGGACATGTGTGCACGCATCGAGAAGCGTTGGGACGCTCTGGACCAACCCCTCTTTGTGTTTTGCCTCATCCTTAATCATTACGAAGTTCTGGAGCGGTTTGGTGATAAAGCGGGTCTCAGTCAAAGCGGTCGATTCAGAGAGCGATTCGGATGTCGATTCTCAACGCGATTCTGAGGCCAGAATTGAGTCAAAAATCACGATTCTCGAGAATCGAGCAGAATCGCTGTTCCTCCTCCAGAGGAGGAACTGCATCAGAATCGCGATTCTCGGAACGATTCTCAGTCTGATTCGGCTCGTTGGCAGTCATCACCCGCCAAAATCACGCGTGAGAATCGTCCACAAATTGTCAGTGAATCGTCTCCAGAATCGGGTCGGTCAAAGCTGATGCTGATTCGTGGGCGATTCAAATTTGAGAATCGGCCTGAATCGTGACCAGAATCGCCTTCGGAATTGACCGCTTTGACTCCCCCTAATATATTCGTGCTGAGCGACGAACTCATTAAGGTGCGTTAACAAATAATCAGTGCAAGTACTTCATTAGCTTTTCTTAAGTTCGGGGCGGTCCAGACCGAATTTCGTACTTAAGTTCCTTCATGACTTAAGTTTCTGTACCATGTAGCGAGTACCGTACAGACACTGTTAGGCATACCCTACCCTCCATGTCACGTAACTTAAGTCCCGGTCATCTAACTTAAGTCGCGAGATCTTAAGTTCCTACATTTAAGTTCGAGAAGTTGCATAATATTCATAAGGTCATAACTACTTTCATAACTAAATGATTCAGAACTTAAGTCCCATCCACTTAAGTTTGTATGCCGTCCATCTTGAGTTCCTAAGTGTCGTAAGTGCTGTCGGTCTTCAGTTCCCATAACTTAAGTCGTGGCACGGCATGACTTCAGTACTATGAAACAACCGTCAGACTTAAGTTAATATGTAACCAAATGAAAAAATTCACCTTAGCACGTTTGCGCTTCGGTCTCTTCTTCTCTTTTTCTTTCTCTTCCACCAAGGCGCGCTGAGCGGCGGCAGTTCGCCGCGTCTGTCGGGGCACATCCATATCCCTGCCCTGATCCTCAGACGCCGTGTCACGCTTCCTTTTGCGAGGCGCTGTAGGCGGCGTCGGCGTCGGGGAGTGAGGAGCAGGTGGAGGTGACATCGGCTTCGGTGTGGACGGACGAGAGGGAGCAGGTGGAGGCGGTGTCTGCTCGGGTGTGGACGAACGAGAGGGAGCAGGTGGAGGCGGCGTCACCTTCGGTATGGACGGACCAGAGGGAGCAGGTGGAGGCGGCGTCACCTTCGGTGTGGACGGACCAGAGGGAGCAGGTGGAGGCGGCGTCACCTTCGGTGTGGACGGACCAGAGGGAGCAGGTGGAGGTGTCGTCGCCTTCGGTGCGGACGGACGAGAGGCAGCGGGCGGAGGCGTGGTCGGCTTCGGCGTGGACGGACGAGAGGCCGGGGGTGGAGTGTGCATCACCGGCGGTGGCGCAGCACGGAAGAAACCTGACGTCCCAGCCAGCTTGCTGCCCAAGTCGTACCATGCGGGATACGCGAAGTCGGCCAATCCGCTGGCGGCGAACTTCAAGGGAAATCGCGCTGTATCGTAATACTTGCTCGGCTCGTTGGCGATGGCTGGCCACGGTATCTCTGCGCTCCCAAACGCAGCACCTGTACATCCAATCAACAAATATCTTCGCATACCGACCCATACTAAAATTACGCACGATAAGAAACAGCCAAAAACGACGCCACAGTCTCGGCCAAGTCGTTTGGAGTGGTGTTGGCGAGGGCCCCGGCGGTAAGAGGAAAAACAGGCTGCGCGGAACCTGCGAGTGTAGCAAAATAATCTGGGGACGCAGGTCAGATCGAAAGAAATTGAAAAATGGAAAAGTATCTCGCCTTTTAATGGCTTTTCTGCCCACCCGTGCATCGCATTCACGCAGTCCTTGACGAGTTGCCCATGCTTATCCTCGAAGGGCTGGCCCATACGGATATCGTCCGGAATGGCCTCCGTCCTGCTCCAAATGTAAGTTCTCGAAGCCATCGATGTAAGTTGAAGGACTTGCCACTCCAGCTCCACCTGCCCGTCTTCGTTCAGCCAGGCCATCAGCATCGTTGCCACCATGGGCCGAAACTTGCGGCTGGCGTGGAGTTTGTGAACGAGATGCTTGAAGCCTCTCGTCACTAGCTTCTGACGTCTATCCAATCGTTAGTGCCAAACGCAAAAGAAAAAAAGTGAAAAGCCGACTCACTCATGCCAGTCGACGCCTTCGTCAGCCGCCGCCGCCGCCTCCCATGAAGCCTGGTCCTCCTGCGCCCACAGCAGCGCCTCAGCTTGGCGGAACTTGGCACCAGCATTCACATCGCCGGTAAGAGTCAGCGAATATTCCTCGATGGCGTCGTGACGATCGTCGCGAAATTTGTCGCGACCGGTGTAGGAAGTAATGCCCATCAGCGTCGCGAGCGCCGCCGCATCTGGTGCTGAGCGCGCAGGTGGCGAGTCACCGTTCGTGGCCTTCTGCTTATTCTTGCTCGCTGATCGCTTGTTGCTGATGACCTTCTGAATTGCCTATTCACGGTGGATTTAGCAGTCTATACGCAGAAAGAAAATCAAGAAAAAACCTACAGTTCGCCACCCGGCCAGAGGATATCCGCGTAGAACCCCGACGCGCCCATCTGTGTCCTCCTCCTCGTGGTCGATATCGTCGTCATCGGCGTCGGCGGTGTCGCCAGTGGCATCCTTCGCCTTCGCCTTCCCCTTCTTCCGGCTCTTCTGTTTCTGTTTCCAGTCGGCCATGAGCGATGGGAGGCGAGCCTCTTCTGCCGCATCCCCGGGTTGGACCTTGTGCTGGAATGCTTCGCTCTCGAACACCTCGTCTTTGACTTTGTCGTACAATTCAAAGGCGGCCTTTTTCGTGAGGGCGTGAAGATCTACTCCACGGATTTTGTCGTGGATCCAGATGCGTTGGTATTCCCAGAGTTTGGGGACTGCCATTTGGTCGCCTTTCGTGGTGACAACCTTGCTGAGCTCGGGGAACGGCATGACTTCGGGGACGTCGTCAGGGCTGTAGCTCTTGTAAATGGTTTTGTCTTTCTTCGCTTGCTTCGTCATATTTGCGCGAGGAGGGAGGAATACTAAGAACGCGTTGGGGGGAAGGCAAAATCAGAAGGAACTGCCACTTACGCCGTGATATAACGACTCAACTCAAAGCGCACAGAAAGCGCAGTAACCATTATTCTTGAACTAAAATGGAAAACATGAGAACGCCAAATCAAAGCGCACAGAAAGCGTCGTACACATTATTGCACTAAAAAGGAAAACATGAGCACTTCGTTCAAGACAACCAAAGCACAAAGGCTCACTTGAAAGCAGAGGCAGGGGCTTGAAAACCCGAAAAACTCAGGACAATGAGCGGGAACTGGGCCATATAAGTCGATATTAGCTCAAGCTGAAGAGCTACTTTACCTTTCTCATTCACTATGACCCGCGTAACCGCTCAAGAGACTCGCCGTCTGTTCGGTGAATTTCAGCCCGACTGGAAAACCAACGTTCGCCACCGGGCTATCCTGCGCAAGGCGCTCGAGCTTTTCACCACAGAACAACTCGTCGCTACTTTCGGGCCCCGTCCGTCGAGACTCCAAGTGGCTATGGGAAAGGCTGGCACATTCAGTCAACTCGGAAAAATCAGATGTAATTATGTGCGTACTCTCACAAAATAACTCGTGCCACCGAGCCTGGACTGACTGCGAGCGCTGCCAGGTGCACAACAACCGCCTCGTATCCCTTGAAACCGATACCCTCCCCTTGGAGGCACGCCAGCGGCTGCAAGACTACGCCACTGTGTACGACGCGGCCTTCATGAGCCGAGGGGATGACTACGCCGCTCGCCATCCGCATGCGAGAGCCGATCTGCAGGTCGCAGAACAGGCGTGGCACGATTGGGTGGTAGGGTATCAACCCAGACCACGTCCAGACTGGGCTTTACAGCCACTTCCTGGTCTTCAGATGGTGCGCGTCGCGGGTCCCACACGGCGCGTCCCGATCCCGATCCCCATCGCACGCCGTGTTGTAATGCCAGTCCCCATCGCCCCAGCCCGCGTCACAGTCGCAGTCCCCATCACTCCTACGAGGCCGCGGAGGTCTGTGATTCCCCTTCCCACACCACCGCCCAGCTCTCCCGTTTCCGAGGCAGGCGATTCATTTTTGAATCCCATCGACGTTTCTGACGGCGACGGCTCCGACGAGGACTCAGATGACCAGTACTTCGGCGAGGACATAGACCTTCCCGTCAAGAGAAATTTCTTGGGGACCATCGAGATCTCCGACGAGGAGGGCGAAGCAGACGAAGAGGAGCGTCCTTCAAAGAGGATCAGGTTCCTGGGCGTTCTGGACTTAACGGCTTGAATTAAGAGTAGTTAGTTTTCTGTACGCAACAGATTGAATCGAAATAACTTTATCAATTACCTCGTCTTGTGAACCATTCCGCGGCTCAAAAACTTGACGGGGGTCTGTTGTAGTACGCCAGACACGAGATCTCGAAAGATGAATCCTGGTGCGAGGTGAAAACCTAGGATCGTCGAAAAACAAAGGGCTTACGATAGTCAAACACCCATCCTCCTCCGGAGACCGTGTTGCGACGCCGAATGCAATCTCGTTCCCGTCTCTGAGCAGGCCCTGCTGTTCCCTCCCGATTCTTTCACCACCGGTTAGTCGCGCTGCGTGAGCTTTTCTTGCGCTGTGAAGTAAAGTTAGCGACATGGAAAAAAAAATGACATGGAAAAACAAGGTATGTGAAGACAAGATTGCCGCCTGCTCTATGGTGGGAGTTGGCGACTTTCTTGTAAACAAGGAACCAAAAAAGAGAAAGGAAATAGATGGAATGCGAGCTCACCACCGACCGAACGATGTTATTATCTATCCAGATGTGTCCCCAATCCATTGCGAAATGCGGCGTGCCCGAAGTCTCTTGCAGTCCTGACTGGCGCTCGGCGTTCATCCTCCAATGTCCAGGCGGCCATATGTAGCAGTCCAAACCAACAAGTATTTATAAGAACACAACGCAACTGGCAAAATACGACGACAAGAGAGACCGTTTGACTAAAGAAATAGAGACTGTTTGACTAAAAGAATATCAACAGAGTCCGTTCGACCAAGTTTTCAAACAAGACAATAGGTACGGTGTCCGAGCAAGGTAACGGTTGCTGACACAAAGTCTGGCGAGGTGACACGAAGTCAAGCCTCAGAAGACAGACTGACACGAAGTCGAGCCTGTGGGTTGAGTTCCGCGGCGCGTTGTCGGTCGTGTTGGTCGTGATAGTGAGTGGAGGCAAAGAAAGGCGACACTTGCGACATGGTGTGTGGAGGCAAAAGAGGAAACGGATCAGCACAGCCTCAGCACAGCATCATATCTCTTCTTTTTGCTAAGTCCATCTGCCCGCCTCAAGTCCCTCTCTGTCCCTCTTCTCGTCTCTTCTCAGAACCAACACTACTAGCGCACGATCCAGACTGCTTGTCGGATTGCTTGTTTGGATCTAGACTTCGTGTCAGATCTTTGACCTAGACTTCGTGTCAGGTCCTTCACCAAATTTTGTCGCGATTCTTGGTCGGCCATGTCCCTCTACCCGAGCAACGCAGAGTTGCTGAAGAATAGGGATCCGGGGAGTCCGCTGGGACCGTTCGACGCCAAAGTTGCCGCCGTAGCCCTCGTCGGAGGGGAACACTACTTGATTACGACCAACACCGACTACATTCCAGCCGTTCCCTCCGTCGAGGTGCCCCACCGGTTGTTTGTGTGCTCGGATATGCGATATGGCACCGACGATCCCACCCTCTGGCCCCAGGAATGGACGCGAGCTTACTGCCATATGCCCGCGATCGCCAAAAAGGGCTCCCGTCCTGACCTGGACATTATGTGGTGGAACCCTTCGCCGTCGAGTTTCATCGTTGCCAGGACTATCACCCGTAGCCTCGGGCGCCTTCACCCACGGCATATCTCCGACCTTCTCGTTCCTATCAACGACCTCATCTGCCAGTGCAAACTTCTGCGCGCCCCGTCTACGTCGGCCGTTTCCATCTCACCCCTCTTCGGGCAGCTGATCAACCACATACTTGTGTGGGTGGAGCAGCTGCAGGGCCTCCCCACGACATATCACAAGATGGCTTTCGCTGTCACTTCCCTCCAACGCGCGTTCCTCGAGCTGGATGCGCTATACCACTACATGACAAAATACAAGCCACGTATCGACGACTACATGCATCCTCTTCCTGCAAACACGCCTGTTGCGCAGTGTATTGGCGCCTTTACCGTCTCTCCGACCACCGCGCAGCAACTGTGGGCGGCACGTCTGCCATTTTGGTTCATGCGCCCCACCCATGCCTTCGACGCAGCAAACATTTTGGCGGTCGTGCCGCTCACCGAGCCGATCTTTCTCGCGCCCGTCGTCGAGGGTGAGGATGCACCGCCTGTGTTGTATAGTGGGAACAAGACAGAGGATAAGATAGCGGCCATCGCGCGCGCCGCCGTGCGCACTGCATGGTACCATGATCCGTTCGACACTGCCAGGCCCCGTTCGTGCTCTCCTTCGCCATCTCCGAATCCGCGTCAGCCTCCCGCCTCCAGCAGCAGCAGCTACCCCGCCTCCAGCAGCAGCAGCCACTCGAATACGACTTCGCGGTCTGATCATAGGCAGCCGCACTTTACCCCGTGTAAGTATCAATTCTGTTGTCATCACAAAGAGATTTGTAGCTCATAGTCTGCCAGATCCTTCGAATACGAATAAAAGTACGAAAAGAGCGGCCAAGAAACCCGCCCAGAACCCCCCGAAGGCTGCACGCGACAAATTCTGCGCGGTAGAGGCCCCGGAAATGCCGCCGTCGATTCCAAGTTGGGCTGATGCCCTGCGCGATGTTGACCAGTCAATCCTGCCGTTCAGCTCGGATGCGACAGACAAACGCTACGTGCTCCCTGAGCCCGCTTTGTTCGTCGGCCCAGAGACACCCGAGCGTCGCCGCATGTACCTCCACCATTGGAATATGGTGTCGGACGGCATCTACTTTATGATGGACCAAGGCGCGCCGCAACTGCTCAGCGGACAGGAATGGCGCGACGTCTTGTGTGGTTTGGTGACGCAGCGCGGCCAGCCGAACTCCCGAACTCACAGGCGCAGCAGAGCGCTCGAGGACCGTATACGGCCAGCGCTGCAAGTCTCAAACGTCTCCCGCATCGAGGGCCTCCCTGTCCCCCTGGACCAGGTGCCCTATATCAGCGACAAGAAGTTCCGCGAGGCTGTTTGGCGGGTGGCCGAGGCAAGTTTTCGTTTGGAATTCTGTTCGCTGGATAGGCGGGCGTCGAGGAAGATTCGGCACGAGCAGGTGAAGGACTGCTTCGCGGGTCATATGTTATTGGGCACGCCGTTGGAGATGAGCAAGTGTGGTTGGGGGGCCGCAGAGATCACGGACCGCCGCTCTTGCATTGAGCGTACAGCAACTCTGATGCTCGATTGGACGACGCAGTCCGCCCGCCCCAAAATCATCGACCTTGTCGCCCATCCGACAAGCAGGTCTTCGTCGGACATGCTAGCTTTGGAACAGGCGGTGTGTCGCTATTATACGCAAGCTTTTTGGGAGTATTTTGGTCGGGCTGCCGTGGTACCCCTGCGTCTGGATCACGAGCTGGAGGACGAGGAAGGGGAATTGTAAATATTCTACTAATCAAAATGTCGATCACTTGAAAGTAATGTAAATATATTGTATTCATGTAATTGGTTGTAGATAGCACGTCGTATCATCTTCTTGTCTTGCAGAAGTGCAATAAACTTATTATCGTTCTTTGCACCGGACCGAATTCGTGACAGCGGTGTGACTCACGTGATCGACGAGACTTTGATCTTACCACCAGCTGCCACCTCTACTTCACGCGACGCGACCACCTCTTGCCGCCTCTTACTCCATATTTCCAGCCGACGACGCGACTGAGAACATCAAGGCCCACCACCAACGCGGACTCGCTGGACTAGACTTCGTGTCAGTCCATCTTGAGGCTTGACTTCGTGTCGCCTCGCCAGACTTCGTGTCGGCAACACCGTTACCTTGCTCGTACACCTACCTACTGCCTGGGTTTCAAACGGACTCGTTCCACTCACGTATCTTTCGTATCTTCTTTCTTGTTCACGTATTCTTTGGGGTTTTTTTTGGCTTACATTCAAACGGTCTCTTTACCTACTTGTATAAAGGTCTCTTTACCTACTTATTGAGCACTCAAACGGTCTCTTTACCTACTTTTTTTGCTGCTCTCGTCGGTGTTGTGGAAGCTATCACCCAGCGCTTTGTTCTTTGACCGGGTGCGTCTGGTTTCGTGTGCCGTACTCCCTCACCTCCCTCGCTAAATTTCCCTCGAAGCCAATTTCTCTGCCTTCTCGTCAATGAAAGCCGTCGGCAGCAAGAACTTAGGCCGCAAAAATGGCTCGAAACCCAGCACGTCGCGACTTGCCACCAATGTGCCTCAGTATAGGATAACTTTTGACACCGGTGAGTCTTGACCTTGACCTACCGAGCCCAGACTTACCCTTGAAAAGGTGCCGGTATCAGATCTGAAGAGCGCTACGTATCGACCGGGACCCATAGCGTGCCACCGCCACCCCAACAATACGAGGATGCGCCTGTGCCTGACTTCGAACCCGTTCTCGACCTAACGCCGGCCGATCATGTATCTCCACTCGCGGAAGACGGTGCCGACCTCCCTACATATGCCAGCACGGTCCCGTGCGACGAGGAAGGTGTAAAACCGCGACAGGTCAGTTTCTGTTCTGCTCCGTGCTACCTTTGCTGATTTCATTCGTATCCAGACGGTGACCCACATGGACGAGCTCAAGGCGGAGGAGTCGGTCTTTCTCAAGATCCTCCTATCACTGCATTATCACCCCCAGCTTCTCTCGCCTTGCGAATGCGGCCGGGACTCACACTTCCGGACGGTGGCCTGTAACGACTGCCTGCAAGCCGAGCTCCTTTGTTCTCAGTGCTGGGTGAATAAACATCGCACGATGCCTACGCATTGGGGCCTCGTTTGGAATACGAAGGATCGTTTTTTCGAGAAAAAGGATTTCTGCCGAGTCAGGAAAGCTGTCATCGCGCTCGGCCACCATGGGCTGCGATGTCCGCAGGCGGATGCAGGACGATCTTTCAATTTGGTGGAGTCTAATGGAATCCATTCCACCGCCATCTCTTTCTGCCGGTGCAAAACTGTCGATGGCGCGCGCGGCGAGCCCGAATTTCAGCAATTACTGAGCGCGGGTATATTTCCCGGCAGCGTTAAAGAACCCAAGACTGGGTACACGCTAGGCTTGCTCGAATACTACCGCCAGCAGCGGAACCAAGGCAAGGGATCCGCCTATAATTTCGTCCACGTTCTCAAACGGATGGCCGACCCATTCTTCGAAGACGCAGTTCCAGTGAGTTTTCGGGCATATCGTAGGAATGGCGCTGAGATGATTTCAGGACATTTACACCAACTTTCTCGCCATCACTCGGTTTCATCAACACTTGGATGTTATCATGCGACGCGGGCATGCCCACGGACTCGATGTCCCTCTCCCCGGCGAAACTAGTCGTCCATACCCCAACCGTCCAATCGATTTTATGGGTCTTCAATGTGCGGCCTGTCCTGAAAGAGGTGTGAATATGCCTTTCATTGTCAACGTTCCGGCATATCTTCGGTAAGCATATGTACCTGCCGACGTGACTATACTCATGAAATATCAGGCATTTAATTTCACAGTGGCTGACGCTGGATGGGAACTACAAGGCGAATCTGTTTTACAAACGTGACGACGGGAGCGATATGGCTTTGACGGATGGGAGGATGTATTTTCCAAAACAAGCGGAGTTTGAAGAAATGGCAAAGTTGCATGTAGTAAATCAGGAAGATACGGTATGTGCTGTGGGAGGGTCCTGCTGCTTACTGCTGACACCCAACTTCAGGAAGTGCCGTGTAAGGCGCATATCGGGTCAGTTCGCCACCAAGGGCTACCCAAGTACGGGAATACCGCTGTCAGCGGCGTGATCGCCTGCGCGTGCGACCATACTGTTGTGGGGTCCTTCATCGACATGCTGAAGGGAGAAGCGTACGTTTTCTTAATGGGGAGTAATATTTAGCCGCTGACGTTTGTTGTTAAGATTCGCACTGGGTACATACGCCCAACGCCAGCATTTGGCACACTACAACTCGCCTCCTCACGATCCAGAGAGTAGAACGCCAATGGCCCAAAGCTATGATGGATATTGCTCCTTCGTCGTTAACATGGTAAAACGGGCACATGAAATGTTCCCAGAACAGGAGTGGCTTCACGAATTACTGGTGCAGATGGAGGGCCAAATTCCAGCAGATCACATCAACGGGCATGGACCCGGATGTCAAGCCGTGTGGCAGGCAGTGTACTTCAATTGCCGCGCACACTTCCACGGGGAGACGGCGGAGATGCTTTGGGCATTCCTGAACCCTCTCGGCTCTTCCACGCGCCAAATGACTGGGGGTGCGCGGCATGACACAATCAACTTCGTCATGGACGCTTGGAACGCGTCAAAGGTCCTTCGTCAAGGTAAGAGGATGCCTTGATCCAGCAATACAGCGGACTGACTTGCGTGTTGCAGCCCGACTTCTCGCGGACGAGCGACTCAACGCGCTGCGCCTTTTCGAGCTGCATATGGCTGTAGTCGAGGACCTCAGCAGGCAGCATGCCACCGAAGTCGTTGGCTGGTCGCAGCTGTCGCGGATAACGAGGAAGTCGAAAGATGGAACTCTGCAGAGTGTGTATCAGCACCAATCGACGAAAGGTAATTGAGTTAATTGATATGTCCATGCTATCGAAACTAAAGAATGGTTTTAGTACTCACGGTGGAGAACGTCCTTGCTTCAATGATCGCCGAAGAACGAACGAAAATGGCACGACCACACTCTGATGAGGCGAGAACTCCCATCGCACGGTGGATACACGACGGCATAACTATCGAGCGCCAGCAGTGAGTTTCCTTTTTGGGTGCGCAGATGATGAGATCTAATGCAGTGAGATAGAACTCTGGTGGTCGCTCTGCTCGACAGTCACCGGGGCCATCCCTTGGAGGAAACATGGACTGCGATCACCAAGCTGCGCGACGCCGTCAATGTCGATCTCAAGAACTTCAGAGAAAAACAGCGCTCGATATATCCTCATTTAAAGCTCAGCGCACTTGACGTGGACGAACCGGAACTCACGGTGCTGCAACTGCCGTTGTATCAGATGACGAAAAATCGGCACGAGCCTTGGAGTAAGGAGGAATTGGAGGTGGCGGAGGGGGAAGTGAAGCTGCGATGCAGCGAGGCCCAGAACGGCATACTTGCTGTGCAAGACGCGTCTTTGGCGTTGTCGGCAGTGAAGAGAGCGAGGGAGCAGGATTACCGGGGACAGGCGGGGGTTACGCGTTCGCACCGAAACATCCAGAAGGCGGAATTGATGAAGACTTTGGAGATCACCGTGTACAATATGCATAGGACCGCACTCATCCGTCTGGGCCATATGGCGAAGGACGCTGTCGAGCCCTTTCCCCCGCTCACTTACGCCGATACATGGAGGAAGGAGACTCATTTACACCGTGCAAAGGGAGACTCACGATTATTCAACGGCACAGTGTGGTACTTGCAGAGTGGGACTACGGTATCAAGCGCAGCAGTGGACAAGACGCTCCTACCTGTGGACAGCTCCCATGATAGCCACGACGACGACTCTGAATTGTTGATGGGTACTCAGACCCTCAAGCGCAAAGGCACAGCAGGTACGTCAGCTTGGACAGTTGCTACACGCCATTAACATATTCTTATAGGACATACTAGGTCCCCTCTCGCAAAGCGAAACGGCTCAAGGACATCGCGCCAGATGATACGGTCGTGGAGCCGCCATCCGAGGCCGAAGAAAGCGACTCGGACTTGGAGTTATCACCTTCCAAGCCACAGCAACGGGGGAAGCAGCCCGCAACGAGGAAGAAGGCGAAGAAGAAGACTGAGGGATGGACATGGCTGGAAACCGTGACGAGTGGGCTGAAGCTCGGTGAAGGCAAGTTGGCAGCGTACAAGGAGGAGAGTAAGTGGTGATTGTATCACACTTGTGGTAATATGTGGGGCTGATGCTGTGGCAGGCGACCGAGTACAGTGGTTCCGCGCCGAGGCGGAAATGTATCGGTGGTTAGAGCAGTATGAGCGCAAGCATGCTGAGCTCATGCGCGTCATCGAGAGATTTCGGCGTGATAGCGTGGTCTGGTCGGGGTTGGCGGATCGGGAAGAGCAGTGCCATGGAGGAGTGAATGGTGCGGTGACTTTCGGGCGCATGCAAGCTGCCATGTATGGGAGGCTGGAGAACAACGCAAAGGTGATTTTCAAAAGTGCCGACTCTGGGGCACATGCCGACTGGGTTCGCGCGACAACATTCGATGAACTCGTTCTGAAGATCGATGGATGGTGTGACGTGGTCTTCAAGTGGATGGATGAACTGGTGAGTCTTGCTGAACAGTACCTTACATGAAGCTGCATTGACAGGTGATTTAGGATATTCATCGGGCGTACAAGGATTTCAAACCCAGGCCGTACAAGGATATGTTCAGTGACGATACGAGCTGAAGTTCGGTGGGGGACTTAAGTTCGACGGGGAACTTAATTTAATTTAGTGCACAGTTTGTAACACTCATGTGGGAACTTAAGCTGGTGCGATCTTAAGTGGGACGTGTGAACTTGAGTGCCAGGCCAGGACTTAAGTTTTGAACAGGTGAGGTATATGTGGGTATACATACCGAATTGGCCGTTGTAGCACATATACGAGGAACTTAAGTTCGCGAGGAACTTGAGTACGAAATTCGGTCTGGACCGACCGAACTTAAGATAAGCTAATTTTATTTCATATCAGTGCAACATACAATAACACCATTACATATAAATTTTAGCTCTATCAACATGTTCATTCTCGTCCTTCGCCGGTCATTTCGGCCGAGGAACAGATAGAGAATGAGAAGCAAGTTGCCGACGCATTCTTGCATTATACTGCAGGAACAGGTGATTTTGCCGTGTGGCAGGAGCAGAAAGAAAAATTTGAAGCAAGACATGTAAGCCGCTCAGTGTATCTGTTCATCGTGAAATAGAACTGACGACTTACAGGGAAATAACCCCATCTTGGTGTGGCAGCAATTCAAACGTTGCAGTGCTGTGACAAAGCTCGCCGACTTCGCTATTCTACTGCTTGGTCTAGTTGTGAACCAAGCTTCCAATGAACGCTCTTTCTCAGACATTAAAATCAAGAAGACGCACCTCCGTAATCGCCTTGGCATTCCTAAGCTGGAGAAGATGTCAAAGGTCAGGATTGCATACATGTTCACAGCGTCCGTGTTCACATATTTGACAGCTTGGATCGAGTATCCGGACCGAGCATCTCGAGGCTGGGCTCGTGGAAGCCCGGAAACCTCGTGATGTTCACGATGCTACCAAGGCTGCGACTTTAATTTCTGTTCCTCGCTATGCTGATGTTCTCGAGGTTGGCTGCGAAGAGACAGAAGATGGCGAGGTTCAGCAGAGGGCCACACTTGTCAAATCCGCAGCATCCTGGCGAGCGGAGCTATCAAAATGGAAGATTTCAGTACTCAATGAGGACCCTACGCCTGCTCCTTCCCGAACACGAGGGCATTTCCCTCGATCTCTCGCATTGTTATTTGGAGGAGTGGTGGTACGCGCAGTGGAGAGGCCAAAACGAACACAATTTACGGAGGAAAGGTTATACATGGAGCTACTGGCTGCAGAGGAGAGTGACGAGGATCCAGATGATGGGGCTCTTTCGGGCTCAGGCGACGAGTACGAGGATTAAACACGCTTAACCCACGACTGTCCGAATTAGGAAATTTTGATTAAGGTCTTATTAAGGCTGCCCTTATTAACCCCATTTTAAGGGCCCTAAGACCTTAACAACAAAAGTGACCCTTATTAAGGCCTTAATATGCAACACTGCCATTTGGCGTGTGACACCGCATACGAATTGATCCTTTCGTATGCAGGCCTGCGACCCGTGTGACCTACGAATTTTTTCGTATAACATTGTCCCGCAGGGCCGCCCGGAGCAAAATTTTTGTCTTAAACTGGTGGGAACCTTTCGTATTGAGCCTTTGTGACCCTGTGACCTACGAAATTTTTCGTAGATTTTTGGGCTTGTGACCTGTGACCCTACGAATTGAAGGAAATCAAACAGTAATGTCGATCATCCTGCCGTGCAGGTCCAACCCGGCATTGACTTCTCTGTCAATTCAACATGGGTCATGCGTCCAACTCACACAGCTTCTGTCTTTCGCCGCGGCCAACACCGCTTGAGGAGTGGAAGATTGCTAGTATTTTGTGCTTTGGGCCCAGAACAAGAAGCAGCGGAAGCAGGCCACAGGCACCGGAAACAAGTAAGACCCGAGCTTCCATGTTCCTGCGCTTGACCGAGCCTCACGTGAAGCAAGACCCTTACTAGCCCCGCAGGTACTTCTGTGGTTGCGGCTGTTCCCGGGCGCCTTTCCCGTGCCTGGTCCCGGCATAAACCGCCATACCTTTTTCTTTTCTTTTCTTTTCTATTTGTGATAATGAGACTCAGTCTGCAGAAGCATTCCAAGGTCATCCACTTGGGTTACTGGATTTGAGGCCAGTTGTTGCCAGGGAAATTCAGCTCAGGAGGAAATGCCATTATGCACATGTTTTACAACCCGTGTGGGGCTGGCCCAAAATATTGTACAATTTTGATCAATTCGGCACCAATAGGGGAGTTCACGGTAGGCCGTATTTTCTCGTTTGTGAGTAAATATATTCATTTGATGGGACGAATAAAACTGTCGTTTGTGGAATATATCCGTGATCACCCCGTTTGAGTCCAAGATATATTTCTATAGCATTTATTCCATCTGCCAGGCACATACCCTTCTCACAACATTCAATGACCCCTTACCTGCAACATTTGGTCATTGGATAGTACATATCCTAGCTAGTACAAATTCTTCTCTCCATGATGCCCCTGAAAAACTAACTGCCAGTGGACATCACAGCTGAGCTTTGGACCAAACAGTAGCAACCTTGTTCATGTCGGCCACTGAAGAAGGCCGATGAGCTTCGCGCTGCTTGATGGTGGCAGCTTCGGTGCTCTCGGCTATGGTGGCAGTGGTCGAGGCAGTCACGGATCAAGCAGATATATATATTCCAAAAATGTTTATTCCACAAACGAGATTTAATCTCGTTTGTGGAATATCTTTTTTTGTAAAAATAATCATCCCATCACTCGAATATATTTATTCACAAACGAGAAAATACGGCCTACCGTGAACTCCCCTAATCCCGGAATTTCATTAAAATCCAAAAGCATTCCGATAAATTGAGAAAAAATTATTGCCACAACAAAAAAAAATGGCTGTGATGCGTGACCGCCGAATTGAATGAAATTGTACAGTACATGTTGACCTATCCCATGTCTATCAATGATTGGCTGCATACCCACTAAAACACCCTCATGTGCCCAGCCATTTGGCAGGGAGTCCTCATCCATAAGTGGTCCACTCCATGTACAATACTAGCCTTTTTGAAAGTGCTAGTTGTTCAAATCTCAGTTTATTGGTCGCACAGTCTTGTTTTAAAGCACTGTTGATAGATTTCAGCCATTGGTTATGGATTTCTGAAAAGGTCATAACCTTGTCTGGCATTGTAATCACTCGGTTTACATGCAGGTTCCATATAAGGTACCATGCAACTGAGACTAGAATCACAAATAGTTTTCCCTTCCCTTTAAGTATGTTGCCTCTTGCAGATTTGAATTTGACGTGACCTAAAACCAGTCCCCAATTCAATTTGGGCCAGCCATTGTTTGACTATAGTTGTTCTGTTACATTCCATATCATTTTTTGACCTGGAGCATTACATTCGAGAGCAATGTGCTCCAAGGTTTCAGGGACTGAGCACACAGTTTGAAGAGAACCTGCAGGACAGGGAGACTTCAGCTTCCCCCAAGTTTGCATCAACCGTGGGTATCTCCACTGGTGCCGCAGCTCGAGCAACTGTCTGATTTGATGCACTTTTTTCCACAATTGCGCTTCCTCTGGTTTTCCTCTGTGATGTGTCATCAAAGGGACGTTTACGGCGTGTCAGCTTCACTTCGAAAAAGTTCCCATACTTATGACAGTTGTGGAGATATCTCCGGAGACGCCAACTTGACCGTAGTAGGAGCGAAACCAACAATGGAGGAAATGATGCATCCAGAGCCTGCTCCGCGTGCTTTCTCGAGTTTGTAAATGAACGGAGGATGCTTCTCCATATGTTGCAAGTATTATTCAGCTTGTCTTTTAAGGATGCCACAGGGCTTAACCTGGCGCCCCTTACTCACGCGCATCGTGATACTGGTTGCCATCTGCATCCCACCCTATCTCAACCGCCACCTGATACAGGGTGGCCTCCGACATGCAGACCAAAGGTTAAGCTGCTGCCTCATAGAGGCCATTTCCACTTCATATCAGAGGTAGCAGTAATAATGGTTCGGGCCCCCGATGAGCGGGGTGAGATAGAGAGAGGGAACGAGTGTGAACCGCGGAGATCTGTACAACGACAGTTAGTACAGTCTAGTAAGATAGTAAGTAGATGCTAGAGTAGAATGGCAAATAATAATTTACCTCTCACGTAGTTTGTCGTAAGGAACCAGTGAGAGAAAATTAGGAAAGATGGGATCACTTATCCCGCACGCACATGTGCTGGACACGTAGCATGATGTACACATTCTAACAATGAGATTGCAAAATACCGTAGACCAAGGTACTTCGGTACCCCCAGACAGAGAGCCACTAGACAGAAACGAAGAACGGAATGTAGTGGCGGGGATGGCAGGCAAAGAACAACAGTTGGGATTTTTCTTGCTGTGTGCGCGACGGAAGGAAATGGCGGTGCAGAGGTGAGAACGAGAGGATGAGGTATCACGCTCGCGAGACGACAGCAAAATTGTCCCAAGCCTAACCAGCATTCTCGTCTTGGTTCAGGACCACCAAAGAAGTTACGCATAGAACATCGAATCACCACACAACCCGCGCCGAGTTCACCAGCGCCTACTATTCTTCGCTCCCCACCATAACATCGCCCCTGTCCCCGTCGGCAGGCCTCAACCTCCTCGACAGCTCGTCGTTGTCGTCTCCCACCTCCAAATCAACCAACTCCGATAGCTCTGATAGCTCAGACTCGAGATCCTCACCATCCGCGTGCTCCCCCTCCTCCTCCTTTTCTTCCTCCGTCTCCCACTTCGGCAACTGATACTCATACGCATCGTCCCCACACAATATCGCGTCAGTGTTTGGATCTTTTATTTTAATTCACTTGAACACAAAATTGACTCGCCCGAGCGCACATTGCGGCATTTAATTTGCGGATATCACGGCATTAAAATGTTAATCGCAGTTCTCTGTTCCATAACGACGTCGCAGTTTCGACTCTACCATCTTGCTGGCAGAAATATTCCATTGCATTTGTATTTGATTTTGATTTGGTGACAGGCATCCGTCGAACTAATTTACATTTTCTCCTTTTCTCCCCACTCGTCGTACTTCGTAGATGCATGTTAGTTGAACATTGACTTTTATAAAATGGAGCAGCACACCTCTCTGCGCCCTAAGGTTATATGGGACAACAGGTATGTTGACAGGTTGCCCAGCTCCGTCCCCCCCAAGCCCTCAGTGCACGTCTCCACCAACATTCCGTGTTTTTGCAATGCACCCAAGCCATTTCAAGTCGCACCACGTCCTCCATCGGGAACATTATCGTCTCCCGCCCAGACCTCAACAAGGCCCCACGACATCTTCCCAAATCCTCACCCCCTACTCTTGCATCTCTGTCACCCATCCCTCCCATCTCTCCTCCCCTCCCTCGGCCTTTCCGTTTCGTTCTCTTCCCGCCTTCAAATCCTGCCCTGCTCTCTGTCTCCCCACAATGCTGCCCCTTTTGCTCCTGCGACCCCCCTCGCCTCCCTTTGAAACGCCCAAAAGGGGTATCCACCAAAAATATAAGCGCCCGAACAAATGCAAGAAAGAAGCCTCATCCCGCCTTGCCCTGCACCGGCTCCACCAAAAATGCGGCGACGCGCAGGCCATGCAGCGCAAGTGCATGCCGGAGGTCGATGAAGGGGCGAGGCAGGCCGGGAGAGAAGGCGGATACGAGGGGAGAGAGGGAGAGGAACAACTCGGAGAGGAAGGTGTATGAAGAGTGGTGGGAGGGGGCGGAAGGGCGTAAAGGGACGAGGAGAGCAGAGGGTGTGCGATTTATCTAGGAACGTGTCTGAGTAGATGCGGTATTGAGAGGGTAGGAGAAGAATGCAGGAAGGCGTCGGCGCCAACATTGGTGCGTGTTCTCGCATTAATATTTTCTGCGCATGGGAAGAAGCAAATGGGAGTGTAGGGGGAGAAGGGAGGGAGAAGGGGGAGGAGAACAAGAGGAAGACACAAGGCGACAAAGGACATCTATAGTTAGAATGGGGGATAGCACGCTATCCCCCATTCTAACTATAGAGCATTTTTGCCATTTCCCCTATGCTGCAATAAAGGCTTTGGTAAAGCCTCAATAAAGCTGCAATACCTCAAGATTTTAGAGGTGGTAGACACAAGACGACCTTGCCACAGTAAAGCTGCAATAAATGTCATAATAAAGCCACAACAATGGTGCTGCCTCACAACAGGATACCAAACAACAAAAGCTGCAATAAAACTGCAATAAAATCGCAATAAAGTCACAACAAAGGTGTCACCTTTGTGTGGGGTTGCCAACAAAAGCTGCAATAAAGCTACAATAAATGCACAATAAAATTGTAATAAATCTGACCCTTCATTTGGCATACAGCAAGTCCGTATACCACAATAAGGCTGCAATAAAACCTTTCCAAAAAATTCCCTGCACATATATGCTGCAATAAAGTCACAACAAAGCTGACAAAAGCATGTGCCCTTGTACATAGAGTTTGGGAACTGCATACACTGCAATAAAGCTGCAATAAAAGTTGTTTTCACATAAGAAAACCTTTGCTACTGTCTGTCGTAAGCATTTACTGTATGTTGCAAACCATGATGATCAGTCCGTTGTTGGAATGATGTTGTGCACAGTTCCTCTGCTGAGAGAATGATCCACTTCATACATACAACAAGTGCATTCATTACTGTCAGGGGAACCGCCCGTCCGTCCGTCCGTCTGTCCGTCCGTCCGGCTCCCGCCCATCGCACTGCCCCACTGCCTCGTCCGATCCTTCGTCCGGCCTCGCCCGACTGTCTGGCCTCCGGACCCGCACCTCAACCTGCGCCTCCACCCGGAACGTCACCTCCCGTCTCTCCGGACTCCGTTCCCCTCCGTCCCCCTCCGTCCGGTCGCTCTCACTGGCACATGCTGTGCGATCAAGCTCGAGACCACTGCCGATCCCTCCGGACACGTGCTACTGGCTAGTACCTATAAAAACCTCGCCTAGCGTGGGAATCCTTATCCTTTCTTCTCTTCGGATTCTCCCGCTAGGTGCGTATTCTAGAACTCTGTATTTAGTACCTTGAATTGAGTTTGCTTCGGATTCTCCCGCTAGTCTCTCGCGCTCCGCGCCGAGCTGAGGTTGCCCTTACAATTACCCTGCTCCCAAAAGACATCTATTATCTTTCATCTATAGCTGTTATCTGTTATCTTGCCTGTGTTATGGCCTGAGTAAGTATACCAGTTCCCTGGGCTCCTATCATGATCCAGATCACTTTATATAAATATTTTAGTGGAATAAAATATTGATTTATCGCTGGGTTTGGCCGAGTATTTTGCATTTTGCACAGCAATCAGGGCACTAATTACAAAACGGACTGGACAGCCAGACTGAGTGATTTTTTCTCTAAAATTTTGGTTTTGACTCTATTCTTGGATTTTTTGATGTCTCGGAGTCTCCCACCACAACATGTTTCCTTTTTTTATCTATTATCTTGCCTGTAATCAAGCATACTCACCTCCTGGATTCTTATCATGATCCAGGCCCCTTTAAATGAATATTTTAATCGAATAAAATATTCATTTATCACTGGGTTTGGCTCAGTATTTTGTATTTTGCACAACAACCAGGGCACTGACTGCAAAACGGATTGGACAGCTAGATCCAGTGATTTTTTCTCTACAAGTGTGATTTTGACTATATTTTTGGATTTTTTTGGTGTCTCGGAGCCTCCCAGGCCGATGTATTTCCTTTTTGGGCCACTACGGATCATGATGGGAATCCAGGAGGTTAGTATGCTTGATTACAGGCAAGATAATAGATAAAAAAAGGAAACATGTTGTTGGTGGGAGACTCCGAGACATCAAAAATCCAAGAATAGAGTCAAAACCAAAGTTTTAGAGAAAAAATCACTCAGTCTGGCTGTCCAGTCCGTTTTGTAATTAGTGCCCTGGTTGCTGTGCAAAATGCAAAATACTCGGCCAAACCCAGCGATAAATCAATATTTTATTCCACTAAAATATTTATATAAAGTGATCTGGATCATGATAGGAGCCCAGGCCTAGGGAGCTAGTATACTTACTCAGGCCATAACACAGGCAAGATAACAGATAACTGCGCCTAAAGTTTGCCCATGGAAGTCGTCCACAGAGGCAGAGGGCGATGGCCTCGCCCTCGGGGACGTGGGTGCCTGTGGGACAGGTTATTAGTTGGAAGCGTAACCTGAAGAACAGCAGAGAATGATAGTGAGGGAAATCCCGTACGCTGGAGCGACTCTGCTTCGAGAAAATGCATCCTCAATCAAGCTGCATCAGAGTCGCCCCACCCCACCTATGCATCGCATTGCTCTCGAGAATCGTGGCGAACGCAAGAGTGGCAGTATTGCAGCGCTCACGGGAGTTGCGATGCTCTGTAATGAAGCTGAACATCGCTACGGCTGGGAGATCTCCCGCAAACGCTCTCGCTTCCACAGCTCGTGAGCATCGCGAGTAGCATTGGGTGAGTGGAAACTCGATTAAATAGGGAACCACACCCCGTTCAGGTAGGCATTAGTCTTGCCCCCCCTCCTCTCCGTGAATAAATCAAAGAGGAAACCCACTAAGACAAATACACCCACTTCCTTGCAAGCTTCAGCGCCAAATCAACAGCCTCCATGTTTGTATTCATGAGGAGGACCTGTGTGCATGAGCTCAGGTCGCCTTGTACACAGTGTTTGTAGAATGAAAAAAGTTTCGAGGGAAAGACGTGGCATGGTCCGAAGAGCCAACTTGTGGCAATGCGCAAGGCGAGCACACGCTGCACCAATGTGTTGTGTTGTGTTGTGTCTGAAATACTATGAAGCACCCTGTAAGTTCCACAACACCCGACAAGGAGGCGAGGACACCCGGAAGCGCACAATGCGCTGTTGAAGAGAGGGTTTGTTGATAGGTCGACAAGAGGAGAAGGTCGGCAGTGATACCCTAGGCTGCAACAGTAGAGTAGAGTTTGATATACTTGAGACAAGATGACAACTCAGCTTTGGATTAATTATTCAGATGACTCTGGCCACTCTCTGGGCCACTCAACTCGTATATCTTGCTGGTAGTGACTCGGACTCGTACTCAGAACTCGAGAAGATAATGGGGGGAAGCAAGAGGGAATTACCCCTTAATGTCCATTGTCACGCAATATACAAACGATCGGGATGGCTGAAACGCGTACTCTCGCGTCACCAGAGCCCGTACAAGAAGCAGAAAATACAAACGATGAAGGTAACTAAGAGACCATCACGGGGAAAACACACCTAAGCTAATCCACACCTTTGGACTCTTCCAACCGGGATACGCGCAAAGACGATATAGGGAGAGCGCGCTGCCCCCATCAGACGCATGCCAGAGGTGGCCCAGGCCTCTAGCTCCTCGATCCCCGGCGCGCACCGAGCTGGCGAGGTCCTCTGGACACGGTGTCGCGTTGGTGGTTGATACATATAGGGAAGGGATAATCAAATAACTATGATATGATGAGAGTATTGGTTGCGCGGTTATAGATCAGAATAGAGGTGGAATAACGATACTAATGGACGCCGTCCCGAAGGCCTTGTCCTTCAACGATATGCGCGTGTCGCTCGAGTTCGTATGTGATCACGTGGCCGAGTGGTGTAGCTTGGGAACGCAGCTGAGGTCGTATGGGATGCGTGAAGGAGGATCGAGCTAGATTAATGGAGTGGGAATGGAGGAGTGAGTTCGGACAATAAGGGAGATGGATAGAAATTGTCATGGCTGTTAACGCCCGTGGAGGAGCTCGCGCACATCATGCCGTGGGGCCGTGAGCGACGAGCGTGCCGTTAGGCACTTCCACAGCGCATGCGCACGGCTTCCATTCAGGAGGCGTGCATGCACAAGCACTCTCTTCCGTCCGCACCTCCACGCCTCTTCTCCTGCCCCTCTAAAATGGAAACGCACTCATGCAGAGCGGGAAACACTCACCATCCCATACGCAAACAATCCCCCCGCCTTGCCTTCCTACGTCAAAGACACTGTTATACGTTGTGGAAGGTGTGCGAGGAGAGTGTGAGGCGCTGCGCCTGACCTGTGTGCGCCATGCTCGTGCTCAAATCTATTGAGCTCCGCTGACCTCAGCTTGACATTCTCCCCCTTCTCCTTCACTACCCCGCTCACTTTCGCTGCTTTGCTGCTGACGCCGAAGTCCCCACTGTCGTTCTTCGTCTGGCCTTTAGTCACCACATTGAGGGCAGGACTGAGGAGCTGGCAGATGCAATAGCTGCGTCACTGAAATGAGGCTCAGAGGGCGATGAGCAGTCACATCGAATCGCACAAACTTGCAATACTAGAGTCAGGGAGATTTTAGGTTGGAACGACGAAAACCGGAGTCTCGTTGAGTTGCGAGTTGTGCTGATTCTCGAGCATTGATCAAGACGCGAATACTGCGAAGAATTTGAGTCCTGGTTGAGGCCTAGGGCACTAGATGCGACCAGTGACCTGAGCGCTCCAATGCGAGTGCATTGCCAGTGAAGCCTTTTCACCTGAGCCCTACATCTCCGCCTCTACCGAGCCTTTCCGAGCCAGAACCGTACCCTACGCCCCCACGGCACTTTATTATCTCACGCTATATTTCCATTCCACACGTCTAAACGACTTCTGGGACCATTCTATCATCCTTCTGGCTCACCCGTGCCTATTTTCCGGACTACCGACCCGACTATCTGTCTACCAGCATCGAACTCCGTTCTGCGACAGCGAGATGCGAACCAGAATTCAAAAACATATATGAGCTGGATTCTTGAAAGTTCAGCTGATGACACTTCAATTTCACGGGAACCTGGACAGACACAGTGCGCGCATGCAATGAGAATTGACTGAACAGGAATCAGGTGCAAAAGCAACTTGGACGAGAAAGATAAGTATGAGGAAAGTGGGAGGGAGTAAATTTTGGATTGGTGATTCTTTTTCTCTACCAGGATGCAACACAAAATTTGACACATGCAATATGTACTTATTCATTATTAGAGGTTGCATACACCAGACTTGCGAGCTAAACTTGCCCGTGAATTTATTCACGGGTATTGCCTAGTCTACTATATAATAAAATGGGGGGGACACAGAAGGTTCTAAACAGAATGTTGACGTCACTGGGCTCTCAGACGTACTCGGGCTCGGGACGAACCGTCGGCACGTACATGCCGAGTCCATTTCGATTCAACAGACACAATGTTGAATGTTGAATCTTGATGCAGCCTGTCCAACGTTGCGCGCCTCTACGAGATCCGTGTGGTACAACCTGCAATCACTGTTGTGGAGCTCATCTGGAAGACCCCGCAATGCACCGAGGGGCATAAAGCTGAACAAACATAAGGTTTGAATGGTCCGCGGGCTCCGGAGGCACCTCAGGCAGCTTCTCCAACCAACCTAGACTTGTTACCAGTCTGCCTAAATGAGCAAAATATGTGGCGAGCACTGTACAACTCGGGCCACGCCAAAGGGCTGAGCTCGGAGTTTGAAATTTTGGGTGGTGCAGATCATCGGCATTACAGTGGCGGTGTCTTGCCATCATTCCTCAGTTAATATCGAGGCTCTTGACCTCACCATGTATGGACTTCTTGAAAATTCTGAAGATACATATCTCAGGCATATTGTATTCAGACTGTGCTCTATCTCTGCAATTTTTCAAACTAAGTTAATTTGAGCTCAGAACGCAGGAAAAAGGAAAACATTTCAAACTCTGCACTCAGGCCTTTCCCACAGCCCGAGTTGTACCAGTCTGCCCATGGCAAAGTGCTCGCCATATATTTTGCTCATCGTAGGCAGATTGGTAACGAGTCTACGACCAACCTAGCAGCCAGGCTCGGACTGGATCAACTTCACGTATCAATGATCTCTAGCGAAAATGCCAAGCTCAACAATTCAACCTTTCTGAGGAGACGTCGCAACTCGAAAACACTGGTGCCAAGAAGCAAGAGGGGCTCCGGGGTCTCTGCATTGACACAAAACCCAGTGGGTACGTCAACTTGCTATGGCAAAAATCAGATGTGTGGTTCAAATTGAGTGTAAGCCCGGGCGGTATTCGCAACAGGCTGACTGCGCAAGTACCTCCGGAACTCAAACCGCGCAAAACCAAGATCTACATTGTTTAGAAATACAACAAGTGCCATACGAGGTCGTGCTCGAAACAAGTTTGGACCAGTTCCAATCATTTACAGAGGTACTAAATGCAATTGAGGCTTGATTTCTCAAGAGCCAAATGTACTGTGACTCTGGAGAGATGGGACATATTGAATAAGATACAGAATAGCAAAAATCTTGAGATTCATTCAACAGTCTCTTCAATTTGGCGAGATGCAAGCGAATTGAAAACACGTATGGGTTGAGTTCCCGGAAGTTCAGCTTGCATAGAGACAAGATGACGGTTCAGACACGGTGTGCGTATGTGACGAGAATTGACTGGACAGGAATCAGGTACAAAAGCGACTTAGATGAGAAAGATATCAGAAAGGCGGGAGAGGGTAAATTTTGGATTAGTGATCGTTTTTCTTTACCAGAATGCAGCACGGAATTTGACACATGTAATGTACTAGGCATACATTTGCGAGCTGAACTCGCCCGTGAATTTATTCACGGGTATCGCCTAGTTTCTAAGTATTCTCCTCTTCGCTCTGCGCTACTTGAGGGTCTATACGGTGGTATTGATCTAAAGACTAACCTGCTTCGCTCCACCGTCCCGGACTGATTCAAATCTGCGAGGACGATTCTGGCGGCTTCGGTGGTGATGATGTTCTGCTGCGTCTGCGATACTATTTCTGCAGCCCAATTCTGATTCTCAACTCTGCTTACAGTGCTTGCAGTTGGTTTTTCTCACCGGGTATTCTGGGAGAATTTCTCTACTAGGTCCTGGCTTTTATCCAACGTTTATGCTCTGATTCTGGTTCTGCGGAAGGGGTTACAATATTTCTACGAGGCGGAAGAAATCTGCCAATTTTAAAATATCCGAGTTAAGGCCGCAGTAAGTTTGGCATCTACTTGAGCAATAGATTTCGCCTGAGAGCAACGCTCGAACAGAGGTCTCGCTGTGCGCCACAATTGGACCGAGTTCCACATATCTGCACGGTGCTCGAAGATCTCCGTGATCCGCAGCATACAATCTGCTTTCCAGCGGTGCACTCCCATAAATGAGAATTCAGCCAACGCCACGCGGAAAAGATTAAGAGCAGTTTCCTCATCGCTCTGTTCGAAGAAGATTTGTCCTAGGCATCGAAGACTGTGAGCGGTGCCGATTCGCTCCTTCATTTTCAGCGAATGAATGAGGTAAAACGTTGCCCATCGTCGCGTCTCCTCCAGGTTGAACATCGCAGAATCCAAGCTTGCCATCCGCTCGAGGCAATACGTGGTGCCCTCGTCAGATGCGTAGTTGAACTTCAACAAGCAATCCACGAAGATCACCTTCGCAGCAGCTGGGTGGCCGTCCCGAAGGAGCAAGGCGGCGGAGTGCATATCGCAAAAGGAGACTCCCATGGGATACGGGAGGGAGGTGCTGAGGTGGTGTTTTGGGATATCGAGATTCGGGCGAATAAGTTCCGCGTCGACGCCGGTCTCGATGTCTATGTTGGCAATGCCCAGCATCGAGAATACGATATGGAACGTCATCTGTGTCGCCGGCCCATGAACTGCGACTGTGCTGTAAATCTCACGCGCTTCTGCGTACTCGGTCTTTAATTCATGCAAGGCGGCCATGTCGGTTTTGATGCCCAGGTGGAGATACCCCTGCTGCATCCCGCAGGCCTCCAGAAGATCTTGCGCACTCCTGAAAAGTGCCGCAGATTCTTCGTACCGGCTCTCACTCATTGAGCAGCGAGCCTGCAGCGAGATCGCGAACCCCTGCCCATACATGTCTCCTAGATCCTCGGCGTAGGCCTGGGCCTTTTGCGCATGTACTCGGGCACCCAAAATATCCCCACTTCTGCGCATGACGTTGGAAATACCGCACAGCGCCTGCCGGGCGACTATATGGCGTTTCCCGCTGCTGCCGGCGAGTGAGAGAGCGAGTTTATACGACTCGAGCGCTTTCGCCATTTCATTCATCTGAAGTAGATAATAAAAGCCCGCGGACCTGCACCACTGCGCTGTAAATGCGTTGATGTTGAAAGATGGATCAATGAATAATAATGGGAAAGTTCTCACCTCGTTCCAGTGGATCGGCGCCCTCGAAATGTTCGTCTCCCTTGGCGATCAAATTCTCGGAATCCAGGATCGGTAGCACGGTTGAGGATTCCAGCCGCTCGATGAGGTATTCTCCGTAGACCTTGTGGTTGTTAACATGCATAAGCTGGTCGGGCACGCTTCTAATGAGGGCACACGGTCCACGATTCGTGGTTCGAAAGAAGTCATTGAGGGAAAGGATGCTGTGTAGCGTTGGCACGAAATCCGAGCAGTTCACGTCCAATCCATCTTGGAAGAGACTCGTGAGATTACCAAGATTGGCAGAGATTTGGGACACGAGAGTTTCCGAGACGATATCGTGGAACTCATCCCAGAGGTTGATGACCGTGTGGAAGAAGTGGCGCATTGAGGTCTTCAATGGCTCAGAGGCGGGGTGGATCACGCGGACGTGTTCGCGAACCGGGACAAGAACTTTCAAACGGTGGTCGTTTCCCGAATACGCTAGAGAGGTGCGCAATAGAGTCGCCTTGGCCGTCAGAATGTTGGGGATGGGGAGGCTCGCCTGAATCAAGTCCGAGTCGGCCAGGCCGTCCGGCAGCATCGAAAGGACACTGAGTAGATCCTGCGCCTCCGGGGTCATCCGCGTGCTCGTGAACGACAGCATGATTGAGATATCGAGACTCGACCGCTGGTCGTAGCCGTCCGAGAGCATCCATGTGCTCTCGGTCTCCCATCGGGAGATGGCAGATGCGCAACCGTCGCTTGCGGCGACGTTGGCAATCAAAGTGACCGCGAGAGGAAGGTTGCTGGTGAAGTTGAGCAGCTTTTTGACGTCGCTCTCTTCCCAGTCCGCATCCGCGATGTCCAGAAACGTCTGTAGAGCCGCAGAATCGGGAAGCGGATTCAACGGACGTAGGAACGGACGGCTCCATTTCACTTTAGCGGGGCGTTCGGCTCCTCTCATAGTTATCTGTAACATCGATGAATGATTAAATAAATTGGTCGAGTATAAGAGTCTCACCAAAACTCCCAGGTGGGGAATATCATCCAACAGAGAAAGAAACGTTTCGACATCGTAGCGGGAACGAGAAGCCGTTGGTTCCCAAGCCGATTCGAAATTATCTAGAATGAGGAGGGTCGCCGGTCCGAGAGTGAAGTGTTTTGCAATTTTCGTGCCCAAGTTTGAACCCTGGTCAAGTCCGAGGTGAGAAGCGATATTTGAAAGGAGGTCAGCACAGGTGGTGCTCGAGTGACAGGGAACAAAGCATCGCCGGGGGTATTTGGCAAGGATATCTTCATGATGGAGCGCGGCTGTGGCAAGACTCGTTTTCCCCATCCCGCCGGCTCCTAGGATGACAATGCGAGCGGACCCTGTTTTCAGGATGTCCACCACGTGTTCGAGTTCGGATTCTCGGCCGTGGAAGATCTGCGGGGACGGTGGCGGGAGTGTAATGGATTCGGAACTATACCTAGAGTTCAGAGAAAGGTCTCAAAATGTACATAATGGCTAACAAACCTTTCTCCCATCAGCGATGAAGTCCCCGCCAACTAAATGACGCTCATATATCAAGTATTTTGAGAGATTCACTGCAGCTCAGACTTACTGAGGATCCTCGGTCGGAGTTGGTCAGATCTGGGTGCGCCGCTAGCAGAGCTAACAACTCTTCATGCTGCTGCGTTGCGGTCTTTCGGATCTGGGCCATTCCGCTGGACATCGAAGTTCCAATCCGAATCTGCGTCGGTTCATTGGATGCAAATAGTGGGCAGCCAACAGATGGACTCACCCTGAATACCTGCAAGGAATGCTGAAGGACAGATTTGCATTCTTTCAAACGGGAGGTGGTATCCGATTGCTTGAAAAACTGCTTGATCACGCCTGTCCGTTGTTGTGTCGACATGAATGTATAGATCTTTTGGAGTGTTCTGGTTCACATCAGTGGAATTCCAGGACGCGGATGTCACACACTGGCACGCACTCTATAAATTTCGCAATGTCATATAGCAGTGGGGGCGGAAGTGCTCCATTAGTTTCGTTCTCCGAATATAGGCGGATGACGGCGCCAAGGATTTCGTGGATATGTTCTACCATTTCGAGGCAGTCCTCTCTATTCGCTGTTACGGACTTGTCGCGAGGGTTGACCCAACTGAGCGACTACAGAAAGGTACGACACACCTCGATGCATTTCAAGATGGACAAGGTCAACGTCCCCATGGATGCCATGAACGGGACGGCGGTGAAAGCGGCGATCTCCTGAGCAGCGGATGCGGCAACTGTGGTGTATTGGACGAGACTTTCAGCATGCCTAGACAGCTTCATTGTGGGTGGAGTTTTGGTCTCATCATTCCCAAGCTTGTGCCTTTTTACACGACAACCTGATCATGATGAGACGGCGATCATAATGGATTTAAATGATTGGCGCGCTCAACATAGGTTGGCAGCATATACTGTTCCAAACGTCACATTATTCCTTTTGGGAATTTTTTTTTTGGAGGTCAGAATTTTTTTTTGGTCAAACCTCAGAATGGCTTGATATTGTATACCTACATACTAGGGTGGTACAGTGTCCTGAATTCTTTTGGGATTGAGCACCAGCTTCGTGGATAGGGCTCAGAAACCATCGTCGGCGCAACCGGCCGACAGCACAGCCACTGATGTTCGGTTGACGATGCGAAGGGATTTCAGTACGATGGTATATACTGTACATAGGGTAGCTAATTGCAAATGTAGGGCTGCCTGGCGAGAACCCGGGCTAAGCGGCAGAGCCGTAGGCGAGGGTGGGGGTGCCGGACCCTCAAAAAAGAAAAAAAAAAAAAAGTACAAGCTCGGCGCAGTGTAATGGTTTTGACTCACTTTCCTAATTGGGACGCAGACATTGAGTCATCAGAATTACCGGCATGTCCCGTGGCAGCGGGACAGGGGCGGGATCCTGCCCGCTCATCGCATCACTCCCGTCGTGTCACGCCTGTCCGCCCATCACCCCCGCACCACTGTCACTGCCACAACCCATGACTGCCGCATCACCACACGCCTCTCACACGACCGCCACATGCTCGCTCCCAGCACCGCATCACCTCGATCCTCAATTGATGCAGCCACGGTGTACTCTCGCACCGTCACGTACGCGCTATCCGGATTCCGAATGCAGTTGACACCAAAAGAGCGGAGATAGTGGCTGTGCTGTCGGCCGATTGCGCCGACGATGGTTTCTGAGCCCTATCCACGAAGCTGGTGCTCAATTCCTTCGGGATTGAGGATACTGTACCACCCTAGTATATAGGTATACAATATCAAGCCATTCTGAGATTTGACCAAAAAAAAATTCTGACCTCCAAAAAAAAATTCCCAAAAAGAATAATGTGACGTTTGGAACAGCATAAGGTAGCGGACAGACAAGTGCGGTTGCCCCACGTGATCAATTAGCCTTATTGGGAAGATTGTTATATTTTCACTCAAATCAACCTATTCTCAGACTGAAATGAAAAATCTGGCTCAACAGTTCTGTGTGAATGCATCATAAGACAGCTCCCAAATATTTTGAGGAGTTTCAGTGCCGAAATGGAGGACTAGTTCCAAAATGATCAGACATTGATGGCCTTTTCTGTCCACATCAATCGCATTGCCTGCCCACATCAATTTGGGAACTTGTCCCCCATTTCTCGACTAAAATTCCTCAAAATATTTGGAAGCAGTCTTATGGTTTTTTCACGCAGAACTGTTGAGCCAGATTTTTCATTTTACTCTGAGAACAGATTGATTTGAGTGAAAATATAACAATCTTCCCAATAAGGCTAATTGATCACGTGGGGCAACCGCACTTGTCTGTCCGCTACCTTAGCAGCAGTCCGGGGTAGAACATGAAATTTATAACATAAGGTTCAACAGGTGTTTGCTTGCAAAAATTCGCCACCTTCGCGTCGAATAGGGATAAGGAGATGACAACGTTGGAACGGAGGGCCATATACGTAAGGCGCTATTTGGGCGCTACCATCTATGCAATACTTATGGTGCCATCTTTTCCGTGGATAAGCCGGGATCGTAACTGAATATGTGGTACTATTCCCATGCGCACGCGATTACGACGGACCTTTGTCATGGGTTTGACGCTCAAGTGCTCCAGATGTATTTCCTACTGTTGACAATGTTCGCGTCTAAACTCTATTCTAAGCCTATTCCGCCGATGATGACGGAATGCTTGACGCGTTTTGCCTCGGGGCCAACTCACGGATGTATCTGCACATTGGTCTGAAAGCAGGATGCTTGCCTACATGCCTGCGCCGGCACAATGCTCGACCGACCGCCCCACCATCTCAAGCATTCCTAATCGTTGGTTGTTTCTTTCATCAAAACAAGTGCGTTTCAGAACGGCGTCATGATCAAGGGGCCAAGTGAAAGTGCCGCCAGTGCCGCCCTTTTGCCGCCCTTGGCGGCAGTGGGAGCGGCACTCAAAATTTTCACCCTTCGATTTCTCACGTCGGGTAGTTCTACTGTGGAATATCAAGTAGTTTTGGGACCTTGCGTGTGAATGCAGCCTGTTTCGGCCGTGGGAGATACGTAGCCCTTGAGATTTACTTTGAATTTCGCGCTTGAAAGGGCGGCAGGGGCGGTAAATTCACCATTTTGGGCGGCAAACTTACTATCGGGGGCGGTCAGAGGGCGGCAGAAGGGGCGGCAGATGGGGTGGCAGAGGCGGCAGGGGGCGGCAGGGGGGGCGGCACTTATTTTTGAGGGCGGCAGTTTTCCTTTGTGACATAGGCGCCGTGTGACAGAAATGTGACTGGGGGCGGCAGAGACGTTGAAGGGCGGCTTTTCCTAAATTATTTGGGTTGTTCTTGTTAGCGGTATATCTTATCTCGTTATCTTTACATATCATTCACCCCGTCATTCCGAAGTACTTTACAGTTTACGACATTCGGTTAGCCTCAGTTACTTTTCTGCTCCGTAACTGAGGCGTGCGTATTTACCGTATTCTCATTTTTATTCACATGTGCTAATTACATTGTAGTACTACGCTAACAGGTAGACTACTAATACAGTTACTTTTCTGCTCCGTAACTGAGGCTACTACGCTAACAGGTTATTGGCTCCCGTACCGGAAAATGGCGTCAGATCTTACCTTGACTGCGGCAACTGGCAAAGTCGTGAATACCATCCCGAGACTGCTCGAGGGCGGCACGAACTGGGTTGCGTACAAGGAGCGCATGGGCGCTTATCTGATGGGCCAGCCGGGCTTCCGGAAACACCTCAGGGGACGGGCGAAGGAGCCCAAAGCCCCCGAGAAACCTAAAGATAGCGCGACGAAAGCCGAGAAAGAAGCATACGAGACGGAACTCGATGCTTACGAGGACAAGATGGATGAGTGGCTCCAGAAGGAGGCCGCCATCACCAATGCCCTCATCTCGTCATGGCCCGAGGAAGTCCACCAACGCCTGATAGGTGTCAGGCCGGTTTCCGCACTGTGGGACACCCTGTGCGAACGTTTCGACAATCAGGACGTACTCGTGAAGACAGACCTTCTGATGGAACTCACCGATACCCGCTGTACGAGCGACGACCCCGAGGACGCACTGAAAACTATCGACCGTCTTATCAAAAAGCGTAATGAATATATTCAGGCCGGCGGGACACTTACCACCGATATCTACGCCGCTATCCTCACCAAGGCGATGCCGAAGAAGCAACGGCCTGTCGTCCAGACCGCGATCACCACCGCGATGGCTGCCGGCAAGGAACTAGACTTCGCGCTAGTCCACCGGACGCTGGAACAGTCGATCAGATTCGACTTGGCCGAGGAACGCCGCGAACGCGAAGAGGCGACAGCTATGGCAGCTAAATTCCAGCGTCAGCAGCAGTCAAAGGGGAAGAAATCCTGTACGAACTGCAAGATGGACGGGCACACGATAGAGAAGTGCTGGAGTCCAGGCGGCGGCGCGGAGGGGCAAGGCCCGAGCTCGAAGGGGAAGAAGGGCAAAGGGGGCAAGAAAGGGAAGGCGGCGGCAGCGCAGGACAACGATGCGAAGCCTGCGCAGCAGCAGAACCACGCCGCTGAGGACCACGCGTACATGTCCGCGGCGTCCCCTAGCTTCGCGCTCCGCGCAGCCGCAGGCCAGACCACCCGCCTCCTCGACACCGGCGCGTCGCAACATTACGACGGAAACCTCGCCAACTTTGTCGACATCGAGCCGTGCGCGCCGTACGAGATCCAGACGGCGTCGGGTACCGAGTTCGCAACGAAGAAGGGCACTGTAAAATTTGCGTGCGATCAGGACGGCGTCGTGAAGACATTCAGTCTGTCGAGCACGTACTACTTACCGTCGTGCTCAACGCCCCTTATTTCCCTCACGAGACTACGTCGGCACGGGCTCGTATTCAGCAACGCGGAGAGCGGGCACGGTACACTCACCGATTCCAAGACCGGGAAGACGATCCTCCGTGTTCCCGAACGCGACGGCGTCTATCCCTTGACGACGCGAAAGCCCGAGTCGGGTACCGCCGCGGGCACTGCCCACGCCGCGCGCAAGCCGCTGACACGTACCGAGGCCCACGAGAGGCTCGGGCATTTGGCGCACAGCACCATCGAAGTATTGGCGCGAAATGGAGCCGCGCTGAACTTCGAAGTCGACCTCTCCACACCTGTAGTGGAATGTAAGGCGTGTATTGAGGCCAAAATGAAGAACGTACCTATCGCCAAGAAGCACAAAGACCCGAAGTCCAATGCTCCGGGTGAATTCGTGTCCGGGGACCTATGGGGACCGGCAGAGGTGTTGGCGAAGGGCGGATACAAATACTACGCCACCTTCCTGGACAACGACTCCGATATCGCGGGACTCTACCTCCAAAAGTCGAAGGAGGAGAAGGAAACGCTGGCGCACTACCAGGCGTTCGAGGCCGAGATGAAGACGCAGCATGGCGTCGACATCAAGTGCTTCGGGAGCGACCGCGGGCGTGAGTATACAGGCGGGTCATTTGACAAGCACCTGGCGGCGAAGGGGACGAAGCGCGAGCTGACCCCGCACGACACACCGCAGAAGAACGGCGCCGCCGAGCGCCTGAACGGCACGCTCGGGGGTCATATCCGGGCGATGTTAATCGCCAGCGGCCTCCCAAAGCAATTCTGGGGGCTAGCCGTCGTGTACGCCGTCTGGCTACGCAATCGCACACCGACCAAGAAAACCGCGCCCATATCGCCGTACGAGCGCCTGACGGGCAATAAACCCGACCTGCGGCGCGCACGGCCATTCGGGTCTAAGGTGTGGGTGCGGGTGCTTGACGGGTCGAAGCTGGACCCGCGTGGCGTAGAGGCGATCTGGGTGGGGCCGAGCGTCGAGACTCCCGATGGCCACAAGGTGTATTGGCCCAAGAAAAAGACCGTTACCGTCGAGCGGAACGTCCGTTTCGAGGACGGCACGGAGTTCGGGGGAGAAGCGCCCGTGGAGATCCCAGTGGAGGTCCCCACGCAGCCTAAGACGGACGGAAGTCAGCGAGATCCCGCAGAGAGTGGCGGGCAACGCACCGAACCGCCCAGCGCTACCCCCAGCGCCCAAACGACGCCGCCGAACCCGTCGAAACCGGCGGGGAACGAGCCCAGGCTCCAGGCAAACCCACCGGCGAGTACCACGATCTTCACCGCTGAGGACGTTGGTCCCGACGACGTGGACGCCGCCGTCTCGCAAGACGACGTTAGCGAGATGGGGGAGGTCCTTGGGCGTCGTGTGCGCAAGCCGTCCGCATACGTTCGTCGTCTCCAGGAGGGCGAAGGCGTAACGAGCGGAACTGGGGGCCGGTACCGCAAGTTCGAGCGCGGTTTGCAGGTGCCGACTGTTGACGAACCCGAGCCGGCTGGACGAGCGAATCGAGCGTACGCAGTGTCCGCCGTTATACCGCGGACAGTGCGCCAGGCGGAGAGGAGTGAGGCGTGGGGAGAGTGGAAGATCGCTATGGAGACGGAGATCACCACGCTCGACGCACACGGGACATACGAGATCGTCCCACGCACTGGCGCGGAAATTCCCGTCCTCCCGCTGAAATGGGTATTTGCGAATAAAACAGATTCCGAGGGGAAACATCCAGGGTTTTCTGGGTGGGTACGGGGAGACTTTCGCCCCGGTTCTCAAACCGACCTCACGGAATATTATGTTGGCCATGGCGGCACATCACGGTTGGGACGTCCATCAGTGCGACTTCCGCGGTGCGTATCTCAACGGCGTCCTTCCGAACCCCATCTACGTCGAGCAGCCCGAAGGTTTCGACACACCAAACACGCCGCGCCACTCCCATATTTGGAAATTAAAGAAGGCGCTTTACGGCTTGAAGGACGCGGGACGTATTTGGTACGACACCCTCAGCGCCTACCTCTACGAGCTCGGCTTCACACGCAGTGAGGCTGACCATGCGGTTTTCTACCGTATTTCTGGGACCGAACGTACTTATCTCGGTATCCATGTTGATGATCCCATTTCTACCGGCAACAGCTTGGATGCACTAATCAAGCTCGAGCTGGATCTCAACGCAAAATTCCCAATGAAAATCATCGGCGACGCGAACCATTATCTGGGTATATCCATCCACCAGGATCGCGCAGCCGGTACAATTTCCCTTGGGCAGGCAACGTATATTGACGATGTTGTCGCTCTTTCTGGACAGGAAAATGCGAAGCCTGCCCCTTCCCCTCTTGCTCCTGGTGTTCGCCTTACCCGCGAGCACTGTCCGAAGACAGAGGAGGAGATTGAGGATATGCGCCATGTGCCGTATCGTGCGGTTGTCGGCTCCCTCATCTGGATCGCCAACCACACACGGTCGGATATTGCATATGCGACGAGCTTGCTCTCGCAGTTCCTCGCCAACCCCGGGCGTGCTCACTGGGAGGCAGCTAAGCGCGTTGTCCGTTACCTCAAGGGCACGCGTGATGATCGGCTGAGTTTCGGGCGGACACCGGATCGCCTAGGTGGGTACTCAGACTCCAGCTGGGGATCTGAGTCACTTGACTGGCGCTCAATGTCGGGCTACGTGTTTACCCTTTATGGGGGAGCAATCTGTTGGAGCGCGAAAAAGCAGACTTCGGTTGCGCTTTCTACCGCCGAGGCAGAATATATTGCTCTAGCACGTGCGACCAAGGAGGCTATGTGGATTCGCACCTTCATACAAGAAGTCTTCAAGGTCGCACCGGAACCCATCACAATTCATGTCGACAACCAGTCCGCCATTGCGATGGCGAAGAACGGCTCATTTCACTCGCGTACGAAGCACATCGCGCTTCCGTACCACTTCGTTCGCCACGCTGTTGCATCCCGCATCATATCGCTCACCTGGATTGCGTCCGAGGCCAATATCGCCGACATCTTCACCAAGCCACTCGATGCAGTCAAGACTTTGCGTTTTGCACAAGGTCTCGGACTGACGGTCTGAGGGGGAGTGTTAGCGGTATATCTTATCTCGTTATCTTTACATATCATTCACCCCGTCATTCCGAAGTACTTTACAGTTTACGACATTCGGTTAGCCTCAGTTACTTTTCTGCTCCGTAACTGAGGCGTGCGTATTTACCGTATTCTCATTTTTATTCACATGTGCTAATTACATTGTAGTACTACGCTAACAGGTAGACTACTAATACAGTTACTTTTCTGCTCCGTAACTGAGGCTACTACGCTAACAGTTCTTTTGGTGGTAAGGCATCCATGAATTGCCCCTACCTGCTGATGCATGGTTCCGAGGCTCAATGAACCTAATTATCTCCTCAAATTATGATATTTGAGAAGTAGTCATATAACAAAATTCTGAGTGTATGCAGTTTCACAGATGATAAACGGTATGTCTGTTGAATAAATGCACCTACCAGGTCTTCCAAAGCCAGTCATTTCAATAACAAACTTGCTCACATACCTAGCTTACGAGGCAAGGCTTCACGAACCACATCTTCATATTCTTGTCATAGCTTCACAGAATATGCAATAAAAAGTGTGCTCCTACTTACTCCTTGCTAGGGATCATCGGAAGGCGGGGTTTCCTTCAAACTCTTCATGGGTGTTTTCTGAATCTAAATTTTGCCTCTTGACCGCCGACATTGAACATGAACTGATTTACTGGAAACATGATAGGTAGCATTACAGGAATGCCACGTAACTCGGCACAAAAAAAAGAGGCAGATACTCAGCTGATAGACGGCCGAATATCGTTCGGAACATGGTGTTGAGGGCCTGCCAAGCCCAGCGGTATGCCGGGCAAAGACAAAAAACAAAAAACAAAACCCACAGTCAAACCTAGCCTCGACTTGAACGTCGAACGAGGGACGGGCCTTATCATTAATTCTGAGGTCTTGGAATTGACTTACAGCAGGCCCAGTGGAACCAACCACGAGATAGAAAGAGGGAACAAGATTCCGAAATTCATACGTAACGGTACTTGGGTACCGCCAGACAGAGAACCGACAGAAACGAAGAATGGATATAGTGCCGGAGACGGCAAAATAAAGTCGACAGGCAGGCAAAGAACGACAGTTGGGATTTTCCTCGCCGTGTGCGCGACGGAAGAAACGAACGGCAGGGCGGTGCGGAGGCGAGAACAAGAGGATGAGGTACCACGCTCGCGAGACGACAGCAAAATTGTCCCAAGCCTAACCAGCATTCTCGTCTTGGTTCAGGACCACCAAAGAAGTTACGCACAGAACATCGAATCACCACACAACTCGCGCCGAGTTCGCCAGAACCTACTATTCTTCGCTCTCCACCATATCATCGCCCGTGTCCCCGTCGGCAGGCCTCAACCTCCTCGACAGCTCGTCGTCGTCGTCTCCCGCCTCCGAATCAACCAACTCCGATAGCTCCGACAGCTCAGACTCGAGATCCTCACCATCTGCGTGCTCCCCCTCCTCCTTTTCCTCCTCCGTCTCCCACTCCGGCAACTGATACTCATACGCGTCGTCCTCACACAATATCGCGGGCAACTTCTCCCCCCACGCCTCCCCGTGCCGCTGCCTCTCCCTTCCCCGGATCCTCAAATGCGATGCCGCGAGGAGGAGGGTACATTTCGGTTTGGGCTTGGCGCGTGATTGGGGTGGGGGCTTTCGGTGGCGGGTGGCGGCCGAGACGGACGCCGAGGGTGGGGCCGACGGTGACGTTGACGACGGACGATCGGCAGGTGCGTTGGTTTTGAGGCGTTTGGGAGAGGGTTCAGACGCTGTGTCAGAGTTCAGTATATATGCGAATCGAGTTAGGAGGGAAAAGGAAACGCACGCGTGTTTTTGAATTTCGGTGTATAGCTATAGGGCGGGGCGAGTTGCGTAGTTTCGCCGTCATTTTTCTGGCTGTTCTGCCACCGGAGTGTACGCGGTACAGCTAGGATGAAATTAACAGTGATAGTGATAATGATCGACAACGCACCGCTCAACCTCAACCCCTCCAACTCTGAGATCCTCGCCTGCAGTCTCTCACATTCCTTCCCCATCTGCTTTTCCTTCGCCTTTGCACGCCGTCGCTCTGTCGCGAGCGTTGCTTCGAGGGAAGCGATTTTGGAGCGCAGGATGGGGCACTCGGTGCATATCGCGAAAGTGGCTGGCTCCGATAGTGGAGTGGAAGCGAAACCTGGAGGACGCGATGGCACATTGAGCCTGTGGAAGGGCTTGTGGTGCGAGGGTGTGGCTCACTCGGGGAAGTCATTGAAAAGCCGTGTTTGAGTTCTAGCCTAGCGAAACGACGGCGAGGGCAGGAGATGGATGAGCGCGTGAGATAAGGATTGAGATCAACATGTTCGAGCACGTGCCAACTGACATCAGATCTCTCACGCTGCCTTCCTGTGTACATCAATAAAACTGATTCTGGAGCGTCCGCAAAGGTCAAGAGAGACTACGTTGGGCTTGGCAAAGGTGGCAAACGGAAACTCTTGGGACTAACTGGTCCGAGACTATGATCTATCTGATTTCGCCCTGCCTTCTTGCTGTTTTCTGACGCTCCGGCGACATCGTCTGAATTGGGCTTCTGCATTTTCGAACAGGCAGGCCCTTCCGATGCTGCAATTATTCGTCGATCCTGGTCTGGAGATTTTCCCGCTCTTGCTGGCGGGCGGCGAGGTGGCCAGCGAGAATGGATGGAAGCGCGAGAGAAAAAAGACGTTCACCTATCAATGACGGCATCAACCCCGTGGCTATCGGCATATCGGCTACTTAAGGACTTCCCCGGCCCGAGTACGATTCTACGGAAGAACGAGATTGAACTTCCCCACTCCGAGTCGGGAGGACTTCTATCCAGTCGCGACTTTAATTTCTCAGCCACATTTGACTAACTTTTCTGCATTGCTGATTCACCTAGATCGCAAAGTTCAAACCCTTTTGAAACGCCTCACCGCTCCAGGTCTCGAGGACTTCTATCCAATCGCGACTTTGTCGGCCAGGGTTTTTTGCGTTGCTGATTAATCCAGATCGCAGACAAAACGCGAGATTAGCAAGGGAGATACCTGTTATGGAACGTACGTGCATCTTTCAGTCCTGACACACGGTTACTTGAAAGCGGAAGAAGACGGAAGGGCTTGGAATCAAGGCCATCACCCGTGGCTCACGGCTGATTGAATTATTTTCAGGTCTGCCAGGGTAGAACCTGTCTTCCGAAACGACACGCGTTGAGGTCACTCTTGGCAAGAACCTTATGCAGCGATTTGGAGTTCCATGACAAACATTTGACAGAAAACGTATAAATAGGGGTCCTCCTGCAGGTTTTTCTTCAGCTCCTCTTCCTACTTTCGATCAGGTTAGCATCCAAGTAAGTCTTCCTCTCCTAGCTTCATTCTCCTCCCTTAGACACTTCAACTCACTCCATTTTTTTTTTTGCTTTGTTCAAAGCTACCCACCAACCATAATGCGAATCAACGCCACCGCTCTCATTGCTTCCGCCGCCACACCTACGTTCCAGTACTTCAGCGGGGCAGGCTGCACCGGCTCTTCCATCGGCACCAGCCTCGGATCCACGCCTGGGCGATGTATTAGTGTCTCAAACGGCGGTACAGCCAAGTCAATCGCTTTTATCGATGTCCCCAACAAAATCAGTTTCTTCTTGTCTGGCGGTGGCCATGATTATTGCACCAATGGCGCCAGCTTGGTACTTTCTGGTGATGGCGGTGCCCTCGGATGTGGAACTGCGCCTTCCGGGTACGCTCTCCGAATGAACATGGATCAATGAACTGGTGAACTGATGATGTTGGTTGTAGATTCAACTTCCAGAGCTTCTCGTGGTCTTAGATCTCCAATGCTAGTAGTGGAGCGATATTAGTCTTGAAATGTGAATCGATGTGTATTTCAGACTGCAATCTTCTTTCCATTTGCGACAAATCTAGGTCAGAAAGGTCGGGTAGAGAATCCCGTTGCCCGAAAAGCGGAGGGCAAGACTGCTACAAATTCTGCCGATTGGGCGGACTGGGAAATAAATTGATCCTCGAAAGAGGTCGACCGGAAGAACGTCGGACGAATTTACAGCGCGGCCACACTGATTGCGGACCCCGTTTGCATAAAGAAGTTGAATTCAACCCCGCTTTAGAGCGGTGTAGTCGCGAAATGCCGATGGCGGAGTTTGTGAGGCGTTGGACGGGCTTTAGCACAGAGCGCGGCGGTTAATGCAGTCGATGTTATATCTCGCGAACCCCGACAGGCCCAGTTCAAAGACCTCTGCGACGGTGCAAACCACCACTAATTAACAGCGAAACGACGAGGGGAGTTTGCGTGGGAGCGGGAGAGCTTGACAAATAGCGGTCGGCATGGAATCCGTCAAGCCGAACGTATCATCTTCCAGGGGGCCCAAATCGACGGGGAGCGGGTCAGCGGGTCGAGTGCGGGGGATTTCGGAGTTTGAACAGGCGTAATTTTGTAAACAGCGTAAGGTGATAAATGAGACGAATAAGAGAGGGACATGACCGCGGTTCAAGCGGGATTATCGCACCGTAAACGCCCATAGTGACCACAGCTCCAAAGCTACATGTTCCAACTACCTTTTCCTCTTACTGTGGAAGTTCAGGTCACGCGAGGAAGTGGAGCCAAGCAGGATATATTCGAGGCCAGAGGTGGACGTCGAGGGAAGATAGAATAGCTAGGGAAATACGTAGACATGAGACGAATATAAAGGACATATACAGGACATATAGGGGGGGTATTCAAGGGGACAAAGTCCGGAAGTGAGATGAGCGGTGCGCTACAGTCCCCATCTCAACACTTACCTTTTATGGAAATTCAACAGTTCGATAACAGCTGTAAACAGACTCTGCTGCCACAAACTTCCGGTCTTCGAGACGCACAAGACCAGATGTAAGCGCATGGGGTATCGTTATTTCGAACGCTTAACATTTTTGTGGCCGTTCCGCTTCAGACTCGACGCGATGGCCTTGAAATGAAGTTACACCAGCGGGATCAAGTGCCATCTGTTGGATCAGGACATCCAATTCGACTTATCTCAGATTCAACCAGATCTTCTTGACCTTCCCTCAATCCGACTCGAAGAAGCTCTAATTTCACCTATAATAATCCGTGAGTTTTATGGTGGTTTCCTTTCCTAAAACTCAGCTGAACTTCAATTCCGTCCTCAACATACCAGTTCAGCGTTGCCGCCAAATACTTGTCAAGTCAAGAAAGCACGTTTTATATTCCAGGAATGGACCGTTAAAAGCTCATCTTCACTTTCTACACGGGCATTGCGTACCTCACCCAAAATCAATGCCAGTATGTGTTTATCATCGCCTCTCATTCAAATTCAAGGTCAAGAAAACAAATTAGATTGAATCGGCTCCCAGGCTTGCCTTTGTCCGAGGTTGTCTTCTTCGTCTTGGAGCGAGAAAGCCTAGGCGTTCCGTCGAGGACTGATTTTAGTAAAAATGGTAGTTTTCTGAATTGATATGATCCAAAGTGATATTCTGCACTACTCGACGTGTACTTTGAGGCTGGGTATTCACTCTTTTCCCACCCTTCCTCCGTAAAAAGTCGGTTCTGATCATGATTGTCTTATTTTTCACTTGATTTGTCAGCGAGTAGGTACTCAAGCTAAGGTCAGTTGCTAGAGGAGCAGCAGCAGTAGGCGAGGACTGTAAACCACAGCTCAACGAGTCTGTACACAGATCTGAAACACCCTTGACTGGGAGCGTCTCGCCGTACAGTGGCTCCAGGAGTTCAACCGTGTTCCAAAGCACTCGATATATTTTGAAGCGCGGGTCCCGTTCCCGATGCGTCTAACTGGTTCCCGGGATTTTCTCATTGTTTGGTTCATTGCCGTGTCCAGACTGGTTCCAGGCTGTTACGTGGCTCATATAGGCTCAAGAAACATATTTATTCCGACTTTGACAAAGGTTTAAATTCGATGAACGTCGCATCGGCAGGACTCGGGACACGCGATGCCTATCTCTACCTGCTCTTGGACCGGCAATTCAAGAGAAGTTGAAACTCTCGAGGTTGAACCTACACGCATACATCATCAGCTCACCACATTATCAATTGTCACCGAGTCAGCGGGCCTACCCAGTGGGCCCAGTAGCACATCCAGAGCCGCTGCCGGTGACGATAGTTGGGCTATTGGTGCAGCGATCGTTCGTGCCCCCAGACTTGAAGAAGTTGGCGTGGTTTGGGACACCGGAGTAGCTGATTGATTTCGCGGAGCCGCCGTTGGTGAGCCAGACACAATCGCCTGCGCTCACGCCGGGGCTGCTGGCCACGGCAGTGCCACTGCAGTCCGCGCCGGAGTACCACACGAAACTGGCCCCCAGCACCGAGGCGGCAGCGACGAGGAGAGCGCTGGCGATAAAGGCGACGTTGAATTGCATTCTGTTTGGTTGGTAGCTTCTAGAGTGACCAGGAAAAGTGGGGTGAGCATTGAATCATTGGACATAGAGATGAAGAGGAGAGAAGCTGGTATGATAACCTGATCAAAAGCAGGATGAGGAGCTGAGTGAAGAACGTCCGGGAGGACAGGTATATATATGTTTTCTGCCAAATCAATGCCGTTTACACTTGGCATTCAGGATCGCCTACGGCTTATGGCACCAGGGAGCAGAGAGGTTACCCTATGGACCAACCTATCCGTCACGGATCCGGACAACAAGTTGGGACCATGGAAAGTATTGAAATGAGGTAACCGGTGTTAATTCATGTCTCCAAAATGAGACAACAATACACATCCTCCCTTCGCTCCGGCACACTTCCATGATTAAAATTGCCACACATCCCATCCGTACTACACGGAAGTAGGATCGTAATGACGGAAGGTGACATGGATGAGATCCCACGCAGAAAGGGGGGTAGATAAAATAATGGTGCTGCACACTTCCGGATCGAGTCGTGAAGCAAGTGTTCATGATTGAAATCGCGACACATCCCATGCGGACTACACGGAAGTAAGATCATAGACATAGAACAGGGCATAGATGCGGGGCGGCTCGGGCGGGGTGGATTCAACGGAGACAGGGTGGAAAGACATAAGGGGGCTGGTAAAAAGGTAGAAAGGGTGAACGCACAAAGTAATAATGTTCAAGGACGTTGAAACTAGTTTCAAGAAAAGTTGGCAGAAGTAAGGAACTAATATTGTTATCTGCAGTATCGATGGCGCAACAATCGTAGACAGTCGTTCGATAGACCATCGTGTTGGTAAACTATCCCAGTCCCATTTATGTACTTGAGCCGCTACGTGGCCACAGGCGAAAAATGACTGCTGCAAGATAAACGAGTTACTGCGAGCAATTTTGTGTCCCTGCGGCTACCCGGCATATCGGCTAGTTAACAGGACTTCCCCGGCCCGGGTATGATTCTAGGTAAGTTGCCGCAAGAACGAGATTAACTTCCCACTCCGAGTCGGGAGGACTTCTATCTAATCGCGATTTTACTTTCTCGGCCAGATTGGACCATCTTTTCTGCATTGCTGATCCACCCAGATCGCAAAGTTCAAACACTTTTGAAACGTCTTCACCACTCCGAATCATGAGGACTTCAATCTAATCACGACTTTCTCGGCCAGAATTAACCGTCTTTTCTGCTTGCTGATTCATCCAGATTGCAGACACTACGCGGCATTAGCAAGGGAGATACCTGTTATGGATTGTACGTGCATCTTTCAGCAACAACACACGCTTACTTGAAAGTGGAAGACGGAGGGGCTCCGAGTCAAGGCCATCACCCGTGGCTCACGGCTGATTGATTTATTCTCAGGCCTGCCAGCGTAGAACATGTCTTCCGAAACGACACGCGCTGGGGTCAGTCTTGGGAATCTCATGCAGTGGTCTGGTTTGTTCAAAGCTACCCACCAACCATAATTGGCTGAACCGTTAGGTTTAGCTACTTACAAGACACTTCGATTGATTGTGTCCTGATCTGATACAGCGACAAACAAGAATGTGTCATTTCAGACTTGTCACTTCCTAAATTGTGGTCTTCCTTGGGACCATTCTGCACTTAGAGTTTCTTGCTGAATTCATGCTCTCTGTGCTACTTTCAAGCTACTTTCCACATTTTTCTGGAGCACAAATGTGCACGGGCCGTGTATGGATATTGAATTCTTTGCTAGTGTATGTGTCATTTTGGCCTTGCAATCGGGAATCATGTTCCGGATTGGTTCCGGATGTGTCAAACCAGATTTGATTTTCCCCGAGGTTGGTCCGAAATCAAACACGATAGCTGGTATGATGGCAATGAAACACCCCTTTTTCGCCCCTTGCTCTGAGCCACTATGTCAACTCTCTGCAATCTCCCAATCTCTTTGACTTTTGACCCAACTGCTAAAGCTTCCTCTGTATCACTTGACTGGGTCCTCAGCTCCGGTGTCCGCACCCGCAATTCTTGTGTATCTGGCCAGCTGACTCTTCCGAGCAACAAAGGGGTTCTATCTGTGCCTGTGAACAGCATCTCGGTGGCTCCCTCTTTGCCCTCGGATCTAGTACTGGGCATGGACTGGTACACATTTGTATGCAACTCTCACGCCGGCTCTGTTGTTCATTTTGCATCGGGCCCGCTTGCGCTGCTCCCATCTGTCATAGGGGTACACCCTTTCCCACGTGTGTCATATGTTTTCCCACTCGCATCAATGAATTTAAGTCATTAACAGCCTCATCCACTGCCACTATGTCCCGCGGAGACATTGTGTCCGCATCATCAGTGTCCGGGGGCGGACCTGATGCCATGACTACCCCCTCGTCTGTACCGGAGGGTGCAGATGTTGTAGCGGATGCTTTCGCAGACCTTCGTTCGCACATGTATCATTCATCGCACCCGTCTCATTCAGACTCTTTGCACGATGTGCAAACTGAGAATCCCGTGTGCTATGATATAGAGGATCCATTTGTCCGTCTCACCGTGTGTGAAAAAAATCTTGTTGTACAATTTCTTGTTTGCCAGCCACATATGACACTTACTACGCTAAGAAACATGGCAGTTCGTCACAAGAATATTCAAATAAGGGATTCAAACAAGATACGGAAAACTGTGGATGTCCTACGACCTGATTTCCTTGATCATTGCTGTACTGAGGTGTGTCTGATACTGAAGTCTGAAGCTGCTACAGCTGGTATAACATCTCTTCCACTTTCAACAAGTGAAGTTTCAGAATCTCAGAAAATTCTCAGTTGTCGGACCTCAAAAAAAAGGAAAGCAGACAGTGCAGCTAACCACACTCCCAACAAGATTTCGCGTTTGAACGGCGCCGAATTCCCTATCTTACTGCCCCAAACAGAGAAAGATCAAATAGTGCGTGAATTCCGTAATGCTACAAACAATTCCGCGTTGAAACGAATGGAATGTTCCTTCTGCGGCAAATTCGAGGATGCCACCCAAATCAAAACGAGACCTGTTGACAAGCTTGACATTTCGCTGCTGACCAGGGCTGTTGTGCAACTTCGTGAGGTATCTCAGCAGCCCGGAATTGAATCCTTCAAACCTCAGTCGATCCTCAACGATTCATTTGCACTTTGTGATCTTTGTAATTCCGCGGTCAAGAGAAATGCTTTTCAGTCTATTCCGTTGCGCAGCTACGCCAACGGCTGTTGGATTGGAGATATTCCAATGGAACTTCAAGAATTACCATTCCTTGAGGAGCAATGTATTGCTCGTGCACGCGCAACAAGGTGTATGTTCAAACTTACTTTGGGTCCGTCCGGTCAGTTTGCTGCTCGGGGAAATGTTTGTATCCTGCTTCAAGATACAGCCTCTATGGTTTCTGCGATGCCTGTTCCACTGTCACAGCTACAAGATGAGATCTGTGTAATTCTCGTTGGCTCACCGGACACACCCGTTACTCATGACATGTTGAAAAAATCACCACTATTGGTACGACGTGAGAAGATCAGAGCAGCTCTGTTTTGGCTGATAGAGCATAATCCTCTCTATGCTGACCTCAAACAGGAGGCAATAGTTGAGAACCTGGAAGAGTACCCTGTGTATGATTGCCTCTTTGCGGTTACACATTTTCTGCGTACAAATTCTGCTAGCAATCAAGGGTCTTTGTACCCATCATATTCTGATCAAGTAAATGCAGCACTGTTTGAGAGCTCTCCATCTATTGAACTTACCTCGACCTCACTTGTGGATGTTGATAACATGGAGGCGACATATCAGCAGCGAAAGCTTGTAGCTCTCCGGAAATTGAAGGAACAGGAAGCTGGCTTTGTGAAATTTCCCTCTGGTAATCCCCCACTGTCTACCTCAAAAAATCCTCGTGTTCTTGGGTGGTTATGGCCTAAACTTTTCCCATACGGAGTCGGAATGATAGACAACAATAATGTTCGATTGTCGCAAGAGATCCCGTTCCATCAGGTTGACACTTCCCCTCATGTACAGCACCTCTTGTCGCTTGCGGACAGACGCTTCCAGGTACACAAATCTTTTATCTTTGTTATGACTAATATATTACAGTGTCGAAAGTCGTCTTTCAATGCCCGGCTGGCTACGAATCGGTCCTGGTTTCCGGTAGTCCAGGATTTGATGCAAAAAATTGACATTGATTCAATGAATAGCTACCAGGCAAAACTAGAAGGGAACCCATTCGCAAAACCGGAGAGTGCGGGAGAGAAAGCAGCTGCACAAGTAATGAAATATCTCAGTTATGTGTCCGATCACATTCCGGGCTCCGTTGGCGATGTTGAGAAAATGAAACTGGAGATGCGTAGTACTATAATCTGCGAGGGATTGCCACATGTTTTTTCAACGACCAATTTTGCTGACTCCCATAATCCAATTGCCCAGGTTTTGGCGGGAAGAGAAATTGACTTGGACCAGATTTTCCACGCGCTCGGTGAAGACAAGTCGGAACCTGGCCTCCGTGCCAAAACACTGGCTGAGAATCCTGTAGCCGGTGCAGAGTTTTTTGACTTGATGTTGACCAAATTCTTGGAGATAGTCCTTGGCACAGACAGAGATTCAAAGATCGGAATTCTGGGAAAGGTCAAGGCTTGGTACGCAGCAGTTGAGAATCAAGTTCGCGGGTCACTCCATGCTCATAAGCTGTTGTGGATTGAGGGTGCGCCTCCTTCGCCATTGGAAATCAAGGAGCGAATGAATTCAGACCCTGAGTTCAAGCAAAAACTCACCGAGTGGTATGATGATCTGATCTGCCAGAGCTTTCCCAAAAACACAGTTCCTTACGTGCCAGTTGATGGTAGCCCAAAGCAACTCCCCGTTTTAAGCCGTCCGTTGGATCCTGATTCTCCGGATTACCACAGCAAGAGAGATCAGCACCACAGAGATCTGTGCGAAAATACTGGGTTGGTTCACGAGCATAATGCTACGTGCTTCAAACATATTCCTCACAGAATTCAAGCTCTGGCAGATCCCGACTCTGACTGCCGATTCCGACTTCCACGGCCCCTTGTTGCAGAAACTCATTTCGATGATGAGGATGATCTTTTAATCTGTTGTGATAACGGGAGTCTGAATGGCCATAACCCAACAGCCACTAGTATCTGAGGCACGGAATGGAGGGTTTTATTTTATAGTTTAAGCCCCCAGTCATCAACTCAGTGCCATATTCGAGTCAAGATCTGTCCTAGGAAATGATGATGATGTTGTTGCCGCGGCCACTGCAGCCAAGAGACTCTTGGATGAGAAAGATTTTCTGATCAAGTCCCGACTACGAGCTGCTCAAGACTCGAGGGATAGCGGAGCCGGAAATTTGCATCTATCAAGGCCAACCGAGCGCATACCCATTGCACTCTGTACAACCTTGGGAGCTGAACTCAAAAAAGCACGAGAACTCTGTGCAAAATCCAGTATCAGAGATTCAGAATCCACATGGACAGCTCTCCGCCCGTATCAGCAACTATGTTTGACGCTTATTGTCAAACACACATTGAACGACGAACAGACCCGGGCATTTCTTCTGCTGGCTGATAAGATTGGGAGTGAGTTTGAAAATGGTAAGAAAGAGGCACCAATGTCTCTGGTTTGCACAGGACCTGGCGGAACGGGCAAGTCGGTGATTTTTGGGGCGTGGAGGGAATTCTATGAAGTTATTGGACCTTCCGAACGTTTACGTTTAACAGCCCCCACCGGAGTGGTTGCTAGCGACATCGGTGGATGTACTATTCATTCTGAAGCGAGTCTGCGTGTTCCGCCTGCAAAAATGAAAGCAAATAAAAGTCTAAGGGAGAAACTCGAAGAACGCATCTCACTTCTTGAGACTCTTGTTCTTGATGAGGTTTACTTTCTTGATGCGAAGGATATAGCTAGACTTTCAGAATATCTCTGCATGGGGAAAGGAGTCACAGATTCCATGTGCGGAGGTTTGAATTGGGCAACCTGTGGGGATCCTTGCCAGCTGCCACCACCTGGGCCCGGTAGTAGATCTCTGTTTGACCGTGGACTCGTTCAATGCTACAAGAATAATGATCTCAATGACCTACATGAAAAAGTTCGCCAGGATGTGAAAGGAATCCAGATTTGGCATCAGGTCGAGCATGTTGTGATACTGGAAGAGATTATACGTCAAAGAGGTGATCCCTTGTTGATCAGCATCCTCAAACGACTTCGGAAGGGCACCTGCTCTGCTGAGGACAAACTTGTCTTCGATAAATATGTGTTGTCAGATCCTGCATGTAGCAACGAAACAAAATCCCTCATCAGTATCCGAAGGTGGATCGATGATCCAGATCACACCTGTCCATTGATAGTGTATACAAACGTGGCACGGGATAACCATAACCGTAACATGGCTGAGGCATTTGCAGCGGCAACAGGTCAAGAGTGTCATCTTTATCATTCAATGGACACCAGGGGGCGCGGGAAAAAGCGTCGGCAGCTCAAAGGCCAAGCTGCTGAGGCAGCTTGGTCTGTGCCCGTTAAAGAGGCAAATGACCTTGGCGGCAAGGTACCCTATGTGCCTGAGATTCCAGTTTTTTGCACAGAAAATCTTGCGACAGAGCTCGGGATCTCAAATGGAAGCCCAGGCACTCTGGTCTCCATCAAGTACGAAGAGGTCGAAGGCCGCCGCTATCCCATTTCTGCTGAGGTTGACTTCAGAGCATACAAAAATCGAGATTCAAACTCACCACATCCACATCGAATCACACTCAAACCCATTGCAGACACGATCCACTTCCGCCTCCCAAACGGTGAAAAGCTCTACAGTGCTACGCGTTTGCAGCTCCCCCTCATCCCAGCCTTTGCATTCACTTCCCACAATGCTCAGGGTCGGTCATTAGATGTATGTTGCATTGATTTAGCAAGCTGCCCTTCAATTCAGAGTGCCTATGTGATGCTTTCAAGAGTGAGATCACTGAAAGGCCTGGCTATTTTGCGAGCCTTCAAACTCGACCGCATTCAAAATCATATCTCGCAAGAACTGCGAGATGAATTGCGAAGGACCGAGATAAAAGCTGAAGAAACAAAGGTTTACTCCCGCGAACGCCTATCGTGGTTCTACAACATTGTTCCAGAAGGGCAAGTGAGGCGACTTGTGCAAGGAGAGATTGACATGATTGATGTGGACCATTCAGAGGAGATGGCAGTGTAGTTTTTGTGGCAGAACTTATTGAGGTTACCTCCCCGCCAACTTCCCGCCTTCTCAAGTGGGGATGTCACGTCACGCCCAATAGTCAGATCGCTTGCTACCGATGCGTTAGATGGTGTCCCAAAATGGGAATTTCCTTTTTTAGGGGGGGGTGGGTGGTCCCTGATTTCCGTGAAAAAAAAATTTCGAGGTGTAGGTAAATTTCGGGAATCGGTTGCCCCTTGGTCAAACAGGACAGTGTCTTGACTGAGCATCCCAAGGTTCAGCCCCCCGCCTCGAAGAGGCCTAATCTCACGTCATAGGAATCAACGCCACCGCTCTCATTGCTTCCGCCACCACGCCTGCGTCCCAGTACTTCAGCGGTGCGGACTGCACTGGCTCGACTATCGGCACCAGCCTCGGATCCATGCCTGGCAATGTATCAGTGTCTCAAACGGCGGTACAGCCAAGTCAATCGGTTTTATCGATGTCCCCAACAAAATCAGTTTCTTCGTGTCTGGCGGTGGCCATGATCATTGTACCAATGGCGCCAGCTTGGTGCTTCCCGGTAATGGCGATGACGGTGCATGTGAAACTGCGCCTTCCGGGTACGCTCTCCGCATGAACGTTGATCAATAAAGTGGTAAACTCATGATGTTGGTTGTAGATTCAACTTCCAGAGCTTCTCGTGGTCTTAGAATGTCTGATGCTAGTGGTGTAGCGATACAAGTCTTTAAATTTGAAGCGATGTGTATTTTAGACTGCAATCTTCTTTCCGTTTGCGACAAATCTAGGTCAGAAAGGTCGGGTAGCGAATCCCGTTGCCCGAAAAGGGGAGGGCAATGGGTAGGGAGACAGTAAATGCAACCTTTCTCCGCTCGCAAGGTGGTAAGAGAATGTTCAAGATCCGGAAATTGGATGGCGCCTGCGTAGATTGCGTATAAGTAAGCATGGCCAACTGGTATGTGTGCGTAGACAGAAGTCAACTGCAGCCGGCAGACAGAGTAAAACATCCCAGGCTCGCTGCCAGCGGGGCTCAGATTGTTGAAACTACTACAAATTCTCCGGATTGGGCGTGCTAGGGGACAAATGGGTCCTCGAACGAGAAGAACGTAGGACGCATTTACTGCGCAGCCCTAGTTGCGCACTTCGTTTGCATAAAGGAGTTGAATTCAACCCAGCGTTTGAGGGTTGCAGACGGTAAGTGGTGCCAAAATGCCGAGTTTGTGGGGCTTTGGACGGGCTTTAGCAAAGCGCAGCGGTTGATCCAGTAGATGCTGTAACCGCCACAGGCGAAGTTCAAAAATCTTTGTGACATCATGAATAAAATAGAATGACGCAACCCACTACTAATTAATAGCACTGTCAGCGAACCGACGAGGGGAGTTTGCGTGGAAGCGGCAGAGCTCGGCAAATAGCAGTGGGCATGGGAGTCTCTCAAGCCAAAGAGATTATATTCAAATATGCTGGGTGCGTACCCTACGTCTTTCTTTCGAATCCGCTTTTGATTTTGAATCTGCGCTAACACCCGCAGAGTCAGAGCACGGACTTGACCCGGGGGTAGTTTTTTGCTTACCTGCTCGCGGCGTGAGGCTGGACCGTTCCCACGCACTGATGCGCGGTCCGCCATGCGCTGCGAAGGAAGAGAACGAGCTCGTCTATGTGCCGGATCCAGAGCCATAGCTGTAGTATTTTAGAACAAAGAATATGGTTGTAGCCAAGTAAACCTAGTAACTCAACCCACGACTCCAGCCGGGTTGGCTAGCTATGCTACATCTATGGGTAGGGTACCTGCGCCCATTTTGGCTGTCCGCCGGCCCTCCGGGTTGTTGTTGTTTATTCTGAGGTCCGGGCAGGATCATATCAGATTGATCTGCCGAATATGCGGACTTCTACCATCAAACAATATCCCCGTGTTCCAAATGGCTTGGCACTGAAATTATCATCGTCGGTTAGCATCCGCCCGCGCTGCCAATGTACGTAATTCCTATACCTCGCTTTGACCGCCTCATTCCGATCGGGTCAGCCATTCTTGCCTCGATATACGTACTGCCATGACATGTGAATAATAAAAGACCCTTTTGTCGATACTCCACTATTGCCGTATCAGCGTTTCAGAAACAGGTGCGGACTCCTTCATGTGGTTGAGAATTTGCTGGGTTTATGTTTGGACAGTAATAGAGAGTTTGCGCAGGAGCCATATGAACCACGTTGTGGCTTTTGGGCTGTGCGCGTCATATGGCTCCACCCGCCAAATTATGACGCAAATGGCTGTCATATGGCTTCTGAAGCCATATGCCTGCTATTTTTGCGCACAGCCCGAAAGCCACGAGATGGCTCCAATGGCTCCTGCGCAAACAGGTCAATTTCCCACCTTATTTGGGCTCCAATCAACAGTATCAATGTTAAATCTCATTTCCAACCCTTTTTCTTACAAGAAAGCGCATGAAAAACTATACACGGAGTTCCCTAATCAGCTGTGGCGATGATTATCGGATCGTGCATCCACGGCCAAGCGCCCGGGCGCTTAAGGTCGACAAATTGACTGGAAAAATGGTAAATGCCCCTGGAATATTCCTTGTCTTCACAGAGATAGACCAATACATGTTATATCACATCTAGAAATGCATTCTAGTGCCACAGACACGGCATGTCTGTGCAGATCGATCGTGTCTGCGGTAGACAGGCAGACCTCCACAGACCTCCGCAGACACTCCGCGAAGCAATAGATCCGGTCCCAAAGCGACAGACATGTCCGTCCGCATGGTGTGCAAATCATCGGACTTCCCTCCCAATCTGGCCGCCGTACTGGTGAATTGCTGATTTGTCGGTACTTACAATTGTGGAGTTCACGTTCGATTACCTTCCTTTGCCTCCTTCGGTTTCCTCAAATGACCTCAAACGACTTGTGAAAATTTCGTACAAGTCCGTTGCTGATGTTGTATATTCTTGGCTAAGCTAGCCGAAGGCCTAGATATAAAAGGTGCGTGGTCGGATTACTTCTTTGAATTTCTTTCTTTCGCCCACATTCTCCCCCTCACTTGTAATTTCTTGAATCAAACTCACCAAGACTTTCACTAGCACGGCCACCACTTTCTTCTCGAAGTATTCGTGAGTCTATTGCGCCATTCTACATCCTGACAGTTGCTCACCAGCATTTCTGTCAGCCCATGCCTTCGAGCTGCCTGGTATGTATGGTACTTTTTTCTCGCGGAGGATGTAGTCATTCAGTCTGCCTTAAGACAGACTTGGTTCATGATATGTTCTTTATTGTATCATTCCCTATGCATGTAGTAGACTAGTTGCATGAATATATCTATTTGCTCCGCTTTTTTGCCATCCTCGCGTGTTCGGGATTTTGAACGGGATCCCGGACAAATTAGGAAGAAACAGTTACCGCGTACCTCAATTGATGCAAAGATATGTTGTGAACCTCCCTGATGGCGATCGGTCTGTGGTGTCTGTCGGTCTGTGGCTCTGTCCGTCTATCAGTCTATCAGTGTCTGCAGCAGAAGGGCCTGTCTGCCTATGTCTGGTACAGACAGGGGGAGGTCTGTCAGTCTGTATGGTCTGTATGGTCTGCCACAGACCACCACAGACCTGGGTCATTTTCCAGATGCATAGTCCAAGCCACCTCGCAGGAGAGAACTTCAGTGAGTCCCACAGGGTTTCAACCAATGGTCCTGCCTTTTTAGGGCCAGCCAGTCCCCAGTGAGTTCTGTATGATTCGGCCCCCTGGAATGATGTGTGCTCCCTTGGCATCTGGTAACATATGTAGGGATAACTACCCATACATTACCACCTCTTTGTCTTCGGTAAACTCGCTGTTCAGCCATTTGGACCATGTGAGTATAATAAATCCCCCCTTGGTATGCAAACCATCCTACTGAAAAACAGTTGAATCTGAACTATTAGGTCATCTCAAGGGACCAATTAAAAATCCTAAAGATACTATGCCCACTTTATTTTAATGCCAACAAAATGAGCATATTCTCAAGGAAAACAGTTGAGAATTGATCTCAGGAGAGCCATCCGATGCAAATTTCATTGAAAAGGAAAAAGAAAAGAAAATAGGGTGTACCTCAAGTTCCGCAAAGAGCTGTAAGGTCTCCACTTACTGCCACTGTGACCTCAAGCTGAAAACCAATTTAGGGTGCTGTGAGCAGTGTTTTCCGATGAATCTCCGACAAAGAGATCTCACCCCGCACAAGCCTCATGCAGGTGCCTGAGCTGAATATGAATTTGCTACATGCACCACCATCAAAGAGTTTTCAGTCAACATGATCGCTCAATACTATATATTTCGGCTTTGAATAAGATCTGCAGCCCATCCCAGCGGTCATATTCCTTTGTCACACCCCCTAGTTGTACCTTCCCACTTCCTGGTTCAAATTCAGTCGCAATTTTCCTTCCTAATTCCATCAGGAATTCAGCAATTCTGGTCAAAGCAGCACTGTCATGTACATTGCACAATGAACCATCCTCCGGCTCTTCATTTTTTCCTGCAGTGGTTATAATATTCTCGGCCACTTGAGCAATAGATCTGCCTAGCCTTGGTGAGAAGATGGCTCTGAGACTGGAGGAAATTGGTTTAGTCGGAATCTCTGGTAGTACACAGTTGTCACGATAGTGGACCCGAAAGGCCAGTGAGACTGTGCCACAACCCAAGCGCACAAAATTGTCCAAGCTGGTCAAAGTACTGAAGTCTATGACTTCCCATTCTTGTGCCAGTGCAGTCAGAGATAGAGCCCAACTCTCCTCATATACGGACTTGAATTTATGCTTGTCATTGATATGGTGGACCCAGATCTTCCGTAGGACAGAGCTGGACTTCCTGCACAGTGCCTCTTCCCAGATATACACAGCATTGTACACAGTAATCCATGTAGAAAGTTGTTTCTGGAGTGAGGATTGCCATTCCGGTATTTGCGCAACATTATACCACAGTTCAATGTAAGACTTCCGAGTTTCCTGCGGATTTCGAAAATCCAGAGCCATGGATCCTAGTTGAGTCAATACAGCTGATTCTTCGATGATCTGTTTCAAGTTTGGGTCAAGAAACCAGCTGTGTGCTCCTGTCAGCACGAAAAAGGCACATAATGAGGCATGGTTGCGAGTTTTCAATGTTTGCATGATTGCGTCAAATATTGGTGCTGATGGCCTTTCAGCAAGAAGGGCTGACTGGCTCCATGCCAAAACAGTCAGCAGACCTTCTACAGCTCTACTATAAGTATCATTTTGTCCCATAGTCAGAGGTGTGCTCTCTGCTTGCTTGTTTCGAAGATACTCTAATGCCAAATAAATCCAGCCAACTGTGTGGGATTTTGAGTTAGGAGAAACCTCCTCTCGAAAATAAAATGGGAGCCCGACATCATCCTGAATCCTGGTAAGCATGGCTGCCGAAACCACCAAATCAAGCCATCCATCAATGTGAGAGAGACTAGAGCAAAATTTGGACATTTCTGTGACAAGATTTTGAACTTGCCCAGACTCAGAACGATAACCTTGGATCCCATTGTGTAGTAGTTGGGATGTGGTTTTGATAATTCTCGTGACCACAGTGCTATCAATTGCTACAGATTGTAGTTCCTTAAAAAGCTGGGTCATTAGAAAGAACTTGAATTCCCTATTGAAAGAAGTCAGTATCTGATCTGTTGAAGTTGGTTTGTAATTATCTTGACCTTTTGGACTTCTCCTTCAGAATTGAGGGATGAAGAGGCCTGAAAAATGAGAGCAGACAGCAGAGGTAGCGGGAAGCCTCCTCCTCCTCCAGGCTGGCAATATCTTCTTTCTCAAATTGGTGGAGAAAGTGTCCAATGGTTTTCTGGAGTGAACCACCAAAATTGAATTTGCAGTCAAGGGTGGGGATAATGTTCAGGGCCCATTTCGAAACCTCAGATATGTTGGAAGCCATGATAGCATCGGGCCACTCATTAAAAATACTGTATACAGTTTATAGATCTGATGAACATCCTTCTGGGATCCGCTGCACATGCAATGGAGTAGTCTTGTGGTTCTCATAATGATTGCCAGATGCTCGGACAGTGTGCCGGAGAGAACAGTATACCATCCCACATGTGGTTGCACTGTCCACCATGCCATCTCGAACACAGTACTGCGGAGTTTCAATGTCCCAGTAGAAACAAGAATTAAATGTTTCTTTGAGTCGAGCCATTGACAATGAGAGATTGAAGTCAACAGGCCATTGGAGATCAACTGCCATCTCTGCCGCAGCAAAAATCATTGTCGGGTCAGTGGAGGTTTCCAATACCCATAGAATGGCAGGTACCTCAAGGGCAGCAGGTGACTGGCAATCTTTTTCCCATTGCCATGGGTGTTCAGGCTTACTCTCTGCTGAAGCATGTGTTGCAAAGCAAGGAAGGCAATAAACCTGTGACCTAGGAATTTGATTCCATGTGGATTTCAAGATCTCTGTAATTTTATACCACAAAGCTCTTAGCCTTTGTTGTGGCTGCAGTATTTCGAGAATTGGGGAAACAGTGTGTGCCAGAATCTGCGCCAGTGATGTTTGGAAGGGAGAATCGGGGAAAAGCACAACAGATCCCAGAAGAAATAGATACAGAATGAATCCCAATAAAGTCAACCCCAGCATAATAATTGCAATGGAGAGATGGATGGTCCAGAGATAAAATGTGAGAGCAGTGGAGAACAAAAGCAATGCCAACTGCAGAAGCAAAGGGAACATCTGCAGCACTGTGTCAAATTTCCACCTTTGGAGCCCATCAAGTTTGCGCTGGCGTTCAAGCCCACGCTCCTCAATAGTACCTCTGCTCCCTGCGGCGTGATAGTACATGATCCATTGCTTGCCAAGGACGGCGAGGAATGCTGCAAGGAGTGTAGTGAACAAGCTGATGTAGAGCAGTCCTTGCACAGCAACAATTGTCTTTGTAGTAGGTGATGTGAGCTGTGGCTGGAGTTGAACGATAAATGCTGAGACAACAGCTGAGAAGAGACCAGACTGTTGTGAGGTGGGTTAATATGCAAGGCACAGTACAGTAGCATGGTACATACAAATATAAGAGTCATATCTAGGTCAGTACTATATTTCTCCTTGAATTCCTTGTCGTGCTCATCAGCAAGCTTCATGTACGACATCCAGAAAGTGGTCCGTTTATCTGTGACAGGTACTGGAGGTTTGAGGGCTTCAACTGCTTTCTGGATGCTTGGGGGATTGTTTAGACCTACTTGAAACAAAGACATGATTGGATGAAGACTCACTCATCCTGCTTTTGAAGCAAGTCGGAGAAACAAGACTGGAGTGTAGCAATGAGCCTGGACAACTCCGACTTTAGTATTGAGCAGAGTTCAGTGAAGGAACGGCAGACTTGTCATTGTCAGAAAGTGATTGTCCATCATCTTCGGAAACATTGGCCTCCATAGTCTCTGCGGGGTAGAGTGAGGCGGGAAGAGGGTGGCAGAAGGCAACGAAAGAAGCTGTCGTGATTGGATGTGATGACATCTATGCATCACAATACAATGTTCTCACGGCACTCCGCACGTGGGGAAATCCATTGTTTGGGGCCTCCAGAAACGTTTCCTAAACTGTAAGTTCTCGAACTGGGCTTGGGACTCTCAAAACTGTTTCTGAAAAACGGTTGCCAAACCCAAAGTTCTGGCTCCTCTCGGAACTGTTCCCGGAAAGTCTAGTTTCCGACAGTGGCCGAGTCTGCCTGGGCTGCCCGGGCCCGGGCCGGGACGATTGGTTCCGGCAGCCCCGAAATCAAAGAGACCGAAACAGTGAAAAGCCCTCGGGCATTTTAAAATCCAAGCCCCTCGACTTTTCAAGGCGAAAAAGTCGCCAGAAGGAAGGATTCCGTGGGAAAAGGTTCTCAAAAAAGGTCAAAAAGGCCAATGAAGATGCAAAAAATGATTTTTATTGGCTATTCACTGCTCTTTCCGACGCAGCCACGCAAAGTTTGAGCCAAGGATATTGTATTCAAATATGCTGGGTGCGTATCCTACGTCTTTCTTTCGAATCCGCTGTTGATTTTGAATCTGCGCTAACACCCGCAGAATCAGAGCACGGACTTGACCCGGGGGTAGTTTTTTGCTTACCTGCTCGCGGCGTGAGGCTGGACCGTTCCCGCGCACTGAGGCGCAGTCCATCATGCGCTGCGAAGGAAGAGAACGAGCTCGTCTATGTGCCGGATCCGGAGCCATAGCTGTAATATTTAGAATTAAGAATACGGCTGTAGCCAAGTAAACCTAGTGACTCAACCCACGACTCCAGCCGGGTTGGCTAGCTATGCTACACCTATGGGTAGGGTACCTGCGCCCATTTTGGCTGTCCGCCGGCCCTCCGGGTTGTTGTTATTTATTCTGAGGTCCGGGCATGCCAGGATCATATGAGATTGATCTGCCGAATATGCGGACTTCTACCATCAAACAATATCCCCGTGTTCCAAATGGCTTGGCACTGAAATTATCGTCGTCGATTAGCATCCGATTGGCATGAGGAATGACGAAAAGAGTGGGTAGGTAGGTAGGTAGGTAGGTAGGTAGGTAGGTAGCATTACACGGCACGGTCCCGCTCAGGAACGCTGGTGTCCAGGGATTATCCCAATGTGTACACGCTACTTACATCATAGTGGGACTCGGAAAATCCTCGGATAACGGCCGACAGTGGGACTGGAGGTCTCGGCTAAGCAGCTAAGTCTAGTGTTGCCGCGGCTCGGCTCGCGTGACAGGCCGGCTCCGACCGTAGATCGGCCTCCACCGTGCTCCCATAAGTATTGGGCAGAGGTTCACATGCTGTAGCATGTTTATAACATAGTTAGCTTTATTTTCCCTCAAATAACCTATACTCCATCTGTCATGTGTGGTGTGCTATGAGGCAAAAGAAACCTTCGGCTCAACGGCTCAAGCCGCCAATCAAGCCGTTTTGTATTCGCCGCCTAAGGCAATCTACAAAGCATTTCATATAAGTTTCAGCTTTACTTATGATACCTAGGTGCTATTTAAACATTTCCCCATACCGATCTGGGCGGGATGGGGCCTTATTCTTGTGCAGGAGCAAAAGTGGTCGACGTGTAACATGTGTGACGGCTTGAGCCGCGGCAACACTAGGCGCCGGGCCGCTAAGCTCGGTTAAGCGTGGTGAGTGGGACTCGCGCCAGACTCGGCTTCACGGCACATCAGTTGAAATCAAGTGCCGACAACAGCTCGGAATAAGCTGTCAATCTTTACAACATGCTAAAAAAATATTTTGTGAGCTCCACGCAGTAGGCCTCCGCGACGAGCGGGTGCACTACGCAGTGGGCCCAGTGGCGAGCATCAAGGGGGTCTACGGGGGTCTCCCCCGTGCTAGAAGATTTTATTACTGAGTATAAGCTCAAAAACTCGAAGTTCCGGACAAGGCCGTGAATAAATTAACTTTTTAAGTGCCGTCTCGCTGAAGGAAGGGGGCCTGTGGAGAACTCCGTTCCCCAAGCCACAAATAAGCTCAAAATACAGGTTCAACATGACATAGAACACGAAATATACAGAATCGGCTGCATGTTGCCGACAAATGATGCTTTGATGAGGATTGATGCGAACGCCATCAACAGTGGGACTCGCGTAAATAGGCGAGTCTCCCACTCTTGCAATGACCACGGAAATCTTTGAGAGTTTCAAGGCCATCTTCCGTTATTGCTCACAAGGGGAAATCGGGATTAAAATCCCGTACGTGGGGAGGGGGGGGGGGGGGGTCCAGGTTGGGCTGAAAAAAACTTTTCAGTACGTAAAGTTTAGAGTGTCAAAATGGCTAAAAACCATGAGAGAGGTGCTGTTTGGTTGTAAGAAACACATATGAATGCCCAGGTAATGTATAGAAGAAGATCTGTCACTTCAACCCACACGTTCCGTGGTTGAAGGCAACTTGAAGCCAGCTCTAGTAGGTTTCTCAGGTCAGAGATTATTCTGTTGTTGGAGTATAGACTGTTCAGTTATCACCAATACTCATTCAATAGTATGTACAAGTATGAATATAGTTCAAGAAGGTGGAAGAAGGAAGTTGAAGAGCAGCGGCGGGACGCGGAGAGACCGGGCCGGCCTCAGGGGTGGGAAACTCCTTCCCTATTAGGAAGGAGGGGGGGGGAGGGGAGGTCAGCTTAGGGTCGAAAAAAACTTTTCGACCCTATATCCGAAATTCGAATCCCGATTTCCCCTTGATTGCTCAATCTATTCCAACCACCTCGTGCCAAGCCGGGACATCGCAATTCAATTCGGGCGACAAGAAACGGTCAAGCACCAATTAACTGGAGTGAGGTGGATGTCCGAGCACACCGGAGACTGGCACGATGCTGGCCCGGGTGTCCATTATTTCATCGAGAAGCACCCATTACTGCAAAGACTTGTTGGATGGACGCTAGAGAAACAAATCAACCACGGTAGATGTTATCTCCCCCGCAAACATCAGTGAATCTTCACCGTGACGTAAATCTAGGCGATATAAAGCTGGCGCCGTTGAAACGGGGGATCCGAACACGGCCGGTTGAACTGCTCAAGACCACTAATGCTGCTCGTGCACTCAATTTTGGGGAGTATAGTGGCAACAGCGAGTGGATGAGATGCAAAACTGTCATCTCTGAGTCCCTCGATGAATGTTTTGTGGGCACTTGGGTATTTGCGAACTCGTATTCAGACACGGCAAGTCCGACTTCAACTTTTTGGAGTTTGACTCGGGGCCTGACAGGATTCAATAATTTGTGGGCCTGACATCCTCTGCAACCAGTCGGGCGTAGCTATTGTGGTTGTGGAACTTTTCCAACCAATCGGACCGCGGCACTCACGTTATGGGATGCCCATTCTCGCACCCCGCGACGATGAAACCACATTTTCAATCCTCCCCGCAAAGGTGCAGTGGCAGTCTTGTTTATTTGTGTATGCGCTGACAGAATATAAAATTCGACTTCAACAGTCAGTACGACTGTTTTTCAGCAGGATGCGAAGCCACGGGTGTCCGTCTCGTTATGCAAGAACGAGTCGAATCCGATAAAACTGAGCATTTTATTATCCATGCCCCACTCAACCGCTTTATTATCAACACTCACAGCTTTCATAACCCCCACCTTGTCTGCGCCACAGTCTCACGCGACCTCTGGGCACCTGTTGCTCTGTTCGAGGATCCGACAGGAGAGCTAAGCACGATGAATTCTCGGCTCTACTTCGGGAGACTCGGGCCACGAAAGCGGTGAAGCGAAAGGAAACCGCCGCCCGGAAACGTCTGCGTCCCATCATGGCATCGAGCGACGACGATGAGCCACAACCGAGGCCTCGTAAATGTGGGTGGACTTCGCAGGCACTTCCTCGTTCGAGAGCACCGGTAGGCCGCACCAGCTGCCAGAGGGGCGGTTGTGTCCGGTTCTACGACAATCGGTCTTGCGGCGGGGCGCTCGAAACGCCAAATTACGCGCTCTACTCGCGCACTTTAGGCAGAGGAGTCTGAGTCCAGCGACTCGGAGGACAATGGGGATGGAGATTCTGATGAGGAAGACTTCAATTCTGGCAATGATTTTGAAGAATAAAATCAATGAATTGGGTAGTAGTTTAATTTATTTAATTTGACTGCACCGGCCACCCCACACCTGGGAGAGAAACTCAACTTCCAGCTGATCATACATGTTCTCGTCAGCTGGGAATGCAGCCTGGATCATCCAGCTGGATTCCATCCCCCTCGCAGCTGGTAACAGCTGATGTGTTTTCTAGAATCCAGCTGACGATCTCACCTAAAGACGGCCTGACGGCACTTTGGCGGTCGATTGGCATTTGGTGTGGGAATCTCGGGTCCTGGACGGCTGCCAATGTACGTAATTCCTATACCTCGCTTTGACCGGCTCATTCCGATCGGGTCAGCCATTCTTGCCTCGATATACGTGCCGCCATGACATGCAAATAATAAAGAACCCCTGATTTTGGTAAAAATGGTGCTTTTCTGAATTGATATGATCCAAAGTGATATTCTGCGCTGTTCGACGTGTACTTTGAGACTGGTTATTCAATCTTTTCCCACCCTTCCTCTGTAAAACATCGGTTCTGAGGAAGATTGGCAGTCGTTCGATAGACCATCCTGTTGATAAACTATCCCAGTCCCACTTTCCATTATTTATGTACTTGAGCCGCCACGTGGCCATAGGCGAAAAATGACTGCTGCAAGGTTAACGAGTTACTGCCAGCAATTTTGTGTCCCTGCGGCTACCCGGCATATCGGCTAGTTAACAGGACTTCCCCGGCCCGGGTATGATTCTAGGTAAGTTGCCGGAAGAACGAGATTAAACTTCCCACTCCGAGTCGGGAGGACTCTATCCAATCGCGACTTTACTTTCTCGGCCAGATTTGACCATCTGTTCTGAATTTGCTGATTCACCCAGATCGCAAAGTTCAAACACTTTTGAAACGTCTTCACCACTCCGAATCATGAGGACTTCAGTCTAATCACGACTTTCTCGGCCAGAATTAACCGTCTTTTCTGCATTGCTGATTCATCCAGATTGCAGACACAACGCGGCATTAGCAAGGGAGATACCTGTTATGGAATGTACGTGCGTTTTTCAGCAATAACACACGGTTACTTGAAGACGGAAGGGTTCGGAATCAAGGCCATAACCCGTGGCTCACGGCTGATTGAATTATTTCAGGCCTGTCAGCGCAGAACCTGTCTTCCGAAACGACACGCGCTGGAGTCGCTCTTGGCAAGAATCTCATGCAGTGGTCTCGAGTTTCACGACAAACATTCAACCAAGAACGTATAAATACGGGTCCTCCTGGAGGTTTTTCACTGAGCTCCTCTTCCTACTTTCGATCAGGTGAGCATCCAAGTCAGTACTCCGCTCCTAGCCTCGTCTTCATCCTTCTCCCGTATAATCCTCAACTCACTCCACTTTCTTTGCTTTGTTAAAAGCTACCCACCAACCATAATGCGAATCAACGCCACCGCTCTCATTGCTTCCGCCGCCGCGCCTGCGTTCCAGTACTTCAGCGGTGCGGACTGCACTGGCTCGTCCATCGGCACCAGCCTCGGATCCATGCCTGGACAATGTATCAGCATCGCAAACGGCGGTTCGGCCAAGTCAATCGGTTTTCTTGGTGTCCCCAACAAAATCAGTTTCTTCGTGTCTGGCGGTGGCCATGATCATTGTACCAATGGCGCCAGCTTGGTACTTTCTGGTGATGGCAGTGACGGTAACGGTGGATGTGCAACTGCGCCTTCCGGGTACGCTCTCCGAACGAACGTTGATCAATAAAGTGGTGAACTAATGATGTTGGTTGTAGATTCGACTTCGAGAGCTTCTCGTGGTCTTAGATCTCTAGTGCTAGTAGTGTAGTGATACAAGTCTTGAAATGTGAATCGACGTGTATCTCAGACTGCAATCCTACTTCTCGCCATTTGCGGCAAATGTGGGTCCAGCGAGCGAATCTCATTTCCCAAAAGGTAACGGCAAGACCTGGTATTTGTAGGCGGTTGATCTAGTAGATACTACACGTGCCAATAACCTTTCCGAGCCCTCTGACCCTTTATGGAAATTCAACAGTTTGGTAACAGCTGTAAACATACCTTGCAGCCACGAACTTCCGGTCTTCGAGACACACAAGACCAGATGTAAGCGAATGGAGGATCATTATTCTGAGCGCCTGATATTTTTGCGGTCGTTGCGCTCATACTCGGACTCCACCGGATCTGTGGTCTATCGGGCCTTCTTGAAAGTGACGCGATGGCCTTGAAATGTAGTTACACCAGCGACATCCGGTACCGTCTGTTGGATAAGGACATCCAATTCTCATTCAACCGACTTTTCTCCGAGTCGGACTCGACCAGATCTTCTTGACCTTCCCACAATCCGAGTCGAACAAATTCGAATTTCTTCAGCTATAATAATCCGCGAGTTTTATGGTGTTTTCCTTGCCTAAAACTCGCCTGAACGTCAACTTTGTCCTCGACATATTTTGATTTAGTGTTCCCGCCAAGTGCTTGTCAAGTCAAGAAGGCACGTTTTATATTCGCGGAATAGACCGTTCAAAGCTCAGCGCTCATCTTCACTTTCTGCACAGGCATTACGTACCTCACTGAAACCCAATACCCGTCGCCTCATTCGAATTCAAGCTCAAGAAAACAAAATAGACCTTAGTCTTGGAGCGAGAAAGCCTAGGCGTTCCGAGCCGGGGTAACACAAACGAAAACATGGCGTGAGTGAATTAAAACATACATGAATTGATTCTGAATTTCTGATATACTTGAAATGTTCTACAGGAGGATCCCGCGATCCCGCCGTCGAGAATCGCGTCGGGACATCGCGCGTGGGACCGACCAGGCGGAGCTGTCCGAGCTAGCTCTTCCCGATCGCGTCCACATCCGCATCCGCACACACCGCTGACTCGGAGCGGGGCGTCATTGTCAACGCGCAACGGGCGGCCGGAGTGCAGACGCCAATCCCAGCTCTTTCCGGGGCAGGCACGCAAAGAGATTGTATTCAAATATGCTGGGTGCATACCCTACCCCACGTCTTTCTTTCGAATCTGGTTTTGAAACTGCGCTAACACCCGCAGAGTCAGAGCACGGACTTGATCCGGGGGTAGTTTTTTTACTTACCTGCTGGCGGCGTGAGGCTGGACCGTTCCCGCGCACTGATGCGCGGTCCACCATGCGCTGTGAAGGGAGAGAACGAGCTCGTCTACGTGCCGGATCCGCCAGTGTTGTTTGATTTCTCCGCGTAGGCACAGCGGCGTGCGGCGGCGAATTTGTGAGATCGGCATGTTCGCAGGGCCGTGGCCTGGTTTTTTTTCGAGTAGTCATCTCTGTAGATTTGTAAGTGAGAGGCGAGGACGGGGTGGACACACGGCATGGAGATGGAGGCGGGCCGCAGCAGGGGCTGGATTTGGCACGGTGCGCGACACCGACAGCGCACACCGGATGCATCTGGGCGAGCAGGGCAGCATGAGCGAGGGCTCGGTGGGTGTGGGTACGTGGTGCACCTGAGCGTACTCTGACCCGCGTATCCTCCCACTGGAGGGTGCGGCGACGCAGACGCGAGCGGGCGAAACCGGGCTGTTGACGACATGCGCGTGTGGCGTGAGTGTACGTGAGCGGCATAGCGCTACTGAATGTCCGAAGTGAAAAAAAAAAGTCAGCGTCAGCAACGCCGCCACATGATATCGATACGCGACGCACATCAATCTCACTCGCAACCACCCGTCCGCCCTCGTTCCTCTCCTTGTCCGCCGATCCGCTCGAGAGCCAGGCGCTCGATGGCGCCTGCATCGAGCTTCTTTTGAAGTTTTGCAAGAGATTGGCGAAGGATAGGGTTTTGAGAGAACGGCATACTGCACCCAGAAAGCGCATGCTCGTTGGATATTGCGCGCTCGCGATGCGCGTGCTTGGTGTGGATTGCGGAATTTAGCCATGGATTGCGGCGACGTAGCGCACATGACGGCGTGCGCCGCCATGTCTCTGTCCTGACTCATGGGGTCGTAAAGTTGAGGAACGAGGGCGGCCGGTGGAGAGCGGAAACTCTAAGTGGCGGGGAGGGGATCCTCACCTCTCTCATATTCCTTCCCCATCTGCTTTTCCTTCGCCTTTGCGCATCGCTCCGTTGCGAGCGTGGCTTCGAGGGAAGCGATTTTGGTGCGCAAGATGTGGCACTCGGTGCATATCGCGGTGGGGGCTGGCTCCGGTACTTAGTGGAGTGGGAATGAAACCTAGAGGACGTGATGGCGCGTTGAGCCTGTGCGAGGGCTTGTTGTGCGAGGGTTTCATGGAAAGATCAACATGCACGTGTCAACAAAATTGGCTGACATCTGATTTCTCACGCTGCCTTCTTCTCGTTCCCTCCACATCGAATCCGACGGTGGGCGCTAACAGGGCAAATGGAGACCGTCACAACTGCCCGAACCACGTTTCAAACATAAACGGCTGAAAATCGCATCTAGTGCCTCTGGGGACTCGAACCTCTCCGACCTCTCCTCCCATTAAATTCCGAATGCGCCACGTCAGCGCCGGTATTCTGTTTCAGCGCTATTTCAACTTCTGCATCCGGGTTCTAGTGAACCGGGGCCAATTGAAAGCACCTGTTCCACAACCTCTAGTGCCTTCGAGGGACTCAAAGCCCGTCTTCCAATCAAGCGATTGCCACACTAGCACCACGGGACGATTCCCTCGACCCTCCAAGGCTTGGCTACTCTGTTTCTGTGGGGGATAGCCACTGAGTGCTATTATCCCCCGTCCCATAAATGCCACCAGCTTTGATGTGCATCGGCGCGGGACGGTTCAAAGGTCCGGGTGCTCTGTTTCAGTGCTTACTTTGCGCCGCTCTTGAATCGGCATATCTTTGTTCCGAACTCGCATCTCCCACGGGTTCCTTCTATAGATCTCACGGCGTCATGCTGCGACGGACACCAAAGGGCAAAACAGCGAAAAGGCCCGATCATTCAAATACAGCGCGGGCGCCGGGCGACGTCACCTGAATTGGGCTTCTGCATTCTAGAGCAGGCTCCTTTCCAATGCTGTAACCATTCGTCGATCCTGGTTTAGAGACTTTCCCTGCACCCGAAACACGCACACCCCCCCAAAAAAATCAGGTCATCTCCACATTGCCTTCGGGGCCTCGAGTCGAACCCCGCCCCCCACAAAGTCACTCGAAGATTGAATCCCGAGTCGCGCCTCGCGCCTCGAACTTCGAGGGGACGCTCTCCGGGAGTGTAAATCAAGCGAGACGCGAGGTATTACTGATTCTACAGTCTGTCACGAGAGGCTACTCCGGGAGATGCGGTACGCAGCGCCAAGTTTAACACATCCCGCTGGGCGACAGGCTTTCTCGGTGGATGATCGGTGATTGATTTTGGTAGCAGGTATCAGGTGGCGAGGTTGGCTCGGCCGCCGCCCACAAATGTGCGAGCAGATCGTGGTCTCGTGATTATGCGCCAAGACCCCTCCAGATAAATCTCGTAAATGTAAGTAGCACTGACAAGAGCACATATTTCCGTCGATACTCCATGGGGGATCTTTGGAATTTGCACGCCGCCAATGCAGGAGGAGGTCGACAATACTCCGACCGGCGCCTTTTGGTCACTCGAGCTCTCAGTCGACCGATACATATAAACTCGGGATGGTCGCGCTTCCTTTTTCCAATTTCCAGCGTGTGGCTTCTTCCTCTCCACCAGCTTGTTCTTGTGAGGAAAACACGCCACGATGAGACTTTTCCAGACGGCCGCTATTGCACTGTTTACGTCGGCGGGAGGTGTCGCGGCGCAGTCATGCTCTCTCCCGTCGACGTACAAATGGACGTCGTCGGCCGCGCTGGCGACGCCAAAGTCGGGCTGGGTCTCGCTCAAAGACTTCACGCACGTACCTTACAACGGGCTGCATCTTGTGTACGGCTCAACGCACGACACGGGATCGACATATGGCTCGATGAACTTCGGCACCTTCTCGGACTGGTCGGGCATGGCGTCGGCGAGCCAGAACAGTATGAGCACGGCCGGCGTCGCGCCCACCCTCTTCTACTTCAGTCCGAAAAGCATATGGGTGCTCACCAACCAGTGGTGCCAGGTCGCCTTCTGCTACCGGACATCGAGCGACCCCACCAACGCGAACGGGTGGTCCGCGCAGCAGCCGCTTTTCTCGGGGACCATATCGAGCTCCTCCACCGGGCCCATCGACCAGACTGTCATCGGCGACAGCACGAACATGTACCTCTTCTTCGCGGGCGATAACGGCTCCATTTACCGCGCCAGCATGCCCATCGGCAACTTCCCCGGCAGTTTTGGCTCGTCGGCCACCGTCGTCATGAGTGACGCAACCAACAACTTGTTCGAGGCCGTGCAGGTGTACACGGTGCAGGGCCAGAGCAACCAGTACCTCATGATCGTCGAGGCCATCGGGGCGAACGGGCGCTACTTCCGCTCCTTTACGGCCACGAGCCTCGGCGGCGCGTGGAAGGCGCAGGCCACCACGGAGAGCAGCCCCTTCGCCGGCAAGGCCAACAGCGGCGCCACTTGGACCAACGATATCAGCCACGGCGACATTATCCGCAGCAACCCCGACCAGACCATGACGATCGACCCGTGCAATCTGCAGTTCCTGTACCAGGGACGTGCCACCACCTCCAGCGGCGACTATGACCTCCTGCCGTATCGTCCTGGCCTGCTGACGCTGCAGGGAGCCTCGGGCGTCACGACCACACCGGTCAAAACGAGCACAACGACTACGGCTACGACTACGACGACGACTTCGAGTGGCGGCGGGTCGACCTGTGCGGCGCAATGGGCCCAGTGTGGTGGTATAGGTATATTTTCCTGTCATTCCAGAACCAGGGGTTGACAATGGCCACACATAGGATTCTCAGGCGCCACTTGCTGCCAGAGTGGCTACACTTGCACGTACTCCAGTGCCTACTACTCGCAATGTCTTTGAAGTTGGAAGAGTCGCTGCGAACATATGCACCGTGCATCAAGACCATCGCCGAGACGGTTTATATATAGCGAAACACAAAGTACATACATGTCCATCTTTACGTATTGTTAGCAAACATGGATGTTCATTATGGATAAATCAACCACGGCCAAAGATTTTTACTCTACTCAAGTACGAAATTTAGCCATGTAAATAAAGTTCAACGCGCAAACTTGAAGCTTTTGTGCGACGGTGCACACCGCATGCCAAGCCTTGGCAAGGAGAAGATATTTTCTAGCTTCATATTCATGTACATACTTACTAGCAATGTCTGACGGAGGGTTGTCGTCAAGTTGTCTTTCAATCTCAAAACGATGAAACCCGCTGTTCAAGATGTGGACCGTCGCGCGAGTATAATGTGATATAACCCTTCGGGGGGTTCCTTGATCCTTACCACCACCATCTCTTGTTTTCCTACGCTGGCTAGATCGGATACTTATAGTTACTTACACCGACTTAGCTCCTACAAAACCCTTTTGCGTCATAAATTCAAAAGCCGAGACGGAAATAAGTACCTTCCAAAGCACGATTATGCTATACTCCAATAAATAAGGAATTTGCTTTCGAACTTGAGTCCCATTCGTAAGAAGATGGTCGCCTCCGAGAACCCCGAGGATTAAGGGTCCATTAAGCGCTCGATCATCTCACGGTTGAACTCATTTAAGACCACAACTTGAGGCCGGTACCCATTATGATCTCGGAGTTCCCCTGAAAAATATCATGTGGCCCTTTCTCAGATGGTCCGTTCTTTCGCAAGTATGATGAATTGCAATGGTGTACTGTACTGTAAGAAGATAATCAAGTCAGACTGGCAGCTTGGTAGCGTAAGTATGTAGTTTGAATGACTGCCATCATGATGGTGCTATACAAAACCATCAAATTAAATGAATTCAGTCGCTTTGACACCCATGGTGAGCGCCCCACTGTCAGTGATGACCGAGAGAAATTATGGCGGTACCGCAGATGCCATTAAACGGTAGCACGAAGATGCGGGCCAGCTAGACCAAGCATATAATCCAGAAACCAAATGCACGAAAGTGACAAGCTGTTCTGGGACAGGAAGAAGGATACGTCTTCAATTTTACGGGAACACGAGCCGGAAATTTTCGCGCCCAAGGATGTCAAATTCAATTCATTCTATCGGCGGACAAATAATCCAATGATTTTCGGCACTTCGAAATTGTGTTTTTTAAGTTATGGAAGGACAACGCTGTATTGCTTCTGGCTTCACTCATTTCTTTCCTGCTAGTCCATCCAAACCGATCCCGAACAGCAATGCGTACCGGTTATGCTACATTTCAAATCAGCAAGCATGCAAGGAAGAAGCTCAAGAGGAACTTCGGAGATAAAACGAAATGCACTGCTCACTTAACGCGATCCAACAATACCAGCTCCTGCCCCTGGAGCTCATAAAGCGCAACAAAGTCCGTGTCCTCGTCCGTCAGTATAAGCATGTTGCTACTCGCATCGTTCCACGGCGAGACACTGAGGATATTGCTGGTCCCGCCACCCGCGGGAGTGGGCACCGTGAAAAGCGTGGCGGCGAGCGAGCCGTCGGCGGCTAGGGACCAGGCAGAGATGTACCCGGGGAATCCTTCGACCTTGGAGCGCGTACTGGCATAGAGCGTATCCCCGTCGGTGGAAATAACGATCTCGTCGCCCCAGTAGAGGGTTGAGTTTGCTGGGGTCAGACCTAAATAAATCACAGTTAGATTTAGAATGGTTCAATGACCGCGGAGGGCGTAAACGCAGAGTAATGCACCGAAAGGCGTCACAGCAAGGGAAGTGTTGGTGTAATGGAGCGCGCCGTCAGCGGGGTCGAGCGTGAATTGGTCAACGCGTAGGCCCTCTTCGTCAATGACGTAGATGTAAGCGCCGCTAGCAGTGACCGCGCTGTGGCGGGGGCCAGCACCGAGTTCGCTTGGAGTGAAGTTGCCCAGCGGAGTCAGAGAGCCGTTGCCGATGTTAAGAGAATATGAGTGGATGGTATTGAGACCCAGGTTCTGCATTTCCTCCTGTGATCAGAACTGAAGACCTTTTGGAAGAATTTGTATTTAAACGCACAGTGATATACATGTACTTGAGATCGGGCGTCGTCGAGAACCCGTGCAGGGTTGAGCCATTCGCGAAGACGAGCGGTTGGATCTTGGTTTCAAGAGCCCCTCGCTCGTCCACGGTCCAGACTTCCCCGCAGGGCGTGACGAAGTCCACGCTGTAGAAAACACCATGCTTGCCCGCTTCGGCAATGAAATCGTTCGCGATGGGTTTGGTTCCGCACGAGGTAACAGTGTTAATCAGAGATACCGAAAAGTCGGGTTCAATTTTGTATGAAGTGAAAGTTCGGCGGCCGTTCACGGGTGAAGACCAGCCAGACCCGTAGACGACGTTGGCTGGGCGCTAAATCACAAAGAAAATTGAGAACTGGATGATTGGAGGATTGATGGAGAAGGGGGGAAGATCTGGACGCGGATCAACGTACGTTAACGGAGAGCCATGGATGTGCAGCCGCGGCTGGAGTGGTGTGTGTGAGCGTCAGCGACTTTGCATTCCCATCCACCACGAGAGTGTATAAGAAGCCTTTGCCAACGTCCTGCGTTCCCTGTAATTCCGATGAGCAAAATAATCAATGCAAAAGGATGGCAGACAAACATCAAGCATCAAGGTTTGGTTATATACTGTGCCAAAGTTCCCGACGAGGATGTGGTGCTTGCTGGACACAGGAGGGGGCTGAGCTTGGCGCGCAACAGCAAGGCCAAACCACAACGCATGGAAGAGATACTTGGCGAACATGGGTAAACAGAGAGAGAACTCCAGGGGACGCCGAAGCCGTGATCCAGATATGCAAGGGTTATATATTGAGGACCACTGGAGGTCATGGGTTCGTGGTTTGGGAAATACTCTGGAGCGGCGGACCCGCATTACGGAACCGGGCATCATTGGCAGCGAGGGCAGTCATGCGGACATGACGGAATGCGACACTGTGAATTGAATTTGAGAAGAATAGTCCCGAGAGGATCAAGGAACCCAGCAGAGGATTGTGAAGTAGGGTTCACAGACGAGAAGAATGCACAAAGGTGAGTGGTGTGGGCTTTCCGGTCAGCAAGCCTCGGAGACCAAGTCGTACTAGTTCTAAGTTAATGCAAACTTCAAAGTCAGTTCCAGGTCAGTTCTAGTTTTCAGTAACGTACGGTGATTGGTGGCTCAAGGCGAGCTGGTAGGACACAAGGTAAGCGTTGAAGCACCCTGGTAGTAGCATAGCGTATTAGGTTGATTCGAATGGTCGCGCTGGGATCTTTTTTTTAGGGCACATGTCGCGAATTTCAACATCTGTTTCATGATGGTGATATCCCAACCTCTGGCCCAAGGGGAAATCGGGATTCGAATTTCGGATATAGGGTCGAAAAGTTTTTTTCGACCCTAAGCTGACCTCCCCTCCCCCCCCCTCCTTCCTAATAGGGAAGGAGTTTCCCACCCCTGAGGCCGGCCCGGTCTCTCCGCGTCCCGCCGCTGCTCTTCAACTTCCTTCTTCCACCTTCTTGAACTATATTCATACTTGTACATACTATTGAATGAGTATTGGTGATAACTGAACAGTCTATACTCCAACAACAGAATAATCTCTGACCTGAGAAACCTACTAGAGCTGGCTTCAAGTTGCCTTCAACCACGGAACGTGTGGGTTGAAGTGACAGATCTTCTTCTATACATTACCTGGGCATTCATATGTGTTTCTTACAACCAAACAGCACCTCTCTCATGGTTTTTAGCCATTTTGACACTCTAAACTTTACGTACTGAAAAGTTTTTTTCAGCCCAACCTGGACCCCCCCCCCCCCTCCCCACGTACGGGATTTTAATCCCGATTTCCCCTTGCTCTGGCCCATATTTTTCGATAATGGATTCTCGACCTTTCGGCATGAATTGTGGTCATGAACATCTGCAGGGCAGTTCCCGGCAGTTAGCCGAGCTTGCCGCAAAGACTGTATTTTCCTCCTTCATCGTTTATTGCGCTCCCGCCGTTGCCAGAGCCATCGCCGTCATCTGAAAGTCACCAAGCTCAGTTTTAACTTGAATTCCCACACCCCGGCCGACGTCGGCGTCTGTGGAGCGGCGCCTGTGCCCTTCGTCCCAGTTGCCGTTGACGGAGAGGAAAGAGAAGGTTATCATCGGTAAGTGTGCATACCACTCAGGTCAAGTTTCTTGCTTACAAATTCATCTAGATTCGCGGGGTCAGGAATTTACAATGTCAGTTACCACTGGTATGTAATAGGGTCAGTCAGAGTAAGTTTTAATGTGTCGTTTCTGGACTCGTTTCCTCGAATTATGAAAATGAATTAAAGTGTGGGAAAAACGAGAAACGCCGAAACACCTCAGAAACCCCTCTAGAGGCGTTTCTGCAAGTCGTTTCTCCACCAAAATAAATCCGAAGTCGTTTCTCCCCACGTTTATGATGCCAACAATTTCGAGAAACGACTCTAGAAACGACTTCAGAAACGACCCTAGAAACGAGCCAGAAACGTCGAAACGAGTTACTCTGACTGACCCATTAGCCGTCTATGTAACCCCGAGTCTCCCAATGCGTACTGTACACCAATGAGGTACCAAAATGTGCAGGCCTCCTCCCCTCCCTCCCTCTATTGGTCTGGACAAAACAGAATAATCTGACCCCACGTATCTCAGATCTGAACATAATCGGGCCCTCTGCTCCATAAAGCTGAGCACTTGACGGTGCACGTACGTCAATACGGTTCGAACTTCGTGCGTGGTTGACCTTTTGTAAAGTTTGTTTAGATATTGTACAACATGTAAGTTCTGACTCTCCAGCGTGAGCCGTCAGATATCAAAGAATCGAACTCAATTAGAAATTGGACTGGCTGTATGAATCTTCAACCCAGTATTCAACTGAACCTGGGCTATTTCCTTCCCATCAAGCCGATGGGATTCATTGAGTAGAAGAATGAGGGGCGAGGGGCAAAAAAATCCTCTACCACTTGATGGATCTCCCGGGAATCGAACTCGCGTTGAGCACTTACAATTAGTCAGGATGTATGTGCTCGGCAGCCTGCAAACCCTTCGTTCTCTTTTCGAGTTCCATTATGAATTATGTATGATGTGATGAAAGGGCGAAGAAAAGGCGAAAGGCGAAATGGAAGAACGGGAGAAAGCTGATTGACGGCACTAGTTGAAAGGTTGAAAAGTCGAAATCGAATTCAACCGTGGCTGCTATATTGCCGGTGTCGCTTTGGCTCCGACTCTGCGACAATAACAAGTGGGTGAAAAGGAAGGAGCAAAAGAATAACCTTGATACACTCTATCCCTGGGTCTTGAGGTAATCGAACCCCCGCCACGCACTTACGGTAGACATCAATGCCATTATCGTACAGTTCATGCTCAGCCACCGACAGACCGTTTGTAGGTCGGTTGGATATTGTATATCGGGTGTGTCATTGGATCTAGATGGACTCAAGTATTGAAGAATCAACTCCATTAGAAATGGGACTGACCTTATGAATCTCCAACCCAGTGTGAAATTTGAACCTTGACGGGGGACTCTCTTGGCAACAAACCACCACGTGCCACTGATCGGCGCTTCGAAATTTTCGAAGCTTGGGCATCGGGGCACGTAGTGGTCCTGAGCTTCACTCTTACCTCTATACACACAAAATGTCTACTACTAGTTCTTCCAGACCGTCGTCGTCGAGCACAGCGAGCAAGAACGGTAAGAGCCCGAATGCGGCAGCGCTGAACCCCGCGCGGGAACGCGCACTACGATCGACACCCGACGCTGCGAAAGCACAGCTCCTACTAAGCAAGACTAGACCTGAGCTGCTAGCCCTCAGCACCAGTGCAAACAAGTGGGATGTCTGGACTGTAGAAGACTTCAAATCCGACCTTTACGTGAAGGGGTTCATGACCTCGGAGGAGGCGAACGCAACGGGTACAGGTGCGGGCATTCCGCTGAATTCCACTATATTAGTTCTGTTACGCATCGCGGCGTCACTGCCCGTGGGCAACGCGGTAGCCGCCGACGCCATACGCACGGCCGCCGAGTCACTGAGTTTGAAGCGCTTCCAAGCCGCAATAGAGGATTTATCCTCTGGTCTCGCAGAAGTTCTCGAGGTCGTGAAGTCGCAGCGACAGGCCGAGGAGGAGGATGGCGAGCTCATGGAGACGCTGAAGTCGGCCGCCGTGCAGCTCACGCGCACAGTGGACGAACAGGCGGAGAACATAGTGACCACCGCGATGCGTCTCGACGACGACTTGCGGGACATAGTCCGGCGCGTCCAAGATGCACATGCGGAGCTGCCCCCACCGCCCGTGCCCGCCACGGGGCCACCCCCACCCCACGATGCCTCGACGCTGCCTGGGCCCAACATTGGGGTCGCGTCATTGTATGCCACCGCTGCGGCTCGGGTTCTGCCCCCCGCAAGTGCAGCAGCGTTGGCGAACGCAGTGGTGCGGAGGCGCCAGATACTGATAGAACGCGCTCCCGGTGTGGGCCAATCTTCGGAGGCCCTCACCGACAAGGAGTTCTTGAAGAAAGCGCGATTGGCCGCAGTGCTAATGACACAGAGCGGGACTCCCGCGTCTCCACCCGGCGCCGCCTTTGTCGGAGTCAAGAGGCAGAACAACGGGGGCACGGTCCTGCACACTAACACCGCTGAAGCTGCCGACTGGATCAAGAACAACATGGAGGCTTTCCTCGCCGCCATGGGAGGTACGTCCGCTTTCAAAGAACGGCTCTACAATGTTTTGCTCCAATACGTCCCGGTCTCCTTCGAGCCGGGGAGCGCGGCGGAAGTAAGAGCAGTCGAGGATGATAACGGCTTGCCGCGCGGGGCAATAGCTGCTGCGCGGTGGGTCAAGCCGCTGCAGAGGAGGCGCGAGGGCCAGAAGGTAGCACACGCCATCTTCGGGTTCAACAACCCCGCCGCGGCGAACAAGGTCATTGACCTTGGGGCGTGGATCGAGGGGAGCAAGGCCTACGGCCACAAGCTCTTGTCAGAACCAGTGCGGTGTATGAAGTGCCAGAAGATTGGCGGGGGACACATAGCAGCAACGTGCAAAGGGGGGGACGTCTGCGCGAGATGTGGGGATGGACATCGAACGGCGGAATGTGTAGTGGGTAACCACCAGCGTGCGTGCGCGAACTGTAAAGATGCGCGACGCCCGCACGAGGGGCACGGAGCAGCGGACCGTTCGTGTCCTGTGTTTGAAGATAAACTCCAGTTTGCGTTGGAGCGAAACCCCGAGGCGGCGCACCCCTTCTTCTTGGTGGAGGGAGACCCCTCCAGTTGGGTGACTCACGACGATCTGGAAGCTGCGTTCGCGGAGCGTCGAGGAATTCCAGACTGGCGAGTAGCGCTCGAAAAGAGGAGGCGCAAGACGGGGCCGGGGCCTACAGCGAGTGTCGCAGCGGGGCTTCGGCAGGACATGGTACCCGGGAGCGCTGGACCTCGTTGGCAACAGAGGCAAGGGACAGGGGGCGAAGTCGGCGATTGGAGCGGTGGGCAGAGGCCCATCACGGAGTATTTTGATCAGGGAGCGAGGCCGAGAGCTCCGCGGGAGAACGAGGCGCTGGGCGGTATGCACCCTTCGCGTGCAGCCCGCATGAGGGAGGAGCAGACAACCATGGCGAGCTCGCCCCTGGGTGCGGCAGAGAGGCATGTCGAGACGCAAGGGGCCACGACGGTGAGAGAAGTACCGCCGCACGTTCCCACTGAGGAGGATTCGCCGCCAAGCGGGGCGGGACAATTGTCAGCAGCTGAGCTACGAAAGACGAGGTGGCTGGCAGAGAGGCAGCGCACCAGGGAGTCGGGGGGGATGCTAGGGGCGTACGATGCAGCGAACGAGGCGAACGAGGCGCTGGTAGCAGCGGAACGCAGTCAGTGGGCTGAAGAGATGCAGCGGCAAGACGACGAGCGCGCAGCAGTAGGGCCTTTGACCGATTTGGTCGACGATGACCTTGACTCCCATCTGATGAACACCACGGCGCCAAGCGTCGACCCAGGCCCCGTTGCGGTGGACGACCTCGATGTCTGAACAAGGCAGAGAAGTACCACCGGCGGGGCAGCAGCTCCGCATTTGGGGGCAAAACCTCAACAAGTCGCTCGATGTGCAACTAGATTTCATTAACCACCTCAGCCCTCACTATTTTGACATCGCATTAATACAGGAACCCTACTTCGACAAAAAAGGCATGTCGCGGGCGACCCGCGCCTTCACCGCCGTCTACCCCCCCCATGCATACCGCTGCCACCTACAAGAACACCCGCTCGATGATCCTCATGAACACCAGACTGCCGAAGTCGTCCTGGCGGACGGTGCCTATCCCATCGCCGGACATCACTGCAGTCGACTTCTTCGGCGAGGCATTTGGCACGATCCGCATAGTCAATATCTACAACAACTGCGACGACAACACGTCGCTGGATATCCTCCGGGACTACCTCCGTACGCCCGAGGCCAGGCAATGCCCCATGGGACGCTTGCGGTACATCTGGGCAGGGGACTTTAACCGGCACCACCCGCCCCGGGACGAACTCCGCAACCACCACCTGTTCACCAACCACAATTTGGACTTGGCCCAGCCTCTCTTGAACTTACTCACAGCCCACGCCATGGTAATGGTCCTCCCCCGGGACATCCCCACCCTCCGCGCATTCGGCACTGGGAACTTGACTCGGCCCGACAACGTGTTCTGTTCCCCGTCCCTTCTCTCGTTGTACATCACTTGCGACACTGACCCGAGTCGCAAACCACCGAAGACTGACCACTTCCCGATTATACAGACTCTCGAGCTAACGCACGCAGTGGTGACGCACGTGCCCACGCCCCTCTATCGCAAAACAATATGGTCTGACTACAGGGAACGCTTGCATCGAGAGTTGGCAGCGCTCGAGCGACCGGATCGCTACAAAACGATCGAGAGCGTTATGCAGGCGATTCGTGCACTGGAGGACGCGGTGGAGACGACAACACGGGAAATCGTCGAGTTGTCGAAGCCCTCCCCATACATGAAACGCTGGTTCACGGCGGAGATGCGCGACCTTCGCCGGGAGAGTGCCAAGCTCGAACGCATCGCCTACGACAAACGATTCGCGCCTGAGCACCCGGCCCACGCGCGGGCGAGAAAGGCTCAAAACGAGTACTGCAGAGTCGTCGCGGAGGGCAAAGCACGACATTGGGTAGAGTGGCAAGAGAAGTTGTTGGAGGGCCAAGTGTGGGACGTGCACAAGTTTCTTGATACTGCCCCTTCAGATGGGAGTGCTGCGCATGTCCCGACGCTCGAGCGCCACCACCCGACATCGCGCAATGTCATTGCCAAGGCGGAAACGGACGAGGAGAAGTGCGCATGGCTGCGCGAGGAGTTCTTCCCACCGGTCATGGCTGTTTCTTCGGTCCCGCTCGACCCCGAGTATCCTCCCCCAGCGTGGAAGTGGGAACCGGTCACGGATGAGCTCTTGCGCAGGGCAGCGGGGAGGATGAAGCCCTACAAGGCTACGTTTCCCAGATCAATACCTAACTGCGTGATTAAAGAATGCACTAACCTTCTAGTTCCCTTTGCAGGCCCAATCTACCGCTCTCTTGACGAGCTGGAACACTTCCCAGAAGACTGGGCTGAGCTTAGGATTCCAGTCATACGCAAACCGGGGAAAGCCAGCTACGCAGTGACCGGGGCGCATCGTCCCATCGCCCTCACCAAGGGTTTTGCAAGGTGGTGGTATGCCGCTAAGACGCTCCAGCAGGTAGCTGAAGCTGAGCTGGCGGGTATCCTACCAAGGAACCAGTACGGCGCCCGCCCCGGCAGGTCCACGACCGACGCGCTGCACAAAGTCGTCAAGGTGGTGAAGGATGCATGGCGAAATGACCAAGTCGCCACTGTCCTCTGCATGGATGTCAAGGGGGCCTTCCCCAGTGTTGACCTTGACCGCCTGTTCCACGACCTTCGCATGGCTGGGGTGCCAGTGCAGCACGTTGATTGGCTGCGGCGACGCTTTGCACACCGCAAGGGGAAGCTCGTCTTTGGAGACTTTGTGTCCGAAGCTTTCGACATTGTCGGGGGGCTAGACCAGGGCGACCCGCAATCCGGATACCTATATGGGATCTACAACAGCGGCCTAGCGCGAGTACCTCGTCTGCGGAGGGGAGAGAACGGCGTCATCTTCGTTGACGACAATACTGTGATGGCGGTTGCTGACAATTTTCCAGGCTCAAATGACAAAGTCGAAGACATGACCGCTCGACCGAAGGGAACCGACACGTGGGGTACACAACACAACGCGAAGTTCGGCCCCGAGAAATACCAGGGGGCGGGCTACACCCGCAAGAGACTCCCCCACCCCATCCTCCCTGGAAAAACGCTGCCCACCCCGCGTTTTGACATCCACCTGGGGCGACATGTGGTCGAGACCGCAGACTCCGTGAAGCTCCTTGGTGTGCAGCTCGACCGTGAGCTACGGTGGCACCAGCAAGCAGCCGCGGCAGTGGCCAAGGGCGAGGCATGGCTCATTGGCACTGCGCGCATTGCACGCGCGTCGCGAGGCATTGGCGCTCGGGACATGCGGCGGCTCTACTTGGGAGTCTGCGTCCCGAGGATGCTGTACGCAGCCGATGTGTTCCTCTCCCCACCTGCCGTAAACAGGTTGCGGGTCCAGCAGGAGAAGGGCCGGAAGGAGCGAGGTGTAATGAAGAAGCTACGGTCTATCCAACGGCGAGCTGCGCTCGCGATAACTGGCGCCATGTGTTCCACCCCCACTGAAGTCTTAGATGTCTACGCTAACCTACTTCCCATCGAACAGTTAGTCGACAAGGCCCGAGCGGGAGCAGCACTCCGCATTGCGTGCCTCCCGCGGTCACACCCGCTGCACAACGCCGTCCGCGACGAAGCCCGACAGACCACAGCGAGGCATGCAACACCGCTTTACGACCTCATGAAGGACTTCGGCATCGATCCCACGAACATGGAAGCCATCGAGTCAGTGCAACACCGCTTTACGACCTCATGAAGGACTTCGGCATCGATCCCACGAACATGGAAGCCATCGAGTCAGTGCGATACCCCGCGACGTGGAACTCGGGAATGGCGGTGCTGATAGCAGGGTCGAAGAAAAGCGCGGCGGAAGCAGAAAAGGATGATACGGCTACTTACAGAGTATATACTGACGGGTCGGGAATCGACGGACAGATCGGCGCTTCAGCTGTCCTCTACAAGGGCGGCCTCGAGATCGACTTTGCGAGGATGCACCTGGGCAGCGACTTACACCACACAGTCTTTGAAGGCGAGGGGATAGGCGGCTGTCTGGCAATGACGCTGCTGCTACGGCTAGACGAACTTAGCGGACCGGTCACCGTAGTGGTCGACAGCCAACCTGCGATTAGAGCAACGCAAGCGCGAGCGTCCACCCCGTCACATTGGATCTGGGATGTATGGCACGAGCTGCAACGAGCTCTAGCACGGAAACACCCAAACGCTCACGTTGCGATACGCTGGGCACCAGGGCATGTCGGCATTGCGGGAAACGAGAGGGCCGACGAGGAGGCGAAACGGGCAGCTCAAGGACGGGACTCGTACGGAATAGCCGACACCCCGAGCCGCATCCGCGGCGAGCTGCCCTACAGTCGCTCAGCTATAAAGCAGTCCCTCAACGCCGCACGTAAACTCGAGCGAGAGAAACAGTGGAGGAAGTCACCGCGCTACGAGAGCACGATGCAATATGACACCAAACTCCTCAAAGGGTCATACCTCCAGCTCGCCGACAACCTCCCTCGCAGCCTAGCCGTGCTACTCCTCCAGCTTCGTACAGGTCACGTTCCGCTCGCGAAACACCTGCACCGCATCCGCAAAGCCGATTCGCCTCTCTGCCCCTGCTGCAGGCAAGCAGAAGAGTCCGTTGCTCACTTCCTCTTGCACTGCTCAGCCCACGCTCCAGCCCGACAACGTTTGCAGCACGCAGCGGGCCCTGATGCACGTGTCCTAAAGACATTGCTAGGGTCCTCATTGAAAGTCCTCCCGCACTTATTTCGCTTCCTGGGACGCACCGGGCGTTTCCACTCTGTACACGGCGACCTACCGGAACCCCCGGACCCGCACCGCGCATCGCGCCACGAGGTTTACGCGTTCCTTGCGAACTTCGACGTCCCGGAGGCCATCCCCCGCGCAGCCGATCCTTTCGCCCCCGACAGCTGGTGGCATCCGGGCCTTCGCGAAGCCTATAACGAGATGCTCGAGGAGAGACAAAATCCGCCGACCCCGCTGCGCCGCTAATGTTGCGCTGTCTTTGCCACGCACATCGTACGCACCACCCTTTACTCTATCCACCAGCGCCTGCCTTGCGGAGGCCTTCACCCCAAATACCCTACAGCCTTGGCCGCTTATCCTACACCCCCCAGGTCATGAGCTCCTTGCTTAATCACCACCACACCTTCTCGCCTAACTTGTTGGCCCGGTTGCATGTTGCCGCTGACACCCTCACGTCCTTGTCCCCCCGGTCCCCGAGTACCCGTAGATTCACTAGATACCGTACATGTGTAGAAGAATGCCCAACATGCCGTACGCGGCGAGGGGCAAATTGAATGGATTCAAAAAAAAAAAAAAAAAAAAAAATTTGAACCTTGGTTCCTTCCTTATAAATAATTGAGGTATAAGATAAAATGTTTGTAGTGTCTGTCTAGGAGAGATTACTCCTTCCTTGGCAGCAAGTCGATGGGTTCATCGAGTAGAAGCATAAGGGGTGGGCGGAAAATAATCCTCACTACTATGGATGGATGGTTCTTGCGGGAATCGAACCCGCTGGACACTTCCAACTTGCAATGCATGCAGTTTCCCAGCCACTGTTGCTCAGCGACCCACAGACCTCGAGATCGGTGTAAGTACAAATTTGTGATCCAGGAAAGGGATTATTACAATAGGGGAGGGTGTGATGTGGAAATATCATGGAAGAAAGCTCGATGCTCATTGACGGTAGGAGTTGAAAGGTTGAAATCAAGTTTAAATATAAGAGTGATTTGCGATCCGCTCAAACCTCTAAAATGTCAAATGTGAGCAAAGGAAGGAGCAAAAGATGACTTGAAAAAATTCACCGGGTCTTGGGAAATCGAAGCGGGAACCCCCACCGCGCACTTGTAGTGCACATCAATGCAATTCGGTATAGTTCATGCTCGGTCACCAATAGAGCCTTTGTATGGTTTGGTTGGATATTGTTGTCATGGGATCTAGATGCCCTCAAGTACTTTACCAAAGAATCGAACTCGATCAGAAATTGGACTGACCTTGTGAATCTCCAACCCGGTGTTCAATTCGAACCTTCGATCTTTCGGGGTGGGCGGAAAAAAAAATCCTCGCCACCATGGACGGATGGATCAAGCCCGCGCTGAGCTCTTATAACTCTGCGTTTCATCTCTGTGGTTGGTGCTCAGCGGCCTACAGGCCCTTACTTCTCTTCTCTGCTCGAGTTTTGCTTTACAATCTATGAAAAAGAATTATGAATTGTGAGATGAGCAGAGGGCGAAGGGACTGCGATGAGGAAATATCATGAAAGCTCTGAAAAAAGCTCGTAGTTCAAAAATTGAACTCCACAAATGCAGTACCGCGTTGGAATTTGGGTCTCAACTTACAAGAAAAAATCAATGCAGAAGAATGGGTCTTGGAAGTGGGGGGAGTCGAGCCCCCACCGAGGACATGCAAATCTCCAGTACATCAACCCCACAGTGGATTCTCGGGGGCCACAGATTCATTTCACCAGTGGGAATAAGTACAACTGACTCACTTCATTGTGGATCGAGGCCTCCAGTATGAAAAAAAAAAAAATAAGAGCCAAATGATGGATGTTAAGGGAGTCGAACCCCCGCCGGGCACTGGCGCCATACAATGGATAGTCTGTAATGGTGCTCGGCAGCTTACAAACCCATGCCAGTATCCTGTTCAGGGTCTGAGTAGAAGGTCATGTTCGGCGAAGAGAGTCAACCCACCGAACCAGATAGTGAAGTTCAACAAGGGAACTTGAAATTTTTGAAGGGACCACTGGCAGCGCCACGTAAAAATGAACCTTTCATCTAGTTGAATCTCATCTCCGCTTCATTGTGTCCAGCCTCCAGTATGAAAAAAAAAAATGTCACACATGAATTTTGAGGGAGTTGAACCCCCCGCCGAGCACTGGCTGTAATCATCAGGGAGACAGGCACATTCATGGTGCTCGGCAGCCTACAAACCCAATCCAGGATGACGTTGGGGAGTCTGAGTAGAAGACATCAGTAAAATAAAATCCATCTGGCTGATCTGGTGCCAGACCGACCAAGGTCGCCATACCGCCAGAATCACATATGGCAGCATAATGACATGCCTAACGCCACTATCAATTCTGGCGCCAGAAGTTTGCCAGAACTTAAATCTGGTAGTAGGTATTCTGCGGTACATTCACTCATTAAAAATGATTTAAACAATATATATTCATGGAGAGTAGGTGCTACACGAAGGGGAATCCACGCCTGCTGTAGAACTCTACCAAGCGTTGCGACAGTGAGCCGAGAACGCGTCTCGTCGTGCACCAAAGTCTTGGCGTGCGGCGGAAAAGTGGCATGGGTGCTGTCCGACCGGGGACAACGCGCACCACCTAAACGGCAGGATGGCAATATACCTGATGAAGCCCAGTGAGAGATATCAGCTCAATGAGAACACATACAAACCACCGCGCTCCCATCTTCCGCCTACATTCCCGTCATTTGCGGATCGAGTCTGGCAACACGATCAAGGGACCCAGGGCGGAGGTGCGAGCGAGACCTGCTGTTTGTAGAATGAGTTTGAGGAATTTCATCTTGAGAGAAACACCCGCTAGACAACAGCACGGTAGCAGAGCAAGTAGGTTTTGACCGCGACGCCTTGAGGACTTGAAGAAGCACTCTGGCATAGCATAGGAGGAGCCGTTCTTGAGGCAGGCCGAGCGGAAGCTGTTGACTTGAAGTTGAGATTGAGTCTTTGTTAGCCCGCGCGAACTTGACTCTTGAAGCTTGAGCGGCAGCTGAGCCGAACCGGTCGACGACAGGAGCAATTGGCGGCTCAAGACTAGACAACTGTTGCTTATTTTGTGATTTCACGGGCGTTGAGGCCTGAGAAGGAGGTTAACGAGCGAGCGAGATGGTGGGAGAAAGAGAGAAGGTGCCCATCAAAATCAACCATCTTGCCGAGACACATGTGATGCGCACGGACCTCCGCAGTTGGTTCCTGGTTTGCGACAACTTTACATCGACCCATATGATTCAGTGTGCCTCGCGCTCAAGTTGCCGGCCCTTGCTCCAAAACAAGATCTTGGGTGAGAAGACACCTTTCTTTTGTGAATGGAACTTTAAATCCGTTGATACAGAATCTTTCAAGTACGCGGAAATTTACTCTGATTGCGGGAGGAACATAACAGTCCTTCATATGACTATTGTTACAGAATGGCACCAACATTGAGAAATGGCAAGTCAGAAATTCTGACACCATATGGGTGGTCTGGTGGGTGTGGCAGCCATACGAGCCATACGAGCCAGATGCTGCCAGATTGAGCCACACGTGCCAGAGACATTCTGTTTTCCTGATGGAAGTGAAGTTCGACAAGAGAACTTGAAAGTTTTGAGGAGAACATTACCAACAGTGCTGGCAGCCTACGGTGCTTTTTTTATGTGGCACATAAGTGACTCCTTTCATTGTGTCCAGGCCTCCGGTATTTAGACTAAAAAAAAAACCCGCCAAACTATGCATGGGTTTTGAGGGAGTCGAACCCCCGCCGAGCACTGACTGTAATTTGTGGAATGGAAGGATCTTCATTCATCGTGCTCGGCAGCCCAAGAACCCCTTGTAGAGTCCCTTGTGATTGGGGGTCCGAGTGGGGGTGTAGGCCAGGTTAGGGGAGAGAATCAAGTGGAATTTTCCAACGAGAAGAGATAGACTCTAACCAGAGAACTTGAAAGTTTTGAAGAGAACGGCGCCGCGTGAAAACGGTGCCTGGCAGCTTACAGCCCGCGCTTTTTTTGGCGTCAAATATGGATAAAATGTTTCCTTCATCGTCGATCCAGGCCTCCAGTATGAAAAAAAAACTCCGAACAGTGCAAACATATGGATTTCGAGGGAGTCGAACCCCCGCCGAGCACTGGCTCGAATGACGCGTTCGGAGTATTCAAGGTGCTCGGCAGCCTACAGACCCATTCCAGGATCCTGTTGGGGTCTGAGTAGAAGGGTAATTAAATAGGCCAGGTTGGGTGCGGAGAGTCAACTTATCAAACCAGGGTGAACTTGAAGTTCAACGACTTGAAGAGAATTTGGAAGTTTTGAAGAGAGCGATGCCGCGTGGGTGAAAACGGTGCTTGGCAGCCCACTGACCTTCATTCATTCGCCGTTCGAATCCCATCTTCGGGTTCTTGTGTGCAGGCTTCCACGATGTAAAAAGGAAAAACGTGGCATTCGCATACCTCATGAGTTTCGAGGGAGTCGAACCCCCGCCGGGCACTGGCAGCATTCCATGGAGAGACCCCATTAATGGTGCTCGACAGCCTACGAACCCATTCCAGGACCCTGTTGCAAGGCGTTTCAAGTGAAAGGCCAGATTTAGTGCCGCGCGATTTGGGTGGAACCGGAACTTCAACAAGAGAAGAGAAGGTAAGTTGGAAGCAAGTGTTGAAATGAGAATCGTGCTGGGGAAAACTTTAGAGCCAGCAAAGAATTGGAGATAGTTTTCCGACTTTTGCGAAGATTGCCTCGCTGATATATAGTCAGAATGAGGACCCAGTGCCTAATGACAGAGGCGTGACACTGGAACACTCAGGCCTGAAAGTCCGAAAAAGTGCGGTCCAAAAAGAGTTGTTATAGCCTCGATGAAAAGGGAAACTAAAAGAATGACCCTGTCCTGTTTTTGTGATAGGTCTTGGGGAGTCGAACCCCCGCCGAGCATATGCAAATCTCACTCCAAAACCCAAATGGATGCTCGGCCGCCCACAGACCCTTTATTCATTCGAATTCCATCTCCGCTTCCTTGTGTCCAGCCTCCGGTATGAACGAAAAAAACATCTCAAAGTCCAGCTCGTACTTAAGGATTTTGGGTGAATCGAGCCCCGCCGAGCACGGACTGCAATTTGTGGAAAACTAGGCGAGAATTTATGGTGCGCGGCAGCCCACGAGCCTTTTCGAGGATCCTGTTGGGAGTCTGAGTAGAAGTGTATGTGGGCGGGTTCCGGGATGAGGAGAATCAAGTGGAATTTCCGGAACTTGAACGAGAGGAGAGACCGACCAGAGAGCTTGAAAGGTGAAAAGCGTCGACGACGTCTGGCGTCTTATTACACCTTTATTCCCCCGAATCACATCTCTTCGTTACGTCCAGGCTTCCACGATGTAAAAACGAAAATCGATCTCCCGATGATTATAGGTTTTGAGGGAATCGAACCCCCGCCGGCGCTGGCTGCAATTCACGTGCAACTCGCGATTCATGGGGCTCGGCAGCCTACAAACCCGCTGCAGGTTCTTGTTGGGAACACAAGGGCATGTTTGGTGGCGAGTCAGATTACTGAACCAGAACCTCAACAAGACAAAAGAAAAGTTGAATTAGAATGAGAACGGCGCCGCGTCAAAAATTTGAACTTGCAAAGCCAGCAAAGGATTAGAGATAGTTTCCCAAGATTGCCTCACAGGCTCATTGATACTCAGAACGAGCGCCCACTGTCTTTGATGTGGCAGTTGAAAGACGTGGACAATGAAGAATCATTTTGATCCTTATCTTGGCTTGGCAACCCGTAATCAAAGATCGAGCTGCCTGCCGAACACACACTCCAGGCCCAGGGCTACAAGAAAACGTTGGGGAATAAATATCCAAAGAGGTGCGCACCCTGAACGCAAGTTTTCGAAGAAAAGAGAAAGATTATTTCCAGAGGCCCAGAGGTCAGGGGGTTCATCTGAGTTTAGCAATAACGTGGCAGCATCGTCGCTGTGAGCAGCACTAGATTTTTTGAGCAGTCGGGCAGTGAGCGCCGCGCAGGACGTGGCAACAGATGATTATCCCATCATTATCATAATGACACAGCCCGGGCACAGCCTCCCGACGACATCATACGCCTCCTGCTCTCTACCCTTCAATTTTCCCTGGGATATTGCCCCTCAGAACTCTGAATAGGCCTTGTATACAAGGCCTTGGACTACGAACACTAGAAACTCCTACTGGTTTTCTCTGGACACTTGTAGATTATAATCTCTTCGTGTGCGTGTCTAGGGATCCTAGGGTCTTTCTCAATCCACTGTAAATTGGACCCAATATGTCGATGCAACCCCCGCCACCCACAACCTCCACTGCGGCTGTCTCGCAAGACAATGCCACTGCTACAGATCTCTCTTTTGCTCAGGCCCTGAATCAGACGACGCCCGAGGAGGATGTGCGTCTATATGTCCTCTAATTATCTCAGAATTACCCGGTAATTACTCGTGTGCAGACGAATATCTTCGTCGCGGCCCAACGCGGTGATATTACCACCATTCGCGCCTTGCTCGACTCAGGCAAAGCGCTCGCCACCGCGCGCGATGCGCAAAACATCACACCGCTGCACTGGGCCGCCATCAACGCTCAGCTCCCCGCGTGCCGCCTTCTCCTCGACGCAGGCGCAGACGTCGACGCCCTCGGTGGCGACCTCGTCGCCACGCCCATGCAGTGGGCCGCCCGCAACGGCTACCTGTACATCATCCAGCTCCTCATCGCCCACGGCGCGGACCCCACCATCGCCGACTCGCAGGGTTACAATTCCCTGCACCTCGCGACACACAGCAGCAGCATCATGCCGCTGTTGTACCTGCTGCACCAGCCCGTCAATGTCGACTCGCGCGACGCGCAGGGGCACACGGCGTTGATGTGGGCGGCGTATCAGGGCGATGCGCTGAGTGTGGTGCGTGCGGCAGCGTCGAGTGAGGTGCCTAGTTATTAATATGATTGTTTCTGTAGGACCTGCTGCTGCGCCACGGCGCCTCCCCGACGGTGCAGGACGACGCGGGTCTGAGCCCGCTGCACTGGGCCGTCGTGCGCGGGAACAGGGTCGCGATCAGGCGGCTCATCGAAAAGGGCGCGGTGTTGGGCGCGAAGGACGGCGAGGGCCGCACCGCGCGCGACATGGCTGTCGAGCTCAAGTCTCTCGGCGCGTGGAAGCGCGCGCTCGAGGAGGGCGGCTGGGACGAGAACGGGAATAAGCGCCGTGGGCCGCTGAGTGAAAGGTGTGTACTGCTTGCTCCCTTCCTTCATATCTATCCCTTCCTCTCCGTCATGTCCCCCGCCCACTCGCCTCACCTCTTCCACTTGGCGCTCACATCTCCCACTTGATGCTCACTCACGTTCATTCGCAGGAACACCCGCCTCGCGATCTTCGCCCTCCCCACGCTCGTCTTCGGCGCCGTCTTCACCACCCTCGCGGGCCTCCCGTGGTACACCGGCGTCCTTCTCGCCGTGGCCGAGTTTTTCGGGATGCATCATGTGCGTTTTTCGTCTCCTTTACTTGTGTCTTATATTCGCCTTCCTTCGTGGGCTTATATCGTATACTCGTCTTCGTGGGCTCATATCTTATACGCGCCTTCGTGGGCCGCTTGCGCTTCGTCGCTCCCACCTCGCCGTTTTGCTGCCGTGACGCGTTTGCCTCCGGCCTTGAGCGGTGGCGCACGCGCTTCGCTTTACTGAGCGGTGACGTCTCGAGCTGGCGCTCTCGTTACCTCTCCTCCGCGCCGTGTTTGCTACGTTCTCGCTGCCTCCCCTCCCTCCGTGCTTGCCTCCTCCTTATCTCTCCCCTCTCTCACCACCGGTTCTCCTAAACCCACCGCTAACCCCCTCTCCCCACCCAGATCGTAACCCGCGTCCTCCTCAACAAGTCCTCCTACACCGACAGCGTCAACACCACGCCCTACTTTGCGGGCATCATCGCGGGCAGCGTGGTGTGGGTGTGCTACGCGTGGGTGACGAGGCTGGTGGGGCGTGAGTGTTCCCTCGTTATTTCTTCCTCTTTTTTTTTGGGGGGGAGGGGGGTTGGGTTTGGGTTTGTGTTTGGAACATGGTTTGTGCGGGGAAAGTCGTTTGTGGCGAGTTTGCGGGGCGTGTGTGGAGCGCGAGCACGAGCACGGAGCGACGGGGAAGGGAGGGTGCGGGTGCGCTGGGTGCGAGGTGTCACCGGGGCAGAGGCCGACGTGGAGCAATTGTACGGGTTGTGGCGACCTTTAGGAGAGGGAGGGCGAGGGCGATGGGCAATGAGGAGGGAAGGAGGGAGTGTCACAGCTGTGTCGCGCGCGGGGTGCGAGTACGATGGGCCACGCGGAGGCTGCAGCCGTCTGAGTCGACTGAGGGTGGCAGAGCCCGAGTACGGTGTGCGGCAGGGGCAACCGGTAGAGGATCGATGGAGCCTCCATTTGTGATACGAGAGTGCGGCGGACTCTGCTGCTTACTTTACTCCCTCCCTCTCTCCGTGTATCTTTCCCCTCTCCTCTCCTTTCCCTCCCTCATCATCTTACACCTTACACAACGCTAACCCCTCCCTCCCTCCCTAGAAACCCAATCCCACGCGGTCGCCCACCTGCTCTTCGCGCTATGCGTCGGGCTGTGCGCGTACAACTTCTTCCGCGCGGTGACGCTCGACCCGGGGACGTGCCCCCGGCCGGGGAGCGATGCGGAGCTGAAGAGTGTGCGTACTTGCTTTTATTGTGATGTGCTTTCTGTACTTGGGCGCGGTCGACTCTTTCCGCCGCACCGCCGCCAGGTGGCTATCGACTCGTACGCATACAAGCTGCGAGTGTTGTCGATTGGTGGCGGCGCTGGTGAGAGCCACCCCGGCTCTCGTCTATGAGAGCCACTATGAGAGACACTATCGCGGGTCCTGGATCGCGCTCTGACCTTTGGCTTACTGAGCGCTGATAAATAACTCTTTTACCAGATCATCGAGGACCTGGCGTCGGAGGGGAGACTTAACGGGCAGACGTTCTGTATCCAGTGTATGGTGCGTAGGCATTTCGGTCATCCCATTAAAATCCTGGTGCTGACGGATTGACAGGCCCGCAAACCGTTGCGCTCGAAACATTGCCGGGTGTGCGACAAGTGTGTGGCGAGGAGCGATCAGTGCGTTTGTCTTCCCTTTCTTCCTATTGGGATATTTGCCTCCTGACTTTCTTCTCGATTCTTTCTTTTTTACGACAATGCTGACTAACAATTATTTTCTTGTGCAGCCATTGCCCATGGGTATGGAACTGCGGTGAGTAGCGTCTGGGTACGATTTCCAAGAACCCCTTTCTGACGCGCACTCGCAGTGGGCGCGAATAACCACCGCCAATTCGTCATCTTTGTATTGACCCTCGTGATCGGCGTGGGGCTCTTTGATTATCTCACCTATGCTTGTGCGTATTCCTTCCCTTCTTCCCGCCTTTACTGTAATGTAAACTAATGGAGATTTCTCTGTCGCAGACTTCTCCTCCATCGCCATCCCTATCCCCGAAGAAGGGTCCGCCCCGCCGCCATCCTGCCGGCTCCCCGCGGCGCTCTGCGACCTCAATGCGCACGACGCGTTCCTCTTGTCCGTCGCCGCGTGGGCGACGCTGCAGCTCTCGTGGACGTCCGTGCTGGTGGCGAGCCAGCTGTGGCAGATTGCGCGCCAGATGACGACGCTTGAGGTGTCGAATCTGGGGCGGTATGGATTTATGGTGGGTGCCGTTCCTCCGTTCCTCCCCCTCCTTGTTTTGAGTCCGCGCTAAATTACTCCACTACAGGGCGGCCGCGGCGGCGCTTCTCTGAACGGACAGATGAGCCACCGACACGGACACGCGCACGGCGCCGCACCCACCGCGGACTCCGAGCTCGACCCCTCCGCGTCCGGCACCCCCGCACACACACACACGAGTTCCGGCTTCCTCATGAACCTCCTCGGGTTCGACCGCTTCACGCGCGGGCGCGCCGCCTCGGGGCTCGCGCGCGCCTCCAAGGCGTCCAACCCCTTCGACCTCGGCATGGTGCGCAACTGCCGCGACTTTTGGACGAAAGGGAAAGAGCTGGGGGTGGAATATGAGAGGCTGTATGATGTGCCGATGGAGGGCTTTGAGGAGGCGCGGAAGAGAAGAGAGCGGGAGGAGGATGAGGCGGATGGGGCGGGGGTTGGGAGCAGCACGAGGAAGGGCGGGAGGAAGGGTATTTTGGAGAGTTTGGGGATGTCGATGGGGCGGGCGGGGAGCAGTCGGGGTGGGTATGAGCCCATTAGCCAGGTGTAGGCCGGCGATTCGAGCTTGGATTGGAACGCGCGGGCATGTGCGATGACGGAGGACGAGAACGACCGAGACGAAAAGAAATCTCATGATTACCAATCGGCTGTGATTTATTTAATGGACTGGGTTTGCCCGTAGCAGTGCATGCTAGTACTTCCGATAATGAATGTATTGTTGTTTTGCTTTGCGTCGAAGAAACTTGACTTGTCACTTGAGATTTGATGGCATTAGGCTCTTCCTCTCTTTCCCAATCGCGATCGGTCCCATTGGGAAAGCTAGCTTGCTATTTCTTGCATCTACCAGACGAGTTACGTTATCCTACATATATATCATTCCGACCTGGCGCGGATTCAAGAGGAATGAAAAAATCAACAATACTACTGTTTGTCTTGATCAGCGACCTCTCATGCTACTAATCTTGCTGTGATGTTCTCATACGGCGCAAACCGATGCACCATCCACGTCAGGGCAAACCCGTTTGCCTCTACCGCAGACGTAAAGCACAATTCCAGGTGCTGCGAATCGTGCCACGAAACAGAATGCGGAGAAACGAGGATGTCACGGCGTGGGACAGCGTCGAGCAGCTGGTTCAGAAGTGTGTGGAGTTGTACTTCCGCGTCACTCTGATCTGGAGGGAGCGGCCCCAGATAGACGGTGGCGTGGTCCGGCGTACATTGCTCGGAGACCCCTGGTCCTGGTGACCCAAGTGGGGGCTGTACAGGTACATAATGAGGTGAGGGGAGCGGGTCAATCGTGGCCGTTCAACTGCGCTCTGATCTCCGAAATCACATCCGCAATATGTTGAACCGCGGGCCGCAAAGTGGCACCACGCACCCAGCATGACTGCACGAGCTCCCAGAGGCGTTGTGGCATGGCTCGACCACTTTTGTCGGACGGACATGAAGTGTACGGAAGTTCTTTGTAGCAGTGGGTAGGTTTTTGAGGACGATAAAAGAAAAACCGACGTCGACCAGCCAAGGAAGTGTCCAGCTGCCCCAGGCCAGCAAACGATAATTGCCAAGATTCACGAGTCCAACCATGATGTGTTTGAAAGAACTACTGAGTTTTGTGACAAGCGGTCGCGACATTGTCGTCCAGCAGTGGTGCTGAAAGCACGGGAAGTACGAGAGTTTGACCAAGGAATAGCACTCAAATAGCGCCACTGGCAGTGCTCATGCTGTGGTAGAAACGGCCGCGGCGGAGGATTAAAAAAATACAGTCTATACAAGCACTCATTGAGCACCGTCCTCGCTTTGTTGGCGCTGGGCTGTAGGTATGCAGGAAGCAGAAAGGAACCAAGGCTGTGGACGTCAAGGTCAGTCAGGCTGTCAGCGGTTCCCGAAGCCGGTATAGCAACCTCTAGCGCCCAAGTCGAACCCAGGCAGCGGATACAGTTCAGAACAAGTAATATTGTTGGGCTTCGTCGCTATGATGGAGCGGTAATCTGCCAAGGACACCAGCCGCACCAACTCATGCTTGAGAATATCCACAAGCCTTCATATCATGATGAGTTTGAGAGAGCTACTGAGTGGAAGTTTGGCGACAAGCGGTCGCGGCGACAGTCGGCAGTTCTACTGGAAGCGCAAGGGAAGTACGAGGGCTTGACGAAGGGATAATAGCGCCGCTGGCAGTGCTTATGCTGCAGTAGAAACGGCCGCGGCGGAGGATGAAAAAATACACCACAGACCTTCTATACAAGTAAGTACTCATTGAGTACTCCTCGCTATGTTGGCCCCGGGCCGTCGTTGTAGTTTTAGAACGAATGAATCAATGACATTTTTGCTGGGCATCGTCGCCCATGGTGGGCCGGTGGTCTGACAAGTGATACAACGAGAAATATAAGGTACGCAAGCTAGGATCCAGCGGTACCAAGCGAATCGACGATGCTTGAGAACGGAAGATGATCCAGGAGGTGACAAGAAAGAAGTGAATCCTCGATGCCCGAACAGAAGAGGTTGAAGCAAGTGCCGAGTGCGAAAGGATGTGACGCAGCCGTGACCTCATCACACCCTGATTTTCGAGTCTGACGACTCACTCCAGAACCTTGCAGACTTCAGCCGCCAAGATAAATGGCTAATTTCTTCGATTAGCCGGTTTCCTCCTCTCTGAATTCGGTCCTTGTAATTTTGAATTCACGATGCTGGAAAAAATTGGGGAAAACCGTCAACATATTGTTTTTGCCCTTAAGTTTGGGCTCATCGCAGACGTGGCCACGCGTTTTCCGGGGCTGCGCGTCCTTCCTTTCTTTGAGCTCCCCTGTTTGCGTGGTTGAGTCGGCTTTCCCTCGGCGCTTTGGTCCTTCATCGCGCTGCGTACTTCCTTCTTGGGATTTATCATATTCACGGTATGCTTTCTGACTTTCCTCTCTACACTTCCGTTTCCACTATTTTGCTTACTTTTTGTTGCAGTACTCAAATTTGGGGCCGGCTTGATATCTCTTCCTGCCAAAATCCTCCGGGCAATTTCTCGGCGGGGCCTGCGCCCGGGGCTCAGCGCCTCCCGCAAGTTTGCAGCCATGACCCATCCTACAGCCGAAGATTCTGCGTTAATCCAGAAACTCGTGGATCTCTCTGCCTCCAAACCCAAGCTTGTCTGCTCCTCCAAGTACGCAGCGCCCGGGGACCCCGATATCTCAGTAACGAGCTGGAAAAATCCGAAGATGGCTGAACGTCCCCTCCCCATTCCCTGCCCTTGCGCTTTCTAGTTGAAACCGACGGGCAATACCCCATCATCGCACCGAAATACGACAAGGTCTCCGATGTCGGCGAGGTCGGGTGGTCTACTGTGCGTCTCTGTATTTTCTCAGGTGAATCTGGCGGTGACCTGGATGCAAGTTGTTGGGGTCATTGACGCTGGAAACGACCAAGCACGCTGTGGGGCCGGCCAAGGAAAAGGACAAGCTCAGCCACGCGCAGGCAGGCGAGGCATGGCTGCGCAAGTATCTCGCCCAAAAAGGCCGCACCGAGGCTGACCTGACTGGCGTGCTCTCGGAGATGAGTTGAACGGCTTTCAGAGGTTCTTCAAATTCTTCCACTTCTTTATTTGACGCTTACGGTCATAAAACAGCTGTGCGACGATTCCTTCGAGGAGCATGTGCTCGCGTATCCCGCTGAGCTGACAGGGCTGCACCTCCACGACCTGAACGAGAACACCAACGCCTTCAAGACGCAGCCGCACGTCTCGTAGACACGTTCGCCGACGAGTGGGGATTCGTCACGACAGCCTCGACGGAACTCCCCATCGTCGCCGCCGTGCGCGAGTTCACCTCTCAGGTCGACAAGGCCGGCGCGTGGAACTGTATCCCCGTAGGGCTTCGTCCTCACGCAGGTCGGCACCCGCCCGCCGGCAAACCCTACGCGACGCTACCAGCCCGTCCTCACCACGCGCCCGCCTCCTCGCACCCAACTAGGCCCTCGACACCTACCCCCCGCCAACGTGAACCGCGTCTGGGCCGACCGCATCACGCAGTGCGGCGCGAACCTGCGCCCCGTGAGGGTCCTGGGCTGCCAGAGCCGGCGCGGGAGAAGGTGCAGGAGGCGCTGGAGCGTGTGAAGGGGTACGCCCCAGCGTAGAAGTACCCCCGTGCAGGCGCACCAGCTCTGGATTCCTCATAAAAACCTTCGGGTTTGACAACTTCACGCGCGGCCGCGCCGCCTCGGGGCTCGCGCACGCCTCCAAGGCGTCCAACCCCCCCCCGTCGCCATACGACCCCTTCGACCTCGGCACGGCGCGGAACCGCGACCTCCGGAAGAAGAGAAGGGAGCTGGGAGTGGCATACAAGTGACTGTATGATGTGCCGATGAAGGGCTTTGAGGAGACGCGGATGAGAAGGGGAGCGGGAGGATGAGGGTGACTGGCCCGGGGTCGGGAGTACCCACGAGGAAGGTTGGAAGGGAGTCTGGGGATGTCGATGGGAATGGGGAGGGCGGAGAGCAGCATAAGCCGATTAGGCTGGCGATTCGATGGATCGTAACGCGCGACGCCTTGGCTACTAAACTGGATTTTGATGGCATCAGTTTAGCCTCCTCTCTCCTCTTCAAGTTCCTCTCTCCCACTCCCTTCTCTGTACCCTAAGTTCTCCGTAATGACAACGCTATCTTCAGCTACCAAGGTCCACGTCGTCGCCCTGCTCGCAGCAACCAACCTTGAAGAGGACGGATGGTTTACCACGGACTTCCTCGCATGGAAAGATCTCCTGACGCTGAGCGAGCACGACGCCCAGACGGAAGGCGTTCATTTCGTCTCGTCTTGGTTCGCCGCGACCGATCCGACACAGGCGCAGCATCTCAAGTTTGGTGATCCAAAAGCCCGACGACCTCTACTGTCCGCTAATGGTGTCTCCGTCGTCCCCGAGCACCTGCTCATGTCCAACTTTTTCCACAAAGTCGTGGAAACGTCCTTCCGGGCAACCCTAGACGACATTGTGATCATCATCGTCTGCGGGCACGGGAGTCCAGGCACGGGTGACATCGCCGTCGGCGCGACTCTTTTCAACAAATTCCTCACCAAATCGGACCTGGAAGTCGCTGTCGCTTCCATGCAGGTCCCTCAAGACCGCCTGTTCGTCGTATCAACGGCATGTTTCAGCAGTCTCTGGACCAGCGACCGCTGGACGTTGCTCTCGGGCGCAGAGGCGGAGCAGGAGTCTGTCTCCATGCAGGCCTCAAGCTCGGGCGAATGCCACGAAGGAATTTTCGCATACGCTGAGCAAGCGTCGGGTCGGAGGTTCGTCCTCCCTTACTCGGTGATGAATCCAGCGGCCGGCAGAATTCCCCTCGCTCCTGAGGATGGCATAGTCGTTCATCCTCATGCTTTCTCTGGTATACAGAACGCAAGGCGCACACTCCCAGAGGCCCTTTCTTGGGTCGCTGACATGCATGGCACTGTCGGAAGTGTTTCCTATGCACCCCTCCCCCGCTTACCCCTCCGTCCTTTCTTGGCCGACTACGCCGACCGGCTTACTGTGGTCCCGGCCAACCCCAACGGAAACTGCTGTTGCACCGTCGAGGCAGGCGATGAATCGGCTCGGCGAGGATCCCAGCGCCGTCCGAGCGTATCACGCCCCCCGCTCCCCGCGCTCTCCCTCCACGAAACTGCCGAGCTTACGGCCCTCGCCCAGCTGTTCAACGCCACTCCGCGCGTCAACACCGGCACGTCTGGCCCGGCCATCCGCCTTTCCACCAAAGTCGTCTCAGGCGCCGCCCTCTCCTCGGAGACCCAATGGAGAGCCCTACGGCTGCTTCGCTCCTGGGCGAGCGAATGCCGGCGCGCGAACGCTGTTGCAGCGCATATGGGATGGGAATCCCCGCGTCCTGCGGAGCGCTGGGGCAAGCCGCACGGCATCAAAGAAATGCAGGAGGTGGAGGCGGCTGGAGCGCGAATTTGCAGCGAATTTGTGCCTGCGCCAGCCCGCGGAACATGGTCTCTGGCGCCAGGGGCGTGGCTTGCGGATGCTTGGGCACGAGCGGGGCGTGGGGCGGTGGCGGAGGAGGACTGGGCTGCTGCAGTCCGACACGCATGTATGGACTGAATCATTGTTATATTCACGTTAAAACCCTACAGTACAGACTATATTCTCATGGAAGCCACGACTCTGGTTTAATTTCGATGTAGGATGGAAGAAGATGCTTTTCTTTACTCCACAATTCAACTATAGAAATAAAATTGCCAAGCACCGGAAGACGATTGTCGGGATGGGGCTGGACAAGTGGAACGAGATCATGGGGATCAAGAGGAAGAAAGAGGGCAAGGCAGCGAGGAAGGGGCGGTCAACGAAGGGGCGCAAAGGAGAGGATGCATATGAGGAGGGAGACAATGGAGAGGAGGGCGATGGGGATGGGGACGAGGACGATAGAATACCTGTTCAGAACGACTCGGAATGAATCAATGACATTTTGTTGGGCATCGTCGCCATTGTGGGCCGGTGGTCTGGCAAGTGACACAACAAGAAATATAAGGTACGCAAGCTCTTAATAGCTGGATTGACAAAACCTCACTTGCATGCACCTTCGCAAAGAGTGCACATTCACATCAAACAGTACACATTCACCCGAAAACAGTGCACTTTCGCTTTCAATGTGCATTGTTTTGTCGGACGGTCCGAGCCAAATCAAGTCATGCTTGAATGAAGGAGTTTAGCGATGTAGCGCTGTTCTCAACAATGCTGGAAGGTATCCTACGCTTGTTGGCTAGACTCGAACCAGTCCCTCCGGATTATCGAAGATGGTTGTTCAATCAGGCACCTCAAACATTACACCGTGACTATCAAGGCGTGATATTTAAGCAAGATGTATGTGGTTTGGTACCTGCTCCCCCTCCTCTTCTTCCACCTTCTGGCCACAAAACAATGAGACGAAAGCGTGGTCCTGCGCCGCCGCAGACGAATGGTAAGTACACTAATCAGAGTTTCGGCGCTGTGCGGGTCTTGAGGCTGGGCGCATCAAAGTCGGCGAGCGAGCGGTACATGAACTTCGCCGACTTGAAATTGGGGATCTTCTCCAAGGGCTTCATACCCTGAAAGGTATACGTTTTGTAGTCCACCTCCGCGAGCACCTCGAAGCCGTTCTTCGCCAGGCCCCCCGCCGAGTTGCTGGTCACCGTCGCCGTGCAGTGCGTGAAGCCCTGCGCCTTCGCCTTCATCACGCCTAGGAACATCGCCATCTCGGCGGCATTCTTGTTCTGGAAGTCCTGCGCCGTCGCGCCCAGAGGTAGGTCGACTGTCTTGTCGATGCGCACCTTGCCGCCACTTGCGGCGCAGTGCTTGTCGTATGCGATGCCCAGGTGCCCGAGCAGGTCGAACACCGGCTCCATCCCCGGCAACACTTTTCCTGGCCCATGCACCGACTCGTACGCCTCGTACGGCGCCACGATGCAGACGGCTTTCACCTCGTCGTGCACCTTCACCACTACGCTCAGCCCGCCCTTGGCCGCCTCTTCCACAACGTCTTTGCAGAAGGCGCGCCACGACGTGTTGAACTCCCCGGGCGTGCCACTGCCCGCAAGCAGCGCTGAGATCACCGGTTCTCGTTCGAGAAACGTGTTGGTGATCATTGCGACGCACTGCTCGATCTCTTTGGCGTCGTCCCTCAGAAACGCCACCTTGGCGTTGAGCTTCTGCGCCATAGCCTGCGCGAATTGTGTCACGGTGTCGGTGGGCTTCGGCAGCGCCGGCGTGTTATTTGGCTCCATGACCTGTTTTTTGCTCAGTTTCGTGAATCGGCGACGTGGCGCGGGCCTACTTTCGGGGTGAACCTCGGAGAGACGCAGGACTGGAGCATGACATGCACCTTGAATGTACCTGGGTACTGTCATGTCACTGACATGACAGTATGTACTGGGACTCCCATCCGTTTTCATCTCAGACGGATAGACGGTCTGTCTCGACGGATTCCGTCCCGTCCGTACAGCTGTTCTGCCTGCTTTGAAAACGGACGGGTACGGGACGAGCTCACCCATTCAAACTTCAAAGGGATCTATATCCGTCTGTAAACGGGAAACGGCGTTTCCCGAGTCTACGCGCTTGATGATCAAAACCACTCTTCCTTTCTGATCATGACCGCTCGTTTTTGACGCTCGTCATTTCGTGGGTACCAAGCTCAAAGCTGAACTGAATGGCTATTCGAATCCTGTATAAAAGTGACCGAACAGGAGTCCAGCCCGAGGAACACGGGGAGGAAATATTCATCACGGCTTGATCACGGCTCAGTTTACAATCAGAGATTTGTGAGGAACAACATTCATTTCTTTCAAAAAAGAAACGCGCCTAAAAGTACATGGTCGGCACAGGTAGGCCCTCGCACAACAGTTGACTCATGAGTCCAAAGATTGCCATGTATTCGACAGATGAACCTACCATGCGACGAAAAGTGATCACATCAGTCTTACGGTCCGGCACTTTACGGTGGCACCACATATTGGTGGACATTGTGGGCGCACGGCGTTTGGCCATGCCCTTCAGCGGGAACGTAACTGCCTTTGTCGGTACGGACCCGGATTCTCCATCCTGAAGCCCAAAGTAACACTATGATCGACCATTGATCCAGGACGGATCAGGCTCACGGCGATCTGTTGATGCTATGGAATTACCTGCATCGGAGAATCATGCGGTTGAAGCCCTTGGTCTTCGAGAATACAGCGAACCGGATTATCTTGAATCGCGGTCCACAGATATATGGCTGGAAAAAAAAATTCGCACCAAGTTCGCACCCTCTATTCTTTGTTTCAAGATTCGCTGGCTGATTTTGACTTGATGTCAGCAAAGCCTTCTTGACACCATTAACTGCGAAAATGGCGACATTTGGGCCTACATGATTGACTATCCATCCGGACAGCGCATTATACAAAGACGGAGAGAACACTATCGCATCCCTTCAACCTTGCGTTTTTTTGTGGGCTCCGCGCATCGATATATCAGAGATTGAAATCAGAACATTGTCGTTCATTGGCCATAGATGGGGTCGGGGCATCTGGCGAGGTGAAGTGTTCGATATTCACATCGCTTGCGACGGTACATTCAAACAGGAGGGTTAAACGATGCTCTCAGACCTGTCTATCAGATCTGTCTCTCCGGGCCATAGAGCTTTGAAGGTGCTCCAGAGCATGAATCTCGCCTACGAGCTTGTGGCTCATGTTTTCATAGGTGGTGTAAGGGCAACCTCAGCTCGGCGCGGGAGCGCGGGAGACTAGCGGGAGAATCCGAAGCAACTCAATTGACAGTACTAAATACAGGTTTCTAGAATACGCACCTAGCGGGAGAATCCGAAGAGAAGAAAGGATAAGGATTCCCACGCTAGGCGAGGTTTTTATAGGTACTAGCCAGTAGCACGTGTCCGGATCGATCGGCAGTGGTCTCGAGCTTGATCACATAGCACGTGCCAGTGAGAGCGACCGGACGCGGGGGGTCGGAGGGGGTCGGAGTCCGGAGGGACGGAGGGCGACGTTCCAGACGGAGGCATAGGCTGGGGCATAGGACCGAAGGCCGGATGGACGGACGAGGCCGGACGAAGGATCGGATGAGGAAGTGGGGCGGTGCGATGGGCCGGAGCCGGACGGACGGACGGACGGACGGGCGGGTGGTTCCCCTGACAGGTGGTAGTGCCTCAATAGTTGAAATAGAGTAATGAAGAGTGCTCTGGAAGTTCTTCCGTGTATGTATCTCACCGGGGGCAAGGGACAATGCACTTGGAATGTGTCCTCCCTTGCCCCCGGTGTCTATTTTACGAACATGTCATGATTTCACACGGTTCAATTGGACTCGTGACCAGTCTGCTTACGACGAGCAAAAATAATGGTGAGCACTTTGCTGTAAGCAGACTGGTACAACTCGGGCTGTGGGAAAGAGCTGAGCTGGAGTTTGAAATATATTTCTTTTCCTCTATTCTGGGCTCAAAATAACTTGTCTTCAAAACTTTCAAAGGGAAAGGAGAGTCTGCTTAGAAGGGAGAGTCTGCTTACACGTTTCTTGAAATCTGTGCATTCAGATTCGAGATAAGTGGCGAGCTCTGAAGTGTTGATTTAGCCATGTATCGCACAGCCACAGTGATGCCGTTGATCGGCACCACTGTAATTTTCAAACTCCGGGCTCAACCTTTTCCCACAGCCCGAGTTGTACCAGTCTGCTTACAGCAAAGTGCTCGCCACTATTTTTGCTCATCATAAGCAGACTGGTTATGAGTCTACGGTTCGATTTAGTATATGACTTTCAGTAACGAACAACTGAGTCCCGTGCACATACCATGAATTGACGCGCAATTTTGTTCAACGGCAAGAGCGGCATAATCACTCCCCCCCTCCAGTTCCCATTACTAGAAAATCAGGTGTGTTACATGTATGCAAATCAGCAACTATCCAAAAACCTTGTATTTTTCAGGCGTGTTCAAATGGTCCATCGTTTTGAACAGCATGGCTGGCTCTTTATCATTCATGTCTGTACTAGGATCGACTAAAATACAGATTTTCCTTCCTCAACTTTCAACCCCCATCCTTTTGGCTGGTATTGCTACTTTAACTCTGGAACCCAGCAAGAAGCCCGTTGACAAAGCCAGGGTCTGCCTCGCAGTTGATGCTAAGGATGACGGTTTGAAGATCACCAATGTCCGCATCGTTTGAAAAGTGCTCGGTGGCGACAGCATTCGGGTCGTTGAGGACGTCAGGGAAGCAGCCAGTGATCCTGAGCAGTGAGGAGAGACATTTCATTAATCTGTCCAGCCGAAAACGACACGCGCAGACTCACGTATTAGAAACGCAGTCGTTGTCCGGGTTCAAGACGAGCGACTTGGGGGGGGGGGGGGGGTCGCGAAGTTCGTGCAGGCGGTACCTGCTGCTGTTCCCTCTGCTCTGACTTTGAGGGGCGTGCATGTGCCGGTTCCGTTGACTCCGGTGCATGCCTGAGGCACGAAATCCGGGGTTTGGCAGGGAGTCTAGTAGTTCTGCGAGTGAGCGATATCTAGTACCTACGAAATCCAGTGTCACATACAGGCGCACTGTTAACAGCGATTCCGGAAAAGCCGAGGAAGAACGTGAGCGTGATCGACGCACCAAAGAACATGTTGAACAAAAAAAAGTGGTTTGAAGAAAAGAAAAAAGAAAAAGTGGGGTGGAGGAAAGGAATGATGTTTGCGCTCGAGCAGGCGCGCTTTATAGTGGATGACCCTGGAGGGTGAATTGCCCCTAATTACCCCCACGGTTCCGGTTGTGATCTACTGCCGTCCGTACTCGTGGGTCGTCCATTCTAATCCTTCCGTATCGCAGCAACAACATGCTTCAGTATTGTGATGAGTAGGCAACTGATCATGATTCAGTACTGCACCATGCGCTTTTTACCTTCCTCGAAGTTACTCCCTCTTCCGCCCTCAACAACCAGAGTATTTGAATGCCTTGGCTGGGCTTGGCCAGATGACTTGCACTGCTTGGTAAATTATTGGTGCAGTTGCGATTGCCAGACGGAGGTGAGGTGGGGTTGTTTTTTTATGGTCAGTACCTGCGAGCAACCTGCGCAGTGCGGGATGCAGATCCTGCAATTCAATAGTGGCGGTCAGAGTAGATGCTTCAAAGATGCTTAAGCGATGTGCTTTAGAAGTGCTTCAACATTTATTGAGGCGTGGGAAAAGCGCCGAATCATGAAGCGTTTTTGAAGCGTCGAAGTGCCTCCGGAGGCGCTTCAGGCGCTTCGGTTTCGCTTCAGCAAGACGCTTCAGTCCCGCTTCAGCTCTGATGAACATCACTGATCTGTCGTTGGTCGTGAAGCGTTCCTGAAGCACTTTTGAAGCACAATTCAGAAAGTGACGGTCGAGGTGATTTTCGCTTTTCACACGCTTATGATGCTAAATTAATTCCTGAAGCGTCCTTAAAGCGCCTCTGAAGCGCCTACTCTGACCGCCACTAATGGTTTTAGCGTTCGCACCATGATGGTTGACAACGGAAGGATTTAGATCATATTCTTTCCTTTTCTGGACTTTGCCAATCGCTCGCTTTGTATCTGGTATCAAGTCGGAAGTTCGCAGGGCTCTTTTTCTCTTGCCTAAGTTGCCTTCACTCACTTCGAGCGGCGCACCTTCACGTGGTTTCTCTTGCTCCATCTAGGCTCTACCCCAATCAGGAACCCCGTGGGACTCTCGGATCAGGACTGCCACCGGCACTGGCAGTCTGGCACCACTGGCGAAAATTCAAACCCCCCACACGAAGTCTGTGGCGAACGAAGTTCACGATCTTGACGCCGTCCCGAGCTGAGCCAGGTCGCATTCAATGGGGAAGAGGCCGTGGGCCCGTGCATATTCTGCACACTAGGATGCGCCCAGGCCGCTGCGCAACGCTAATGCTTTCCCGTTCCTCTGTCTCTTGTTCTGTCTCTCCTGGTCCTTAGACTGCATATCCTGCTCTGTGGGGACCGTTAACGATCTTAACGCCGTCTCGAACTAAGTAAAGCCGTATGACTCCTTCCCGGAAAGCGGCGGTGTGTGCTGCCGTAGAAATGTATAAGTACATACTAGGACTCCTTCGCCTAGCACCTGCGCGGCACTGATGTATTCTCGGTACTCTGTCTTTGGGCTTTCTCTGTTGGGTGATTGTGGCTCAAGGCTCAAACACGATTTATTCGGACTTCAGCGCTTGAGCAATATAAAGTTGACAATAATCTCGGGCATCTTGGGGAGTCTCTCATAACAATTCATTTCTTTACCGTAGGCGCGACGCTGAGCGGTGACAAGCATTCCGGCACTGGCACCTCTGAGTCTTGGCACCCGAAGCGGCGCGTATACGTGCTGCGAGGAGTAAATAAAAAGGTATAAAATTGAGACCGTCTCCTCGTCGACTTCCATTCTACTGATGACTCTGTATACTCGCCTTTCCTGTGCCTTCCTCGTTTTCGCAATCTTGGCGTCTCCGACCTTTGCGTCGACCATCCCCGGTCTATCTGCCCGTCAGATCGACCCCGCAGGCTGCACCCCCAACTTCAAAGGCCACCTTGTCAGCACCATCTACGGTGGCACAAATGGTGTCGATGAGCTCGGCGTCACCAGCGACACCGCAGGCGCAAATATCATCACCCAAGCGATGACTGCGCGCACGCCCCAATTCATAGTAGAGAATTCAGGGCACTTCCCGGCGAGTTTTCTCATCAAGTAAACTTAGGGCTTGCTGCTCCTGCCACATTCGCCGTTCCGTATGATCATAATTAATTCCTACCTCCAGGGACCAAGGAGACCACAGTCTTGTCGCCTACGCTACGACCATCCCGCGTGCCGACGCTGCAATTAAGCTCAACCCAATCGATAACACCGGGGCTGATGAGTACGTCCGCATGAATTCATCAAACGCAAATTATCAACGCGCTTCTTCATTTTTTCTACAGGCGCCAATACTGGATTCTCAGCTGTACCAGCTGCGCCGACCCCTCCATCACCGTGCCGCCCGGCGGCGTCTTCGGGACCAGCTGCCAAATCGCGAACGCGGCCCTCGGGAGCCTGTGCATCCAGCAACCAGACGTCCTAGGCCAGCCGCCGACTCTGGCTCCTTGCGACAATGGGGAGGCGGATCAGAGGTTCAACTTCTTGAGGGAGTATCTTTAGTTTGGAGCGCGGAGGCTGGTCTGGAGGTGTAAGAGGTCACCAGTTCTTGCCGATGAGAGGAGAGGAATCAAAGGTCAAATGTTTGGAGCGTGTAGGTAGTTTACGTTCATGTTGGTGGGTTCAAAGGTACTTCACCGAGATGGCCGTTTTTTTAAGCTACTAGTCATTGGGTTTGATTGAATGAATGAACGGGTGTCGAACCGGAAGTTCAATGTTGAACGTTCTTTTTTTTTTGAGAGAGAGGTATATACGCACCTTCTCTATGCATTACATGCATTGCGTGGAGGCGGAGATAGACGGTGGTGCACACAATTTTAATTTACCAGTAATGGCGGTAATGGGTTTGGTTGAAGCGTACTTAATGTGGGTCAATAATTGCCCTTTTCGTCTTCAAGGCACCATAGTGTTGACTTTTTGGCCCGAGCACGCTGGCTGAGAACGAAAACCAGGGTAGCGGCGTCCGCAGGCCGAAATCCGATTCTTAGCGGCGATTCACACCAATCGGACTGAATCGGACTCGAAGGACAGGAGGCATTTCGCGAAGACCTCGCTCGTTTTACGCGTCATAACGCGTTGCGGCGGTTGAACAGGTCAGATGAGCCCGAAAATGCCAGGAACCATTCTGAGATAATGAACGCACCCGAATGAAATGAATCCTGAAAAGACTAGACGAGAGAAACAGAAAACCTTTTCCAAATAGGACGTTGTTAGTCACCGGCCGGTTCTATTGAGAATATTCTGGGCCAAAAACGAGTCTGTAGAACAAGAACAATGGAAGAATGGATCCGAAAAAGGTGGTGCGGTAATGCGTAATTCCAGAAAGTTCCGATGGCAGCGTGCGGAGACGAAAATTGGCAGCGGAATGGTGGGAGGTGGGTGAGTGGAGGGCCGGGCTGAGCGGAGGGAGTACCATCGATGCAGTATCGTAGCGACCTGTTTCGCGTTCCGTCCGACTCCTTTCCCAGACAAATCGGTCTGTCCCGCATGACGACCCGGACGCGGCGCCAAGCAAGCGACTCTGAGAAAAGGGCGAAATCACGCGCGCACATCGGCGGCCACTCATCACCGGAAATCGTGGCCGCGCATACGCCACGCCTCCTGCTTGGACTGCAGGCCCCGGAGGAGCTTGACAAGGATCTGCCGGACCGCGGGCATGAACATCGCTAGCACTTGGGGCGACGGATCTTCCGCGAGGCACTGCTCGAGCACTGTGCGCAATTCTGCTGGGACAGAGTGGATCTCGCTGCAGCGCGCGTTGTGGTTAGTCAGAGTAAAGCCGGGAGAGCATCGATCGCGCACCTTATTTCGATGCGGTGGTACGCAAAGGCTTGTATCGCGGTATTGAAATCCGTGCCGATCTGGACGTACACGTCGCTGACCTCCGTCTCGGACACCTGCCCAAGCGACCATTGGGTTAAGATTTTCTGGAGGTCTTTCGTCGACAGAAGCAGGTTGCGGACTGCGCTGGGGACATCGGCGGGATTGGACTGATCCACAGGTGAGATGGACATGGTGGTAGTATGGAAGAAGGTTTACCGCGACATAGGCACCGCCTTGACTACTGTTGCTCGTGTTTGTGCTCGACGTCGAGCTCCTCTGCGGGTAGCCTGCGTACATCGTTTCGAGTGTCGAGGAGGGATATAGTAACCAGACAACGGCCCAATGTGGAGAGATTGGAAATGCCACCGATGCGGAGACTGCGGGAAAAAGCCCTCGGCCTTTATACCCGCCCGAATTCCAGAAGAGTCTGGCTTGCCCCTCGTGGCATTCTCCACAGCCATATCCAAAGACATGACTGGAGTATCCAGAACGATCGCTGACTGTTGCGATGCTGTAGTTTGGTTGTCCGAAATGGATCATTGATCGTTTCTTGCTCCCAACTGTCCTCTTACAATTTCAGTAGGGACATGTCAGGGCCACAATCAGTCCATGCGTGGGCTCAAACCACGTTCCTTACAGTCCCCACCAAAAATCTAGTGCGGAAGATCCAACTCTATTCAAGCCCACTTGACAAGACGATGATTAACGTGCTTTTGACAAGCACCGCCCGCACCTCACGCTTCATTAACGTGCGACCATCTTGACGACCGCAAGATCGACGAGGTGAATACCAAAAAATTCTCTGGCTTCTCTTCTTCCACAAGGGCTGAGTCACAATTCTCGACGCGCCATAGGGTCCAGCGTACTTTCGAAGCCAGCTCTTTCCGGTCCACACAAACACCACCATAAATGTCCAGGAATACCCATGGTTTCACTGTTCATAGCGTGGCAGATGGTCATGTCGAAGTCCCTGGTGTCCCTAATCCCTGACATCTACAGTAAGACCGTGACTCGACTGTTTCTTCGCTGCGAACCTGATGAAAATCCCCTCATGATCGGTTCTTGTGTAGAAAGAAGACCTCTAACAGTCTTCGCTCGAAATCCCTCCCTCATTTATCTCACTCTTCCTGTCAGCAAGGTCTCACGCGTGTACCTGCATCGCAATCGCCCACTCCTAGTCTGTTCTCCGGCAAAAATAATCCTTCTGATTAATTTACACTGCCGCCGATCTCTTTTCCTGGGCAGCAAGGTCTCACGCCTGTACTTACCTGGATCGCAATTGGCTACTCTTTCCGTCGTCCTTTAACAGTCTATCAAAGTCAAAACTATGACCGAATCCCGTACCTCGAAAACGCTATCAGCGATCTGTTCTGTCGCTCGAATCATAAATAAAGTCGGTCTCACGCGCGGATACCGTGTTGTCCTGGCTTTCAATATTAGAGAGCTTGCGCAAAAGCCGCACAAGCCGCACACGGCTTTTGGGCATTGCGCAAAATTCCCTGGATTTGGAAGTGTTTTCCTGGGGTCCTGGTGAGTTACATTGTCTCCTCTGTCCCTGAAAAAGTGTATTGTATGCACAAAAATGATTATCAGTGGAGTGCGTGGCTGAGCGATGCAGTTTTCCCAGTGTTCACGGAAGCTCCAAACAAACTTCCCACACTTTTCGTGTCCTGCACACAGAAATTAAGGTGCAGACAATTTTTTCTGCATCCCCAGTGCATGTACTTTAGCCCACGAACCCTTCCACCAACTCAGTTTTTGTCAAACCTCAACTTTGGTTTCCGCACGCGGCTTTGCGCAACGCCAAAAAGCCGCATGCGGTTCATGCGGCTTTTGCGCAAGCTCTCTATTAATGGACTCGTTGAAGATGCAACTGGTCAAACATATTCTGTTCTTCTCGAAGATACGTTCCCGAACAACAAGATCGCGTCGTCCTGGATTTCAACCGGCGTCCTCGTCTGTTCGCAGCCTTCAACGCGTAAAAATATCCTGCACTGCGTTCCCTACTGATCTTGTTCTTGAGCTTGACGTCACACGCCATGGCCTCCTCGTTCGCGATCGCGTCACTTAACAGTCTGTCTAATCAACTCGCCGTGATCAAAACAAGGGCCTTGAATACAGAATTCCCGACGGCAGACGGACGCGTGTACCTGCATCGCAATCAACTAAGTAGCCTCCTGCTCCTTTCCGTCAAGATCCAACTCGTCAAAAATACATCTTTACTCCCCAATATGTAAGACTGTTCTCTTCCCGTCCCTCGCAGTTCGGTTTCAAGGGTCGACTTTTCAAAAAAAAATCCGTACCGGGTATCATCCTTCCCGTCCAATACGCCCCCGGCAATCTGTTGACGGCAGAGAAGCGCACGTCTCTCAAACGTGGAGAAACTGCCTTACATCGCAACCGGCTACTGAGTCGTCAAAAATATTAATGCGCACCATCATCCTCCTTGTCGAGTACACGACCGACTGCTCTGGATTCAATTAACTGCGCTTAGTATGTCCAGCAGTCTATTCAAGGACCATCCCACTCGTCAAAAGGCATAAGGCGTACATACCGCTATCCTGAGTCCTCTGCATTGAATCCGCTACCCGCGACTCCAGAATTTGACGGTAGATGCGTGCATGTGCTCGCGATCAACTGCGCTCCTCCTTCCACTACATACTATCAGTCTGTTCAAGATCCAACTCATCAAAACAAAATACTGACGCTGACCTCGTTCCTCGACGATTCAGCATTCTCGCGCACCTTTGGCCCACCACATGTTTGGAATTTTAGATCAACATTCCACCCAGGAACGAAGTTAGCTGGGAAATCGGATGTGGTGTCTGGGACAGTGCCGTTGGGCAACATATTCATGCCAGTTAGCTGATCGGGGTTCGACTCCCTGCGTCCGAATTCAGGCTACGACGGGTCATTTTTGCTGTTCGCGGAAAGTCACTCGCCGCCCATTCATGACGACTTTGCAACCTCGAATTTCCAGCGCCGCGATGGTGTAATTTTTTCCGCCTCCACGGGATCTGGGTGTCCGCAAAGAAATATGTGCGGCACCCATCCACGTCCAGTGAGCAGTGTAATGGGATCCGAGCTCTCCAATCCAGTATCCTAAGAAGAGCTGGAAAGAGTCTGTTGGCGACCGAGCAACAAACGTGCGGTCGCAATACGCTGCCAGTGCTCCGGTGTGGGTTCGAATCCCTCAAGACTCATTGGTGATTTGGGCGTTTTTTTGTCTGCCCTGTTCCTCGGTGATCAAGCATTCGGTTGTGTATTCCCAATGCGCAGGAAAAATTGAAGCACAGGATCCCAAATTTACAATTGAACTTCCCAATCGTCCAAAAAAATACGCATCGCCGTCTTTTCCCCGGACACGCCACGCCGCCTTTGTCCTGGAGCTCGTCGTTCAAAGGGTCAGTGGGTCAGAGCGTCAGCTCTCCGCTAGTGTTCCAATGTGGGTTCGAATCCTGCGACTCTTGTGTAAGCGTTGTTGATTTCTTGGTTTTGTCCTACTAGATTTCCGAGTTTGCTCACTACTCTGCAATACAGAATTCAAGTTCGATGTGATATGCGGTCAGAACTCAACTTGAAGCTCGAGCTGGAAGCAGTTCCACTCATCCAGCATCCAAAGAAAGGATAGAAAGGGTCTGTCGGCGACCGAGCAGCAACGTGACGAAGTAACCGTATGGCCAGTGCTCGCGTGTGGGTTCGAATCCCCAAGACCCCTGTGGAGGGTTTGTCGGTTTTGGTGCATTATTTTATGTTATTTGCAGCGGCGTGGAATCAGTCCTGTTTTTCTCGACGACGATCCACTGATGTTTTAGTTGAAAATTTACGTGCAACGTGTGTTCAACGTCAAGGGTCAATGTTCACCTCCGAGCCAAAAAAACACATACCATCGTGGTTCCAGCCAATGCACTGCCTTTTTTCCTGGAGGTGAGTACGTCCAACTGGTCATGATCAACTCGTTACGAACTGCGAAACCTCGATCCTCAATCCTTTCGCGAAATTTAATTTAATCGAAACCACGGCGGCGGTGAGCTACCGTTCAAAGGCATTCGGGCTCGATTCCCAAGAGCCATGTATTTGTATGGGCTGGCGAGTTTTTTTTTGCCTGATCATCACTCCCCAGGCTAATTATTCCACCACAGGATTCAGATACGACTTCAACAAGAAATACGGGATCGCATCCGAATTGAGGATGCTCGATGCGGCGCAATGAGTTTGTTAGTGAACGCCCTCTATTCATATTCAAAGAAAGCTCAGGAAGGGTCTGTTGGCGACCGGACATCAATCATCAACAATGAAATGCGATTACTGTGTTGTAAATGTTCGATGTGGGTTCAAATCCTGCAGGACCCATTTCAATGCTAAGGTGAGGCGTTCGTTTTTTCTCTGGCTGGCGTAAGGGTCGTTCTTCCACGATCCAGTATTTAGCTGCAAATCCCAAAACCATTTAGATACACTGGATCTCACGCGACACAGTGGAGTAATCTAACCTTCTGGTTTGTTCTTGAACGCCAAGGTTCCGAATTCAACTCCGCGTCGTCAGGGTCCTTTTTTCTATAGTCTCTGGCTGATAATTGATGATCCCCCATTCTTTTCTCGTCAAAATCTGTCTCGATATCATTTTAGCATCTCAACCTCTCGGTCTAAGCTCCGTTCTGACGATGCCGCGAGATGCCGCGCCGGACAAATAGACCAAACATCAAAACAAATAAGCCACGCGGGCCTCCTTCCCCGTCCGGGCCGGAAAGAGGTTTGCTAACATCTCGGTATTTCTTGTTTTCTGCCCACGAGCAGAACGAGTTCTCACTGCCCGAAGAATGTCTGGGGAACGAGAACTATATTTGTCTGGCAGACGCCGTCGATGCCATATTACTCAGCTTTACTCAGCGTCTCGGCCTCGTCTCGGGCTTGTGGTGCATTGCTTATCTCCAACACAGTCATGCCCTTAGTCCCCGATAATCCATATGCGTCACATGTGCTTCGAAGTTGAAGCCGCGCAGGCGATATCATCGGGAAGGAAACTTCAGTCCAAAACCACCAAAAATTCAACCTGCGATTGCCAGAAGTTGTTGGTAGGGACAGAGGCCAAACTTTGACGAAACCCATTTCAAACGCTTCGGTCTGCAGAAGGAAATGACGGTGCTTTACTCCCTGCAAATAAGACGGTCTTGTGCGGCAGCTGCTGACAGGTGTGTGTGAGCTGTATCGCGGATGCTCGCGCCGTAAAACCCTTTCCTGGTGGTAATGAGAATAGTATAAAAGGCAAGTCGAGACATCTGCCTAATCACTACCGCCTATTCACTATGCCCCTCTACGAAATTTGGCACAGTTACCCCCTTACTGAGGCCCAGCGCCACGACCTCGCTCAGCGCGTCACCACCATTCACACCACGGTGTTCACAGTCCCCGCGGCCTTCGTGCACGTCCGGTTCGCTAACTACGCGGCGACGGAGCACTACATTGCGGGCAGGAAGCGCACAGGCACCGTAAATCTGGTGCTCTGCAACGTGCGCCCAGGGCCCTCGCGCACGCATGACCTTTACGAGTCGTTGTGCCGCCAGATCGAGGCTGCCTGGACAGCTACCGTCGGCGACCCCTCGACCCAGGGCGCGCAGGCCCTCTTGGCGGGCGCTTTTGTGCTCGGCACGGTGACGGCCGCATACGAGCAGGGTTTCATGGTCCCGGCAGCCGGCCAAGATGTCGAGTGGCTGCGCGAGAACCTGCCCAAGTTCCAGGCGCTGGCGGATGACGGGAATGAGCTCTTCCGGGACATGATTGGCGAGCTGAGGACGCGTGAGGATTTCAAGTTTGCGTTTGAGAATCGGAGTGGATGAGAGATTCGTGGCGTATGGTGGATGCGAGGAAGACGAGATGTATGTATATGCAGAAAGAACATGGTTAGCACTGTGCAAATAACAATGGGTCAGAAATAAATTGGCAGCACTGCGCAAGATTCAACATTGACAATTTCAGGACAACATGACGTAGTACGGACGCTTCCCCGAAGAGATCGCAATTGTCCACGCGATCGACTGCTGCGCCGCTGACAGTCAGTTCGGATGGACTCTTCCGGCTAGCGAAGAGCGTGTCCCCAACGTCTAAATTCCCGCCAAGCGTCCTTGGGAAGCTACAATCACAACTGATTTCGCGCACATTGCTCAGGGTAGCACTCACTCGTACGCCCAGTACGCCGCCTGCAATACTAGTTATTTAGTGGAAATTTAATAGGGCAATGTGGCCTCATTATTAATCTTGTCTATGTCGCTAGTCACTAGTGAAATTAAACACCCTCAAGGGAGTCCATTAATTTGAACATGTTCGAACAGGGAGTGGCCCGCACATAAACCATATGAGGTGTGCTCCCATCGCCACGAGAATCCCGATGGCAGGTTTGAACTTGGAAGTAAGTGCGAAGGAATGAGTCGGGTTTTGGGAGATATCGACCAGGTGTGTCAGATTTTCTGCTTCGTGCTGGAATCGCACAAAGTATGCCGCGGTGTCGGGTTTTAGGGAGCCTCAAAACTCTGCTCGAGCTTTAAGCCGCAGCAGTTCCACCGTCATAATTATCCAGTACCCAGAATGCTAGAAAATGGTCTGTTGGCAACCTTGAACCCAGCATGCCAGTGCTCATTGTGGGTTTGAATCCTTCAAGACCCATGAGTACTAGCCTGCTTAATCTTTTTGTCTCTGCCGGCTCAGTCTCGTTCTTCAACCAGCCAGACTTTGGCTGTGAGTTTTACTCTGTGAATTCACGGATCCACAGAAAAAGACGTCTACGTCACCTTCTTTGCGGAAAAGCTTTGCCATTTTTGAAGTCTGTTCCAAGATTATCGCATTGCGTCTTCAGTATAATCCGCGTATGTGTCGACGTCACATTTACGTAGTGCGGCTGCCTGTTGTTTCAATGTGGGACCGCACAGGCAATCCTTCTCCTCCTCTGAATGGCGACAGGCGGCTCGTTCAAAAATGTCCCAAGCCCCCCCCCCCATATGGTGGACGGCCCAGATGGATTTCTTTTTTTTTTTGGTTAGATTTTGAGCGTTTGTCTACAAAAAGTACAATGCTCGTAAATTGTAAGTGCACCCATGCATGATCAGGGTTGACTGGGTTCCTCAATAAGATACAGAGTTAATAAGGCAATAATATGCTTACTATACGGAGGTGTAGCTGGCAACGTGCGCCCTAGGCGGCTTTAACGTGCATTACGCAACAAACGTGTTTCAGCGCACCGACCTGCAACGCTGTCAGGGCCGAATTTTGTCCTGCGCGGGTGCTCTCGAATGAGGGCGAAGAACACCTTGTGAATTCGAAAAATTACACAGCACTTGTCGATGCGGTCCTAAATACCAAGTATGCAATGACTCCAAGAAGAAAATGTAAGGCACCTCGTAAGGCCGCGTCCCACCGCTCAGGGGGCAACCGAAATAAATGCCTCGCGCGTCGCGCAATTACTCTCCCCTCGTCTTAGCAACTCTGCAGATGGTGGAATGCCAGATGCGGAGTGAATAACGAGGGTGCTCGGAGTGTTGGCTGAGAGCAAGACATAGATGGAAGAAAGAGGGAGAATAAGGCAATTGAAGAGAGGTCTCAGTATATATATATACAATTGCCAGAAGAGCAGGAAGGTGGTGGTACGAAAGAAAGCGATAATTTTTTTTGAAATTGATTGATCCGAGCCTTAAGTAGGATCGAGACACAGCCACTGATCGGGACCATACGTCAGATCTCTTAGATAGGAAGTCGGTCCGAATGCGCAGAAAAAAAAAGTCGATACAAAAAGTTGAAGAAGCTTAATTGACTGCGAGGGGAGACGCAAAATAAGGTTTCCAGCTGGCAGGTCAGTCAGACTCGAGATACATGAATCACAGCCGCGGACTCCGAATCACGGAAAAATTCCAAGGTGGGCCAGAAATTGACATTATGCTATTGAGCCCAATAATGATACGTATAATAATCCGTAAAATGCTAAAAACGTGCTATCCAGACCTCTAAGTACGTGTATATCGTAATCTCATTAACATCATTGTTTTGTGTCGACTACCGCGTTTTCCGCCCGAATCCGAAGAATGTCCGTCCGCTGAAGGTTCGCCTCGTTGCAGAGCGACCGGAAGATAGAGTCCTCCTTGTCATAGAGGTTGAGGACGGTGTCAAACTCGGCCACTTCGCCCTTGTCCATGACGAGAATACGGTCGTAGTACGCTGAGGGAAAACTCCGAGTTAATAAGAGGCATACATCGACAGCAAGAACGCACCGATGGTGTTCAGGCGATGCGCGATGCAGAGGAGGGTGGCAGACGCGAACTCTGTCCGGATGGTACGCTGTAGCTTTGCATCCGTCTCGACATCGACGCTGCTGGTGGCCTCGTCCTAAAGGATAGGTGGGTTAACATCATAGTGGGGGGCATAAAACCAGGAAACCTACCAAGACAATAATAGCGCTGTTCTTGACGAGAGCCCGGCATAATGCCAGTAGCTGCTTCTCGCCAGCGCTGTAGTTCGATCCTGTGCGAGGGAAATGGTGAGGACCTGGACGGAACGACTTCAAACGAGAATAACATGCCTTCATCTCCAATGGTCGAGTCCAGGCTGAACTTCCCCTCAGCTGTGGGGTCCGTCGGTTCACCCTCGCGAGGAAGCAGCCACGCCCGCTGGAGCACCGATATCAGCTCAGCATCCGTCT